>WOXC01006128.1:0-747500 GCA_011680675.1 Gymnobelideus leadbeateri
TGTTAGAAAATTTTACCTTCTAACAAGCCAGAATCTGCCCGTGCACTGTCTGCCTGCTGTGACTGGTTTTGTCCTCTGGATTTAAACAGAACTCCTTTCTCTCTTCCAAATCACATGTTTTTAGATACTTGATGGATAGGAACCATTCTTGAATACCAGGAACCTGTTCTTTCTCTGCCAAGCTAAACGTCCCTACATGCTTCACCTGAACCTCATAATGGCCTGGTTTCTTGTCCTGCCCCATCCTGTTCACTCTCCTGTGTACTCCAGTTTGTGTGTCCTACCTAAAACGTGCCCAGAACTGATCTGGGATATTACAGATGTGGGCTGCCCAGTTGAAACCTATTTATTCAATACCTCTTGTATACCAGGTCCTCTGCTAGGTGCTAGGAATGCAAAGACAAAAGTGAACCATTCCCTTGCCCTCCAGAGTTTTCATTATATAGGAGGAGAGCTAAGGACAGTGACTACCACTACTCATTGTGGGAACAAGACCTCTCCTAGTGCATCCTGAATTTCCAAACCCCTTCTCTCTCACCCCAGTTTAAACCCTGCATAAGCTCTATAGTTAGCTATTTCCCCATATATCCCCTTGTTATGGATAGATGCTTGTTGTGCTTATGAACCATGTCTTCTTCCTTTTTGTCTCCCCTAGTGTCCAGCACAAGGCCCCTGTACACAGTAGAAATCAATATTTGTTGAGTTGAATTTTGGTGTCACCCGTTTTTGGAAAGAAAACTGTTGATTTTAATCAAATTCCTAAATGTTGTAACATAAAGCAATGATTATATGATGTGAGACTCATGTTGGGGGGGGGAGGGGATGGGAGAAGGAAAAGAAGCAAAGCAGCAGAGGGGTTTTAGGATACCCTTCAAATCACACCCCACAGAAGGTGACTTCGTCTGCCTACAAAAAGATGGATGTCTGGTGACTCATCTTGGTCTCTTTCCTAATTCTGTCTTTGAAGTGAAAGCTTTATAGGCTAAGCCCCCAAGGCTCCTGCAATTTCCACTAATTGGTATGGTAAAGCACTGGCCTGGGCAGAGTGTCTAAGTCCCAAGTGACAGTTTCATCGCTCCCTGGAGAAGGCCTCAGTTTTCTCATCTTTGAAATGGGAATAACCCTCAGCCTGCCTCCTTCATGGGGCATTGTGAAGATCAGTGAGGTGCTGGTTATGCAAGTACTTTATAAACTTTTAAGCTCCATGTTCATGTGAAATTCTTACCAATGAAGTTCTTAGCAATAATCACAGTACTTGGGGCGGCTAGGTGGCGCAGTGAATAGAGCGCCGGCCCTGGAATCAGAAAGACCTGAGTTCGGAGCCGGCCTCCGACACTTAATCCATACAAACAAAAACCTAGCCGTGTAACCTTGGGCAAGTTACTTAACCCCAATTGCCCTAAAGGGGTGGCTAGGTGGCGCAGTGAGTAAGAGTGCCGGCCTCGGAGTTGGGATGACCCGAGTTGGGATGACCCGAGATCAGATCCGGCCTCAGAAAATGAGCACCCACGCATAAATAATGACTAGCCCTGTAACCTTGAGCAAGTTACTTAACCCCAATTGCTTTAAAAAAAAAAATAATAATCACAGTACTGATGTTCTTGATTAAGATAGCCAGGGCTCTTGTATCCTTCGAGCTCTCAGAATAATAGTTCTGCTTTTTCTTTCCTCTCTACAACAAGCTTCCATCTCTGCTTAGAATGTGCCAAACTGGCGCTGCCATGGAAGCCACTTTACTTTTCATGACCCTCATTTTTGTCAATGACAGCATCTGTTGAGTGCGTCCTGCATGCAAAGTAAGGCTGTTTTCAGGGAGCTTACAATCTAGCAGGAGAGTTAAGGCATGCATGCACTACTTAAATTTAAGTACATAAGAGATGTGGATACATGAAAAAATGTTATTTTTTTTAAAAAAACATTTTCAAATCTTTCTCTTCCCCCTCTTCCACCCTAATAGCCATTCTTTTTAATGAGGGGGAAAATGCGTTGGACAAGCACTTTAGCAAAATCTACAAACACGTCAACTGAGTCTGTCAATGTACAGTGCTGTTCCATATCTAGAGTCCCCTGACATCTTCAGAAAAGGAAGGGGGGAGGTGCCTTTTCTCATTGTTTCTTCAGGGACAAGCTTAGAACTATAATAAGGTTTATTTTCAATTTTTGTTTTGTTCTTTTTACTTACATTGTAAATATGTTACTTTCCTGATTCTTCTTGCTTCGTTCTGCAGCAGTTTGTGTAAGTATTAACATGCTGCCCAGAATTCCTCCTGGTTATCATTTCTTACAGCACAGGAATATTCCCATTTACATCAGTAATATTTATGTCAGACAGGCAGCATGGTATGGTGGGTCTTGGTCCAAGTCTTCCCTCTGGCACATGCCAGCTGTATGACCCCTGAACCATTCAAGCTTTCAGTGCTTTAGGTCAGTGCTTCTTAAATTGGATCTCAACCAAAATTTTGCAACAGTTAAAGGTTTTTTAACTCCAGCAACCAAAAATTAGTTTTAAAAAACATAATAAATCTGAGGTGTTTCTGGCATCCCTTGCCAGTGGCATAACTTTACTGCAGCCTTAATTCTGAATACAAAGCATGGACACTTTGCACTGCACATGCCCTCAGACCATGTGGAGCCAAAAACATCATAACAAAAAACCAAGAAAAGGCTAGTGGAAAAAGTTTAAGAAGGCTTGCTCTAGGCAACTCCTTAAAATGATTAATTGCAGATGAGGTGTCCATCTGTATTCTTAGAGGGACGTGCCACATATGAACGTTTCTTATAGCAATGAATGACAGGTTTAGTCCTTTTTGTGGGGATTAAAATTGTCTAACCTACAATAAAAGAGATTGAGGCAGAGCTCTGAGCCAGTGGCACTTTATTAAAGGGTTCATGGTACCCTCTAATGGAGTGGACCTCAGCTCTTCCTCATAATCTGAGATGTCCTCTCCTTCCAGGGCCTTATTTTTATAGGCCCCAATATCTAGACATTCAAGGATGGCTATATCAAATACAGAATAATTCTATTGGTTGACATGATGAATAGGCTAAAATAAGCAAAACAATGTCTCAGCAGGGATTGGATAAGGCAGGGAATATATGACTAGGTGGTCACAAGATGGGTGGGGTACACCTAAGGTTGGATGAGAGATGATACAGGCTATATGTATGCTCCAAGAACATTTAGAGGGGTCCTGGGTGGGGGTGAGGCACTTTTGTGCCATGCTCTCAGTCATACTTAGTACAGTTCAAGAGAAACAAGATGGGGATACCCATGTTAGTGTTTTGGTGGTCTCATTAGGCAAGCCAGTCACATACAAGCAAGGGTCCATGTCCTCAAGGAGCTTCCATTCTAATGGAAGGCCCAGAGAGAACCATTAGTAGAAAAGTTCAAGTAAGGTGGTGGTAAATAAGTAATAACCATTATATCAAAGCTTGAGGTCCATTATAGTGTCTCCTTATTAAGAAGCATACAGAATATGGATTCAGAATAATTAGATGGCTGACTAACTATGTATTAACAGATGAGTATAATAAAATAATTTCTAACAATCATTACCCCCTTACAAAATAACTGACAATTTGAGTAGGGGTCCTCAAGGATGAATCAGTGAGCATTAAGTGCTTTCTGTGTGCCAGGCATTCTGCTAAGCTCCAGGAGCATACAAAGAAAGGCCATAATGGTCCCTGCCATTGAGCCCCATTCTAATGGGGAGATGACGAGTACATAGATGAGTATCAAGGTGACCTCCTTGACACATATGCCTAGGAGTGAGACCTCTAGGACAAAGCTTATGGACATTTTAGCCATTTAGTTTGTTAGTCTAATTTGAAAGTGCTTTCCAGAATGGTTGGATCAATTAATAGCTGTACCAGCAGTGTATATGAGACAGACAGTGATTAAGCACTTTTGCCAGGCACTGTAATAATTTATGAGGTTTCAAATAAAGGCAAAAACGGCCCTCAAGGAAGTCATCCTAATGAGGGAAACTAAATAAAACAGCTCCTCTAATGTTGCTTATTCCCTTGGTTTATGATATTTGCCTATATACTGGGTGTGAGGGGGAACCAGAATTGTTTTGATTTGCATTTGTTTTATATGATAGAAATTTATCTCTTTATCTCTTTGTGATTGTCCTTATCAGAAGGGATAATTTTTAACTCAGGGTGGAGGATTCATGGAGTAGTTAGAATTTGAGCTGGGCCTTGAAAGGAAAGAAGGATCTCAACAGATCCAAATATGAAAAGTTCATGTTCTAGGCATGGTGGTGATGAGGGGAAATGTGCATAAATGCGAAAAGTGTGGAAAAGGGCAGAATGAAATCGTGGGGATGGAAGACAGTACAGTTTGGCTGGCATGTAGTTGAACATGAGGTAAACCTGGAAAGACAGGTTCAAGTCTGATGGAGAGGGAGTGTGTTAAATGTTAGCTTAAGGAATTTATTATGTTTTATTCTAAGAAGATAGAGAGCTATTAAATATTCTTGAGAAAAATTGATCTACATGTGAAGATCATAGATTTAGTACTGAAAAGGACCTTGGAGTCTGAATCTAACCCCTTCATTTTAAAGATGAAACATTACCAGAGAAGTCTAATGACTTACCCATGGGCACACAGTGGATAACTGGCAGGGGCAGAGTCCTCTTGACTCCAAATCCAGCACTTTCCACAAGAGTGAAATGAAGACTACATTGGCAAAGGACGACTGGATAAGGGAAAGACTAGAGAGCTGCATAGAAATGAGCCAGTCTATGTCCTCGAGGAGCTTCCATTCTAATGGGAGGCCCAGAGAGAACCATTAGTAAGGAGTTCAAATTAAGGGTGTCTGAACCAGGTTGGTAACAGTATGATTGTTGAGGAAGGCATCTATAAATTTCAGAGAGGTCTATGATCTTCAATGGTTAAAAAAAAAAAAAAAACCCCAACCAACCACATCTATACACAGCCTCTAACAAATTTAGCTTTCAATTCTGAATGTAGGCTACAAACAATCACCAGATCAACAAAGGGATCCTTGACCCAAGCCTCTCATGAAATAGATAAGAAACAGGCCCTTGGGGCTTTCCCTAGAACTGTATTACCCACCTTTTCAGGTGGAACAAGGTTTAGGGAAGTACACCTCCTGCCCAGAGAACTGTGGCCTCTGAAGAGTCCCTTCTTTATAGATGTAATTTAGGGTAGCTCACCCTTGTCTTTTTCATTCCTGAGTTGACCAGGATCTATGCTTTCCCACTGCACTGAAATGTTTCTTATCTGTGGACATCAGGAACTTGGAATCTGCCCTCCCTTAGTCAGAGGACCACTGGGTGGGGAGTAAGCATTATAAGGGGCCTTTTTGGCACCCTGGTCAAAGCTCAGGTTGCCTCATCCTAATGATGGCTATTGATACCAGAGCCAGGACTAGAACCCCAGCTTCCTGACTGCCAGTTTAGTGCTCGTTTCAGCAGGCCATACTTCTTTTTGTTCAAGGAGCAAAAACTGGAAACTCTTAGTCCTTGTAAAGCCTGGTTTCAGTAAACCACAAATATGAGTAAGACAAGGAACTTTAATGCTGTTAATTAGGAAAGAAGGTACACTATGGCCATCCAGGGAAAAGTGAATTTGAAGGCCCTTCAGCTCAACTGACCTCTGGGGTGAAAGGCCTTTGTTTTCTTCTGCTTATGATCAGCTACAGCTTTTTTGGCCTTCCAAGAGCACTGTCCTTGCAAAAAATTCACACCAAGTTTAGTGAGAACACTCGTCAAGCTTCTATGGAGGGTGGTAGAAACTAAACTGCCTTCTCTTTTTGGAAGCCTGTGTTGGGAGATACAGTACAATGACTAAATGAGACTTGCTCTCAATCTCAGAATGCTTCTCTTTGTTTTATGGGTTTCCTGAGAAAAGTATAGGGATCATGTTTTATTTCATCAGATCTCTCCGTGTCAGTAAGACAGGTGAGGGCTTAGAATAGGTATCTTAGGGCTCCCACGTATTGGGACTCTTGGTCTTAAAAGTCCGAGACACAGATCTTAGGAGATCATCAAGGCTAGGCGAAGCCATAGGGATCAATCAGTTCAGTTCCCTCATTTTACAGATAAAGAATACCGGTTGCAAAGATCCTTCCGCCCCTTGCTCTCTCCTTAGGGAACACTGCTGTTATTGGAGTTTAGGGGTTTTGGTTTTTTCCCCGGGGGGGGGGGGTGGTGTGAATGACCTACTTAAGGGTTAGGAACACGCGTGGCCCAAACCTGCCCTCCGAATTATTTCAGGCAGGTCGATTAGTCATGGAGTCCCTTTCCCAGGTGTACCTAAAATGTGTGTTGGAGGAGGCCAGGGCAGTGTCTGGGAAGAGGGTAGGTGTGTCCGTGAGAGTAGAGGTCACAGTCCCTTTAAAGGCCGGTGGAGATGTCGAAACCTCGGGTCGAGGGGCAGGGATCGAGAACCGAGGGAGAAGAGTGCCAGTGACCTTTGTTCGGGGCTGGGCCACCCAACGAGTGTCACCGGGCCTCGGGCGGAGGAACTTTAGGCTCCGAGGCTGACGGTCCAGGGAGGAGCCAATTCCTTATGGTAGCCGGCAGACCCACCTGAGCCCGGGCGGAGCGTCAGGCAAGACCTGGGCAGGAGCCTGGGGGCGAGAACGAGGCAGCTGGCTAGCGGATAGGATTGGCGAGCTCCCAGAGAAGGAGCATCGGTCAGCACCGACTGCCCCGACCAGCACCTGGCCAGGTGGCATCTACCTTCTGCCCTTTCGCAGCCATGGAGTTCCCCGAGCTCTCCGGAAAAGTCGTCGCCTTCTCCCTTACCGCCTTCCCCGTCTGCTACGCTTTGAACCACCTCTCTGAGCTTTCCCAGTGAGTGCTGGGCACTAAAGGGAATGGGGAGGGGAGTGAAGAGGGCGAGGAAGAACCCTGACTCAACACCACTTCGACGTATGATTAAAAGGGAATATTTTGGGAGGGGGTGGGGCTCAGTGGAGGCCAGTGCCAGGGATGTGGGGGATTTAATCTCGTCCGAAGTTTGGCTTTCATTAAGTGTAGGCCACAAGTCTCTGGGAGCTATTGTTTTCTCCAACCCACTTCCCCCAAGTCAACCCACCGGCCCCCTCCTTCAAGTGCTAGTGTTGGTGGGAGGCAGAAGATGAATTCGATTTCCCTCTTTCCTAAAGAGTCTAGCTAAATAAGATTACGAATTTCTCCTTTGAGGGTGATGGAGCTGAGAAGCAGATTGAGTCCATTTCTGATGACCCATACTAGTCAGAGAAAGAGACCTATGAGGACACACTTTGGGTGGCCAGCTGGTACAGTTGGTGGGACAATTAAAGTCCCGGAAGCTCCTTGTCAGTACTGACAGCCAGTCACTGACCTCCTGCATTGACTTGCTCCTGTGTTAGTTTGGGTAGGAGATACAGTCCCTGCCCTTTGGGATTCATGGTCTGGTTAAAGATTTAATTCAACCGTAGTGAAGACACACTTCCAATAGTTAGAGAACAATACAGGGTAGGTTGACTAAATGTAAAGCTGATAATGAAGGGCCAGGGTTCATGATAAAGATACCATCCTAAGAGTGTTACAGGGGAAACAGTTCTCTCCAAGATTATGGGTATGTGACCTTAGCTGAGTTACTGATCTTCTCAGGCCTCAGTTTCCTCATCTATAAATTAAGGGGCTTGTACTAGATGACTCTAGAGGCCACCTTACTCCAACTTAGACAGCCATCAACACAACACTCTCTGACAGGGTTGCTATTTTTCTGGGTTCCTGGAAGACACTACCCTCTTCCTTCCTCCTTAATAGGTACAATTTTCCATTTTACAACAGTTATATTTTAAATGAAGTTTTTCTGGATGGATTTTTGAGAGGCACCTTAAATATTGAAGGTGGATTCCTCCTGGCAATTCCATTCCATTGTATGATATTAACTAGCTATGTGATCTTGGAGAAGTTATTGTCTCTGGTCTTCAGTTTCCTCCTCTGTTCGTTCCCTCATAGATTTAGAGGTGGAAGGGACCTCAGAAGCAATCTAGTCCAACCCTCTCATTTCACAAGGAAACTGAGACCCAGAGAAGTTGAGATTTCTCCTTATATCACTTTAAGAGTCCCTTTACATGAGAGTCAGGATTTGAGCCCTGGGTTAATAATGCCAAAAACAATACCCTTTTTCTCTGTATCATACTGTTCCTTAGTGATGCTGGGGGAGGGGGTGTTTGAGGTAGATGATTTCTATCATCCATCCTAGCTTTGCCATGATCCCATGACTGATCTTGTTGTTCCTATTATTTATTGGGTTGTTCAGTCATTTCAGTCGTAGTTGTATATAAGGTATTTCTTGAGTAGGTGGGCCACTAGGTGGCATGGTGGATAGAGGACTGGGCCTGCTGGAGTCAGGAAAACTCATCTTCCTGAGTTCAAATGTGACCTCAGGTACTGACTAGCTGTGTGACCTTGGGCAGATCACTTAACCCTGTTTGTGGTTTCCTCATCTGTAAAATGAGTTGGAGAAGAAATGGCAAACCACTCCAGTGTCTGTGCCAAGAAAACGCCAAATAGGATCACAAAGAGTCTGAAATGACAGAACAACAACAATATTGGGATGTATGGGGTGTTGAAGGAAGACTAGCACTTCTAGTGTGCTAGAAGTGCTCTTTTCAGACACCTTTGGTGTCTACCTTTTCTCATTTCTCATCTGGGGCTCCAAGAAGCTGTATGCACAGCAGTCACATCCCAGTAAACTATCTTGGCAGAAGAGCTAAACCAGTTTTCACCTTTCAGTGAATTAGGGAGATGTTTACCCCAAAGCATGTGAAGATTTCCCCTGGCAGAATGGGCAGATGAGAACAATTTGTTATAAAAGCCACGAAGGCAGCTGAAGTGCGTGCTATGGAGCTTAGAGCTTGGTCAGGCATTGAAGATGCCAGGCATCCTGACTTCTCTCCTGGCACTGAACTTCAATGACTCTGGAAGAGAAAGTGAGGCTGATAACTTTGTGCAATGCTGCCTCACTTAAATCCAATTCTCAAGCAAGTTAAGACATCACCCCGTGACCCCCGTGAATAACAACAGCTGAGTAGATGGGAAGGCACTAGCAGGAGGGAGACCTGGAAAATAAAGAAGCTTCAGCCTGTGGGAGAAAGAAGAACATTCCAGGCAAGGGACTAGCCAGTACAAAGACATGGAGATTGGAGATTGAATATCCTGTTCCAGAAACAAATAAGCCAAAGCAGCTAGATCATAGAAGGTGAAACTAGGATAGAAGGGTGGTCTCAGAGTCATTAAATCCTGGATTAAGGTCCTACCTTTGACATGTACCATCTCTGTAACTCTGGCAAGTCATTTAACCTCTTAGCACCCCAGACAATTCTCTCCAACTATAAGCTTCATACAGTTCCCTCTGCATTGCAGGAGGGAGAGAATCTTCTTACATCAGAATTTCCTGACAAAAGATAGGAATTCCCTACATCAATGAATCACAAGTCTAATAGGAAAAAAGAAAACATTCAGATTCAGAAATAATAGCAAGGGAAGGTAATTAGATGTGTATATAAAAAGAAATGTAACTAGTCTCAGACTTGGGGACTAATCTAAACTATATTATCTAACTATAGTTGCTCAGGCCTATTTTAGCTCCTGACTCTGCCAGCCTCAACATAAAGGAGCTCCTTCCTACCTGGGCAGCTCTATCACGCATATTTAACTGTTAGAAAGAGTACTTAGTGAATTTGAAGTCAGAGGACTTGGGTTCAAATTCCTCGTTCCGCTATTGACTGTTTACATGAAGGATAATTTGGCAATATAAAGATGCCAGACTCCCTGGTGTCCACCTGCATATTCTTTAAGGATAACAGATTTCTTTGAGGAAAGAATAGAACAATGATTAGCAGAAGAATCTCTGAATTTCTAAACTTGACTCAGCTGAATTCCTGAGCTAAGTAGAGACAAAAAATACAAATTAGGCAGTTACAGGACAAAATCAATGAATTGTAAATAGGATCAATTAAAACAAAACAAAACAGTCTCCATCTGGTCATTTCACCCCCTTCCAAACATCTCCATTTCTGTAGAGTACACACCATGTTCCCAATCATCCAGGTTCATGGCCTCAGTCATTCTTGACTCTTCATTCTCTTATACTCCACATAGCTATCAGTTGCCAAGTCTTGCAAATTCTACATCTCTTGCATCCCAGTTCCTTTATTTCTTTTTAAAATTAAATGTATTTTTTCAATGAACAAAAATAAATGTTCTCTCCCCATCCTACCCCACTAAAAAAAGAAAAAAGGAAAGGAAAATCCTAGGAACAAATATCCACAGTCAAACAAAACAAATTGTCACATTGGCCATATGAGAAAAACAAAACCATGTGCTTCTTTCTGCAGCCTGAGTGGATCTCAACCTCTCTGTTAGGAGCTGGGTAGCATGCTCCCAGGGTTACCACTCTAGTTCAAGCCTTCCATCACTTCTCAACAAGACTATTTCAATAGCCTTTGCTTTGCTTTTCCTGCACCAATGAGTCCTACACATAGCTGCCTAAAGTGCAGATCTGACCATGTCACCCTCCTCAATGAGCTCCACGGGTTCCCTCTATTGCCTCTAAGCTCAAATAGAGATTCCTCTCTGACATTTCAAGCCCTTCACAACCTGACTCTACCTACTTTTCTAAGCTTATTTTAAATTTCTCCCTTTCTCACATTCTTCAATCCAGCAATACTCATTTTCTTGCTGTTCTTGACACACAGTACTCCCATCTCCTGACTCCAGACCTTTGCTCTTGCTATCTCTGACTCCTATATGTGTTACATCCTTGTCTCTGTCCCTTAAAATCCCTAATTCCCTTTAAGATTCAGCTCAAGCTCTAACCTTAACATGAAATCCTTTCTCATCCACCCCCCCCCCCCAGCTGCTAATGCTTCCTCTCCCAAAAGACTTTGAATCTCTTTTTTATACATGTTGCCCCATAGAATGTAAGCCCCTACAGGAAAAGCACTGTTTCCCTTTGTCTTTGGGTCTCCAATGCCTAACAAAGTGTCTGGTACACATTAGATGCTTAATAAATACTTATTTGACTAACTGATTAAACTTGGAAGACTGGACAGCCAAATCACTCTCCTTACCATCCCCCATAATAATCCCTATCTTTCTTCAGCTTCTTTCCATTAGAAATACCCTCCTTTTGCCTTCTTCCTCTTATCTAAACTCTATATGATTCTCAAGACCCAGTGTAAGTTTCATGCACAGCAAGCCTTCCCTGACTTCTCCAGCCTTCATTGTCTGTCTGTCTATCAGGGTCTGTCTGCTGACCCTCCCCTGCTCTAGCAATTAAATATGAGCCATGTTGTTTAATCTATACTCTGTGTTAGTCTCTGTTTTTATGGATGTCTTGTCTCCCCAGACACATTGTAAACTCCCAAAAGTAGGACCTGAATCGTCATCTCTTGTCTTTCCTCATGCATCCAGACATGGAGTCAGACACATAGGGTAGGGATGGAAGAGTTTTTGTGTAGAAAAACTTGTCACCAACCTAGGAGATCATGCCACTGGGTGAAATCACTTTGCTTTAGCCTCTGTTTCCCAACTTGTGAAAACAAGGGGGTCAGATTTGATTATCTCAGAGATCCCTGTTAGCTCTAACATGCCGTGTCCCTGGGACAGTCACACTTTTCTCCACCTGCTTTTTCTGGACTCTGAACCCTCCGGCATAGAGGCCTCCCCCTCCCCCCACCACCCATGGGAGCACAAGCCAAATTCTGCTGGTTTTGAATTTTAGATAGGTCAGGAGAAAGGGAGGAAGTCATCAGATGGAGCTGTCTACATGTTTATGACAATCCTTGATGACCTCAGCTGAGGTCTGGCCCTAACACAAAATGTGCCCCACAGTCTTCTCTTTACTGTTACTCACAGAGCATAGTGTTAGTACTAGAAGGAACCTTTATTCACGGAGACTAGAAGGGTCATAGGAATTAGGATTGGAAGACACCTTAAAGATAATATAGTCCAATTTTTTTTTCAGTTGAGAAACAGGCCTAGAGAAGGAAAGTAACTTGCCCAAAGTCATATAAATATTAAGTAGCAGAACTGAGATTTAAATCTAGGTGTTCTGATTATAAATCGAATGATGTCACAGCTGGAAGGGACTTTGTGCCCACCCCATGTATGCTTAGGAAGGAGGGGTACTTTAAGGTCAAAGAAAGGATGAAGCAGAATCCTAGCTCTTTTACATTTTTCTTGACCATTAAGCCCCTCCCCCAATCCATGAATATTAAAAGTAGAAAGGTGGGTTGGGGTCAGGTTGTGAAAGTCTGCTTTTTCCAGCAAACCCCTACCTCTCTCTGGCCTCAGTTTCTTTATCTGGAAAATGAAGGAGATGCCCTTTGGTGGATAAGGAGGGGAAGATGGGAGGAAAAAAAGGAGAAAGGCTTTGGAGAATCAAAGCATGTCTTAATTACCCTTGCAGAAAGCTGTAAAAGGCATTCCCCTACAGTATTAGGGAGGAGGTTGGTTTATATGACCTGTCAGGTTCTTTGCATCTGCTATACCCACTTGTTAGTCCTGTTTGTTCAGGATCCTCTGAATTATGACATTCTGCGACGTTCCTGCTCTGGGTCATCTGCCTTCTCCTCTAGGTCCCAGATTATCCCAAGCCTCCGCCTCTAACCCGATTACAGATGTCTTGTCTGTTAGGGAGGATGTACAGCACTAGGGACTCCTTTAGATTAGAGCTTTTTTCTTTCCTCACAACCATAGTTAGAAAAAAGACAGTGTCCTTACACAGCTCATACTTGCTAAAACAACCCCTGGATTACCCCCCCAACCATGTGCCTCCTTTGCTCTTACTTATGTGTTGGGGAGTGAAGCTGGAGGTAATCACCCAACTGTACCAACTGGGTCCCTTACCATTTGTGTCATCTAATCTCAGTGGGGTTCAGTTGCCAAAAGGTAATCCTTTTCCTCCTAACTGATTCTCTCTCACACTACCCATTGTAGCTGTTCCAGATCTTTTCTTTTGTCCCCAAGTCTCCCATACCATCCACTCCCCACCCCTCTCAGCAGAGGATCTCCCCTCATACTTTATTCAGAAAATAAAGGCCATTCACCTTGAGCTCTCTCTTCTCCTCCACTCTACATCTCAAAACCTGGTCGTCTTTCATTCTCTTTCTTTACCTATCTCCACAGGAAAATTAGCCTTAAAATCATTTCCTTTCTTATCATCAGTCTCTTCTTAAATACCAGCTGCTGCATTCCTGCAGCCTATAAACCAACCTGAGTCCTTTAAAAAAGCTTCACTTGACCCTATATCCCTTCAAGCTATCATCTTATATTTCTCTTTCCTTTCATGGCCCAGTTCCTAGAAACAGACGCCCTCCGTACTTCCCTTCACTTCCTTTCTTCTTACTTATTTCTCAACCCCTTGTAGTTTGGCTTCCAGCCTTATCACTTAACTGAAATGTCCAAAGGGCCTTTCCAAAATCTCTTAAATGCTAAGTATTATGGCATTTTCTTCATCTTTATCCTTCCTGACATCTCTGCAGACCTGGATAATGTTGACTTTGGGTCTTCTCCCATTTGGACCAATCCTTCTGTTCCCTTTACTGGATCTTTATCATTAGCTGTGGATGTCCCCAAGTCACTGTCCTGGGTCCTCTTCTCTTTTCATACCATACAATCTCACTTGTTGAATTCACCAGTTTCCATAGATTCAACAATCATACTTGTGAAGATGACTGTGAGATCTTTCAATCCAGGTCTAGTCCCTCCATTGAGCTCCAGCTGCCATTTGGACACTTTTAACTCAATGTCCCATAGGCATCTCAAACTAAATTATTCAAAAAGAACTCATTATATTTCCCCAGAAAACTCCCCCTCTTCCAAAATTTCCTATTACTGTCAAAGACATCATCCTCCTACCAGTTATCCAAGTTCACAACCTTAGGGCCACTCTCCACTCTTCACCTTCATTCTTCACTCCACATATCTAATCTGTTGCCAATTATTAGATCAACCCATTGCTCACATTCTTCCCCTTTTCTGCATTCACACAGCCACCACTCTGGTTCAGGCCCCCACTACAGCTCTCCCAGACTATTGCTTCCTAATTGGTCTCCTTGCCTTAAGTTTCTCCCAACTCCAATCCATCTTCCACAGGATTGCCAAAGTGATTTTCCCTAAAGACAGGTCTGACTGGGTGACTCCCTTGTTCAAACTGCAATGGATCCTTATTTACCCCTAGGATAAAAAAAATCCTCTGGCATTTAAAGCTCTGGCCCCTTCCTACCCTTATATAATATTCCCTAGTACCTTCCACTGTGAAACTGTCTTGTTTCTCTCATATCCACATCTTGTATATGTTACTTATATGGTATCTTCCCAGTTAGAATGAAAGCTCCTTGAGGGCAGGGACCATTTTTGCCTTTCTTTGTATCTTTTGGGTTTGGCAAGGTGCCTGACACACAGTAGGCACTTAATGAATGCTCTTCTTGGACACACTTCCCTCTCTGGATTTAACCCATGCTTTGTATTTCCTTATATGTATGTATACATATACATATGGCCCAGAGGGAACGATGGATAGAGCTGAGTCAGGAAGACCTGAGTTCAGATTTTGACTCACTAACCAGTTGTCTGACTCTGGGCAAATCACTAAACCTCTGTCTACCTCAGTTTCCTCAACTGAAAAATGAGATAAAAATAACACCTATTGCCACAAGGTTGTTATGAGGATAAAATGGATAGTATTTGTAAAACACTTTGCATACCTTAACGTACTATATAAATGCTATCTAACTATCTACGTCCCTTCCTGTTAGAATTTAGATTCCTTGTGAGCAGGGACTGTTCTGTTTTTGTCTTAGTTTCCTTAGCAGCTACCACAGTGACTGACACACTGTTGTCATTATTGTTTAGTTGTTTTTCAGTCATGCCTGACTCTTTGTGATGCCATTTGGGGTTTACTTGGGAAAAATACTGGAGTGGTTTGCCATTTCCTTCTCCAATTCATTTTACAATCGAGGAAACCGAGGCAAACAGGGTTAAATGACTTGCCCAGGGTCACTCAGCTAGTAAGCATCTGAGGCCAGATTTGAACTTGGGAAGATGAGTCTTTCTAGACCTGGTGCTCCATCCACTGCACTACCCAGCTGCCACACTGACACACAGTAGTGCTTAATAACGGTTGGCCGATTGATGATTTGATTGGCAGCATCAGATCCAGATAAATTAAAAGAAGAGAAAAGAAAAACTTGAAGTGAGATATTTTTAAGGAAGAATGTCAGCTCAGGACTTGATGGGGGGAAGTGGTGAGGGATAGGGAAGAGTCAAAAAGAATATTGCCAAGCATTTATATAGCTCTTTAAAGTTTCGAGGGAGCATTTATGTGGTGCCTACTATGTACCATGCACTGTGCTAAGCTCTTTACAAGTGTCATCTCATTTTCTCTTCACAACAACCCTGGGAGGTAGGTGCTATCATTATCCGCATTTTGCAGTTGGGGAAACTGAGGCAGAAAAATGTCTTGCTAGTAAGTTTCTGAGGCTGGATTTGAATCCAGGTCTTCCTGACTCCAGGCCCAGTGCTCCACCTAGCTGCCCCTGCTAGCAGCAGAAATAGGGAGACTAGGAATGATGACAGATTTGGCAGTAAAAGGTTGAGTCTAGTTTGGAACATGTTGAACGTGAGGCAGAACCCACAAATGGAGATATCTAGCTGGAAGTCAGAAAGACGTCTGGGACTAGAGTTCAGACAGTGGAGAAGTTTGGTGGGGAGAATTAGGAATGGAGGAGGGACTTTAGAGAGAGAAGCAGGCTGAAGGTCTTGGGAAGTTGCCCACATCCAGGGACATTCCTCCCCTCCACTTCTAGGGCTTTCCCTCTGAGACTATCTCCCATTTACACAATCTGTATCTTGTAGGTATATAGTTTTTTTGCATATTGTCTCCCCCGTTAGACTGTGAGCTCCTTGAGGGCAGAGATTGTCTTTTGTCATTTTTTGTATCCCCAGGGCTGAGCACAGAGCCTGACATGGGGTAGTAAGTACTTGTTTGTGGACCAGGAGGAGAAAAGGGAATTTAAGAAGTAGTGTTAAGAAGACTATTAGGAGAACCAAGGGTGTAATACACATCAAGGGGAGGGAGAGTATAGAGGTGGGGAAGTATCTGCCAGGGTCAAAAAATGTAGAAATTTACAGTTTACTATCCATGTCACCATGTCACCAGTATATTTATTTTACTTTTCTAGAATTGAGGACTAGAAGAGCCACCAGATTTGGAAATCAGGTCACCGGTGACTACAGAGAAAAGTTTCAATAAAATGATGAGGGCTGAAGTCAGATGGAAGGGAGTGAGTGGGTAGTGAGAAAGTAGAGACCTTGGTTCTTAGGTTCAGACCAGGGGTCCTGCCTGATAGTCCCAAGTGTGTCTGACCCCATTCACAATCTGGGCACCATCCTGACTCTTCATTTACTTCCCAGTCCCTTGAGTGTGGCAATCCTGAGTGCAATGATCCTGGCTTTACTGATTGTGGCCATCTCCAGTCTGACCCAGGGAGAGATCTCCCACGATCCACTTTTTGCTGGTGAGTCTTGGGGGGCAAGGGAGATGGAAGGTTGTGGGAGGGTTAGTGGAGTTTACAATGGGGGAGAAGCATCTGTTACCATGACCTTTGTCCTAGTGCCCTGACATTAGACTTGGGGACTGGTATCAAGCATGTGCTTAGTTTGTTCCCAAATCAAGGAGTCCTAAGGTCCCTTTGAGCTCTGTTGTTCTATGTTCTAGGTTCTCAAGTCCTCCCAGCTCTGACATTCTGTGTCCTGAGGGCTCTTATTGCTCTATCATTCTAATGTTCAAGGTCCTCTCCATCCCCTGCTCTGATATTCCATCTTCTAAAGAATCTTCTCTCTTACATTTTATGTCTGTATCTATAGTCTTTCCAAGTCTGATATGCTTTGACATTCCATGTTCTGTACCTAAAGGTTTTCTGGCTCTGACCTTTTAGATATTCTAATGGCCCATTCAGATCCAGTACTCTATGTACTAAGGAACCTTTTAGCTCCAACATTCTGTGCTCTCTGGAAAGTCCTCACTCTGACAGTTATAAGGACCTTCCCAGCTTTGATGTTATTCTGTATGTTAAGGGCCATCCTAGCCCTGACATTCTGTGTTCTAAGGGCCTAAGGAAGTTGCCCACATCCAGGGACATACATTCCCTCCATTTTCTGTCATCTAACATTGAAAGTCTTTGTTCCATGGTCTAAGGATCCATCTAACTCTAAGATTCTATGGCATCTGGTTACATCCTTGCTACCCAAGGAAAGTGGTTGGAATTATATTCTCCCCCCCATAAGATTATTAGTTCTTTGAGAGTAGGGACTGTGTGGATTCCATTGCCTAGAACCTTGGACATATTGCTGAATTAAATTACCTTGGTTGGGCCAGGGACTGGGGGGGGTGGGGTGGGGAAGGGGAGTCTGACCTGTCTGTGCTCTTCCCACAGTGTTTACCATCTTTTCCTTCACCTCCCTTGTTGACTTGTTCATTGCCCTTGAGGAGGATGGCTATGTGACAGGCCTCATGGAATTCTATACCCGGGAGGTAAGCCTTACCCTTCCCTGTTTCTGCTGGAAGAACTCTATTCAAGAGTCTCCAATCTAGCCCTAAGTCTTCCTTTCTGCTTCTTTGTTATTCCAGAGAGAGCCATATCTGCGCACAGCCCATGGGATTTTAAGCTGCTACTGGGATGGCACTGTCCATTATCTGCTCTACCTCACCATGACAGGGGCCATTGCAAAAAGGTAAGGAGGCTCCCTGGAAGAGTCAAGGGGCAGGAAGAGGAGAAGAGAGTCCTTGTTGGGGAAGGAGGAGGCAGAGAAGGCAGGAGCTGGGACTCAGGAAGCACCTCCTAGAGGAGATAATGAAGTTAACTCCTAGGGTGCAATACTAGGGATCTTAGGGTACTGCTCAATGTGTTCTGGGTTTGGGACTAAATTGCTGAAAGCAGGAAATTCATAAGACCTAAGGGGATGTAGGAGTCACATAACCCAGAATTTCAGAGCTGAAAATAACGCTAGAAAATAAAATCCAGAATGTTAGAAGTAATAACAAAACACAAATCACAGCGTGTTGAGCTAGAAGGGCTCTTAGAACCAAGAACTGGGAAGGACATGAAAAATGATCTCCAGGAGTAGATAACCTGTGGCCTCGAGGCCAAGGCCACATGTGGCCTTCCAGGTCCTTGGGTTGTGGCCATTTGACTGAGTCCAGGTATTACAGAACAAATTCTTTTATTAAGGGAATTTTTTCTGTGAAGCTTGGATTGAAAGGACTACTTTATATGTATGAAAACTGATGCTCGGGAACAGTTGGTGGCACAGTGAATAGAGCACCGGCCCTGGAGTCAGGGGGACCGGAGTTCAAGATACTTAATACTTACTAGCCATGTGACCTTGGGAAAGTCACTTAACCCCAATTGCCTTGCCTTCCCTCCTCCAAAAAGACAAAAACAAAAAACAAACAAACAAAAAAAACTGATGCTCAGAGAGGGGTAAATGTTTTGCTTAAGGTCACAGAGGCAAAGAACCCAGTCTCTTTCTTGCCTTCATCCAGCCTTTGCTTAAAGAACCCATTATTTTCAGAGAAAGCCCATGGCATTTTTGGATCACTCTAAATTATTAAAACATTTTTTTCTCACATCGAGCATAAGCCTTGCCTTTTCTCAGCTTCTGCCCATTGCTCCTAGTTTTGTCCTCCAGGGCCAAGCAGAATAAGTGTAACCTTAATGCAAATACTCAGAGAGAGCTTAAGTCTTCTATTCTCCAGTTTAAACATCACTAGTTCACAAGAGGGCAGCTAGGTGGTCCAGTGGATAGAATATTGGGTCTGTAGTCAATAACACTCATCTTCCTGAATTCAGATCTATCCTCAGATACTCTCACTTAATCCTGTTCACTGTAAAGTGAGTTGGAGAAGGAAATGGCAAATAACTCCAATATCTTTGCAAAGAAAATTCCAAATAGGGTCAGGAAGAGTTGGATGTGATTGAAACAACTGAACAACAAAAAGATGGCGTAGTCTGGATAGCATGCCAGGCCTGGAATCAGGAAGACTGATCTTCCTGAGTTCAAATCTGTACTCAGATACTGACTAGCTGTGTGACCCTGGGCAAGTCACTTAACCCTGCTTCAGTTTCCTCATCTGTAAAATGAGCTGGAGAAGGAAATGGCCAACCACTTCCGTATCTTAGCCGAGAAAACCTCAAGAGGTGACAAGGGATTGGACATGACTGAAAATGACAGTTTTTAAGCATCAAAAGTTCATAAAATCATAGATTTAGAGCTGGAAAGAACACCTCTTATTTTATAGATGAGGAAAATGAAGCACTGACTTGCCCAGGGTCACATAAGCAGTGAGTATCAGATCTGGAATCCAAATCCAGGTGGCTCTCTGACTCCAAAGCCAGGTTTTACAAAACTTCTTTTGCTTTGCTGCATCCCTGGGGAGTTCTTTCCACCCATCTGTATATGGGATGATCTCAAGACCCTTCTTCAAACTAGCTGCTCTCCTCTGGACATTCTCTAGCTCATCAGCATCCTTCCTGAAGCATGACACCAGACTTGAATACTGTACTACTGATGTGCTCTGACCTGGACATTATTGACTAGTCACTGAGTGTCATGAGGATTGGTTGAAGGATGTTCCTTCTGCTTGGAGAAAAGAGGATTTAGGGAGTCATTCAATTCAGTTCAGAAACCGCTATAAAGCACCTACTATGTTCCAGGGAATATGCGAGGCACTGTTATACAAAGACAAAAATGAATCAGCCGTTGACCTCAAAGTGCAGGAAGGGATATGACATCTCCTTATGAATAGGGTCAGTCTGTTAGATAGATAAGCAATACAAAGTAATGTGAAATAGCTTACAGAGGGAGATAACCCTAATCATTGGGATGGGAGAGGAGGAAAATAAAGGAAGGCCTCCTGCAGGGCGTGGCACCTGAACTGTGCTTTGAATAAAGCACAGGATTCTAAGAGATGACCACGAGGAAGGAGTACATTGCAAACATGGCACACTGAGGTGAGAGAATGCCGAGTATGAGGAACAGCTGGCGGGGCAGTTTGACAGGGAGGAGCATCTGGGAAGAGGGGGAACATGGAATAAGACTGGAGACGGAGTTGGAAGCCAGACCGTTGCCGGCAGCTATTGGGAAGACTTTTTACTTTCAACAAATATTTGTTAAGTACTTATTATTAGATGACCTTGTGATAGGCATTGGGAGAGAGAAGAAGGAAAGAAGGAAGAGAGAGAGTGGGGGAGGGAGAGAAGGAGACAGGGAGGGAGGGAGGAAGTAAAGAAGGGAGGAAGAGATGTGAAGGAAGGAGGGGAAGGAAGAGAGGAAGAAAAAGAAAGGGAGGGAGGGAAGGAGGAAGGAAGGACAAGAAATAAAGAGAAAGGGAGAAAAGAGAGGAAGGAAGAAAGAAATAAAGAAAAGGAAGGAGGGGGAAAAGAAGGAAGGAAGGAAGGGAGAGGGGGCTTTAAATGCCAGATTGAGGATTTTGTATGTTACCATAGAGCTAGTAGGGTGCCACTGAAGATTTTGACTAGAGAAGTTACATAGTCAAATGTGTATTTTAGGAATATAAATTTGGCAGTGATATGGAGGATAGATTAGATAGGGGAGAGCCTGGAAGCAGGGAGACCAATTAAGAAGCTATCTTCAAGTATTTGAAGGTTTGCCAAAAATATCTTTAGTAAGGATTGCTTGAAGGAACTGGGGATGTTGAGCCTGGAGAAGAGAAGACTCAAGGGACATATAATGGTTTGCCAGTATTTGAAAGGCTGTCATGTGGAAGAAGAGGCATCAGACATATTCTGTTTGACCCCAGAGGACAAAACTAGAAGCAATGGGGGACAGTTGCCGAGAGGCAGATTTTGACTCTACATATGGAAAAATATACTAACAGAACATGCTTCCCCCCATTCTTCCCTCCCCCCATCCTATTGCTCCCAGTGGAGACTTTCAAGTGAAGGTTTGATGATCATTTGCCAGGAATGCTTAGAGAAGATTCCAGTGCTAGTTGGAGTAGGCTAGATGTCCTCAGGACTGGCCAAGGGAGTCAGAATTCCTACTGGCCCTCTTCTCTTATTGTCCTGCCACCTTGAAATCCTTTGACTTGGTTTCCTTACTCGCTCCTCCACAACACCCCTTTCTGGGTAGGGAATCTGTCTCTAAAACCCATTTACCCATTCACCCATATAAAGGATCAAGAAAGTTGCCAGCTCCTTTCCCTGTTTCCCTCAGGAAGAGATATAGAAGCCTCGGGCTATACTGGCTGGGATCGCTGGTCATGAGCATCATGGTTTTTGTCCCAGGAAACATCCTTGGTAAGTGTCATACCTTTGAGATGTGCCACGTGCTTGGTAAGTAGAATGGTTGGTGACAGAGCTTCAGAGGAAGGGGGATTGGGAGAAGGGAGAGAAGGGAGCTCTGCAACTTGATCTAGCCATCTGGGTAGACCAGACACAAGGCCAGTAGCTTCTCCACCAGGTCTGTCCCAGACTTCTCCTGTGCCACCCTCCCTCCCCCAGAATAAGCCATCTTTCCCCTCTGGAGAAGAGGGAGACCCAAGATTGACTGATCCCACTTCCAGTTCTGGGGTATTTGGAGGGAGGGGGTTCATCTTGCTAGACCTAGCCTCCTGCCAGCAGCATTTGGGAAGAGCTCTTCACTTTCAGCAAACATTTATTAAGTACCTGCTGTTAGAGGCCCTTGTGATAGGCATTGAGAGGAAGAGGAAGGAAGAGGGAGGAAGGGAAAGAGGAAAGAAAGAAGAGAGGAAGGAAATAAAGGGAGGTAGTAAAGGAGGGGGGGAGGAAGGGAGAGAATGACGGAGGGAACAGAAGAAGGAAGGGTGGGAAGGAAAGAGGAAGGAGGAGAAATAAAGGAAGGAAGGAAGAGAAAGAAAGAAAAGGAAAGAGGAAAGGAGAAAAGAAGGAAGAGAAAGAGGAAGGAACGAAAAAGAAGAAAAGAAAGGAAGGGAGAAAGGAGAAAAAATAAAGGAAGGAAAGGAAGAAAAAAGGGAGGGAGGGAGAAGGAAAGAGGAGAGGAAGGAAATAAGGAAGAAAGGAAGAAAAAACATTTTTAAGCACCTACTAGGTGCTAGGCATTGTATTAAAGGCTTGGGAATACAAATAGAAAAAACTAAACAATCCCTGATTTCAAGAGCTTATAAACTGAACTTTTTAGCTTCAAGTTGCATAGTCCTTAGGGTACAACAGCAAAGCAGACTGGCATCTTCTCCAGTGTCCTTTCCACTGATAAAACCATGTCTGTTTCTGACATTAAGCCACTGGACAGTGCTAAGGACTTAGGGTGAGACCTTTCTTGTCTGGGTATGTGGGTACCTATTTTCTGGGTAGCTATTGACTGCAGCATCTGCAGAGGAAGGTGCCTGGGAGTATCTTCACAAGAATCCCTCACCTAGACAGTGGATACAGGGGCCTGTTAAATTCCCATTTGTTAAGATCTAAAGCAAAGGACATCTCCTCCAAGAAGTTTCCCCTGATCTTGATGGTTAGTAACACTGTGTCCTTCACCTTACATTGCACTTGGTTTACCCTCAATTACACATGTACCACTGAATTGAATTTTTTATTCTTTCTTTTTTGTCTTATTGATATCTTTTTAAAATTCCACCACATTCATCTCCAAATATTGCTGTCTCCTTTCCCCTTCCAGGTGAAACATTTGCTATAACAAAGAGTTTAAAAGGAAAAAAATAAAATAGCCCAGCAAAACCAATGAACACATCCATTGTGTTTGAGAGTACATGCAACATTCTACACTCACAGAAAGGAGTCTTTATAAGGGGGTCTTATTTATTTTAAGAACCCTGCCAGTTAACATCTAGCTATCATATCAGCTCTGTGGAGATTTCTTCTATTTCACCATTACCAACACCAACTACTATCCAACTCCCACTGAAGGGCAGATAAACCCAAGAGCCCCAGAAATGGCAGTACCCCCAGACCACTAGCCTTGTTTCCAGCTAATTCCCTGTGCCACTATTCAAGCTTCCTTCTGTCCTGTCCTGTCCTGCCTTCCTTCTTCTTCTTCTTCTTCTTCTTCTTCTTCTTCTTCTTCTTCTTCTTCTTCTTCTTCTTCTTCTTCTTCTTCTTCTTCTTCTTCTTCTTCTTCTTCTCCTCCTCCTCCTCCTCCTCCTCCTCCTCCTCCTCCTCCTCCTCCTCCTCCTCCTCCCTCCTCCTCCTCCTCCTCCTCCCTCCCTTCCTTCCTTCTTTCCTTCTTTCCTTCCTTCCTTCCTTCCTTCCTTCCTTCCTTCCTTCCTTCCTTCCTTCCTTCCTTCCTTCCTATCTATACTACCTGGCAATGGCTTCTACAGGTGGTACAGCTCCATCTTCCTGAGTGGCCACAGTTCCTGAAGACCCAATAGGGATAAGGCCTAGACTTGTGATTTTATTGGCATAGAGAGCTCCTGATAAGGAAACTATCTCCACCAATGCAGGTCAGCATCTTCCCTGAAACTTAAGAGTCTTAGAATTGCCTAGCAAACTGAGAGGTTAAATGATTTGTCTGGAGTCACATAGCTGGTACATATCAGAAGTGGAACCTTAAGAACCTTCGTGCTCTGTGGAAGTGTAAGGTTGTTACCATGACTGCTAGGATCCCAGCTATCCATTCATCTGCAAACATTCACTGACATTATCAGATACAGTGCTCCTGGGATGGGCAGCAGACAGAAATGGGTAAAACCAAGTCCTTACCCTTGCAGGGCTTAGAGGAGTCTAATAGAGGAGACACAGGCACAGAGACTTGGAAGTACAATACAAGGCAGAGTGTGATTAGAGCTTGAGAGAGAGACAGAGGCATAGGGCTAAGGGGATGCAAAGGAGGGAGTGATTGCTGCCAGTTGGAGTGGGGTCCTGGGGGACTGTGAAGGTTCCCTGGAGGAGGTGACATTTGGGAATTGAGGTCTTGGTTACAGGATAAGATTTGGATAGACAGAGAGGAGAATAAAGTTATTCTAGATATAGGGAGGGTTTGAAGGCATGTGTGGGATATTACAAGGAGAGTAATTGTAGGGTCAACTTTTTTTTGTTTTTGCGGTAGAGAAGAAAAGGCAAATAAGACTAGAAAGGTGGTTGGCCTGAGATTTGTAAAGCACCTGATGAATCTTCTCTTAATTTGATAGATGAGGATTCTATATTTGGTATAGCTGTGAGTGGGACAAGGGGAATGATCAAGGATATGTTTGTCTATAATTCTTGTTTCTACATTTTAGAATATTAGACTTGACTGGGCCCTTACAACACTGAATACAGAATTTCAGAACTGGAAGATAGCTTTTAGAATGTACAATGTTATAGCTAGGAATGCCTTAGAATACAGAATGTCAGAGGTAGAAGGGACCTTAGAACATAAAGTATTAGATCTGGAAGGATATAGAACACAGCACTGAGAGGATCATCTAGTATAACCTCACTTCACATATGGGGAAACTGAGGCCCATAGAAGAAGGGACTTGTCCTAAATCACACAAGTAGTGGCAAGAGAAGGTAGATAATCCAGGCTTCTAGTCTCCCATGTCTCTGTTTTTTCTACTTTATATTGTGCCTGCTCTATCCAATACTAGCTAGGTTAAAAAAAATCTTTCTTCACTTTTGGATCTGGGGTAGGGGTGGGCGTCATGGGCTTTAGAAGAGGCAGCTAGGGGACACTGTAGATAGAGCTCAGAAGATAGAGGCAGGAAGGACTGAGTTCACGTCTTGCCGCAGATTTTACTAGCTATATGACCCTGGACAAGTCATTGACCACTGTCTGCCTCAGTTTCTCCATTTGTAAAAAATGGGAGTAACAATAGCACCTACCTCCCAAGAAAATCAAAGGAGACAGTATTTGTAAAGTGCTTTGCAAACCTTCAAGCACTACCTGAATTCTAGCTATCAGGATAAGTGTTATTTACTACTTGGAGCAGCTTCAGGAAGAGCTTTGGTTGGGGGATGGAGGAAAGTGAAGCTGGTACCCAGGGCCAGGGCCTGCTCTTGGATCCATCCTCTCAACTGAGCATTCTGTTCTCCACTCTCCAGGCAAGTACAGCTCTGAGCTCCGACTGTCCTTCTTACTTAATGTTCCCTACGTGTTAATCCCTTGCTGGGTTGGCCGGCACCTCTTCAGCCAGCCCAGGGACCCAGCAGGCTACACAGCCAACATGGTAAGTCTCCTGGGGCTATGTTCTTTCTTGTACTCTGAGCAGTGCCTCAGGTCAGTGAAGGACTGTACTTTCCTGTACCTTCCCCAGCATGTGGGATAATGGGAGGAGCATTGACTACAGACTTAGGATGCTGGGGAGGTTTGGGGGTGCTCAAAGGTCTGGCTTTTACATTTACTGTGTGACCTTAGGCAAGCCACTCGATGTGACTGGGTCTCAGTTTCCTTATCTGAAAAACGGGGATGTTTGCACTACAACCAGGGTGAGGAAAAGGCTTTTAAAACTTCAAAATACTATAGGTCATTATTATTTTAAACCCCCGGTTGTGTGGCACCTTATCATAGTTGCTTTTTTGTTTTAGAACGATATCTCCAGAAGGCCCTTATGATGATAGTAATAGCTAGCAGTCTTACGAAGCGTTTTATACAAATGATTTCCTTTGATCTTTTTAATAGCCAAGTGAAAAATGTGCCTTAGCCTCATTTTACAGATGAGGAAACTGAGGAAGGCTGCTTATGTGACTTTCCTATGGTCACATGGCTAGTAAGTGTCTGAGGCAGCATTTGAACTCAGGTCTTCCTGACTCCAAGTCCCAGCACTAACCACTATACCATCTTGCTGCCTCTATGATGATAAAACTCATATTTTTATAGTGCTTTCTATAGTGCTCTCACCTCCATTATTTCCTCTAATTTTCACAATAGCCCCACAAGAAAAGTAGTGTGAATATTATCCCCATTCAAGCATGGGAAGGACCACTGGACTTGGAGAAGTCCCAGGCTGGAGTCTCAACTTCATTTCTTACTGTGTAACTTTGTGCAAATCACTTCTTCACACTGAGCATCCAGTGGTCCTTCCCTTGTTGTATATATATTATCTGGAAGGTGATAAATGGCCTGACAGGCTTCCTTCCTACATGAGTTCAGGGTTGCTGGCCCCTGGACTCTTGTTCCCCTTCACAGAGTGTGTTGTCAACCCCAGCTATTGGACCATGAAATCTCCTATCTTGAAGTGTATGTGGGGCTCAGATTGGATCCAGAGATATGATTGGGACTGAGGGACCAGCCACAAACTAACTTAGGAATGAATATCCCTTGGAGATCCCTCAGGATTAGAAACTCTATTCAGCTTCCTATCTCCCCCCTTTTGAGCCTGGGTTTTTCTCCCTGCTCCTAATAATCAGAATTACCCATTTCCTGGTCCAGCATGCATCCCTCTCCTCTGAGCCTCACTTCTATATGTCCCCAGACTCCTACATCCTCTCCTGACCTCAAAATCCTTTTCTGAATCCCACTATGTCCTGCTGCCTACCAGTAGAATCTGGGTTTCCAATGGTATCTTTAGGGCCATAGCCAAGAATAGGTATTTATTGTCTGAGGATCATCTGAACTGAGATCAGAGGGGCTCATCACTGGGCTGGCATCAGGGTGATGAGAGTTAAGCCTCACCTCTCTCAGAGATCACTTTCCAAGCAGCACAGAGTGGGGTGGTGATCAGCCTCAGTAGAGGGACTACACAGATGGGTAAGATCCCAGATCTCTGAAGTAAATTAGGACCATGTGGTCCCTCTTTTAAGTTTTTATTGATTTTTTTTCCTCCCCTCTTGACTCTCTTGAGTCATACCTCGTACTTAAAAAAAAAGCTGTTCAGTAAAAACTAAGCCAAACATCCACCTGTTGTCTGACTTGGTCTCTCTGTTCCTGGATGTGTCTCTTTCTGTGTGTGTGTGTGTGTGTGTGTGTGTGTGTGTGTGTGTGTGTGTGTGTGTGTGTGTGTCTTACACAGATTGCTGATGAGCATAAGAAGGGGCTGCTCCAGAGGCCGTGGGACCTGGCTCTGATTGTCTATCTCCTCCTAGCAGGACTGTTCACCATCTTCCGTGGCCTGGTGAGTCTCCTCAGTGGATGTCCCAAGGGGGCTGTCTTTTCCTAAGGACTCTTCTTCCCCAACTCTCCTCTGCCTCTAGCCAGACCATCCCAATGGAAGCTCTTTGATACCTGCTTCAGCTTCTTTCCTTGGGGAAATGGTCTTCCAGGCCAGCTTCATGTAGCTAGTCACCTCTTACAAGGATAAGTTCTCTAAGGCTGGGCCAAGGCTTAAGGGCTCAGGGGTGCATGGTGGGTAATGCCCTAGCTCTGTCCTTTGGAGCTTCCATGTCTTGGTAATACTTAGACCCTCTCTTGTCTGTGCCTCCAGGTGGTCCTAGACTGCCCCACAGATTCCTGCTTCATCTATGTGTATCAGTATGAGCCATACCTGCGGGACCCTGTGGCTTATCCCAAGATCCAGGTGAGATTGCCCTGACCCCAACACCAGCACTGGCAGGGCTTCCCCAGATGAGGACCTCCAACCCTTCAGAAACCCCTCTTTCATGCTTCAGGACCATAGCTGCCTCCTGGGGAAAGGTGGGGTGAGTGGGTTATACACCAGGTAGGGAGAGGGGATGGCAGAAGGAAGCAGGTCAGTTCCTGACCTCTGGCTGTGTCCTGTCTGAGGAGGAGACAAGAACTCTTCCTGATCTGAGAGGGGAGTGTGGGAATGTCCTTGACATAATCTACTTCCCATTTTTCTGGGACTTATGGAGGTGGGATGGACGGGAGGGGAGTGGTGAGGGATGGTGGACTCAAATCTCTTTGGTTTCCAGATGTTGGTGTTCCTGTTCTATGCCCTGCCTTTTTTAATCCTGGCTACTTATGGCCTCCTGTGGCCTGGCTGTGCCTGGCTCCCAGACTGGGCCCTGTTTTTTGCGGGGGCCATAGGCCAGGTGAGGGGGAAGGCTGCAAGTGGCGGGGGGGGGGGGGGTGAAGAGGGATTAATGGGGCAGGAGGATCAGGGGAGAAGGCCTATCCCAGTGAGTCCAGAGCAAAACAGATATGGGGTCTTTTTTTTTTTTTAATTATTCTCTGTGTGTGTATGTGTATATTTGTGTGTGGGTGTGAAAGAGAGAGACAGAGATATAAAGAGAGACAGAGAAAGAGAAAAACTGAAAGAAAAGAAGAAGAAAAAGGAGGAGGAGTGAGAAAAGAAAGGAGAGAGGGAGAGGAGAGAGATCATGAGATGGGGAAGGGAGAGACAGGAAGGGAGGAGAGAGCAAGAGAGAGAGAAAGAGGAAAGAAGAAGGGAGAGAAAGAGAGGAAGAGAGAGGAGAAAAAGCATGAGACAGAGAGAAGAGAGAGACAGAGAAAGAGAGATGGGGAGAGAGAACATGAAGGGTAAATTCTTAAGTTAGTCACTGCTATCCCCAGTGGAGAAAAGTTAAAAAGAAGTAGGGCAGGCAGAAGCAGACACAAAGAGATTTAGACCCATAGACTGGGATGTGCGAAAAGACCAACATAGAGTAAGATCCACATGAAATAAGGCACAGACAGATTGAGAGACAGAGAGAGACCAAGACACATAGATACAGACTAAAACACTCGATGAAGGAGACTGAGGCAGAAAGCAGCAGATAGAGAGCCTCGAGGAGAGTGTGTTGGCTGGGCTCTAGGTTGGATAGTACTGAAAACTGAAAGAGATTTAGGGTTCTTTGCAGAGCATTCCCATTCCTATTGGAGTGGGTTGGGGAACCTGCAGCCTTGAGGCCACATATGCCTCTAGGTCTTCAAGTGCAGCCCTTTGACTTGAATACAAACTTCACAGAACAAATCCCCTTAATAAAAGGGTTTGTTCTGTCAAATGTAGACTCAGTCAAAAGGCTGCACCCCAGACCTAGAAGGCCACATGTGGTCTTGAGGCCGCAGGTTCCCCACCCTTGCTCCTAGGACTGCCAGGGTATGCTGACCTCCCTCTCACTCTCTGCTTTTCTTTGTGTTAGGCTCAATTCTCTCACATTGGAGCTTCAATGCACCCTCACACCCCCTACACCTACCGAACCCCTGAAGATGTCTGGTCCTTCCTCTTTATCCTCAACCTTCTCTATGCTGTGGGACCCCACCTCCTGGTCTACCGTTGCCTCCGATGGCCAGCCTTTTTCCTCTCTCCCCACAACCTCAGCCAGCAGGAAGAGAACAAGAAAGACCGCTGAAAGAGTACCACCTGACCAAGGGCCACTGGGACTGCCACCCTCCTCCCTGAGGACCAGCCTCATTTCCCTAGCTCTGGTCATTGAATCATTGAATCTCAGAGTTTGAAATGACCTCAGAAGGCAACTATACCAACCCTACCTGATAAAGAATCCCCTCTACAAGACTCTGATCAAGTGGTCATGCCATCTCTGCTTGAAGCCCTCCAGTGAGGGGAAGCTGACGACCCTACCTCAAAGCAGCTGATTCCATTTTGGATAGCTCCAAGTGTTAGGAAGATTTTCTTTTTGAAGTGCTGGAATATTGAGCATCAAATTTGCCTCTTTGTAGATTCTACCCCACTGCTCCTGGTTCCACCCTCTGGGGCCATGTAGAATAAGTCTATCTGGATCCCCTTCCTCATGACAGTTGTTCAGATACTTACTGATCATGATTTAGCTAAGTTTTTTTTTCTCTAATTCCTTCCACTGATTTTTATATGGCACGGCCTTCAGTTCTGATAACCCTCCCCTGGTCTTGTCATCCCAGAACTGGACAGAGGCTTTCATTGGTTTCTACTTAAACCACCAGTGTCAGAGAACGGTGAGACAATAACCTATTTATTTCCTTTCTCCATTTTCTCTCTGGCCTGACCTCTGAGATGGGAGTGTGTGCATGGAGTGACTTGGAGGAAGTTCCCTTTATCCTCTGGAGCTGCTGGGGGCTAGGAGAAATCCCTTCTCCCAAGCCTAACTCTCCCCTCTCAAGCCCTCTTGCCCAAGGTTGGGGTCTGGATTCCCAAGCCAACTTCAGACTCTGAAAACATACCTGAGGCCCCATGATAACAAGCTGCAGTTTGCAAAGCTAACTATTATATTGCTGTTTACTGATTTAACTTTATTTAACTTTACTGATTTAACTATTATATTGAGTTTTCCAGACCCCTCCTGTGTGACAAAATACTTTTGAGGCAGAGGTGGGAGGAGAACCCTACAGATGAGTAGAACTAAGGCTTGGATGAGTAGCAGGGAGGTGAGGATAGAAAAGAAGAATGACCTTGCCAGGACCTTTACAGGAAAGTGGTGTCCCCGATGGCAGCAGGTGAGGGACTCACTTGTGACTTGGATAAGCACAGAATCACAGAATATTAAAACCAAAAAGGACCTACATATTGTCTATGGCCAAACCTCTCATTTAACAAATGGGGAAATGGAGGCGCAGGGAGAGGAAAGGACTCGCCCAAGGTGTCACAGTGAGAAGCTGGCAGATTTTCAAACCCAGATCTGACTCTAGGCCCAGTGTTTTTTTTTTTTTTTCTGGAGAGAGAGCTGGGGGCCCATAAATCTTTCTGGAAGAGGAACCAGATATTTGGGTTATAAGGAAGGAAGACAATGATCAAGAAAAGGGGATATGAGGAACAGCTGAGACTGGGTGAGCTCAGCATGGAGCCAGGCTCATCTGCAGGCTGGACGGGCCTCCACTGGGCCAAAAGTGGACTGGATGCAAGTTGGGGTGGCTGGAGGTTTCCAGATCAGAAGAACCAGAGGAACAGTTTCCAAAGTGGGATTCCTCTTCTTTGTGCCTGGGTTTGCACTATCTGTAAAGACTTTATGCCTTTGTCATTCTTGTTTTCTGTAGTAAATTGGCTTTTGTTGAACAAAGACATTTGGCCTGAGCTTGTGTTGGGTCATCTCTGAGAAGGGGAGTAAAGCATGTCCCTGGGGAAGAAATTCCTACCCTCAAATATAGATGGCCAAGGTCAAAAACTACAGTTATTGATTCCACATCGAGACTTTCCCCGTGGTGGTTTTGCTACATCATTGGGCAGCATAAGAAATTAAATGGGAATTTTGGGGGAGTTTTGCAGAAACTGCAGATGATACAGAAACTCAGAAATGCCTAAAATATATGTATAGTATTGTATAATATCAACACATTTTATCTTTTAATACCATAACAATTCGGACTTTTATTTTTGGTATGATGGGGGGCAAAAAAGTTTTATAAGGATTTTCCAGATTGTGGGGGCTTTGTGTCTCTAACCCCATGATGTGGAACACATAACTATATGGGTTTCTGGGCCCAAGCTGTCTCAAATGGTAGGAAATCATGAGAAAGATGCTCTTTTCTCTCCAGCTTTGTTCCCTTCCTGCACCTCAGAGAACCCCAGGGCCTTATGGAATCAGTGGGGTTTATTCTGAGAAATCCTGGGGCAGATAGGTGGTGCAGTGGATAGAGTGCTGGGCCTGGATTTAGGAAGACCTACATGAGTACAAATCCAGCCTCAGATACTCACTAGCTATGTGACCTTGGGCCAATCACTTTGCCTCTATTTGTCTCAGTTTCCTCAACTGTAAAATGGAGGTAACAATCCCCAGGGTTGTTGTAAAGATCAAATTTGTTACAAGTGACATCGTGACACATGGGTGCTATGTAAAAATGTTAGCTGTTGTTATTATTATTTGGGGCTACATCAAGGGAGGGGAGCAGCTGATGGGGACAGTGGGGATAGAATGCTGCAGTCCATTGGCTCCGTGTGTTGGGGCATGTGCTCTGACTCCCCAGCACTGATCAGACTAGGTGACAGCAGATTAGTGATTTCCCTTCTCTCAGACTCAGTTTTCCCCTCTGTAATATGGAAGAGATGATCTCAGAGGTTTCTTTCAGGTCAATAAGTCAAGGATTCAGAGGGTCTGGGAGGGCCAACATTCCACTGCCCCAACTTGGGTGTCAGAGGTTGAGGTCCTTGGCTCTGGTTCCCTCCTGCTCCCATTCCCACCCCATTCCTGGCTGGCATCAGCCTAGTCCAGTGGAGTTTCCAACACTGAGGAAGACTATTTCCCCATAAAAGGGGACATTGGATATGTCTCTCGGATTCATCTGACCCCAGGCCAGTCTTCAAGAGATGGTCCAGCACCATCTGGCTTCACACAGTAGCCTGTCCTGGACATTCTCTGATGAGTCCAGAGGCTGCCTACTGCCTTTCCATCCCTGAAGTAGGGTAGGTGAGTGCTAAGTTTATCCTTAGCCTTGGACTTGCAGCACCAGAGAGCCTAACCCCTGCCTGACCTAACACCTTCCTCTTTTTAAAAATCCCTCCCTGTCCAGATCTCCTCCCAGCATCCACCTACTTCCCTGTGCAGAGTTGTACCCGGCCAGTCCCAGCTCTTCTCCATTCCACCCCACCTCCACATAGCCCTCCCTCTACGAGCACGTCTGTGCCAAGGACTGTGGGGCCCAGCCTCCACAAGACACGTGCCAACCCAGCTCTAGGACCAAGTAGAGGAGCCTGCTAACTTTGTCAGATGGATGCTTAAAGGTTTCAGCTGTCTCTTGGCTCTTGGAAAGATGGTAAGTGATGCTTTCCCCCCCTCCCTGTACTCTCTCCCCCAGCCCTCTCCCAGGTCCTTGTTTCACTTTGTTTCTATCTCTGTTTCTTCTCTCTCTCTCTCTCTCTCTCTCTCTCTCTCTCTCTCTCTCTCTCTCTCTCTCTCCCCTTCCCCACCTCCTCTTACCCTTATCTGCTTTCTCTGTCCATTTTCTTTGGCTTCTCTGTTTCTCTCTTGATCTTTTTGTGTCTTTCCTGGCTTCTGCCTCTTCATTTGACATTGTCACCATTTCTTTCTCTCTCTCAATCTGTTTTCCTTTCTTTTTATTTGTTTCTGTTTCTCTCACTCTCCCAGTCTTTATCTTTCTTTCTCTTCCTGTACTTGTTTCTGCTTGTCTCTGTCTCTCTGAATCTCTGTCCTACCTGTCTTGGTGCAGTCTCCCAGCCCCCAACAGAATAACCTTGAAATTGGAAATGCTGCATGTTCCTTCCTGGCTCTCTCCCTTTCCCTGCAGAGCCTCTGCACCACTGCAGCTTGACTTTAGCCTTTAGCCCATCCTGTCCTGGCAGGCCTGTCACTTGCCCCTGCTGCCCCACTGGCCTTGCTCTTACCCCTCCTTCCCCACTGCCTGCCCCTGCCCTACTGCTGCATGCCATTGAGGTCCTCAGGTCTGGGGGTTCTGGGCTGGGAGCAAGTCTGGGGGTCTCTGGGAGACATATGGAACTGGATTGCTGGCTGGCCTAACCCACAGCCCCTGCCTACCCTAGGCTGGCTGCCTGGTGTACTTTGCTTGGTCTGCAAGAATCTCGGTGTCTGTCCCTTCCCCTGCCACCCCACCCCCACTCCCCTTCTCTAGCTCCACCTAAGCAGCCTTGGGGCTCCTAGAATGTGGGGCAGGGAGCCAAAGACCATGGAGTCTATAGCTGGAACTAATTCCTAAAGGCCTTTCCTCTTCTCTCCACATACCTACAGTCAAAGAGGATCCCACCCCCACCAAACAGCATTCAAGAAGGGGGAATATTTCTCTTTGAGGAACCTGCATTTTTCTGATGGGACAGCTTGAGCCAACGAGAGAGAGAGAGAGAGAGAGAGAGAGAGAGAGAGAGAGAGAGAGAGAGGAATGTGTGAGAAAATAAGAGCATGTTTATGTAGGGGATGTGTGTGTGTGTGTGCGCACTCGCACTCATGAAGGAGAATGGGACTGTGGGGGGGCAGTGTGCATGCTGGTCTATGTGCATGATGTGCCCACCTGAGTGCAGAGGAATAATTGAAGTGCTGCTGGGATCCACAGGACCTGAAAGATGAGGGAAAGGATCCCACAGGCTCAGGAGAGCTTCTGCTCCTCTCCTCACCACAACTCCTGTTACTGCTAAGAAGAAGAAATGATTTACATTTTAAAAGTCTGCACTGAGAGACAGGGGATTCGATTTGAACCCCATCTCTGCTCCTATCTCACTGTGTTTTCTTGGGCAAGTTACTTCTCTCAGAATATCAGTTTTCCAGTTCAGAACAGGAAGCTCCTCATGCTCTGACATTGCCCCCAGTTCTGACATCCTGTGTTTTAAGGCCCCTCCTTGTCCTGACATTCCATGTTCCAAGGTCCCTCCCAACCCTGACATCCTGTGTTCTAAGGTCCTGCCCAGCCCTGACATTCTGTGTTCTAAGGTCCCTCCCAGCTCTGACACCCTATGTTCTAAGGCCCCTCCCAGCCCTGGCATTCTGTGTTCTAAGTGCCCTTCCAACCCTGACATTCTGTGTTCTAAGGCCCCTCCCAGCCCTGGCATTCTGTGTTCTAAGTGCCCTTCCAACCCTGACATTCTGTGTTCCAAGGCCCCTCCCAGCCCTGGCATTCTGTGTTCTAAGGGCCTTCCCAGCTCCAATATTCCATATTCTAAGGGTCCTCCCAGGTTTGACATTCTCTGTTTTCAGGTCTCTGCCACGTTTGGATACAGTGTGTTCTAAGGTTCCCTGTGCCAGTTCCAATAGTCTGGGTTCTCTGGTCCCCCTCATCTCTGATATTCTATGACTATTGTGTTTTACCATTTTAATATCTTTTGTCTCATTTGAACCTCACACCCAGTTATTAAGTGGAAGAATAGGGAAGGGGGGGGGGGTCAAAGCCATGTTCTCTGACTCCCAAGTCCATTGTTCTTTTCATTTTAGGAGGCTGTATTTTCCTGACCATGGCTTTTCTGTGTCCACTATGAGAAGTAGGGCCAGAAATACCAAGTTCCAGTCTGTCATGACCACCAGTCTCTAGATGGACCCCATTAGCTCAGGTTCCATCTTGGAACATTATTGGATGGCTAGAGGAAAGAAGGAAGAGAAAGAGGCATAGGAAAGGAATACTGTTGAGGACAGGATGACAGACCTCCATTCACAGACACAGCCAGGGCTCAGACTTACTCAAATGACTTAGCCTGGCCTTCAAGGCCCTTCAGAATCTGTTCCCAATCTACCATTCCAGCTTTAGAACTGTGTATCTCTTGGGTTACCTGAGGTCACCTAGTTGCCCCTGTTCCTCTCTTTCTCTTTTATAGATGAGGAAATTGAGGTCCAGAGAAGGGAAAATGACTTGCTCAAGGTCACACAGCTAGCTGGTGGCAGAACAATGATGAGAACACAGGTCTCCTCACTTTTAGGCCAAGGCTTTTCCCATTACTCTGTACTGACTTACCCCTCATGATGCCTTTAAACACACCACACTATCCAGACAACTGGCCTCCTTACTATATCCTGAACCAATCTCCTTACCCCCATTTATCCTCAGACTCCTCCTTCCCTTTAAAATGTACTTTGTTTCCTTTCTCCCTCTCCTTGTCTCCCCCATCTCCCAATATGTCCTTCAAAACCCAAGTCAAAATCCACCCTCTCTAAGGAACCCATCCTGGAAATGATCAGAGAGAGGGGCATATGGGAATGGAGGACTCTTGGCTAATGTGGGTCTGTGGGCAGAGAGGCAGTAGATACTGCATAAACATCTCCCCATTCCCCAGGGGGTTCAGTCCCTACTTGCTAGTTACATTAAGCACCCTCCATTCCCCTAGGGGCCCTCCTGCCAAGCAGTGGGCATCAACATCTGGATCCTCCTGGTATTTGCAGTCTCTGCTCTTGGGGGCAGTGACAGGGGCCGGAAGAAGATTGTTCATGTGCTAGGTGAGTTGGGGGTGGGACAGGGTTCTCCTCTAGTAGATCCCTATGGCAGGAATAAGCTACCTTCTCATTTTGAGAAATGAGGAATAATCCTGGCCTCTGCAGATAAACCATTCCCTTCCTCACAGATTTCATGGGGCTCATCCATTTCACTGAGCCCTCATTCACTCCCTGTGACCCCCATTCTCTTACCGAGCTCCTATTTCTCTCACTGAACCCTTTCATTCCTCATTAAGCTTTCACCCCCATAGGGAGGTTTCATCCTCCCGCACTGATCTCAATCTTTTTATTGAGTCCCATTGCCCTCATTAAGCCTTCATTCCCCTTACTGAAACCTCTTTGCCTCCATGAGCTCCCACCCCCTCCCTTAGCTTCTCATACCCCTCACTGAGCCCTCATCTCCTCACAGAGCTTTCACTGAGTCCATTCCCCTCATTAAGCTTTTATCTCCTCTCTCTGATCTCCCTGTCCACTCAGTGAGAGCCCACCTTCCCTCAAGCCCTCCAATCTTTTCACTGAGCCATCAGTATTTCTCTGAAGTCGTCTCTGTCACTGACTGCTCACCTCCTGTGTCCCCAGCATCCTCAGCAAGCTCTCATTCCCTTCAATGAGCCCTCATTCCCCTTTGCCAAATCTCTCATCTCATTTCTCTCTACCCCTTCCCTCAGGTTCTCCTTCCCTTACTCAGTCCCGGTATTGTTCATTGAACCCTCATTTCACCATTAGATTCCTATCCTAATCTATGGGCTCCCATTCCTTCACTGAGTCTTCTCTAACAAATGAAAGATATCACACGGGGAGGGAAGGCTAAGGGTGCATAGAGTGGGAACAAGTTAGAATGAATCCTTAAATCCTTTTTTTCCAATCATCTTCCTTCCAACCTAACCTCTTACCTCCATTCAGATCTTGACCTAGGAATGAAGAGATTAGCTTGTCATTTGTAGATAACCCTTGACTTCCCATGTTCTTCCCCAAGTCCACAATTAAAAGAAAGGTGACATGGGGTAGGTGGACAGAGTAATTAGAGTGCCTCTTGGTCATTGCCTCTTTCCTCTAACACTCCCTGCTCTCCAGAGGATGAGTCAGGGGCTGTGGTGGTCCAGACGGCACCAGGAAAGGTGGTGACACATCGAGGGGGAACCATCGTCCTGCCCTGTCGCTATCACTACGACATCTCAGCCCATGATGAGGATGAAATCCGCCTCAAGTGGACCAAAGTGACCGATCCGTTGGCTTTCCGTGATGTCTTCGTGGCCATGGGCAAGGAGAGGCGGGCCTTTGGCAGCTACCGGGGCCGGACATCCCTGCAGGAAGATGGCCCTGGGGATGCTTCCTTGATTATCCGAAATGTCACACTACAGGACTATGGCCGTTATGAATGTGAGGTCACCAATGAGCTCGAGGATGATGCTGGCATGGTCAGCTTGGACTTAGAAGGTACCTGGCCCAGGGTCAATGCAGGAGATGAGGGAAAGAGAAGTGGGATGGCCTGAGGGCATTTTAATAAAAAGAATAAGAAAGTGGGATGGTGGAGGGGCATTTCTGTTAGACAAATTGGGATGTATAAAGATATTTTGATCAGAGAAATAATAAAATGAGTGTTTTGATTAGGAGAATTAAGAAGTGGGATACAGTATATCAGAAGAAAATAGTATCACTGGTTGTCAGTGAGTGAGTTTTAATTCAACAAACAAAATTTATGGTCTTTTTTTTTCTTTTTGAATTTTTACTATGAATTACAAAATCATCCACATGAATATTTCATCAAAGAACAGAAAATGGGGACTGTATGTGAAATGACAAAACACTTACATACAACTTATTCCTTTTAATATACATTAAATTTAATGTGGTAGTATCAACATTGCCTGTCTGTGTCCCCCTCTGCTTGTGGATCTTTCAATCAAAGATACTATACTCACAATAATTAATAACTAGCATTTACATATTATTATAAGGTTTGCAAAGTGCTTTACAAATATTATCTCATTTTTATCTTCACAACCCTGGGAGGTAGGTGTATTATTATCTTTATTTGCAACAAAGGCAGATAGAGGTTAAGTGACTTGCCTAGGGGCATACAACTAGTAAGTATCTGAGGTGGGATTTGAACTCTGGTCTTCCTGATTCCAGGCCCAGTGCTCTATCTACTGAGCCACCCAGCAGAGTGTAGATTATGTGATTGGGGGCTGGAGAGGATGACCTTTTATCAGGTATGTTGTCTATGATATTCTTGTTAAGGACTAAATGTCTTTGAGGTCCCTTCCAGATCTGAGATTCTTTGATTTCCACTGGAAAAATGAGGACATCCAAGGATGGAGGTATCTAGCTGGGAAGTCATAGTGGGAACCTCTTTAGTGGGCAAGTCCTTTCTCTCAACTGCTTCTCCTTTTCTGAAGAGGTGGACTTCCATCAGACACAGAGAGTTCTGGGAACCATTCCTCATTGTCCCCTGGGGGAGGAGCATTACCTGCAGACTATTAGGGCTTAAGGGGTTCTAGATATTGTCTCTTCTTCTTTGGATTCTTTTCCCCTTCTACCCCAAGGTGAGGTCAACTCAAATCTAGCTTGCTCTGCTAGAGAGCTAAGGCCAAGAGGGACAGCCTTGAGCTCTCAGCCAACAACTCCTCTCCTTGGGGGAGGAAAGGACAGTGTGACAGTGAATAATGGCCCTATCACAACTAATCCCATGAAGGGTTAGATTGAGGCTGGCTCCAGGCCTTAGAAAGTCTAAGCCTAAGCATTCTCACCCAGCAGTTTTTCTCAGTTCAATAAAAGTGGATGGAGAAAGTGCTATGGATTTGATGCATGTCCTGGGATACCTGTCCCAAGTCAGCCTCAGTGACCCCACTTTCATCTGGACCTCAGTTAATCTGGAATTGGTACCTCCTCCTTAGACCCATGTTGGGCCTCATTTAGGTCTTTTTTGTTTCATTTTCACACAAGGTGATAATACAACAAAAGGCATCATAATTCCCGCCCTGCCTCTCCAACAATTGCTTTGTAGATTATAAAGAGCTTTGCAACTTAAAGGTAAGGTAAGAGAATTATGCCAATCACTTTGATGGTTGGCAAAATTCTATAATGTATTTTTAAAAGGATGGTTTGTGAAAAGCTAGAAAAGGAAGCAGTGATCACAGAGAGTTGGCATGGCTTCCCTGAGAATAGCTCATGACAGATTGATCCAATATCCTTTTTTGACTGGAAGATCAGAGGATGCTGTAGATACATCCTACCTAGATATCAGCAAATCATCTGACAAGGTCTCTGCTATTTCCATGGAAAACATGAGAGCATAATCATGGTACAGTTCTATGGGCTTTTACTTATTTACTCGAATGGTTTGAACTTGTAAATGGAACTTTGATGGTGAGATGTCATCCTGGAAGGGGGTCTCCAGAGAGGCACACCAGGGCTCTGTGCTTTTTCCTCTGCTGTTCCACACAAGAGGACGGCATAAAAGTTATCACAATTATCAAATGTGCAAATGACCAAAGCTAGGAGGGATACTTACACCCCCTGTCTGTGGGTATACCCCAAGGCTCTGGCCTGGCCTTATCTTTTTGCTTTAGGCCATTTTGTTTGGTGATTTCAGCAGCTATTGTGGGTTCAATTATCATATTTATGTTAATGATTCCCTGACCTAAAAATCCAGACCCAACCTCACTCCTGACACACAGATTCTCATCACCAACTGCCTCTTGGATATCTCAAAGTATATGTTCTGTAGACATTCCAAATTGAAAATGTCCATAAGAGAACTAATTATCTTTCTCCATAAACTATCTTCTCTTCCTAACTTCCCTGTCACATCAAGGGTACCACCATCCTTCCCAGTTATATAGGCTTAAAACCTTGGTGTTATCTTCAGTTCCTCTCTTGAACTCACCCTACATATCCAGTTGCCAAATCTTTTCATTTCTATCTCTACAACATTTCTCACACCCATCTCCTTCTTTCTACGCACACAAGCCACCACCCTATTTCAGGCCCTCCTTACCTCACACATAGACTACTGAAATAACCATGTAATTAATCTCCATGCCACCTTAAGCCTCTCCCTGGAATCCATCTTTCACACAACTGTCAAAGTGATTTTCCTAAAGCCCAGGTCTGATCATGTTATTCCCATTTTCAGTGACCTGCAATGGCTCCCTATTTCCTTCTGGATCAAATGTAAACTCTTCTGTTTGATTTAAAGCCTTTCCTAATCCCACCCCAAGCTACCTTTCCAACTTTGTGCTTATATCATGCCTTCTTCCACACTCTGGGGTCCAGCCAGATTAGCTTTCTTGCTGTTCTTTACAGCACATTTCTGCATCATTTGTCTCCATCTCAGGTCTGTCTGTGCCCACTCTTCCCCAGACCTGGAATGCTCTCCCTCTTCAACCCTGCCTTGTAGGGAACCCTGGTTTCTTTCAAAATTTGACTTGAATGACACCTATGTGAAGCCTTTGCTGATTCCCCCAGCTGCAGAGGCCCTCCTCCCAAGTTAATTTAGTATCTACTTTGAATGTACTTATAAATAATAGTAGCTAGCATTTACATAGTGCATGCTATTTACTATGCACTTTAAAAATATCTCATTTGATCCTTACAACTATCAAACATAGGTACTGTCATGTTAGAGTAGCTAGGTGGCATAGTGGATAGAGTTCTGGGCCTGAAGTCTGGAAGACCTGAGTTCAAATGTGACTTCAGATACCTACTAGCTGTATGACCTTGGGCAAGTCACTTTACCCTTTTTGCCTCAGTTTCCCATCTTTAAAATGAGCTAGAGAAGGAAATGACAAACTACTCCAGTATCTGTGCCAAGAAGACCCCAAATGGGGTTATGAAGAGATTGACATGACTGAGCATCAGCTGTTATATCCCCATTTTACAGTTGAGGAAACTGAGACATACACAGGTTAAGTGAATTGCTCAAGGTCACATAGCTCATAAGTGTCTGAGGCTAAATTTGAACTCAGGTCATCTTGACTCTGGGCCCAGTGCTCTGTCCACTTTGCCACCTAGCTACCTACTGAATAAATTACTATTACTATTACCACTTACTATGTTTCAGGCACTGTGCTAAGAGTAATAATAGGTGTGGCAATTATCTCTATTTTGTATTTGAGGAAACTTAGGCAAACAGGGTTAAGTGACTTGTCCAGGGCCATACAGCTAGGAAGTGTCTTAGGCTGGATTTGAATTCAGGAAGATGAGCCTTTCTGGCTCCAGGCCCAGTTCTCTATTGAATGTGCCACCTAGCCACCCAAATACTGACTACTAAATATGCACAATCTATTCCCTGATAGAATATAAACTCTTTATATTTACTTGTCCCTATACATGTTTTATGCCCTCAGCTTACCGTGAGAAATGACTGTCCCACTTATGTTTTTGTATCCAAAGTGCCAGCACAATACCTCATACATAATAGGTGCTTAATAAATTCTTGTTAAGTGTTTGGATGATAGAAGCAGAATTCAAAAAAAATCTTAAAAGAGAATATTGACCTGAATGTAATAATAAGAAGTCTTATACTTGCAGTTTAAGCCCTGCCCCTCCCTTTTCCTCCCAGCTTTTCAAGTATGATTCATTTGAAAAAGATATAGTGGTTTTAGTGACATATAAGCTTACTAGTATAACAACAGTGTAACATGGCAGCTAAGACAGTTCATGCCTTCTTAAGCTCCATGAAGACAGGTATCTATCACTCATGTGGAAGGAAAGGATAGACCATTGCACTCTCCTCTGGATAGACCACATCTAAATGATTATGTTTAGTTCTAGACATTACATCTTAAAAAGACATTGATAAGTTGGAGAGTTTCCCGAGGAGAGCAACCAGGTTGGTGAAGGGCCTTCAAATCATGGGACGTGAGGATTGACTGAAGGAGCTAGCTACAGAGAGGAGAGAAAACTGGGGGAGGTAAGAAAGCTATCTTCAAGTATTTAAAGGGTCAACATGAAGAAAAGGGGTTTTGTTGTTGTCTTCTTAGACCTCAAGGGCTGAACTGAGAGCAGGGGGTAGAAATTACAGAGAGGCAGATTTAGTCTTGATTTCAGGGGAAACAAAACCTTCCTAACAATTAGAGCTTTCCCAAAGTGGAATGGGCTGCTTCCCAAGGCAGTGGGTTCTTGCTCCTTGAATGAATAAGTGAATGAAATAATATTTATTAAGTGCTTACTCTATGTAAAGAACTGTGCTGGTGATAGGAACAGAAACCCAGAGATGATTGTCCTTGCTTTCAAAGAATTCACGTTCTAATGAGTTTCCACTGGATGACTGGATCACCCCCTTGTCAGGTAGATTGTACAGGAGATTTGTTTCTAAGGACAGGGTGGGTTAGACAGCTTTCTCAACTCAGTCTCTATGAAAGCCTGGGTTTTTATTAGTATTGATTTTAAGATCCAAGAATCACAGTATCCTAGACTCAAAAATCTTTGAACAATTCAATTCAATAAAAATGTGTTCAGTGCCTATTTCTTGTCTACAGACTTGGGCACTGGAGGAAAGATAAGTCTACATGATAGGAATGGCTAAAACATATAACACCACACAATGTCAAGGAGATACAAAAAAAAGTTGTTGTAGGGGCTGGGGCAGTGAAAGATCTTTGACCTAGAAGAAACAAGGAAAGAACACCTTGGGGGAAGACTTGTTTTAGGACAGGATGGTCTGAGTCAATGGGACTCAGTCAGGTGGATGGGAATAAGTCAGAGACACCTCTTCCTCTAGCAGTCCAGATTAGGGGCCTACTTTGGGTCTGAAAAATTCTCAGGACTAGGTTGGCCCTATCCATAGGTAAAAGTGGGTTCCAAGAATGGTTTATAATAGAGGTTTTCAAACTTTTTGGTTGTAGGACCCCTTCACACTCTTAACAATTATTGAGGACCCCCAAAGAACTTTTGTTGAAGTGGGTTATATTAGGATATTTACCTTTTTAGAAATTAAAATGACTTATGAAGTAATTTTGATCTTAAAGACCCCCTGAACAGGTCTAGGAGACGTCTAAGGGCCCCAGACCACACTCTGAGAACACCTGGTCTTTAAGAATAACAATTCACATCCCAATCTTACTTTAATGTTTACAAAGTAATTTCCTCAGAACAACACTCTGAAATGGGTAAACTGAGAATCTTTTCCCCTGTTTCGAAGATGAGGAAACTGGAGCACAGAAGGGTTAGGTGATTTCCCTAATATCTGGTATGTTCTGGAGCTGGAATTCTCACCCAGATCTTCTGATTGTGAGGCCCACAGATAGAATGTGGGATTTGAAATAGAAATCCTAGGTTCAAATCCAACCTCAGACTCTTACTAGCTGTGTGATCCTGGGCAAGTTACTTAATTTCTATAAATGAGGATAATAATAGCAACTATCTCACAGGGGTGGCCTCATAGGGCTATTGTAAGAATCAAATGAGTTAAGATATATAAAGTACTTTGTTTCACCATAAAATATTATATAAATGCTACTTACAATAATTATTATTATTTCCATTGAACCACACTGCTAGGTTTTGTGGTTTCAGCAGCATTATGAAGGGGTGGGTTAAGAAGAGGTGTTCATTAACCCCAACTATGGCTTCAGATACCCTCCCCTCCCCTCCATTCCATCTGAAATTCCCTCCTTCCCATCAGAATCACTAATAGATGAGGTTCTGCTGTCTTGAGACCTATGAACACATGCAAGAATGGATGTGTCCTTGGGGGAAGGGCCTTGGGACCTCCTCTGGCTCTCTCCCTTTGAGACAAGTATAGATCCGTATATGGATGACGGAACTGGTTCCCTTAATAAGACTGGGAGTCCTTGTTTGTGGATAGAGCAATCTTTCTTTTAGTCAATAATCAATTCTGTGTCTAATCCTGGTTCTGCTATTCAATTTCCATGTAAGTAGACTAAGATCATGTAACTCAGGTACTTAGGTATACCAAGACAAAAACCAAACAGTCCCTTCCCTTAGAGAGTTTACATCCGGGGAGGGGAACCTTTGGTCTTGAGGCAGGTTTCCCATCCCTGGTTTATATTCTCCTAGAGGAATACAAGATGTATGCAAACAAGATAAGGTAATTTAAAGAGTTAGAGTGAGGATATCTTGGGGGATCAGGGAAGGCTCCCAGAGCAAAGTGGAGCTTAGCTGAATCATAGGCAGATAAGTATTCTGAGAAGCCAAGATGAGAAGAGAGTGCATTCTAGGAAAAGGGGATGGTTAGTACCGATGCAGAGAGGGGTGAGGTGACATGTCCAGTTTGAAAACAGTCATTAAGTAGTCCATATGGTTAGAATGTAGAGGGTGATCTAGAATAATCTGAAATAATGCTGGAAAGGCAAGTTGAAGAGAGATGGCAGGGCCCTTTAGAGGTAGTAGGGAATCAAACAGGTTTTTGAGCAGGGGAGTGATGTGCTGAGGTCTCTGCTTTAGGAAGGCTGTTTTGTGGAAGAATCAAGATAAATAAGGTTGAGGCAGCTGGTGGCAGTGGATAGAGTGCTGCACCTGGAGGCTGGAAGACCTCAGATACTTATTAGCTTCTTGACATTTACCTTTTCCCAGCCTCAGTTTCCCCAACTGCAAAATGGGGAATTTATCTGCAATGGTACTTGCAAAATACTTTGCAAACCTTAAGTGCCATATAAATCTAGCTACTTGCCAGCAGAGACCAATTAGAGGCTATTACCCAAAGGATAGGAGATGAGGTCCTGAATTATGGTGATGACTATGTAAGTAGAGAAGGGGGTTGGATGTAAGATCACTTATGGATAAAATATACAAGATTTATGCTATGGATATGGAGGTAAGACTGAGTGAACAGTCAAAGATAATTCCAAGGTTATGAATTCTGGTGGTACCCTCATCAGAAAGATGGAAGTATGAAGGAGGGGAAGATGAATTCCTTTTTGGACATGTTAAGTTTGTGATGCTGATGGGAAATCCGATGAAGATGTTCAGCATGCAGTGATACAAGTTTTAATTTCAATTGGGGTGGACTAAGATTAGGGCTAGATATAAAGATTTAAGAGTCATTTGCATGGAGATGATTAACTGAACCAAAAGGAGAATATATAAAGGTCAGAACCTTGAGGAATACCAACATTTAGGTAGCAGGAGGTAGGCCTCAGTTTCCTCATCTGTAAAATGAATATGTTGGACTAAACCATCTTGAAGGTATTTTCTCTGATGGGCTAATTGTTTTTGTGATACTATTTAGAGTGCCTGCTCTGAGCTTGAGAAAATAGAAAAATGAATATGGCATGGTCCTTCTGCTCAGGTGGTTTAATATTGAACTTCTCATACAAGGCAGGATGGGCTATGAATCCTTAGATAGAGGCACAACAGGGAATGGGAAAGGGAGAGGGGTTCAGATGAAGGAAAATCACTTCTGCTTTGGTGGATCAGAGAGGGCTGGACCTCCACTAGTAAGATCAGTAGGATTTCAAAGAATTACAGAATGTTAGAGCTGGAAGAGCCCCTTGGAACCTAGAATCTCAGAGCTAGGAGGGGTATTAGAAGGTAGAATACAATGTTGGAGTTGGAAACTGTAGAAATAGTCAAATTCGACTTGTTTTATAGATGGAGAAACTGGAACTAAGGAAGAGAAAATAACCTTAAGAGTCCCACAGCAAATTTGATTGGGGAGAGGGCATTCCAGGCAAGGGGAATTGCATGAACAAAGGCAAAGATTTTCCAGTTTGGTTAGGGATGGATGATAAGTGAAAAGCGCTTAGGGGAAGATAAGACAGTCAAGGTAGGTTGGGGTTGGCTAATAGGGTGGCTCGACTCTCAAGCTGAGTGTGATCATCTCCTGGAGACAAGGAAAGTCTTGGTTAGTGCCTGAGCCATCCGGGGCGAGATAGGAGCTGGGGGGCCCTAAAGCTGGGAATGGGGTAGGATGTCCCATTGTAGACTTTGGGGAGGTGACTCTGGTGGCCTGTGCAGAAGGGATGATGGGTGGGACGAAGGGTCGGATGGAGAGTCTTCTTACGTCGGGTTTTCCACTCCCCTCCCAAATCAGGTGTGATCTTTCCCTACCATCCCCGCCTGGGCCGCTACATGCTGACTTATCCTGAGGCACAGCGGGCGTGCGCCGAGCAGGATGGCATCCTGGCGTCCTATGAGCAGCTACACGCGGCGTGGCGCGAGGGTCTAGACTGGTGCAACGCGGGCTGGCTGCAGGACGGCTCGGTGCAGTACCCGGTGGGCCAGCCTCGCGAAGAGTGCGGCCGCCGCGAAGCTCCAGTGGGCGTGCGCAACTACGGCTACCGCCACAAGGAGGACGAGCGCTACGATGCCTTCTGTTTCACGTCCAATTTGCAGGGTGAGCGCGTGTCCAACCGGGGCTGCTGGCCCCTCCCCAGCGTCCCCCTCCCCTTTGTTCCGACCCGACCTTAATTTCTGCCTCCATTCATCTTAGTCACCAGCCTCCCAACCCCATCTTCACCCAACCAGCCCCTCACCCTCGTCTAGATACACCCAGGCCTCCAAGTGGTCCCTTAGTCTCTTAGTTCTGCCCCCTCGTCCCCAGCCCATCCTCTACCCATTCTCCCTCCCTCCCAGCAGCCACTCTACGGTCCTATCGGCTGGCAGCCCTTCCACCTTCAGTACTACCCCATCAGGTTTTTTTTATCTCTCCCCACTTCAGTCCTCTACATTCTTTCCCAGGCCCACAGGCCCCAAACCCAAGCTTTTGATTTCCAGTTTCATTTGGTCCTCTGGTCAGCTCTTCTACTCTGCAGCTCTGATTACCCTCCCCTCACCCCAATTTTAAAAGACCCCATTTCTTCCTCCTCTGTTCATTTCCCTTCCTCCACAGGACTTAGAGACTGGCTGAACTATTCACATCTTCAGCAGGGCCTGGCTCCCTGAAGATAAGACACCCTTTCACTTAGATTTCAGAGAGGTGCCCATGGGTGTTTTTCCTTTGCTGGTCCACTGGAGGCTTCACTTTGGCAGCAGGTGGTGGTGGAAGTTCATTCTTCCCCAGTCTCCTAGAACTGATAGATGTCTCTGGGCATTCCTTTGTATGGGCATTAGGGGTACTTAGAAGGAGACTCCCTGGGTGACTAGAGTCAACTAAAACTTCTAAAGCTATGTTTAGGCCCTGAGCAAGTGAAGGGCACCTCAGAAGGGCCAGTAATGAGTCCTGCTTTTGGAATGTTTTGTCTGCAACTCTGTGTGGTTTGTGTGACTGCTGGGGTGTGTGTGTGGTGTGTGTGTGTGTGTGTGTGTGTGTGTGTGTGTTAGGCAGAGAGAGAGAGAGAGAGAGAGAGAGAGAGAGAGAGAGAGAGATTGGTTTTGATATTGTGTATGCAAGGATGCCAACTGTGTATATTATTGGGTGAATCTCAGTGCAACTTCATTTGATACTGGATAACCTCAAATTCACCTTCCCCCAAACCCAATGCCATTGTCATGAAAGCCTGTTCTTACGAACTTTCTGATCTGGTCAGTAGTGCCACCATCCTTTCCTACCTCTACAATCCATCATCAAACACACACCAAATCTCTAGATTTAAAGACTCATTTTGGATTTGACCCTCTCTAGAATCACAGAAGCTTAGACTTGGCCATTGAATACAATTTGTACTTCAGCAAGAACCCTTTTTCTCCAACATACTAGACAACTAGGCAACCAGTATCTTTAGGGAGACCTGCAGGGATGGGATATCCACCATCAAATGTATCTATGCAATTTTTTTTTTTTTTTTTTGCCTTTTGGAGGGGGAAGGGCAGGGCAATTGGGGTTAAGTGAATTGCCCAAGGTCACATGGCTATTATGTGTTAAGTGTATGAGGTCAGATTTGAACTCAGGTTCTCCTGACTCCAGGACCAGTGCTCTATTCACTTTACCAAGTAGCTGCCCCTATCTATGCAAATCTTAACCACTGCTCCTAGCAACAGCCTTTAAGAACAAAACTAATTGCTCTTGAATGTGGCAGCCTTCCCCTAAGTCTTAAACTGCCCTACTTTCTTCTGGTACAACAGGCCTTTCTTTCATCTTCTGGACAAGCTTTTTGAGGGAGTTGTACTTGATGGTAGCTAGATGGCACAGTGGATAGTGCTGGGCCTAGGGTCAGAAAGGCCCATTTTCTTGAGTTCAAATTCAGCCTCAGGCACTTACTAGCTGTGTTACCCTGAGCAAGTCACCTCACCTTGTTTGTCTGAGCTGGAGAAGGAAATGGCAAACCACCCTAGTATCTTTGTCAAGCAAACACCAAATTGGGGTCATTAAGAGTAAGACATGATCAAACAACAGCAACAGAATTGATGGTGAACCCCCTTCTAACTCTAAATCTATGCTCCTATAACATACAGCTAGAAGGAAACTGAGATGTCATCTGGTTCATTTTACAGATGAGCAAAGTAAGGCCCTGGAGAGTAAAGAGATTTGCCCAAAGTCAGTGTCAGGGCTGGAATTTGAACCAATGGAATATCTAAGTCCAAATCTGGTGGTCTATCTTAAACCCTCCCATTCTCATATGCCATCAATGACTCAGTGGTCCAGGGGACAAAGTCCAAACAGCCCGCATTGCAGGCCCCGCCTACGAATCAGTTTTTTCTTCAAGGACCAGTTCAGAAGCCTCCTCCTCCTTCTCTAACAAGCCCTGGCTATTTGTCCTCTCTTCCCTCCATCCCTTGAGCCCATTTTTTCTTTTATTTTTTCTCTCATCATGTTGTAGTTTGTGTTGTAGCTCTGTGGGTCTGTGTCTGATCCCCCTAACTAGATTGTGGCCTTTGGGGGGAGTGGTGAGCCTGGGTCATGGATATGTTTTCCCAGAGATGTGTTTCTCCCACAAGGAGAGCCCAAGGACCCAGTATTAAAAAAGTTTTAGTGAGAGTTGAATGAATGAATGGATGTGGTTGATGGCTCGTCAGAGCGTGCATGAGGCTGTGCTTTTAACTGTGGGTAATGCAGTGTCCAAATGTGGCTCTGTGAGCATGACAGTATGAGCCTGTGTGTATTTATGCTTCTGACTCAGTGTATTTGAGCTCTTTGTGTATTGTGTTATGTTAAGGCTGTTTACTTGGGGATGGGAGATGGTGCGTGTGAATGTGCTTACTGGTGTGTAGACTGAATCCCTCATTGAGTGGGATGAGCCTTTACACTGGGAAGCTTGAGGGGATGAGGAGTGATGGAGCTCTTGGGCTTGGGGGCTGAGGAGCTAAGGAGGTGCTGAGAAAGGAGAGAAGTCAAGGAAATCTATCTTGAAGATCTGAGGGGTTTTGGGGGGGAAGGTGGGGTGATTAGGTAGAGAATTTCATGCGTTCCAAGGTGTGCCAGGGCTCCCCAAGTTGCCTCCGGACTCCGTGCAAGGCAGGGCTGAACTGGGGAAGGAGGCTTAAAGACTGAGTCTGGCCCAGGGCATTCTCTGAGCCCAGGCCCGCCCTCCGTGTCTGTGTCTGCAGGTCAGGTATTCTTCCTGAAGCCCTATCGGAAGGTGAGCTTTCCGGAGGCGGTGCGGGCATGTGCGGGCAGCGGCGCCGCGGTGGCCAAAGTGGGCCAGTTGTACGCCGCGTGGAAGTTGCAGTTGTTGGATCGTTGTGAGGCCGGCTGGCTGGGCGACGGCAGCGTGCGCTACCCCATTGTCAACCCCCGGGCTCGCTGCGGAGGCCAGAGGCCAGGCGTGCGCAACCTCGGTTTCCCGGACAAGAAGCACCGCCTCTTCGGCGTCTACTGCTACCGCGCGCCCGGCTCCCCGGACCCCGGAGCGGCGCGCTGGGGCTGGGGCTGGAGGGACCCAAGCGCCTGGCGGCCCCTGCACGTCTAGCTGGGGGCCAGTCCAGGGAGGGGCTCCCCCAGCGGTCACCAAGGGGTTTGGCATTTGCCACACCCCCGGGGAGGGACTTCTAAGTGTCACTATGGGGACCAGCATCGGTTTCTTCCCCTAGAGGGAAGGGTTTTTCGAAGATGTTGCTATGGGGACCAGCATCTGATCGTTCCCCCTCATCCCCACCCCGGCCAGAGGGATTTCTGGGTGTCACCATGGAGATTAACATCCACTCCAGTCTCTCCAACAAGGGCATTTTTTAAAGATGTTGCCATGGGGACCATCTGCCCCGCCCCCAGGGAAGGATCTTCGGCCTCCGCCCCTCCTCCCCTGGGGGTGGGGTGGTGATGTCTCAAGACTTCCAGCAGAAGACCGATCTGCCCTGCCCCTATGTGGAAGGATCCCAGTCGTCCCCGAGAGACCAGTCCCCATCTCTGGGAGAGGAAGGCGTCCTCTAGCAGTCTCTATGGTGATCAGGGCGGAGGGTCCTTAAAGCTGTTGCTATGGTGACTGACCTTTGCCCCACTCCCCTGAAGGAATACTTCTGCTGTAGCCATAGTGACTGGCTCCTCCCTCCACTTTTGCCAGGGGGACTGACCTCTTCCCTAGCCGCCCAGCCATCCCTGCGAGGACTGATACTCCGGCCTCCAGGTGGCATCCACCGCGCCCGACTCCGCAGGCGGCCTCGGGACGTTTACAATCGGGAAGCAGAACGCCCGGGTCCCCAGGACCCAAGAGCTGCTTTCCTCTCTCTTTCTCCTTTCCCCCTGAACTTCCTACAGGGACAGGACATCGGGAAGGTCACAGGAGCACTGGATTTGGAGCAAAGGACCCTGCTCTGCCATTTACTACCTGTGTGACCTTGGGCAAGTCACATAACTTCTCTGGGTAACCTCTCAGTTTCTTCATCCATAAAAAGAGGGGTTTGGACTAGATGACCTCTAAGGTCCCTTCCAGTTCCAAATGTGTGATCCTATGACTGGGAAGCAAGAGGCCTGCATGCACCAGTCCCTTGTCCCTACTGCCCCGGGGTCAGCCTGGGGAGGAGAAGCTCTTTCCCTTCCAGGACCTAAACCTCATCCTGCTTGTCTTGTCCTCTTGCCCCAAATAAAAGTGCAGGTCCAACCCATCTCAGCCTGTGCCTGCTTAATCTGCATGGCCCCATCAGGGTCTCTTATCTGGGTCTGGGTCTCCTCTCACCCACAATAAAAAAGAGAGTTGGAGACTGATTAGGGCTTCAGCTCACCTGCAGCACCCTCAGGCTGGGTCACTAGGATGCTTTTCCTGCTTTCAGCTTCTCAGGGCCGGACTCTCTTATAGTGTTTGACATCAAACCCCCAAGTAGAAGACTGTATGCAGAGAGGGTGCACTAGGGAACCCAAACTAGAGGCTATAAAAATGTCCTCCTTACATTAATACATGTTAAATGGTGGAACTCCCATCTTGTGGCAGTGGACAAGGCCACAAGGGTGGGGGGAGAGAGGAAAGGGGAGAGCCTTATGGTTGTGGTTACTGGTTACTGCCTTTGTGTGTTCTTCATTAGTGGAGTTACGGTGGATACATGCAGTTGCTCTTTTCCATGCAAAGAGGATGGGATTTAGGAATGAGATCTCTAGTGGGGTTGATCTTTCAAAACAAGCCAAGGAAGAACTTCTCACTTTTTATCTAGAGTCCAAGGAGAGGTAAAGCAGTTTTCCCCTGGAAGTATCCCTTTCCTGATGCCCCCAGCTGTTAGTGTTCTGTCCTTAGTTTTCATGCATACAATCATCTGTGCATGTACAACCCTCCAGTAGAATGTAAGCTTCTTGAGGGCAGGGACCATTTTTCATTTCGCCCTTGTATCTCTAGTATTTAACACAGTGCCTTGCACATAGTAAGCTCCTAATAAATGCTCATTGTATTGCATTGGATTTGAGATGATGAGGGGTTGTTTTAGATGAGCCAGGGGAGGGATGATTTGACCTTGGATATCCACTGGAATCTGCTATGGGTGGGTAGGTCTTTGCAACTGCCTATGGATGCTGCTAACAGCTGGGCTTCTCTTTTTGGCTCCAAGACAGCCAGCTTGCACTAATGACTTCCTTCCCTCCCTCCCCATGCTCCAAACACAGCAGATTTTTAATTCAGAGTTGACTTTGTCCTGCCCTTGGTCAGCATGTGTGCAGAGGGCAAGCAGCATAGCAGCTGTGATCTTTATCTCAATCAGGAAGGCAAAGCCCGTGTCCTGGTGGCAGTCAGGTGGCCTGGTTTTGAGTTCCAGCTCCTGCTCTGACTCCATATGTGATCTTAGGAAAGTCACTTCTCTCTGGGCCCCAGTTTCTTCCTCTAAAAAATGAGGATAATAATACCTAGTAGGTTTCCCTCCTAGAGATGTAAGAAAAGCACTTTGTGTCTGTATTGCATTCAATTCAATTCATGGGAGGGAATTATTATTAAGCATCATTTCCAGCTTTATTTCACACTATTCCCCGTGGTGCACTCTACATTCCAGCCAAATTGGACTAGTTGCTGTTCCCCAGACTTCCCATGCCATCTCTCAACTGTGTGCATTCCGACAAGCCATCACCAGTGCTTAGAATTCATTTCCTGCTAAATTCTGCCTCCTGATTCCTTTACTTTATGCTTCAGCTTAACTTTCTCTGCTGGGAGGCCTTCATTCATTTCTCCAGTCCATGTTCTCTCTCTGTCTCTCTCTTTCTTTCTGTCTCTCCATCTCTTTCTGTCTCCCTCTCTCCTTCCTTCCCTTTGCTCTCTTTCCTCCTCCCTCCTTCCCTCTTCCCTTCCTCCTTTCCTCCTTTCTCTCTCTGTCTCTCTCTTTCCCTTCCTCCTTCCCTTTCTCTCTCTGTTTCATCTGTATTGACTTATCTGGGTACATGTCATATCCCTAACCAGGAGAATGTAAGTTTCTTGAGGACAGGGACTGTTTTATTTGTGTTTTCATATTGCCCACACAAGCAGGCAGCTAACGAAAGTTTGTTGAATTGAATTGAGAGTTGTAGGAAAAAATAGATTACTGTATTGGTCTGAAAATAGGGGTCCCTTGATGATAGAACCCACCTTTAAAGTGAGATCCCTTTGAAATCAATAAAATTTTGAGTGTAATTACTAAAAAAATATACAAAATTACTCAAATATTTAAAGGAACTGAAAATGAATTCACAGAATTCCCTTTCTAAGAACTGGAAGGGACTTCAGAGGTTATCTAGCCCAACTTGGACCTGACCAAGAATCACTTCCCTAACATGACCAAGTCTAGCCTCTGTTTGAAGATCCTAAATAAAGATGAATTTACTATCTTTGGAGGCAGCGCATTCCACTTTTTGGAGCTGATTTTTAGAAAGTTTTTTTTCTTATTTTGAACACAAATGGTGATAGTGTACTGGATGCAGCACTGGAAAGGAAGACCTGGGTCTGACACCCACATAAGACCTACACTAATTGGTCATAAGCAAGTCATTTTAATCTTTCAGAGTCTCAATTTTCTTATCTATCAAATGGGGATAAGGAATACTTATAATAACTTATAATACTACTTTTAACCTACCTCATGGGGTTGATGTGAGGGAAATTGTAAGAATACTAAAACATCCTATAAAAGTGTGTTATTGTTATTAACAATAACAACAACAATAAAGAACCTGCCTCTCTCTAGCTTTCACCCATCATTCCTGGTTCTGCCCTCTGGTTCAGCCAGAACAAGTCCAGCAGTCATCCTGAAAGCCCTTCAGATAGCTGAAGCCCTCCCCTTGAGTCTCCACTATTTCATGCTAAATATACTGAATTCTCCAAAGATATTAATAACAATTATTTCTATAGCTTTTTAAGGTTTCAACGAGTCTTACACATTATCTTAATTTGCTTCTCACAGAAGCCCTAGGAAGCAGGCGCTATTATTATCCCCTTACTAATGAAGGAAACTGAGGTTGACAGAGATTAAGTGACTTGCCCAGGGTCACCCAGCTAGTAACTATCTGAGGCTGAATTTGAGCTCAGATCTTCCTAATTTCAGGCCCAACACTCTATCTACTGGCCACCTCCTCATCTGGCATATTCTCCAGTCCTGTTATCCTAGCCACTTTCTTCTGAACATGTTCCACTTTGTCTACATAAGAGATTCCCAAACTTATTTGGTGTACCACCCCCTTAAAAAATTACTCAGTGCCCATCTGGAAATCTACTTTCTTTACCCCGTTAACAGGTTGGGTTTTTTTTTTAATTTGTATCATCTAAAAAATATAAAAAATTTTAAATGACATCTTAAGTTTAGTAAGTAATTGTAGATTTGTGGATTTTTTCCTGCACTGAAATTTTGATGACACAATATTGCATCATGTAACCAGATAGTATTGTATTGCAAACAAGTCATTACACACACATATTCCTGCCAATGCACGCTAGACTTCTCAACAGTGTGCAACACACTCACCTACCAACACTTGCTTGTCAAGACCTGTTGTCGGACTTGACCACTGATAGGTTATAACGTGCATTTTGTGTGTTTATTTGGAAAATAATATAATCCCTACGACTTTAACTCTATTATACAACAGATGAAACATGTATGAACAGTTTTTCAAAATTTCTTCTTTACTTATGCTCCTATCTTCCCTTTATTTTTATTCAACACTCCCCCAGTTGCACCTTAGGCTCCTACCAATGTGTGCCTTCCCCACCCTCATCATTCTAGTGCTCCCCAGGGGGCTGTACCACACTTTGGGAATCTCTGGACAGCTTTCTTAAAATGTAATCTTTCCTAACACTGCAGGGCCTGGCTAAGGCAGAGAAGAGTGCTTTATGGCACCCCTAATCCTGGACACTCTGCCTGTGAAAGCAGACAAAATGCTTTTTTGTTCACCATAGTACACTGTTGACCCATTTTGAGCTTATGGTCCACCAACGTTTTTTTCATAGAAGCTGCTGTTAAAGTTTATTCTCTCTTTGTCATGGGTTCTTACCAGTTCTTACAATCCTAACAGATCTATATTGCTCTTTGTTATTCATCCTTAGTGACTTGTCTCTGCTTCTATCTTCTCTCCCTGTAGGATCTCTCTTCCCCTTTAGCCCCGTGTCCTTGGCAAAGTGGGCATGGCAGAGCTTTGGCTTCAGGTGGTGAGTCAGGGAGAGGAGTGCAAACAGAAGGGATGAGATATGGCAGTCAAGGGAGAGGTGCTGGGGATAAGATGTAGGACCTAGTGGGAGAGGGAGTATGATGAAAAAGAATAATAGTTGCTGGTTAAATAGTGCTTTAAGGTTTGCAAAGCACTTATATATGTTACCTCATTTAATCCTTGCAGCAACCCTGTGGAATAGGTACTATTATTATCCCCATTTTATAGATGAGGATGAGAGAGGTGAAATGACTTGCCTAGAAGCTCACAGCTAATGAATGTCTGGGGCAGGACTTGAATCCAGGTCTTTAGCACTCTCCCAACTAGCACTAAGTCAGTTTTAATACTCTCTCAACTAGCTCCAAGACTAGCACTCTATCAGCTAAGCTGCCATACTTTTTGGCCTCTAGAAACTTGAATGGGAGGGATCCAGGTCAGGGAATTCCCAAGGTTAAATGAATGTTTATTCCCTCTCCTCCTAAATGCATAAAATAAAATATGCGGGATGACAAAAGAAACCAATTATATTGAGTTGCAAGCTATCCAAATGTAAAATAAAATTTTATAGACTCCAGGTTAAAAGCTCCCAGTGACAAGATGGCAGCACTACTCAATGAAAAATAGAACCAGAAGACAGAAAGTTGCCCTGACCTTTCCCCGATGCATATGCTCATAAGACCATAGGACCCTTCGTCTCAAGCTGCAAGGGACCTCAGAGGTCATGTGGTCCAAGCCATTCACTTTTCAAGTGAGGAAATTCAGGCCCAGGAGGTTGTGACTTGCCAAGGTCACATAATGAGGAGAGATTGGGGGTCTTCTTGAATCTTCTTGTTGAATAGAATCAGGTTAATGGCCAGTAGTAGGTCTCTGCTACAAGCAAGACTTAGAGTCAAAAAGACCTGAGTCTGAATCCTGTATCATACTTTTACTGACTGTGTGACCTTGGGCAAGTCACTTAACCTCTCTGCTTGCCTCACTTTCTTCATCTGTAAAATGAGGATAATAATCACGCCTACCTCACGGGGTTGTTGTGAGACTCAGATGAAGTAATTGAAAACCTCAAAACTGTATAAATGCTAGCCATTATGGTTCTATGGCCACCTGATAGTTTAACCTTTCTTTAAATCCATATTTGTCAAGGAGTTCCTTGTGTTTCCAAATCAGACTCTTTAGACAACTCCCTTTTTTTCTACTCACTGGAAATATTTCTGATTCACAATTGCATTCTTCAGAGCAACCCATCTGTCTTGAGTTGACTTCTTCAACATATTAGGCCATTGGATATGACCTATCCTTTCCTTGAACTCTTTGAAACCTGCTCTTTCCAAATTTAGGGAGTGTATTAGGCAATACATACCCAGATTCCCTCTTTCTCTATCACAAACTCTATGATGGTACTTAATAAACTAAAGGTGGTTGGATTGATTAAATTATGGAATGGCCATTTGCTCCTAAGGTTCTTGTCTTTTCCACTTTGGCAACCAGTTTTTCTCTGTTGGTCAGAATCTAGTTCAGAACAGAAATTCCCCTTTTCACCTTCTCCAAATACTGAAAGATCAAAATCTTCTCAAGGTGAATTACAAATTTATCAACTCTTCTGCTTTTGGTAGAGAGAGTGCCAACAGATGGCTTGGTAGTTGAAGTCTTCCCTCACTACAATAGCATGTTTCTGTGTCAGTACCAGGTTTGTGATGTTTCTTAAACTCCATCTAATTCCTCCTTCTGGCCAGGTGGTCTGTAAAGTATACTTAAGTAGCAGCATTATCTCTTTCTCCTTCTGTTGATCTTCACCAATTTTAGAGTTGACTGTTTAGTCTAACTCATACTTGGAAAAGAGTCCATTCTACCACATACCTGGTAAGCAATCATCCAGATGAATTGAGTGCCTAGCTACAGTGTGCTATGGGGATAAGGCATAGTCTCTTCCTTCTACAGTTTTAGATTTTAGTTCAGGAGACTGAACTGAAACACATTAAAAGGATAACTAATAATACTGTGCCAAATATAACATGGTTATACTAAATGAAGTAAGTCCTAGAGGAGGCTTCAAAAATGAGAATTCACTCTAGGCAGAGATTATTAAGGAAGGTCTGAAGGTGGAAGTCAGATCTGATCTGGACCTTAAAAGATGGCTAGAATTTAGACAGTCATAGAGGAGGGCAGAAGGCATTCTGGGTAAAGAGTTTAATCCAAGATGCAGAAGTTCTTGGGAGAGCATAGACCAGTAGTCTATGTACAGTCTGATGTAGAGTGGTATTACTTCTGGCAATAACAATAATAGCTAACATTTATATAGTGCTTACTATATGCCAAGAACTATATTCAGCACTTTCCAATTATAATTTCTTTTAATCCACAAAACAACCCTGTGAAGTAGGTGCTATTGTTATCTCTATTTTATAGAAGAGGAAACAGAAGCAAACAAAGGTATGGTGATTTGCCCAGAGTTGTTCAGCTAGTGAATGTTTGAGGCTGGATTTGAACTCAGGACTTCCTCACTCCAAGCTGGCTGTTCTATCCACTGTACTACCTAGCTGCCTCTCACAGTAATGTAAAACTATGCCCAACAGCATTTCATGGGAACTTTGGTTTTTCTTTTGTAGAATTAAGAACATTGAGATCTTCTGAGACTGCAAGGGTTCCAACACTGCTCCTTTGATGACAGGACAACCATTGAGTCTTAGTATCCCAGCTAAAACTTTAGGTAAAGCACTGTAAGTCAATAAAAGCCTCTTGGTTGGCCATCTGAGGCCACAGTACATCAAAGCGCTAATTACATGCCGTAAGCTGGCCAAAACCTCCATTGGCAGTCTTGAGCTAAAGAATGGCATTAGAATAGACTTCCGATCTGAGGCAAGATTGGCTTCAGTTTCTAGATCTCCTTGGATATAGCCCGTTTTCCAAACTAACTTGACCCCTTTGAGGTATGGACTAGCTCCAGGAAAACAGAGCCTCCAGGAAGTGTTAAAATAAGGGAAAATTCAGCCTGCTTTCCTATCTCCCCAATGCTGTCTATTATCAGTCTTTTTGATAACACATAATTCCTTTTTAATATTTTAGAAGGGGGAGATACTAGTAACATTGACATTTTCTATGGATCTCCTATTCATGTCACTCATAACTCCTGTTCATATTCTTAATATACTCCCCACGTGCACTCCTTGATCTATTCTGACCCAAATTCCAGTCACAAACCCTAAGGCATCTTGTGTCCATGAGGTTAAATTGAACTCCTGGCATCTCTAGTTCATCCTTTCAATTACCCATACTCTGGGCATTTGCACTTAAATGGAAATGTTTTTGCTGCTTCTTTTTTTTGGCTATTTTCTCCATGAATTACTTGCTAGTCTTCCTCCTGTAATGTGACTGCTACTCGCCCTGGTACCAAACTTGTCAGATCTGTGTAAGTGATTTTCTTCCTCCCTGGTCCCTTTTCAGTTTAAAACCCTTTTGATTAAACTCACAAGACTCAAAGCAAATGTATTTTTCCTAGACTTTGTTAGGGGCACTTCATTCCTGGCTAAGAACTCATTGTTCCTATTTTTTTTAATTTTGTGGCCCAGAAATCCAAATCCCTTTTTCAGTCAAGATATTCTTAGCCAGTTATTTACTTCCCAAATCTGCTTTTCTGTGCTGAATTCTACCTTCCATTAGTTGGTTGGTTTTTGTCCTCTGTTTTCAAAGAGGACCAAAATGACATCACTATATTGGAGTCAAGGTATAGTGTGTCCGACTGTGATTGATCAGACCAATATGAGCTTGGAAGGCTCTACCACTGATTGGCACAGTACATCAAAGTGCTAATTACATGCCGGGTATAGACATGAGCATTTGGAGTGGAGAGATCTCTAAATTTGCGCATCTCATGTTTCTTTTGAGCGACCACAATTCTGCTTTGCTCATAGAGCACCTTCTTTGATGTGGGCATGCCATGCTGTGCCAGTATCTCCCATGTTTCACAATCAATTCCAAAGTTCTTCAGAGAGACCTTGAGAATGTCCTTGTATCGATTCTTCTGACCTCCACGTGACTGCTTGCCTTGTGTGAATTTTCCATAAAATAGATTTTTAAACAAGTGTATATTTGGCATTTGAACAACATGGCCGGCCTGTCAGAGTTGCACTCTCTACATCAAAGTTCGAATGCTTGGCAGTTGAGCTTGAGAAAGGACCTCGGGGTCTGGTACCTCATCTTGCCAAATGATCTTTAGAATCTTCCTAAGACAATTGGAATGGAAGAGATTCTGCTTCCTGGCATGGTGCTGGCAAGATTGTGCAGGTCTCACAGGCAAACAACAACGAGGTCTTCCGTTCTTAAAGGTCCAGGACTTCAAAAACCTTACAATACCTTCAAGGTTTCTTCTAGTGGTATCACTAGACTCCACATGAATCATCTGAAATAGGCAGTGGTTATCAGGTTAAATAATTTAGGGGAAGAACTCTGAAACATGCCACAGACAGGCAGCAGACCCGGCTAGAGTTGTTGATTCCAAGGAAATGCTTGGTGAGCCTTATCACAGATGTCAAAGAGGGAATTCCTGCTGAGATTTGATGATTCTGAAATGGATCAGCTCCTAGCAATCAACCTTTGGGTGACGAGGCCCTCTATACTTCATTTGTTGGTACTTGGGCCCTCATTCAAATCCTTTTCAGCTTTGTAGAATCTGCCCGAGACTTCAAGAGCCTATGGCCCACTCTGTGCAACCAATAATTAACATTTCTCTAGAGCTTCAAAAGTGTGCAAACGACTGTATTTAGAGCCTTGATCTACTGGGCAAGGACCGTCTTTTGTTCTTTTTGTGTCCCTAGCACTTAGTAAAGTACAAATAGTAGGCACTTAATAAATGTTGACTATCTCATTTTTTTTTTTTTTGCTTTTTGGAGGGCAGTTGGGGTTAAGTGACTTGCCCAAGGTCACATGGCTAGTTTTTGTGTTGTGTCTGAGGCCAGATTTGAGCTCAGGTCCTCCTGACTCCAGGGCAGGTGCTCTATTCACTGCGCCATCTAGCTGCCTCTGATTGTCTCATTTGATATGAAGCAGGTACCAAGGCCTGGGATTTTTGTACACCCAATACAACATGCCAGGTTTGGCACTAGAGAACAAAGAGACTTGTGGCCTGGGATTTCATCCATAGAGGGAGCTCCTGGTAAAGGACTCTCACTGACAAGGAAGATCTGCACCTTCTCTGCAAGTTGTCTTCTTAAAGTAACCTGGTGTTCTGACAGTCACGTGGCAGGCAGAAGTGGGTCTTGAACCCAGGATTTCAGGGCTTGAGGCTGGCTCTCTGTCTACTGTACAGAGGTGTAAATGCTCGACAATCCCCTGAGCATGGACTGAACCAGATGAAAATATAGTTGGGAAATGTTTAACAAGATAAATAAAAACACAATCAAAAATAGATAATATTACATTTAAAACTAAGAATCCTTGTGTATGGTTTAGTGGTCTCATTTCTATTTGAGTTTGACATGCCTGTTCTGTACTATACATACATGTATCTATCTATCTATCTATCTATCTATCTATCTATCTATCTTTTTCACTCCCATTTTACAGATGAAGACACTGAGGCTCAGAAAATACAAATTATTTGTCCATCATCCCAGAGGCTGGATTCAAACACCAAAGTTTTATGCCATAGAGCCCATCTCGAAAAATACGTATTAGGGATATTTTAAAAGGTTTCTTTTTTTTAATCAACTAAAGTCATGCATATATTTAAATGAATAAATCCAGTGGTGACTCTCTGGGCTCCATTGTTTCACTTGTTTATCATAAATGATTTATTCTCTAGGGGCAGCTAGGTGTCACAGTGAGTAGAGCTTCTGCCCTGGAGTCAGAAGGACCTGAGTTCGGATCTGACATCAGATACTTAACGCACATACAAACAAAAACCTAGCTGTGTGACCTTGGGCAAATTACTTAACCCCAATTGCCCTCCAAAAAGCAAAAAAAAAAAATGATTTATTCTCTTGCCTAGAGTAGTAGTTGTTTTTATCACAAGTCCCTTTGTTCTCTAGTGCCGAATGTGGTAAGTTGTATTGGGTGTTTGGTAAATCAATCAATCAATCAATAACAATAGCTAAGATTTATGGAGCACTTTAAGGTTTGCAAAGATTGTCTCAACAACCCTGGACAGTAAATGCTATTACTATTTCCATTTTATAGATAAGAAAACTGAGGGAGACTTGTCTAGAGTCACCCAGCTAGCAGGTGTCAGTGGCTGGGGTCACTCCCATACAGCAGCATCAATCAGGTGTTAACTAACTACTTACCATGTGCTAGGCACTGTGCTAAGCTTTGGCGATGCCAAGAAAAAGCAAAACAAGTAGTTGTCCTCAAGGATCTTACACTCTAATGGGACTGGATCTAATTGTTTAAAACAAAGACAGTTGTTTTTATTCATTTTTATCCTTAGTGATCCTTCTTTGTCTTCTTCATAAAGCAAGCAGTGATGAGAAAAGTGAGTAAGAACATGAAGCCAGTTGCAATGTGGTTTTACACGAGGCAAGTTTGGGAAGCAAATTGAGCCTATTCAGACTAATAACACAAAAGTGACAACTCATTTTTCAATACTCTACTTATTAATTAATAATAAAGTAATATATTAATTAAAATCAATAATAAAATAATAAGCTATAATAATGGCTTATTACTATAGCTATATCTATTGTTGTATCTATTACTATGTAGTCTATTATAGCTATTACTGGTCTATTTATTATTATGTTTATCTATTATTATATTGTCCATTATTGTATTTATCTATTTATTGTTGTATCTATCTATTACTATATAGTCTATTTAAGGACTATAAAGCCCTTTCCTTATAACCCCTCTGTCATATAGGTAATATTATTATCCTATTTTGCAGATTGAATCTCAGAGAAGTGAAATGGTTTTCAAGGTCATAGTCAGTACGAACTCAGATCTCCCAAATCCAAATCCAGAAGTTATTTCCAGTATACTATGACTAATACATTGAGTGTTGAGGCACCTGGCTAATTTGACCAAGCTGAGCCTGAACCACCAGCCCCCAGAAATTGGTAACAGGATGATTGCTGATCCTGACAGCTAAGCCAAGGAGGAGATGACAAATGGGTTGAACTGTTAAAAAAATTTATTAAAATGTCCAAGAGAGCACACCAATGCACAGTGTCAGATACCACAGGCCTACGGAACACTGTAGTCACAGCAAAACCAGCTGAGTCCAAAGCTTTTCAAACACACGCACACAGGCACACCCACGCATTCACATACAAAGATAATAAACAACCCCATTGAGAAAAAAAGAGAGATACTCCCCCCAATGTTGCCAGGGAGGGGCCATGAGATGGCAGCAGAAAAACCAGAGACTGTGGCTAAGAAGGGACCAAAGTTACAGTAAGTCTAAAGAGAAAGGGAAGGTGGGCAGGCAAACAATCATGAACATCCTTTCCTGGCCTCATTTAAATGTAGAAAAGGCTTTGAATGGAAACTAATAGACTCTCCAGGAAGAGAAGGACAAAACCAGCACCAGACTGTGGCTCAATATGACCACTTTAAAGACTGAACGACAGTTAATGTCCACAGCAGGAAAAATTAAGAGAAAAGTCCCAAATCAGGCTCCTGTTTGCACATCTATGATAATATATACTTCCAAAGGTGGGGGGCCATGTCTTATTTACCTTCATATCCCCTTCAGGGGAGTATCATGACCCCTACCCTCACCACACACACACCCCAATGTTTAATGAATGCCCCATCTTCCTGAGAGCCTACTGCTGTCTATGATAAAGGTGATTGTGTTCAAATTTTCACATTAGGAACCCAGGCTCAGTTGACACTTTCTCCCTATTAAAACTTATAATCAAAGCCTAGTCTTTCATTTACAGTTTAAAAAATGATTTTTTAAACCAGGAAATATAAACAGAACCCAGAATACTGGATTTGCTCATTGTTTTTACTGGCTTAGGGCCACAGTCCTATGTTTGGTCTTTCAGCCACAATATACCCTGTATTGACTGTGTTGACTTGGACAGGGACCCAGGCTGCAGGCTGGGCGCTATCCTCTGCTGGACTCAATGAGGACAGCTTCCCAGGCTGAGGTACTTGGGCTTGTCTGCTGCCCCAAACTCACTTCATACTGGGTATAATTCACTGCTCTGTTTGTTATGGTTCTGAGCTAAAAACAGGAATGGGGTCTGGGGTTGGGGAGGGGGCTTCTCTGGACATGGAGAAATGTTCATTCTTTCTAACATCTTTATTTTTAAAAACAAACAAAAAAACTTGTTTAAAAAAAAGTGTGTGTGTGTGTGTTTAATACTGCAAACCTTTCTACAATACGATCACAGGTGGGTGTTGCTACTTTGAGTTTTATGCATTTCTATTCAACCAGCCAGTCGCTGGCAATGAGCACAGGGTGGGAAGGGGGATTTGGGAAGAGAGTGGTGGGGTGGGAAATGGGGGTGTAGCTAGAGAGGGGATAAGGAAGGGCTTGGGGTGAAGATTCGGTCTGGGAGACTTTCAGTGCCTGAGCTATGGAGGAATGGGGGTAGAGATGTATACAAACTGGCCCCCTCCTCAGACTGGCAAGGAACTTCTATGCCTGGCTAGGTGACTGGATCCCCTAGGCTTGGCATCTTGAAGATAAGAGGTATGAAGGACCCAGGGCCCTGCCAATCCAAGCCATCCTGTTATCCTGCCAAGCACAGGGTCTCAGAAGCATAGAATCTTAAAAACTCAGAATCATAGATTCTTAGTTATGAATAATAGATTCTCCTGGGGATAGAATCTGAGCATCAAATAATCTCAGAATCACTGATCCAGAGAATCTCAGAATGATGGAATCTTAACATGTCATAGAATTTTAGCATCTGAGCCTTAGAATCATAGAATCTCAGAGTTGGAAGGGGCCTCAGAGTTCATCTGATCTAATCTCCTTCCATCTCTTGTCATATTGCTCTGAATATAGGTCAACCCTGACTATAAATCAACCCCACCCCCATGACATTCTAAAAGTATTGTCCCATCCTAGTTGAAGGTTAAGAGTTTTTGAGTAACCGAATGGGTATGGATATGGATAGGTCGGTATGATATACTACAAGAACTGGGAAGTTGTGATTAAAAAATTGTTGAATCTTATATTCAGACCAAAATAGGAAGCACACACACCCAGGTGTGCAGTACAGATGTGTATCCATCATGTCATAAAAGATCTAACATTAGCTAATGTCCATGAGGAGAGAGAACAGTCAACAAAGTCATGTATACATTTCTATTATCCTTCTGTTCCCAAGAATAATAATCTTAGGTAAAGTTTCAGTTCTGACTAGGGCCATTGGCACATCAATGTGTTGACTATTCTTGGTTTCTCAGTGGGCAAAAGGAATTCGTGAAAGTAAATTCAAATGCATTTTCATGTGCCAAATTCCCTTACCACAAATAAACAATCAGCCTTGTGAACAGAAGGCTAAACCAAAGCATAATACACCCTTCCTGATTGTTCTTCCTTTGATTAGGACATTACACCAGAAGTCTGTTGGGAGCTAGACCATGTTTCAAATACATGGGAGAACTTTGTAGGGTGAGAAACAGGGATGGAGGGCTTTTTACAAAGGAGGTTAGGAAAGAGAAAGGAATCTGTCAGAGTGGGTTCTGGGGTTGTGCTTCTTATGTCTTAGTAGCCCTTCAGCAGAAGTTGTCTTCCTCTTCCTTCTCCCAGTCCATCTTGGGGTGCTTCTTGTGTTTTCTCCGCTCCTTATGGGATTTGTGGTGATGATGCTGGTGGTGATGCTGCTGGTGGTGGTGGTGATGACGCCGTAGGCGGTGTGACCTACGAGCTACAGGGAGAAAGAAACAAATATGGACAAAAGTCTTTACTTCAAACCCTGTGAATTTAGACCCTTTGATAATTCATGTGGGGGCTGTCCTGAAGTTAACTTTTGCTCTGTATGTGGGTAAAGAGTTGTTAGTGAATAAGGTAAGCTAAACACATACTACCTTACCTGCCCCCTCTCCCCAACACTGCCCCATATTATTGAAAAAAAATTAATTGAAGGGGAATGTTCAGTTTTTATTGTTCCTATTTAGCTGTTTTCCAGTTGTGTCCAACTCTCCATGACCCCATTTGGGGTTTTCTTTACAAAAATGCTGAAGTACTTTGCCATTTTCTTCTCCAGTTCATTTTACAGATGAAGAAACTGATACAAACGGGTTAAGTGACTGTTCCGGGGTCACATAACTACCAAGTGTCTGAGGCCAGATTTGAACTCAGGAAGGTATATTAAAAATAGTCACCAGTGTTATTGATCAGGGGAGTGGTTAGATCTTGGTGCTTTAGAAATATTGTTTTGGCATCTGTGTGAGGGTTGGTTGGAGAGGGTCACCATGGTACCCTCTATTCTGGGTCTCCAAAGGAGGGAAGGAATTGGGCCTGGATTGGTGGTGGAAAAAAATGAATAAAGTAGGAAATGAAGGCTAGAGTGGTAGGAGCTAGAAGAAACTCTGGAGTCATCAGATTCTATATCTCACTTCCTTTTTTTTTCTTTTTGGTTTGGGGAAGGCAGGGCAGTTTTGGTTAAGTGACTTGCCCAAGGTCACACAGCTAGTAAGTATTAAGTGTCTGAGGCCCTATTTGAACTCAGGTCCTCCTGACTCCAGGGCCGGTGCTCTATTCCCTGTGCCACCTTGCCACCATAGTGCTCTGAGCACGTGAATCTTTTTACTGCTTGAAGATAATGAAAACAGAAAGTCAGAGCTTAGAACAAAGAATGATAGAGCATCAGAGCTGGAAATGCCTTTCAAGATCACCCAATAGCAAGAATGATAACTTGTAATTCATATTTCTAAAGTGCTTTAAAGTTTTCAAAATACTTTTCTCACAACAACTCTGTGAGGTAAACAGGGCAGATATTATCATCACTTTACAAATTAGGAAACTGAGGTTTATGGAAATGAAATGATTTGCCCAGGGTCACACAGTTAGCAAGTAGCAGAGCTGGGATTCAAACCCAGACCTTCTTTCCAATACAGTACCCAGCCACCCTTTAGTTCAACTACCTAGTATTTTGGCTGGGGAAAAGAAGGGTGGAGAAGTCACATAAATTAATCAACACTTAGACATTCTGAAGTGCTGCTGCTTTTATAGGTCTAAGGTCTTGTCACCATGGGTGCTGTCTCCAATGCACCCCATTCCTGCCTTCTGACTATGTCACTTCTGTCCATGTTGATCAGTCATGTCTGACTATTTGTGACCCCATTTGGGATTTTCTGGACAGAGATACTGGAGTGTTTTGCCATTTCCTTCTCCAGCTCATTCAACAGATATGGAAACTAAGGCAAACAGGGTTAAGTGACTTGCCCAGCGTCACACAGCTAATAAGTATCTGAGGCCAGATTTGAACTCAGGAAGATGAGTTTTCCTGACTCCAGGCTTGGTGCTCTATCCACTGTGCCACATACCTGCCTACTTCTATCTGTATCCTCCATTAAATTCTTTATAGTGATACACCCAACATGCTAGGAGAGGGGAAGGGGTGTTCCCTTGGTTCTGTTGTCTATACTTCACTCTTTTTTTTTTAACAATTAATTTACTTATTTTTAGTTTTCAACATTCACTTCCATAAGATTTTGAGGTTTAAGTTTTCTCCCTTCCTTCTCCTCTACCTTCCCCAAGATGGCATGCAATCAGATATAGGCTCTACTTATACATTCATATTAAACATATTTTCACGTTAGTCATGATGTAAAGAGGAATTAGATCCAATGGGATCCAAGAACAAAACAAAACAACAAAAGAAAAAGATAAAATAGTATGTTTCCATCTGTATTCAGACACCGTAATTCTTTCTCTGGATGTGGATAGCATTTTCCATCTTGAGTCTTTTGGAGTTGTCTTAGATCCTTGCATTGCTGAGAAGAGCTAAGTCTATTAAAGTTAGTCATCCCACAATGTGTCTGTTACTGTATACAGTGTTCTCCTGGTTCTGTTCATTTCACTTAGCATCAGTTCATATAAGTCTTTTTCAGGTTTTTCTGAAGTCTGCCTGCTCATCATTTCTTGTAGCACAACAGTATTCCATTACATTCATATACCACAACCTGTCCAGCCATTCCCCAATTGATGGGCATCCCCTCAATTTCCAATTCTTGGCCATCACAAAAAGATCTGCTACAAATATTTTTGTACATGTAGGTCCTTTTCCCATTTTTATGATCTCTTTGGCTATCCCTCACTCTTGCCACTCTGGCTGTCCTACCTCATTTTCTGGTCACACAACTCTTTTATCTCACTTCTACAATTGGTAAAATGCTACAGCTTACTCTCACCAACCACAGTCCCCTCCATTGGCCTTTGGGTAACCTACAACTTTGACTCTTCAGAGACTGGATTTGGAGTCAAAGAACCTGAGTTCAAATTCCCAGCTATGATATTTCCTAATTGTGGGTTTAAGGGAGGCCACTGAACTTCTCAGGGCCTTATTCCTCACTTATAAAACAAAAGGGATGGACTATTATGGTCTTTAAATTTTTTCCAGTTTTAAGTCAATGATCCTATGAGGAATGGGTATTTAAATCTTTGTTTCAAGAAGAAAAATGGATTCATTAAAAGTGGCTCAATATCCCCAAATAATCCAATTACTTTCCTCTTCCTAGTCAATTCTGGGCTCAGTTCATGTCCTTCAGGACTGCCCAACCTAAAGACATGTCCTGATAGACTGTAATGGGAATGAGAATTTGAAGATCTTCCCTGCTCCTTAATAGACCTAAGGGAGTTTGAAGAGCTCCCCTGCTGTGAAAGTAGCTATGTCTTCTTAATATCTTTGGTACTATGATGGAATGGGCTTACTGGTTTTGGGATTGGGTTTTAAATGTTTCAGCTCTGTCCTCTATATGGAGAGTTTAGTATATTTTGTGACCAAATGTCATGTGATATTTATAGTCACAGTCTTTATTGTGACTGTGGGCGCTGGAAATATTGCATTGGCAATACACAGACCAGCTCAATGAGCTAACAGTGATAGGACAATAATCATTCTTCATCTGCTTGGTTTTTCCCATGTGAATCCTTAGGACAAACTCTTTTGAGTGATTATGAATCTTATTCAGGAAGCTCTGTAACATTCTAAGGCTTAATGTAATCAATCCAATGTCATCTGCAAATAGAGGTATCTGGAGGACCTTGCCTCTTCCATTTGGACTGTGCTGGATGTCCTCTATGACAAAACTGGCAAACACCTTCAGCAAGAATGTTTTATGCTCTGCTTGACAGTAATAATCAGAGAGGTCTGTTTTTACATCTTTCAAGAAATCATGTATGATTTTTTTTTTGCCTTTTGGAGGGCAATTGGGGTTAAGTAACTTGCCCAAGGTCACACGACTAGGTTTTTGTTTGTGTGTGCATTAAGTGTCTGAGGCCGGATCCGAACTCAAGTCCTTCTGACTCCAGGGCTGAAGCTCTACTCACTGTGCTACCTAGCCGCTCCTAATCATGTATGATTTTGAGATATTCATGGGAGACACTTTGTTGGAAGAGAGTCTTTGAGGTTGTATTTTACTCCATTGAATTAACAAACAATGAATGAGCACAGTGAGATATGTACCATTTAGTCAATTGTGTATAGGAGAGATGCTTTAGAATACCATCTGGGAAAGCCTGCCTATTCCTTTTTCATAACTCCATCAAGGATACCCTTGGTATGTGTGTAGATTATTCTCAAAGGTTTTTGGAGATGGGAAAGCAGAAATAAATATGGGTCAATAGTTAGTGGTATTCTCTTGAGGAATTATAATGACTTTGATTTCTTCCCACAAGCTTTTGGTGCTCTCCTTTCTTTCAGACAGAATAACAACAATAGCTAGCATTTGGTTTGCAAAGCATTTAAAAATATTAACTCATTTGATCTTCACAATAATCCTGGCAGGCAGGAGCTAGTGTTATCTTCCTTTTATAGATGGGAAACTGAGACTGAGGGAGGTTTAGTGACTTGCCCCAGGTCACCTATCTAGTAAGTGTCTGAGGCTGCATTTGAACTCAGGTCTTCCTGACTATAGGCCCAGCAATGGGTCCAATGATCTATCCACAGCACCACCCAACTGCCTCTAGACACTCTCCAAATTGCAATGCTTCCAGAATGGACCTCCTCTGTGTATATACTTAGGCTAATTCAACTGTCTTTATTGTCTTTGGCACAATGGATAGAATGCTGGCCTTGGAGTCAGGAAGACCTGAGTTCAAATCTGGCTTCAGATACTTAGTAGTTGCGTGACCCTTGGCAAGTCACTTAACCAGTTTGCCTCAATTCCCTCATCTGTAAAATGAGTTGGAGACAGAAATGGCCAACCACTCCAGTATCTTTGCCAATAAAACCCTAAATGGGGTCATGAAGAGTTGCACACAACTAATCAACAACAACAACAAAAGTCTTTTGGGGGGTTTGTTTTTTCTTTGCTATTATTTCCAATTCCACATATAGTATGCCAGGGACTGTGACATTAGAACCCAAATGGGGTGGATGTAGACTGTTTTTGATGAAGAGAATAATGTTTATCAATGTTACTCCTCCTACTCCTACTTTTACTACTACTGCTGCTGCTGCAACTACTACTACTACTACCACCACTACCACCATCACTATGATGATGATGATGATGATGATGATGATATGATGATGATGATGATGACAACATCTATAAGATTCTTCATCATGGTGTGGATGTAGCCCTGGGATCTTGAAGGTTATGTCAATAACAATGATGAAAATAACTACAATGATCACAGACAATGACAATAGCAATGACAGCCCTCACTTACATTGAACTTTAAGGTTTGCAAAGAAGCTGGCAGGTCCCACCAAGCTAAAAAGACTATGAATTTGGGCTTAGTGACAGATCGCATATCTGTTGTCCAAGGACCAGTTTGGCTAAATTCTGAGAAATTCATCACCAGGTTGGCCAAGTGGTGATGAATGCTTCTGGATGCCAGATCTTTAAAAGGCTGTCTATGAAGCCAGAGAGGGTGTAGAATCTGTGTTGGCGGAAGTAGCATGCATATGAATGAAATTAGGGATCCCTAAAGTACAGAAACTTCCCCTGCCTGGCATGCTCTCCCTCCTCACTCTGCCTTCTAGGATCCCCGCTTTCTTCAGTGTCAGTTCAAATGTCAGCTTCAGTAGGAGGTTTTTTCCTGGGTCCCTCAGCTGTTAGAACCTTCCCTTTTAAGGTTACCTTCCATCTACTCTATATGAATCTTGTATGTGCCTAGATATATACATGCTGTCTCTTTCCATTAGAATGTATACTCCTTGAGGGCAGGGACTATTCCTGCTTTTCCTTGTGTCCCCAGAGCTTAGCAGAGCACCTGGAACATAGTAAGCACTTTAAAAATGCTTGGTGATTGATCAAAGTAAGTTTAATTTAAGCAATTTCATAATTACATTTAATAATTACATTTCACAATTTAAATAATGACAAGTTTTGTTATTAAAAGAGGTGACCAAGATAATTCATATCCATGACTACTGACCCATATGCCTACTTTCCCATTTCTACAAAATTTTTAATGGCCATATTCTATACATGCTGTGAGGAAGCACCTGATGAAAGTCTGGGAAGGGAACCTGGCAGGCTTTTGTAAATGATATTCTACACCCACATCTTTACCATGTCACAGCTGACTGAAGGGTGCAGTGCTCCCTGGCCCCATTGTTTGTGGACTAGAAAGAAATAGCATTTGATCCAAGACAGTGAAACATCTCTCTGAAGATTCTCTTCCAATGAAGTGTTTCCTGTACATTTGTCAAAACCATTCAATATTTCTTAAAAGATATGACAGAGATAACTTTATTTGATGACTGTTTGATTATAAATGTCACCTGGGGCATCACACAGGGAACTGTGTGCTTACCAAAGGTATTTGTCACCATCTTGGAGGGTGTCCAGGGCACAGTCCAAATAGGATAGGGATTTTCTATAGATGGTGACATTGACCAGAGGCCGCTGTTTCTGGGTGACATTGTGACAGTATTGTAGAGCCTCCAAACTGAGATTCAAAATCACTTAAAAGGGGTCAGCTTAATGATCAACACAGAAAAAACCAAGTGGATAAAGAATGTAGAGACACTGGTATGTAGTTGGATGGATGATATGCCATATAGTGGGCACATATATTATAGGATTATAGACCAGAGAATAGCTCTAGAACTAGAAGGGACCTCACTTTTTACATATAGACTAGGGAAGTTAAGTAACTCACCCAAGGTCATACAAGTAGGAAGTAAGTCATAAACACTCATTAAACACCTACTGTATGCTAGGCATTGGGCTAAGCACTGAGAATACAAGGAAAGACAAAAGACAGTCCCTTCAAGACTTATGTGACCTCATTTAAAGTGAAGTAAGCAGAACCAGAAGAACATTGTTCATAGTATCAGCAATATTATAAGGATGATCAGCTGTGAAAGGCTTAGTTACTCTGATCAATACAATGATCCAAGACAATTCCAAAAGACTCATAATGAAAATGCTATGCACCTCCAGAGAACTGATGAACTCCAAATGCAGATTGAAACATACTTTTTAAAACTTTATTTTCCTTCCTTCCTTCCTTCCTTCCTTCCTTCCTTCCTTCCTTCCTTCCTTCCTTCCTTCCTTCCTTCCTTCCTTCCTTTCTTCCTTCCTTCTTTCCTCCCTCTTTTCTTTCTTTCTCTTTCTTTATTCCTTCCTTCTTTCCTCTCTTTCTTGCTTTCTCTTTCCTTCCTTCCCTTCTTTCTCTTTCTTCCTTCCTTTCTTTCTCTTCCTTCCTTTCTCTTCCTTCCTTCCTTCTTTCTTTCCTTCCTTCCTTCCTCCTCTTTCTTTCTTTCTTTCTTTCTTCCTTCTTTCCTCTCTCTTTCTTTCTCCTTCCCTCCTTCCTTCTTTCATTCTGGGTTTTCTTTTGCAATGTGGCTTATATGGAAATATGTTTTGCATGAATTCACATGTAGAATCATCAAATTGCTTGCCTTCTCAAGAAGGGGGGAGGGGTGGGAGGAGAGAATTTGGAACTTAAAAGTTTTAAAAATGAATGTTAAAAATTTTTACACTTTTATTTGGGAAATATTTAATGAAATAAATCTAAAAATATAAAAAAAGACAATCCCTTAGGGGTGGCTAAGTGGTGAAGTGAATAGAACAATGGCCCCGGAGTCAGGAAGACCTATGTTCAAATCTTGCCTCAGATACTTAATAGTGGTGTGACCTTGAACAAGTCACTTAACCCCAATTACCCTGCCCTCCCCCTCCAAAAAAAGCAAAAAAAAAAAAAAAAGACAACCCCTACTCTCAAGGAGTTCATGAATGGGGGAGAAAACATGCAAACAATTCTATATAAATAAGATAGAGACAGGATAAATTGGAAGTGATAAGGAGAGGGAAGGCACTAGAATTAAGGGGAATCAGGAAAGGTCTTTGTAAAAGGTGGGATGCTAGCTGGGACCTGAAAGAAGCCAGGAGACTGACAGGAGGAGGGAGAGCCTTCCAAGCTGCAGAAGTGAAGTTGGAACCCGGGGATTCTAAGTCTAACAGTGCTCTTACTCCTGAAATATGCTGACTTCTTATATTGGCTTGAACTGAGCAATTCCAGGCCTGGACTTGAGAGAAGGAGGAAGAGAAGAGGGAGGAGGAGGGAGAGGGAGAGAAAAGAAGAGGAGGAAGAGGAAGAGAAGAAGAGAAGGAGGAGGGAGAAGAAGAGCAAGAGGAAAAGAGAAGAGGAAGAGGAGGAGGAAGAAGAGAAAGAAGGAGGAAGAGAAAGAAGAAGAGAGGAAGGAGAAGGAGGGAGAGAGGAAGAGGAATAGAAGAAGAAGAGAAGGAGAAAGAAGAGGAGGAAGAGAAGAAGGAGGAAGAGGAAGAGAGGAAGAGGAGGAAGAAAAGGAAGAGGAGGAGGGCAAACGGAATATTTTGGGGAAATTAGGCAGGGCTTTTAAATGATCCAAACTTCTCCCTGGAACAAAAGCCCATCTTTTCCAAGATAAAACTCTTCTAGAGGAGTCATGCTGTATGACCGGGAGGTATGAAGTATTACAGTTTTCCAAGAATTAAAGCTGTGGTTACCCCAAGGGCGATGGAGGGGTGTGTGGGGGCGCTTCAGGTGCTGCAAACATTACAGAGATCACAGTAACGGTGGTGTAAAGCAGAGGTGAGTCAAACATGCTCCCCCGCCGCCACCCATGGTCCAGGACACTCCCCAGCATGACCTAAGCCAGATTAGCATGGAATTGGGAAATATTTAACAGATAAATAAAAACACAATACAACACAGAGAACACTACATTTTAAAGCTAAGGCAATACCCGGCCTGCGGGGGTCCTTATGCGGGGGTCCTTCTGTGGGGATCACTGCTTTAAAGAATGTCACAAGAGTGGGAAAGGAGACAGGTTCCCCCCCCCACCCCCAGGCAAGAGCTGGGGGTCAGAAGATCCTAGTTTGAGAATGACAAGTGACCTTAGAGACCACCAAGCCCAGGTCTGGCATTTTAAAAGGAAGGAAAATGGGGCACAGACAAGCTAAGTAACTTGTGTAAGATCACAGACCTGGCTAGTAAGTGTGAGAGGCAGGATTTGAACTCGGGTCTTTCTGACTCCAAGTGTGGCACTCTATCCATTATATTATACAGCTCCCTCAATAATAATGATGATAATACAATAGCTAATGTATTTACATATATGAATGGAGAGCAGGACAGAGAGGGAGAGACAGACAGAGAGACACACACACAGAGGCAGAGAGATAGAGAGACAGAGAGAGACAGAGAGAGGGAGAGTGGGAGAGGAGAGAGAGACAGACAGAAACAGAGACAGAGAGAGACAGAGAGACAAAAAGACAGAGAGAGAGAGAAAGAGACAGAGACAGAGAGAGACAGGAGAGAGACAGAGCAAGAGCTTGCAAAGAACTTTAATTTATTATCTCCTTTGAAGCTCAGCCAACATACAACTCAGGTGGAAACTTTTGGGAGGCCATGGACAGAGCCCGCAGAAGGAGAGGGTGGGTTTGTACAGGTGGGAATGCCCACAGTGAGACTCCAGCTCAACTTCAGCACTGACACCATCACTCTTACTGGGACCTCCTAACTGTCTGATCGCAGATAGGAAATAATGCAGCTTTCATAGATGATCAAGACCACCCCCTTCACACACACCTTCCCCCATCAATGTTGTTTTACTCCATTTCCTTTCCCAAGAAGTCAAGTCAACTAGCACCTAGACTGCTACACAAAAGCAAATCTGCCTTCTCCATGCTTTGCTCAGTCTCCATGGAGGCAGTATTATTTGCCAGGCTAGTTACATGGATGAGGGTAGGGCTGGGGCGGGGGCAGCGGGGGATTGGGGGGCAGTCACCTACGTTTGGTGCAGACAATTTTGGGCCGGTCCCACTTTCCATTGCTGTGACACTTGATGGTGGCCACATGGTGCTGCGTGAAGCCCTTGTCACACTGGTATCGAACACTCGAGTGGATACTGTACTTGGCCTTCCGAGGGCCGACCGGCGAGGCGTTCTCCACCGCTGGAGGGGGGCCACATAGCACTGAGGACACAGGGGCCAGCACCCAGTCAGAATGGGTCAGAGGACAAGCCTGGGGTCAGGCTGACTCAGAAATGAAAATGCCATGTGTCAAGGGGAATGTGGGTATGGGGGCAAGGGGAGAGGACTCCACTTTTGAACAGGACGTCTTCCACGGCAGAATAGTGAGGCCTGGGAAAGACCTCCTTTAGTAAGCAACCTGCTTTCTTCTCTAGGCTTGCTAATTTCTGATGGAAATACAGGGAATGTCAGAATTGGAAGGGACTTTAAAGCATAGCATATTAGAATGGGGAAGGTATAGACTAGTGGCCCCTAAATAGGGCTAAGATCTTAAGACCATAAACCTTAGGAACAGGTAAACAGAATGCTTGACCTTTGGTTTATGGACATAAGCTAAACTTTGATCTGAATAACAGGATAGATACATAGGGAGTGTTTGTATCCATACCCACACATCCCCATGATATGCGATTCTGTGTGTTTTTATCTTCTACTGGTCTGGATATAAGATTCAGCATTTTTATGACAACCTTCTAATTCCTATGATCCATTCGTCCCCCTTGCCCACAACCTATATTCACTCACCTATGCAAACACTTCTTAACCTTCAGCTTGGATATAATTCAGCAGGCCCTCAGAATGCTGTGGGAGGGGGGTCTATGGTTATGGTTAGGGTGAACATTTAGGATGATATGTAACACAGTAGGTGATGGGGGTGGTTGCGCTATGTGGCTTTGAAAGTCTTTGCCATTTTATGATTCAGTGACCTTAGAGGCCACCCAGGCGAACCACTCCATTTCACAGGGAAGGAAAGTGATACATACCAAAGAGAAAGGCCTTGCCCAAGATCACATAACCAGAAAATGGAGGGGGTAGGATCAGAACCTGGGTTCCCTTGGGTTGTCAGATTCTCTATCTCTGCTCTCTCTCTCTCTCTCTCTCTTCCTCTCTCTCTCTCTCTCTCTCTCTCTCTCTCTCTCTCTCTCTCTCTCTGTCTCTCTCTGTCTCTGTGTTTCTGGCTCTGTGTCTCTGTCTGTCTGTCTGTCTCTCTCCCCCACCCCTTCCCCTAATACAGCCTTCTCACTACTCCTCTGCCCTATACCCCATGCCCTTAGTTTCCCAAGGTTTCACTGCCTGGAGAGACTGCTCTTACCTGTGCCTTTCTTACAGACGTAGGGAAGGTTGTAGTTACAGGGGACATCATTCCAGCGGCCACTTTCGTGGGCCACCATCACCACGCAGTCCTCCCCACCTGCAAAGAAGTTATCTGGCTGCTTCTCCCGCCAGTTTTCATATTGCTGTTGGGTCAGAGGAAAGGGAGAGTGTCAGCCCTATCTCTGCCTTGGTGAAGGGGTATAAGGAGCAATATTTTTTTTCTGTTCTTTATATCCACTGGCTCAGGACTTTTGTCCCCAGGACACTACTGGACTTGTGATCTCCCTGGTCAGTCTTAGCTTTCTGAAGTGGGGAGAGAGAGACCATGGCTGTTCTCTCTCCCTAGGATTGGGATCAGGACCAGTTCAGGGGCACAGTCTCCCATTAGGAATTTTAATTCTTGAAGGGAACTTGCACAACAGCTAATTCAATACTTTTATTTTATAGATAAGGAAACTGGGAGGGAGGTAATTTGTCCAACATCACACAGCAAGTTAGTGGCAGTTAAGACTGAAACCCTGGTCTTTTGATTTCCAGCACAGGGTTCTTCCCCATACACCCCCACTCTCTTCTGCCACACCCTGACCAGCTGTACCCCTTTAGGGAGCCTCAGACTCAGTCCCATCTACCTAGAGCAAGGTCAGAGGAGCCAGACCTCACTGTATTTCTGCCACTGACTTCCCCTTCCTTCAACTCACCAAGGCTGTATTGTCTGTCCATTGGAAATCTCGCTCCACAATGCGGTCATTCAGTCCAATCCAGGTGTTCTCATGGCCAAAGCCTGAGGAGCAAGGTGCCCCAGCCCAGGGGGTGGGGAAAGAAGGCCATCACTGGGGGTCTAGGCCAGTGAGATCCCCACTCCTCCCACCTTCCTCAAGGCGGGTAGACTAGAGGCTGCTGTGAATCCCACCACCCGAGGAGAATCTGTGCTGAGACCACTGATGAGTGGGCCACACCCCCACATCTGGTAGCCACCATCCCAGGGGACTGGGGTCCTTGGATTCAACCTTTATAGTGTTTTGGGGCTTACAAAGCACTTTTCTCATAGTCCTATGAAGCAGGAAGTATGTGCCCTCATTTTATAGCTAAGGAAGCTGAAGGTCAGATAGAGAAAGTGACTAATCCAGAGTCACACAGCTGCTAAGTGCCTCAGACCCAACCAGCTCTTCCCAACCTGACCCTCTATCTCCCAGGTGCCAGCCAGGCTCCTCCTCCCTACCCCCAGCCCTAAGGTCCCAGGCTCATACTATTGATAAAGCTGTGTTCTTCGGGGGAGTGGATGCTGGTGAGGTGGCCAGCTCGGCGGCGGCAGTCTCTCTCTGCATCCTCCCAGGCCCGGCGGTGGGCAAAGTATCGATAGCAGTGTCCCTGGAATTTGTGCCAGCTGTGGTCGCAGCCTTCTGTGTCTGGGGCCAGAAGCAGGGGGTGATGTTTAGAGTCCCTGAACTGGGAGTTCCTGCTCTTTCTCCTCTGTGACCTCATCCAACCCACCTAACCCCTTACCCACCTACACAAAGCTTGGGTTCCAGGGAACCAAGGCCCTATTCCAAATTATCAGCAACTTTTGGAATTGTCAGCCCATGCCCCACCTTCCTCCAGCACCTGAGGGCTCAGCTTCTTCCATTTTTCCTATCCCCTCTCAATGACTCAGAGAAGTCTGGGAGCTTAGAATACTGAATTCCTCTTGCTGGGATATTTCTAGCATCTGGGGACTCCTGAAGGGGGTGGGCAGGGGGTGGGGGAGTCATAGATCAAAAGATGAACATAGAGCAACTTCTGCATTTTACTGAGGGTAAGTCTGATGCTCAGGGAGGGTAAGAAACTTTTCCAAGGTCACACATAGCTAAGGGCAGATCTGGAACTAGAAACCAGGTTCTGTGACTTTCATTCCAGAGCTCTTTCCACTGTATAGTGCCTCCTTTAGGACATCGAGTAACAGCTACCTTCTTAAAAGAGACCCCTATTCCCTACATGCAGGAACTAGAAACATGGATTTATGTGATTGCCTTCTGATCATAGATCCTCACTAAACTTCCATCCTGGTTCTGTAAGAATTTATCTTCTTCCCTGGGCTACCCAGCCCTTCCATTAAACTCTTACCCCCTAACGGTGCCCCACTTCTCCTCACTGATCTTCATTTCCCTTGTAGAGCCTTACTCTCCCTTATGGGATACCCCATTCCCTTCATTAAACCCCATCTCCCTTATGGGATATCCCATTCCCTTCACTGAACCCCATCTCCCTCATAGAACCTCAGTTCCTCTCACTGTACCCCTTTTTCATCAGTGAACTTTTGACCCACTTTAGTGAGCCCAACTCCCTCTCAATGACCCACCATCACTTCATTGTGTCAGAGAGAAATGGAGATGCTCAAAGGTTTCCATTCAGGGTTCAGAACTCTCCCTCATTTTTAGGCCATTCCCCTCCTTTCTTTTCTTGCTGGCACCCTCCCTGGGTTTACTCTCTCAGTGGCCATATTGAGAATACCCTTTTCTTGGCTCCAAGGGTTAGAGGAGGCTCCAGGTTGTTTTTAGTAAGGGGGCATGGGATTTTATTCCCTTTGGAGAGGGCGAGGTGTGCCCAAGATAGAAGGGCCAGGGAGTCCTAGGCCCTAATCTGGACTTCTGGGGCTCCTCTCCTGTCTTGGGATGGAGATGAAAAAATGATCTCACCTTTGTCACAGAGGCTCCCCCCATAGCTGGGCAGACACAGGCAGATGAAGGAGTTGACTTCATCAATGCAAGTGCCCCCATTTAGGCAAGGGCTTGACAGGCAGTCATCAATATCTGGGGAGGAGATGGTGTTAGGTTCAAAAGGCAGCCTCTTTCCTCCTCCCCCAAGCCTCCCTCACCTCCCTTCTGCCCCAGTTTCTAAGCCACGCCAGAAGCAGAGAGCATGACCCTGCCATCCATCCCCTCCCCCTGGGTGGCTTTACAGCAGATGGAGAAGGCAGCTCCATCAGCAATTAGCATTAATTAGGGCCCCACAAGATCTGCCCACGAAGAAGCAGGCACTGAGCATGGCTGGTAGGCAGGATAGAGGTGAAGGAGGGGCCAATTGCAGCTTCAGGCAGGGAGAGGCACGGGTTTGATTTACATCCTCCTCCTCCTCCAAACTTTCCAGTCTTGAGGCAGGAGCCAGGTTATGTAAAGAATCACAAAACCACAGAATGGTAGCATGGGAAGATAATCTGAATACCACCTCCTTCAATCCCACCATTGTACAGATGGGAAAACTGAGACCCGGAGAGGGACTTAGCCCACCCCAGGTCGCACAGTAAGATAGTAAATGGCAGAGCTGGGATGAGAACCCTGAAGGAGGCCTAGCCCCGGTCTCTGTTCCAGTGGGAGAGGGAGACAGGCTCCCTCCCAGTCCTGCCAGGCGTAGGTTCCAGAGAATCTTCAGGGTCAAGAATCCAGAAAACAAGGCACAATTCTTTCCCTACACCCCCTCACAGAAAAGGCCAATAAGTTGGGCCTTCATCCCTCTGACTGTTCTCCTGCATGGCCTCTGATAGTTTCCTTGGAGATATGGCAGCACTGAGCTAGAAGGCTGATTTATCCAGTTCTGATGAAGCAGTATGGGACAGAGGAAAAGAGGACTGGGCTTGGAGTCAGAGGACCCAGGTCCAAATCCTGACTATCATCAACATGATCCTCAGCAAGCCCTTCCTTTCCTTAGGCCTCAGTTTCCTCATCTGTAAAGTGAGGGGTTTGGATTCAGTAGTAACTAAGATCTCTTCCATCAATCTGATGATTGGGCTGTAGCCCTCCCCAGTCCCACTTGGAACAGGCACAGCTCCATCTTTTCATGTCCCCTAAGTCCCCAGCCTAATGAAGTAGTGGAAAGGGCCATAGGATCATAGCTCTAGAGTCCAAATTCTTTACTTTACAGATAAGGAAAAACTGAGGCTTGTAAAGGGAAAATTACTTTCTCAAGGTCATACAGAAAAGAAAAGGCAAAGCTGGGATTTGAACCGAGGTTCTTCTTGACTCCAAACCTAGTGCTCTTCCTTGTGCACCATGCCACCTCTTAGAAAACTGGAGTTTAATCCATGTTTTGTTTGTTTTTTTAAATTCAGTGTAGGACTTTGGGCAAGGCAAGGAAACCTCTTGGTTTCCTCATCTATAAAATGAGAAGGTTTGCCTAGACTAGATCTCTAAGGTTCCTCCCAATGCCAGATTCTACTATCCCTAAAAACCCACATTATTTGCAGCCAGTGTTATGCTTCTGGAGGGGGCCCATATTGGCTTTTGAGAGCCAGTTGTTAAATTTTTAGTGTCAGCATCAATACCTCAGAATCAGTAAACATTGAAAATCAGGGCTTGATTTATTGTTTTGTTGGTTGTCTAGACTTAAGAAAGTGATGGAAAAGTGTTAATGCAGATTAAGCATAAAAATGTTGTTGTGCATACATCCCTCCCATCCCAAAAGCTGGTTGTTAAATGTTTACTAACACACCCCTGTCTGCAGTTGAAATCTTCCTTTTCTTCATGGTCTTTATACATGCTAGTGGATAATGTTCAGAGACATCTGGGATTCAGAAGAGAGCCCTGGCCTGACACTCTGGGTCCTGGTCTGTCCTCTAACATGCTGTGTGTACATGAACAAGGCTTCCTTTCTCTGGGCCTCAGCCTTCCAAAAGATCCTTTATGGCTCTAAGGGTCTGTGGGTCTCTGATTCACCTGGCAGGCTCCCTTTCAGACTGTACATAGGCTATTGGGTACAGGATTGAATCTCCTTCCTCAGGATGTCGGGAGGTGTGTTGGCAGAGGGGGAGGAATCTCAAGGGGAGACTCACCAATCTCACAGTTCTCCCCTGTGAAGCCCTGGTCACAGCTGCAGCCATAGGTGGTATGATTGGCTTGGCACGTGCCACCATGAAGACAAGGGTTATTCTCACAGGGGTTAGCTGGAGCTGTAAGACAGAAACTTGAGTGTAAGCAGGGGGTACCTGCCTGCCCACCACAGCCTACCCTAATTCCAGCTGCATGTCCAGGATGAATTCTCAGAATGTGCTGATGGTAAGAGCCTGGGTAGGATGATTGCACTGTATTTGTCTGAAAGTCAACCTCTCTCCCCCACACTCTATGACTGCCTTTCTTCTCTTCCCAACAGAACCGATCAACAAGTTGTTGTTTTTTTTAAGTACCCCCTATGTGCCAGGCACTGTATTTGGTGTGCCATTAAGAGTTTACATTCAGGGCAGCTCTGTGGCGCAGTTAATATAACACTGCCCTGGAGTCAGGAGGACCTGAGTTCAAATCCAACCTCAGACACTTAACACTTACAAGTGTTAAGTTACCTTGGGCAAGTCACTTGACCCCAATTGGCCCTGCCTTTCCCCTTCCAAATAATAAAAAAAAAAAGAGTTTATATTCTATGAGACTGGAGTTTGGTCCAGGGTTAAGAAAGGTTGTGCTTCTGATGGTGGTGGTTATTTTTCTTCTTCTTTTAAATTTTCAATGAACAAGTGTCTGTGTCTCTTTTTCTCTCTCCCTCTCTCTCACTTCTCCCCACATTAAAAAGAAAAAGAAAGCACTCCTAACCCTTGTAACTCACATAGTTAAGCAAAAGAAATTCTCTTGGAAGATTCCGAGCACAGCCTGCTCTGAGATGAATTTCTCTTTCCAGAAGGGCACCACCCATCCCTATCCCCCAAATCCCCACCCACCCCTTTCCGGTTGGCACTCCTTTTTTTCTCTTAGGATAAGCTTCCCAACTCTATCTTGCTTGGATTCCAGGAAACAAAATTATCAACATGCCACCACCATCACAAATGACAACACACTGTCATTTAAATGGCATTTTAAAGGTTTGCAAAGCCCTCTAAAGAAATGATCTCATTATAGCTTCCCTACTATCCTAGAGGAAGGGTACTGGCAGTGATTATTGCGCTCATTTTATAGATGGGGAAAATGGAGGCAGCCTTCAAAGTCTGACCATCAAAGTCAGTACTATTTCTGCCACACTAGGCTGTTTCTCTTGGGAATGTTAATGGGGGTCATCTTTCTCTGCTTTCCTCAGCCCTCTCCCACCCCAGCCGGCCATCATGCAATCAGGCCCACAGCACCCTGTTCCCTAGTAACCTTTTGAGAAAAAGATAGTCAAAAACTATCACATGACCCTAGAGCTGACCTTGCAGGAAGAAATGTGCCTTCCTTTGGGATGACTGCTGGGACTTGTATGTGGCCACACTAGGTATCTGTCTATACAATAACAAGGCCTGTAGCCAAGGGATCATGACTATAAATCATTCTGTATGGGACCAGGCCTCTCTCTGGGGGTTGACATCTCCTTCAGGATGGTGTGACCCATGCTGAGTGAGGTGGGTTTAGGGAGGGCTGTCAGGGGCAATCTCACAATCTCTCTCTCTCTCTCTCTCTCTCTCTCTCTCTCTCTCTCTCTCTCTCACACACACACACACACACACACACACACACACACTCACACACACACACACACACACACACACACACACACACACACACACTCTTATACAATAATGCCTAGCCCAATAGGTCAGGGGGCTTTAGAACCTAGAATGTTAGAGTTCAGAGGAACCTTACAATGTAATCATACAATGTAGAGCTGTAAGGGCCTGAGCAAAAAGAACACTGGAACTGCGGTCCTTTTCTCTCCCAGCTCTGTCTGAGGCCCTGACAACCCAGGAAGGTCTGGGTGATAGCGGGATGAGGCAGGATTCCTAATCTAGCCCTTCATAGGTAGTTTTGGACTCCTTCCTTGATTTCTCTGTTTTGCTCCTTGCCTCTTCTTTCCCACACATCTGGTCCTATCTTCTCCCCTCCCCCACTGTCCACACTGGCCAGCATTGGTAGACAGCTCCTCCCCCAATCCAATTCAATGGCCTGCTCTCCCCTGCCTGCCCAATCCGGTCTCCCAGTGCTGCCTCTCCTTCTGCAGGAGGCGTAGACCCCACAGATGCTTCAGCAGATGGCCTGAGCCTGGGCATCAATTACTCCTTCTCTAATTAGTTGACTGACTTTAAGCCATCTCTCCCCCGGTGGGGATCAGCATCCTGGCCTGGCCTGAAGAGCATCAAGGCAGAAGAGAGGGAGGAGGAACCCAGCCCCCAACAGCTTAGTTCCTTCATGTTAGGTCGACATATTTGTCTAGCACCTTTGGACTGAGTGGGGAAAATGATGAACTGTGTATTCACAGAAAGAGGGTCTGAGATCACTGTGGTCCCCCAGAACCCTCTCCTGGGTCAAGCTGGACTCTGAGCTTGGTCCCCCTCCTCAAGGCAGGGCCATACTCTCCTGCTCTCAGCATACAAGGCAGAGCTGACCCTCTCTAGCAGGGTCAGAGGGGCAGGCAGAGGTCCAGAAAGTTCTGCAACTTGCCCAGGGCCCCCCTCTCTCAGGAGCTCAGCCAAGAACACACAAACCCTATTTCTCTCCCCTTTCAGTCAGTTATTATGATAAAAGGGTGAAGGCTGTGAAGGAAAGAGATTTCCAAAGTCAGGCATGGCTCCACCTAGTCCCTTGTACCCAGGGATTCAGAGGGATGGAGTGATAGCTAGGAAGAGGCAGCAGGTAACCAAGAGCAGTCTACCAGCTGTGCCTCCCAGCCCTCACCTGCAGAGACACAGGTTCTCCAGGCTTTCCCTGATCCCCTGACTTGGGATATGGCTAGACAGTGATGAAGCTAGCTGGCATTTACATGGCACTTTAAACTTTGCAAAGCTCATTTCATATGTTATCTCATTTGATCCCCACAACAATCCTGGGAGTTAAGGGCTATTATTATACCTGTTTCTTGAAGGAGGAAACTGAGGCTGAAAGAAGTTAAGTGACTTATGCAACCAGTAAGCGCCTGAGGTAGAATTCGAATTCAGGTCTTCCTGACTCCAAGTCCAGGTTCTTTCCCTAGAGTGCCACCTAGAGATCTGTGTTATTGTGTAACTGCCTAGGTGACAGGGTGATGGCAAGAGACTGTGACTGTGAACAGGAAAAGTTGGAGGTTTGACTGAAAAATTGGCTACATGTTTTTGAGATTGAGAGTGTGTATGACCAACCCTCCTGGGGCTCAAAGAGCCCCAAAAGAGAATTTCATGAAGTTCCATGAAAATCTAGTCCAACTCCTTTTCTCAAATGGGGGACCTGAAATTCAGGAGGAGAAGAGACTTGTTCAAGGTCATACAGGGAGGCAGGATTCAAACCCAGCTCCTCAGCCTCTGGAGCTCGTGACTTTTCCAAGATGCCACAGAGCCGCCCATTTCTGGTCAAAGATAACTCTAAGCCAAGAATTTTTTTATACTTTTTTTTTTTTTGCTTTTTGGAGAGCAATTAGGGTTAAGTGACTTGCCCAAAGTCACATGGCTGGTAAGTGTGTCGAGTGTCTGAGATCATATTTGAACTCAGGTCCTCCTGACTCCAGGACTGGTGCTCTATTCACTGCGCCAAGTAGCCACCCCTAGGGCAGGAATTCTTAACCTGGAAACAATGGCATTTTTATTTCAATAGAATTGGTTTCCTTTGTAATCCCAAGGAGTTTGGTTTATACATTCAAAAGCATGATTCTCGAATTGCTTACTGTCTTGGGGAGGAAAGAGAAAATTTGGGACTCAAAATTTTCAAAAAATGAATGTTAAAATTCTTTATATGTAACTGGGGGAAAAAGAAAATAAAAACCATGATTGTGAGAGGAGGGGCATAGGCCACTCTGGACTGACTGCCCTTGGGGTTGAAGACACAGGAGAAGATCGAGACCCCTGAGGTAGGGGGCTTGGAGCCCCCTTGGAGCACCAGCAGGCTGGAGACAATGGTGTTCAGACACACTCCCTGCTCCCAAACGTGTGTGTAGCCACGTCTGGCCTGCGTCTGGCAAGCCTGGGCCCACATGGTCGGCTCAAGGAGCCACCCTTTCTCACCTGCCCACGGAACTGCCTGACTCAGGCACTCTTTCCAGCGCTGATTACTATTTTCAAATTCATTTGCATTTCTGCCAGGAGAGATTGTCTGCAGCTCCGAAGTTGCTTCACATCCCTCCCCCATATTAAGTTTCCTTCCATCCCACCAGCAACGGGGCCAAGAGACTGCTTCTTCCTGCCTGCTGCTTGGTGGCTTGGCAGGGAGACCAGGGGGCATGAGAGTGGTGACTCTTGAGATCCTCTTTCTGTCCTGACATTCCCTGTTCTATGTTCTAAGGGCCCTTCCAGCTCTGATAGTCTATTTTCTATATTCTATGGCCTCTTCCAGTGCTGACATTCCGCATTCTAAGGTGCCTCCCAGATCTGACATTTAACATGCTAAGGGACCCTCCCAGCTCTGACATTCTGTGTCCCAAGTTTCCTCCCAGCTTTGACACTCTCTATATATTAATGACCCTCCTAGCTGTCACATTCTATGTTCTAAGTTCCCTCCCACCTCTGACATTCTGTGTCCTAGGATCCCTTCCAGCTCTGACATTCTAAGTCCTCCTTACTAAAGCTCATCTCTACCTGAACCTTTTATTGGACCCCTTCCCACCTCTTCAAGGGTCTGATTCCAGAGACACCACATTTTGCAGCTTCTCCAACTCCTGTCAATGAGTATGTTTCCAGAAGATCTGTCCTGGGTCTCTCCTTTCTGTACTTTCTCCTTTGGCAACCTCATCCATTCCCATAGCTTGGACCCCCAACTCTTTCACAGAAAACTCCCTAATCTCAATCTTTCATGTCAGGTGAGCTCCAGACTCCCATCTCCAACCACCTTCAAGTAGTGGCTACACAGATATACTAACAGCATCTCAAATTCAGCTTGATCCAATTTCTCTTTAGACTTACTCCTCCTTCCAATCTGCCAGTTTTTGTCAGTAGCACCCGCCACCCCCAACCCCCATTCAACCAGTCTCCTCTGTTTATAACTTTGAATTATCTTTACTCACTCTCCATCACTTTGGGCAAGCCACTTAACTTCTCTGGGCCTAAGTTTCCTCTTCTATAAAATGAAGATATTGGATTATATTACTTCTAAATTGCCTTCCAATTAAAAATCTGTGACCAATGTACTTTCATCAGTCACTAAACCATAGCATTTATTAAGAGCCTATGGTGGGGCAGCTGGTGGCATAATGGGCAGAGCGCTGGGCCTGGAGTCTGGAGGACCTGAATTCAAATGTTACCTCAGACACTAAGAGTCTATCGTTTGCAGAGCTCTCTGCTCATCATGGGAAAGATGCAAAATTTAACTAAGATACAATACCTGCCCTTATGGGCTAGTAAAGAGTAAGACAGATAGCTAGCTATATTATAGCATAGGACTGATAAGTTTCTTAGAGAGTTACAAAATAAAGTGCTATGTGAAGTTTGAAGAAGGGTGTTAGCAACCAGCAAAATCAGGGAAGACTTCCTGGAAGATGTGGATTTTTGTGTTGGCTTTTAAAAGAAGGTTAGGTAAAGTTGAGGAGAGGGGGCATTTGAAGCCTGGGGAATAGACTGGGCAGAAGCATGGGAGTCTGGGAATACATGGCATGTTTTGGGGTTTTCGTTTTTGAGAGGGGAAATGTCATCAACTTGTACAGTTTAGCTGTAACAAAGAGAGTGTGCAGGGGAATAATGCATGATAAGGCTGTTAAGATAATCCATTTTAGTTGTGAGAATGCCCATCAATTGGGGGTTGTCTCAACAAGTTGCAGTACATGAATGTAATGGAATACTATTGTTCTATAAGAAATTATGAGAAGGTAGATTTCAGAAAAACCTGGAAAGACTAACATGAACTGATGCTGAGTGAAGTGAGCAGAACCAAGAAAACACTGTACATAGTAACAGCAACATTGTGCTATGACCGACTTTATTAGACTTAGCTAAGGGTGGGGAACCTGCAGCTTCAAGGCCACATGGGGCCCTCTAGGTCCTCAAGTGTGACCCTTTGATTGAATCCAAATTTCACAAACAAATCTCCTTAATAAAAGGATTTCTTCTGTAAAACTTGGACTCAAAGGCTGCACCCAAGGATCTAGAAGGCCATATGGCCTTGAGGCTGCAGGTTCCTCACCCCTGGCTTAGCTCTTCTCAGCAATATAACGATCCAAGATAATTCCCAAAAGACTCATGAAGGAAAATGCTATCCACATCCAGAGAAAGAACTATGAAGTATGAATGTAGATTGAAGCATAGTATTTTCACTTTTTTTCTTTATTGTGGTTTTTCCCTTTTATTCTGATCCTTCTTTCACAACATGACTAACGTGGAAATATATTTAATATATTTGTACATGTATAATCTATATCAGATTGCTTGCTATCTTGGGGAGGAGGAGAGGAGGGAGGGAGAAAAATTTGGAAATTAAAATCTTATTATAGTGAATGTTGAAAATTATCTCTACATGTAATTGGAAAAGAATACTATTAATCAGGGGAAAAAACAAAAGATAATCCATTTTAGAGGATCTTGAATGCAAAGAGTTTGACTTTTATTCAGAGGCAATAGGGAGCCACAGAAAATTTTTCAGTAGAGGAATAATGTGGCTTGAATTATGCATTAAAACAAAATTCTTTACAGCAGGATGAAGGATTAGGTGGAGGGGGAAATGAGTAGAGGTATGAAAACTTTTATTAGGAGGCAATGGGGATGCACTGGAATGGTGACTATGGGAACAGCAGAGAGAGAAGGGATGCAAGTGATATTGGAGAAATGGAATTGATCGGACCTGGTAACTGGGTGTGAGATGGGAGGAGGCAAAGGGAAGTGTCAGTAATAACTTAAAGATTAGGGATACACAAGACCAAATGAATGGTAGTTTTACTGATGGAAATAGTCAAGTTGGAGGAAGAGCAGGTTCAGGAGGACACAGGAAGAGCTGAGTTTTAGCATGTTGAATTTGAGGTGCTGGTGAGACATCTGGGTAGAGATGTCCTGCACTATTAGTTGGAAATGTAGGTCTGGAGTTCAGAAGAAAGGTTATGACTACAGACATTGTAGATTTGGCAGTCGTCAGCAGAGAGGTGGTAATTGAAGATACAGGAATGAATGTGATTGCCAAGGGAGACTCTATAGATGGAGGAAAAAAGGGTCAAGGACAGAACTTTGGTAAATAGACACTTTAATGGGTCTGGAAGAAACAACAGAAACCAAGTGGTAGAGGACATAGAGGCAGGAGGAGAAATAAGAGAGCGTGTGGCTTCTAACTATAATTTTTTTGCAAATTGTTTCTTCTTTCACATCATGGCTAATATGGAAATATGTTATACACGATTACACATATATAACCTTTATCAAATTGCTTACTGTCTTATGGAGGAGGGAGGGAAGGCAGGAAGGGAAGGAAAATATTTGGAACTCAAAATTTTATAAAAAATGAATGTTTAAAATTGTCTTTACATGTAACTGGAAAAACAAAATATCATTTTTAAAATAAAGAGTGCTGCTCCTGAAAGCAAAGAAGAATTGAATATTCAGCCAGAGGGGGTGCTCAAAAAGTGGAAAAAATTATAGAATGATGAGATTTGTAAAAAGGTCCATTGGATTTGATGATGATAAGGTTACTGGAGACTTTAGAGAGAGTCATGTTAGTATCCTATCAAGATGCTATAACTCATCTGGTACCTACCACAGGGCTCTGAACAGAGAAATTGCTTAATGAATGTTTGTTGAATTAGCACTAATATTTGGTGTTCTATGTTTTAAGACGATTTACAGTTCTAACATTAGATATTCTATGTTTTACAGTCCCTTCCAACTCTGCTGTTCTTTAATGCTATGATTTTGGGTCAGATTATGGCCTCCTCCCCAAACAATTCATCACCACTGGGACCATCTGAATTCTAATTTTCTTGCCTATGAAATGCATACAACATGTGGCCAAGCTGGTTGGCAGGAGTCTTAGGCTGGGATTCCAGAGTCCTAGGTCTCATGACCCATTCACTCCAGGAGACTCAAGGAGGAGGAAGAAATGAAGAGGCAGAAAGAGGAACTATCTGTCTACTGACCCCTAGGGAGAGTAGCATTTAGACACTGACAGTGCTGTGACCCACCACTGAATGATTTATGCCCAGAGCTATTTTTGAAAGGAAAGTGTGACTGTCATCTCTCTACACAAGCCTGAAGCCTGAGAGATAAGGATTGGTGTGTGTGTGTGTGTGTGTGTGTGTGTGTGTGTGTGTGTGTGTGTGTGTCTGTGTGTCTGTGTGTCTGTGTGTCTGTGTGTTGGGTAGGTGGAAGGGGAAAACTTGTTTCTATTCATGGTAACAGAATATACCTAGAAAAAATATGGTTGTCTGTAGCTTGAGGGAGAAACACACCTCTGTCCCTAGTAAGCTCCTTGTCTGAGAGAGTGACACAGCCCCTGCCCTCAAGGATTCTCTGGTCTAAGGGGTAGGCCCAGGCCCTGTCCTCATGGAATCAGATTAGATGGACTAATTAAGATGCTCTGTTCCCAATGAATCTCCACTTGGGGAAGAAGGAGACATGGATCCTTGGGGGCTTCAAACTCAAGGTCTGAATGCTAGATACCATTCCTGAAGGAATACCTATTTGGACAGAAAAAATACCTTGGTGAACTTAAGGACTACCCCCTACCTCCTTTCCCCTCAACAATTCTGATTAGGGGGAGCTTGAAAGCTTTAAATAAGATTATATTGGAGGCTTTAATGATGATTAACTGAGCCTTCATTCTAGGTTGTGGGGGCTAGGCAGGGAGAGAACTTTACCATGCCAGTCCAAGCTTAGTGCCAAGACTCTCCTACAGTTGCCATGACGACAAGAGGCTGCCTGCTGGCTCCAGGAGAGTGGAGAGGTGGGCTGAGTTGTGGTTTTGAGCAGTAGGTTCTCTTTCCCCAACAGGTCCTTGTCCCAAACATAGGCCTGTGAGGTGAGCAGTGTGATCAAAGCCCCTGGACTCCTGGCTGTGGGGCCCATCACCTTCATACTCAAAGTGCTGATGGTCTTAGCACGAGGAGATGGCCATCACCCCTTCAAAGACAGGGAGACTTGGAACGGGGGAGGAGGCCCCCTATCCATCCCATTCTGGAATTGTACTTTTCCAGGTGAAGCTAAATTACTCTAATAACTGCCAGCTTAGAGGAGGAAGTAGATGAGTGCACGTGGTGCTTGTGGGCAGAATGAGAACCAGTGGGAAGAGGGGCAGAGGAGGATAACAGATACAGATTCAGCTTCGTGCAGGCAAGAACTTCCTAGCAAACAGAACTGCTCAAGAATAGAATGTTTAGATCACCCAGCTCAGAGGCATTACTTCCCAGAGCTCTGAAAGAATTGGCAGCTGTGATGGCTGAGCTGAGGCTGGTGACCTTTGAAAGGTAGTGGAGGGCTGCCACAGGACTAAAGCCGAGCAAACTAAAGCCAAACGTTTCAGTTCTCCAAAAGAGGACCACAACACAGTCTTTATAATATACACATGTCAACAAGGCATTTAACAGAGTCAGAAAAAGTTTTCAAATGGAATCATTTGTGCCTCAGATAAAACTTCATTGGAGGCAATAATACCAATGGGCCTTGGGAATGAGATGGAAAGATGTGGACTAGATGATTATACAGTTAGGAGGCTTTGGAAATGGACCCAAAGAGCAGTTATTAACGAAGCATAGTTAACTTGGAGGCAAGTCTCAAGCAGAATGCTGCAAGGATCCATTCTACATCGTAAACAATGACTTACTTGAAGCACGTCACTGAATGATAGATTTTGGGCCAGAAGAGGCTTTACAGGTCCTCTAGTCCAGCCATCTTACAGGTGAGGGCCAGAGGAGTTTAAGCAATTTGCTCAAGGTCACATAGCTTTCTATCATAAACGGTATGGTTATGAAAATTGTCAATGACAAAGCTGGAAAGGAGAGCTAACTTGGTGAAAGAGAGGATTGAACAGGATCAAAAGAGCTTAAAAATCTAGAACTATGGGCATTGGTACCATAGTTCCCCAGGGGGATTTTATAATAAGAATCACTAGAAAGAATAACAAATAAAGGTCTAGGGCTTTTGCTTCCAGCAAATATAGAGAGCAAGGAGAATTTTACAATTAACTGTAGAGAGTGAATAATGTTTGTCTTTTGGCCAGAGTCAAGTTGTCAAGTCAACAAGCATTTATTAAGCACCTACTATGTATTAGGCACTGTGTGAGGGATACAAAGAAAGGCAAAAAGCAGTCCCTAATTTCAAGGAACTTGCAATCTAATGGGAGAAACAACATGCAAGCAACTCTGTACAAACAAGATAGATAAGGAGTAAATTATAGATAAACTCAAAGGGAAGGCATTAAATTTAAGGACTGGGAAAGGTTTCTTGTAGAGCTGGGACTTTAGCTGAGACTTGAAGGAAGTCAGGGAAGTCAGGAGATGGAGATGAGGAGGGAGAGATTTCCAGGCCTAGGAGACAGACAGTGAAAATGCTTAGAGTAGGAATATGGAATGTATTGTTTGAGCAGCAACAAGGAGGCCATTATTACTGGATAGTAGAATAGATGGAATAAAATGTAAGAAGACTGGAAAGGAGGGAAAAGCCAGGTTATGAAGGGATTTGAAGGCCAGAGGATTTTATATTTGATTCTGAATCAATAAGGAACCATTGGAATTTATCAAACAGTGGACTAGCAGGGTCAGACTCCACTTTAGGAAGATCAATTTGACATCTGAATGTAAAGTGGACTAGAGTCTGGAGGAGAGACTTGGGGCAGGGAGATGGCCAGGAGGTTATTGTCTAGTTCAGGGGCGAGGTGATCAGGATGTGTACCAGGGTGGTGGAAGCATCAGAGAGAAGAGGACACATAGGGGAGATGCTATGAAGGCAGAAATGGAAAGACTTGACAATGGATTAGATACAGGGTCGAGAGTGAAGCACTGAGGATGAGACACAGGTTGTAAGTCTAGATGACCGGGAAGATGGTAATATCCTGGACAATAATAGGGAAGTTAAGAAGTGGGGAGGGTGTGGAGGAAAAAAAATAATGAGTTCGGTTTGGGGGCATCTGGTTCAATTTGTCTATTAGGTGATAGGATATTGGAGAATGGCAGTCAGGACAGAGATTAGATAGAATCTGACAAATAAATATGAGAATCATCTGCACAGAGATGATGGCTGAAACCAAGCAAAACAGCACACAGAGGGAAGAGAACAGGGCCCAGGGCAGAGCCTTGGAGGACATCTAGAGTTGGTAGGCATGACCTAGATTAAGATCCAACAAAGGAGAATGATAAGGAGAGATCCAAGAGGTAAAGGAGAACCAGGAGAAAACAGTATCATGGAAACCTAGAGAGAAGAGAATATTGAGCTGAGGTTATTGACAGTATCAAAGGCTGCAGAGAGGTCAAGAAGAATGAGGATTGAGGAAATTCCCCAGGGGGATCTGAGAATGAAAAAATCACCAGTAACTTTGGAAAGAAGAGTTTTAGTTGAATGATGAGGACAGAAGCTAGACTACAAAAGGTTAAGAAGAGGATGAGAAGAAAGGAAGTGGAGACAGCCATTGCAGACAGCCTTCCCAGGAAGGTTAGCCACAAGAGAGGAGAGATACAGCAAAAGATCTTAGCAGGGATGGATCAAATGGCAGTTTCTTGAAAATTACCAGACACATGAGCATATTTAAATGAAAGAATAGAGATATGTGCATGTGGAGAGGTTTGCCTTGGCAAGGAGAAGGACCACCTCATTATGTGAGACAGGTGAATGGGGAGATTATGGCAGAAGATATCTGAGGGGTGGAAGAAGAGGAAGGGAGAAGAATGAGTTCTCCTAGAATAGCCTTGTTTTTTTCAGTGAAACACGAAAGGCTCTCACCTGAGTGGGGTAGTAAGTTTGAGGAGGGGTTAAAGGGTTTGGAAAAGTGAGGTGGGGAGTGGGGTAGTGAGTCAATTAGGGTGCTATAAAAGGATTGCCTGGCCTTAGTAGAGGCCCAGTTGAGATTATGTAACAAATTTGTAGTGAATCCCGTCAACATGATTTTGTGATTTTTTTCCCCTTTGTTCAGCAACACATAAGTAAGAGTGATGGTGGTAGGCTTGGCAGGGCAAGGTCAACAGTAAGGCAAGAGGGCAAAGTACTCAGGAGAAGACTACACAGAGTTGAATTGGTTCACTGATGGGTCAAGATAGGGAATGTAGGAGAGATAGTGGGGGTCTGAAAAAGACCTGAGAGATGAAGGTATTGGAGGTTTTAGTAAGGACAGAGAACAGGTTTTGGGATTACAAGACCAAGGAAGAAGTGCAGTGACAACAGATTGTGATAAGGTAAGAGTTATTTCAGAGTTCATTAGCGTGGAAGACAAATAATTGTTATCTATATTTGGTCTTTGTCTTGAAGAGAATGCAAAGGGGATTGAGGAATTCCTCTCTGATTTTTCAGGTTATCAGGAAGAGAATGAAGGGCTTCCATAAAAACCCAAAGAAGGATTTCAACATAAAAGCAAAGAACAAAGATGATACGGAGAGGCGGAGGGGAATCCTGTCTGATGTCAAAAGATGAGAGGATAGAAGAATGAGACACAGAAAAGAAAAGGAAGAATGATCACAGAACACTTGGAACAAAGTAATAGCTATGCTGCTTTTCCCAGAGAAGAGGCAAATGGACCCTATGAGCTACTCACCCTCCAAGGAATCATTATGTGGAGCTCCCAGTGAGAGATCTGCCAGTAAGGGTCTAAAGATAAACAGAACAGTAGTGGGGGCTGGTGACTCCAGTTGAGGGACATAGGGTCATAGCTTGGGAGCTAGAAGGGTCCTCACTTTACAAATGAAGAAATGGAGGCTGAGGGAGGTTAAGTGACTTGCTTACAGTCATACATGTAGTAAGTGGCTAAATAAGGATTTGAACCCAAATCTGCTAACTTCAAATATGCCATCTTTTGGCACACAGTAAATGCTTAAACGATAAAGACTTTCTTGATACCCATCAAACCTCATGACTACTACCTGCTTTTGGTGATTGACACAGGCACAATGATTCTACCAGAAGTATGCTAGAAAGCATTGTTAGGGATCATGTGCCACAAATGGTGTTTACCTTCCTAATCAAAGGCAAGGACCTCGGAAGAGAAAAGCAGATTTAGAAAGTAAACAGCCAGTTAAGAAGATGGTATCTAAGGACAAGATTTGGATTTCTGGACCACAGTTTAAAAGTCAGAAATAAGAAGCTCCTGATCAGAAACAAGAGCTTTAACAAGGGCTGGTAAGAGCTCATTTGCCTGTTGTCTGGCAAATTTGATCAAAATGACTTTAAGCTGAAAAGGAGGGGGCAGGGATGATTCCATAATGGGGAAGAAAAGCAATAGAATTGTCCAGACATCTGCAGGAGATAACATATGAAAAAAGAACTAGCAATAAAAACCACAGCCTCAGATGTCCATACTCAAAATACAAAGTATTTTTTTAAAAAGTAAGATATTACTAGCTGTGTGACCTTGGGCAATCCACTTAACCCCAATTGCCTTGCCTTCCCCCCAAAAAAGTAGGACAAATCAGAGATCCTAATATAAAGGGGAAAATTAGACCTCGTAACTATCACTGAGACTTCGTAGTATGAGAACCATGCTAGAAACAGCTCTGGAAGGAGATATGTTATTGAAAAGGAACAGAATGGATAATAGGAATGGTGCAATAACATTGCACATTAAGAAGACACCAGATATTTGTGTAGGGAAATCTAGGAAGCAGAAGGGGTAAGCCAGCATGGGGCAGAGCATTTGAGTGAGCAGCAACAGAAGAGATGTCATCATAGGGACAAGAAAAGGAAAGACATGAAGCATCAGAAAACAGTCACAAATCTGGGACAGTGGCATGAAACTTGGTTATCAATCATCCAAACATCTGCTTGAGTTCTCTTTTTGCCTAGAGCACAGCAGCTATTAAATTCTTGGCTTGCCATAATGCTGATTTCATCCTTCAAAAGATGTAGGAGCTAAGAGGAAGGGGTTCTATTCTGGACCTAATCTTCTATAATCAGGAGGAATTAGGTGCTGAAGTAGCAAAGAGGGGAGCCTTGAAGGAGAGGGACCACTGAATCTTAAGATTTTATGATAAAGAAGGAAAGGGAAGTTGGGCATAGCTTGATATGCACCCCTGGAACACCTTCAAAGGGTTCAAAGACAGTCAGGATCCCATGGACTAAAATCCTACAGGAAAAGTCATTGCAGGAGGGATAAGAAACTCAAGAATGAAATTCTGAAGATATAAAGAGAAACCATTCTGAGGAGACAGAAAAAAGATCAGTGTGCATACACAGGAAACTCACTGACCTACTTTGATTGTTAAAATACACACCAACAGGGTGAGGACAAGGACAGGTAATAGAGGATGAATGCAAAATTGTGTTCCTGTCTTGTAAGACCACTTTCAGGGGTGCTAAAGCTAAGAATGAGCTGAGGCTGGTGGAAAGCTAAAGACATTTAAAAGGGTTGGAAGGCTTTTTTCCCCTCCTATATTGGAAATAAAGGAGATCAAAGAAAAGATGTGACCATTGTTCAGAGGGGAAAGGATGATAATTATAGGCTACAGTGAGAAGGCAGAGCTGCCCAATCCTTATTTGACTTCTGTTTGCTCTGCTAAGGAAAATGCTCTTTGGACTAGAAAGGGTAGAACAAAAATGACTAATACGGAGTTAATCCTCAAGATAACTAAAGAGATAGTAGGATCATAGATTAAAGAGATTTTAGAGATCATAGAGTCTAACCCCCTCACTTTACAGGGGAGGAAACTGAGGCCCAGAGAGGTTGCCACTGACCCAAGGACACACATATAGTAGTAAATGCCCAAATTTGACCTCAGGTCCTCTGACTTCCAGATCCAGCCAGGCCTTTTTCCGCTCCATCAGGCTCCTAAGTCTGCTAGTTGCCCTTGAAAAGTCCAGCCCCTCAGGCCTTGACAAATGAAGTACAGCCCTTCATACAGAGAGAGCTAGAGGGTGTGATTGCTGAGTCACTGTCAGTAATTTATGAAAAATCTTCGAGAGCAGAAGAGGACTGGACAAGGACAAAGGTTGTCCTAATTTACGAAAGAAGGGAGAGCGAATCTAAAAACTGCTGGCAGGTTGAGCTTGACTTCTCTATCTTATAAATTCTAGAGCATATTATTAAAGGTATGAAGAATGAGCAGCTTGAAAAGGAAGTGATGATCACTGAATCACTAGAATTTCATTGAGAGGGGGGCTAGGTGGTGCAGTGAAAAGAGCACTGGCCCTGGAGTCAGGAGGACCTGAGTTCAAATCTGGCCTTAGACACGTAACACAAAAACTAGCTGTGTGACCTTGAGCAAGTCACTTAACCCCAGCTGTCCTACCTTCTCCTCCAAAAAGAAAATAGAATTTCATTGAGAACAGGTCCTGTCAGGCTAGCCTCATTCCCTTTTAATTTTTTCCCTAGTTACCATGTCAGTAACCCCCTGCTCAATTAAACTCCAGTGACTCCCTATCACCTCAAGGATCAAATATAAAATCTCCTGTTCATTGTTCAAAGCCCTTTATAACCTGGTCCCCTTCTACCTTTCTAATTCTTCTTACACCTTACTCCCTCCACATATTATTCAAGCCAGTGACACTGGCCTCCTGGCTTTTCCTCATACAAGACACTCCATCTCCAGACTCCCAAGTGTTTTTGTTGGTTGTCTGTCCCTCATGTCCAGAATTCTCTCCCTCCTCATCTCTACTTCCTGACTTCCCTAACTTCCTTTGAGTCCCAGCTAAAATTCTACCTTCTATAAGAAGCCTTTCCTGATTCCCCCTAATGCAGTGATCTCTTGGTTATCTCCAGGTATGTAGCTTGTTTGTACATGGTTGTTTTCATATTGTTTCCCCCTTTAGACTGTGAGCTCCTTGACAACAGGGATTGGTTTCTTGTTTGCTTTTTGCCCTTCTTTCTATCTCCAGCATTTAGCCCAATGCCTGGTAGTATATTGTAGCTACTTAATAAATGCCTTTTGATAGATCAGGGAAATGCTATAGATACCTGTATTTTAGTAAAGCATTTGATGAAGTCTCTCATATGGACAAGATGGAGAGGTGTGGGATGGATGCTGCTGAATGAAGGTGGAGGAAATCATGAAAGCATGTTGACTGGGTCTGCTACAACTTGGTAACATAATCTAAACTGGGCCCTCACCATTGCAAGGCAATCTTGTTTTCACCTCCCTAATCAATTCACTATCTCATTTACCACAGGGCTCTTCCAAACTTTAAAAATCTCTCTCCAAAACTCCCTTGGCTCTTCTCTTTCCACCTTCTTACCTGAAAATTTTGCTTCATATTTTACTGGGAAAAAAATGGAGCCACTTGCTGAGATCTCCCTCTTCTCCCCTTCTCCTCATCTTACATTATCCAGATGCCCTCTGCCACTATCTCCTGGTCACCTCTGTCTCACTCCTGCAGGTGATTCTTATATCTACTTACTCAGCCCTAATCTCTCTGCTGACCTTCAGTATCACATCTCCAACTATCCATTGGACATCTCAAAGTGGATGTCCTTTAGACACCTCCAACTCAACATGTCCAAAATGGAATTCATTGTCTTTTCTCCTAAATCTTCCCCCTATCACTACTGAGGGCACTGTAACCCTCCCAGTTACTTCGGTCACATTCTGATCTACAAAATAGAGAAACTTCCAATTTGGCCATATGTATTTTTCTTTGGTTTTATTACATCTGGAGCATTCTGAACAAGTCTAAGTAACTCTTTTAGGATGGGTAATAAAAAAATGGAGGCCATCAATAGGAAAGTCACCAGCATTGCAAGACTGGAGAGCAGTCCATATATCTATGACCTCTGAGTGTCCTTCAAGCCTTGGGATTCTGGGATTCCAAATGGACTGCCTTTGTGAGATGCTAAACTCCTTGTAACTAGAGCTTGGATGTTAGAGATAATGTGTAGAGAATTCCTGTGCTGAGTAGGTGGTGGGACTAGATCCCCTCTGAGGTACCTTTTAGTTCTGAGATTTAGTATTCTATAAAAATGAACCCCTTGGTGTGGAGGGAGAGACCTCCCTCTGCTTGGATGTTGTCAATCTTCCATCCAATAGTTAATGTCATGGCAAAGGGCCTCAGGAACTCTAAGCTTTAGAGACCTCCAATTTTTTCCCCAAAATGAAAACATCTGAACCATAAAACAAGGAAAGTAAGACTCAGACAGGGAAAATAACACGTGGAAGGTCACATAGTGAGGAAAGGACTAGAAGGGGGGCTGCAGAGGCAGAGCCAAGATGGCAAAGCAGCAGGAATAAGTACATTGAGGAACTCCTCCCAACAAAATTCTGCCAAACAGATCTAGAAAACACATCAGACTGAATCCTGACTAGGAAATCCAAGACAAAATCACAATGAGTCATTTTTCTGGCCCAGGTTGGCAGAGAGATAGATAGAGAAGACTGTGGATGATGGGGTCAGGGTTTGACTGGGAGTGCAAACCTACATGAAACATTCCAGTGCCCAAGGGCTGAAGGAAGACAGAAGGTCTTGGGACAAAGTCCCAATCTTTGTGCCTTGACCTCACGCAAGGTACAGGGTAGATGCCAATTGGCAGCTTTGCTACTCGCTACCTAGCTCCAACTCATAGATCCAAGGCATACTGAGGAAGGGCCATGTGCACAGGGATGGTGTTCCAGGGTGATCAGCTGTTGCAAGTCCCTAGGCTGTATACTGAGTAAGAAGTGAGTTCATAAGCAAACAACAGTAGTGTGGCTTAGACAGAGCAGAGCTGGGTCTCAGATCCAACCTTTAGCCCAGTTTGAAGCCTACAGAGGAATAACCAAGGAAGGAATCCAAAACCAAAGGAAAGACTAGTTCTGTCACTATGAACCAGTAAAGCTTTCCAGCTGGCTGATTGATAGTGGCTGAATTTAACAGCAGTCTTACTAAATCTCCAGAGGAAACCAGCCCATAGGCTTGTTGCTCAGACCAAGCCTGGTTTGGCAACTTGCAAAGCTCAGATCAAAGGAACAGTGATCAAGCTTGCACTGAATCAGACAAATGGGAGAAATGAACATTTCCAGGTCTCCAGCCTGAGCTGTCCCTGAGATCCTGGAATGACAAAAGGCTCAATACTCCAAGAAAACAGCAGTTGGACAAACCCAGATATTCCCTCCAAAAGTGAGCAGATCCTTGAAAAAGTCAAGAAGCAGGCTGGATAACTAAGCAAATAAAAAAAGAATCCTATCATAAAAAGGCTATTATGGTGACAGGGCTGCTCAAGACATAAACCCAGAAGAGAATGACTCCAAAATATCTACAAGCAAAGCCTCAAAGAAAATCACATCTTGGGCATAAATTCAACTAGAATTCCTGGAAGAGATGAAGCAAGATGTTTTTTTTAAAAAAGAGTTTAAAGTATTTTTTATAAATGAAATGAGAGTGCTAGTGGAAAAAAAATAGAAAATAAGAGATGGAAGAAAGAATTGGAAAAGGAATTAGCAACTTGGCACACGAGGTTCAAAACCTTGCCCAAGCAGCAAACTCCCTGAAAATTAGAATGGACCAAATAGAAAGAAAGCAGATTTTTGCTGATTAGAGGAAATTAGTTTAAAAACAAAACAAAACAGAAAAAACCCTAGAGCTAGAACTCAAGTCTCCTGATTGCCAGCCCTTAACTTGAGGAGCTCTTCCCAGTAGCAGTGACTGCAAAGAAGAAATATATCAGGACCCAATACCTTCTTTAGGCTGGTGTCCCACCCCTTGGAAGGCAGACTGATCAGTAAGTTCATCATGGAATCTAACCTCACCAGCTATAAAACACAAATGTATTTGTGATAAGGCCAATGTGTGGGAATCTAGTTCTACTCATGGTCTCAGTCTCTAGATCAGGCTCTCTTGGTCTTTGATGGTCCAGGATAAAAGAGAACCTGAGATAGGGTGGCCTATAGTCCTAAAGATGAACATCATGAATAATGAGACCTTGATGAAATTACTAAAAGAGCTTAGGATCCTGGGGCTTAGAGAGTGGGTTCACTGGCCAGAACCCTAGGGCTTACTCAGAATCCAACTCACTTCTTGATTGCTAAAGCTCATACATCCATATTAATATTTTAAGAACCTATAGTCATATCAGTGTAGATAGTCTCTCTGCCAGGATTGGACCAAAACTCCATGTCTTAGTAGATGATTTCATGAATTTATATGGCTAAAAAAATGCCATCACCTGGAGTTCACCTTTCTGGTGATGAACCTCTCTGAACTAGGGGCTGTTTCTTGGACATAGCACATACCATCCATTAATCAAAACTTTGAGGATCTGCCAGGACTTATAGTGTGGCATAGTGGATAGGGAGACAGCCACGAAGACAAGAAGACAAAGGCTGAAGCCCTGACCCTGTGGAACTGGTGGTTGCTCCATTGTTTCAATTGTGTCTAACTTTTTATGACCTCATTTGGAATTTTCGTGGCAAAGATACAGGAGTGGTTGGCCATTTCCTTCTCCAGCTCATTTTACAAAGAGGAAATTGAGGTAAACAGGATTAAATGACTTGCCCAGGGTCACCCAGCTAATAAGTGCCTGAGGCCAGATTTGAACTCAGGAAGATGAGTCTTCCTAACTTCAGGTCTGGCTATCCAGTGAAGCGCCACCTAGCTGCCCTCTATGGAACTGGACAAGTCAGCCTCTGTTCTAAGCATCTAAGATTAAATTACAGAAAAGGTGCTGAACTGTATTGGTCAAAAGAGTTTTCTAACCAGGCAATTCCTTGTGTCATCAAAGTGACAGGTCCACTCCCCGTTCTTGATCAGGGCTTATGCTGTGCTGGCCCAGCCTTTGAGAGCCCAGCATCACTTCCATGCTGTGGTAGGTAATTGGAGGCTAATATATCAGAGGGTTAATGGCGATTGACATTCAAATGGCCCTTTCTGGTTACAAAGTGCTGTAAGCTGTAGCATGAATGAATCAGAAACACCAATAACAGAGAAAGCACACCTTGCTAGAATTGGGCAAAAGAAGCCCAGAGGATGATGAACTCTGACCAAACACTAGTCACAGATGGGCTCCTCCTTCTACATCCCTAGGGCCCATCACACAGAGCTTGCTGCCTGCCTCTGGGGAGGGTCACCCTTGTTTCTGCCTCTGGTTTGGTACTTACCTTCCTCACTGCTCCTGTTACTCTCCCCAGCCCATGATCCACTTTCTAATTCTCCCATTATTGATGCCTCCTCTCCACTCCCAGCCTCTCCGAGAACCTGAGCTCCTGTGTCCAAAGCAGAGCTTGGTCCAATCTCCTGGGGGTCATGAATCTCTAGGACCTGAAAGCTGTGCCTTTGTATGTGAAGGGTAGTATCTCTGGTTGGCTCTCTTTCTTCCAGTAGGCCAGGCAGTAAGGGAACCTGGGTCTGGGAGGCCTCCCACAAAGTCCCCTTCTGCCCCTCTCCAGAGATGTCGTCTCCCTCTGGCTCTGAGGTGACAGGGGTGGTCCAATCTTTCTTGGCCAAGGTTGAGGCTCCTGGTGTCCAGGGTAAAAAGACTACCTCTCCCAAGGGGCTTCCTTCCTGGGGGGAAGCTGGGCTGGCTGGATCCATGGTAGTGGAGGGCAGCTCAAGGGACTGCCCATCTTCAGAAGCTGGCTGCGGGGAGGAGGTTGCTAGCTTAGACTTCTCTTGAAACTTAGGCTCACTGGTCCTGGTCCATTCTTCAGGGTCAAGCCTGGGCTGCAGGCTCTGGCTTCCTAGAACTAGAGTAGGAGAAGGAATAGATGTGTAGAAATCAAACTTCTCCATTCCTTTAGACTCCTCCCGTGTCTCAAGCTGGACTAAGTCCTGATGCAACAACAGACCAGATCCTGGACTCGGAGAGGGTGTGTCTTCTCCATTTAGTGTGGTGGTCCCTAGTCTCAAGGTCTCATGGGGTCTGGCATATTCAGTTGGGCTAACCTCTTGGCTTTGCTCAAGCTGTTGGCTGTCCCACCCTATAGTCAGGGACCAGGAATCAGTCCCTAGATCTCCTTTATCCTGGGGCTTGGGACCAGGGAATGTGGATGGTGCAGGTGGCTCAGTCCCATTTGTCTCTGGCATAATCTCAGTCCCTCCTGGGATGTCTCTCCCTTCAATTGGCCAGTCAGTGTAGGGGGAAACAGGACTGTGGGGCACTCCTGGGGCAGCTGTGGTTCCACCATACAGAGACAGCCCCATGTTGTCTCTGGCACTGACAGAGAGATAAGTGTCCAGGGTCGGTGTGGGCAGAGACATGGGTGGCTTGGGGGCCCGGAGCATGGCCAGGACAGGCATATCCCTGCCACCATGGGCCTCCCCTGAAGAGTCCTCGGGGTCTCCTGGCTCCGTGCCCAGGTGGGGATCTTTGTTCGGTCCTGAGGTTCCCTGTTCAGGGTACTGGGTACCATCCTGACTCCCAGGATAGGCATCTTCCTTTTTCTTGGGGGCTGCTGATGGCACAGAGTTGGGGCTCAGTGGGCTTCCCTCACTCTGGATTCCTGAAGAGCCTACGATAAAAATACCATGCAGCAGGTTAGAGGTAGAGATGCCCAGCTGGGCAAAACTTGGGGTTGTCAGTCAGGGGGACCCCACCATGAGGGAGCTATTTTCCTCTTGGTCATTCCCTTCCTATACTGCCCTAGCCATATCCCTGGGAGCACCCTCTCTTTTTAATCCAGCTGGGATCTAGGGACAGGGTGATCTCACAATTCAGACAACAGGGCACAGTGGAAGAAATCCTGGTGCTTCTGTGCTACTGGGCATCTTTTATCTCTTTAAGCCTCAGTTTCCTCACTTGTGAAATGATAAGATTAACACTTGTACTACTCCAGTTGGGCTGGGGCTTTTTTTAAAGAGTTTTGTTGTTGTTGTTTTTTTTTTTTTTGCAAACCTGAAAGTGCCGTAGCAGGTGTTCTTACCTTAGGGTCCCTGAATAGATTTCAGGGCACTTGGATGGAGAAAAAATTACATCTTCCTTTTCTCTAATTTTAAAATTTCCTTTGTACTCCTATGTATTGTATTTTATGCCTTTAAAAGCACAGCCACAAGAAAGGTGAAGAACTCCCATGCTATAACAATGAGAGTTATTCGTACTATTTTTCATAATAGGATTAAACAGCTGCCTTTCTGGGGTTGTGGCCTTTGGTCTCTATGGTTTCTCATGGCAGGTAAGATGCTTCCACCTCAGGGATTGGGCCATGAGAAGTCCACGGTTGGCTTTGGGTTTTGGAAGCTCTAGAGAAGCACCAACCAATCCCAGTCCCTGCAGGTTGCCATGGAAGCAGTAAATTGTGGTTGAAAGGGGGAGGGGATGAGCTGCCCTGGGGTCTCACCGTCTACTGTGAGGGAGGGAAGAGAAGGGCAGAGCCGGCTTTCAGGACACTTGAATCCCAGCTCCAAAGTGGGCTTTATGGTGAGAACTGAGACCATCTGTAAACTAAGGCGGAATAGGGCAGGGATCTGGGGGTGGGGGAAACATTGATTGCTTCTCTTTCCTCAGGGCTTAGCTATGGGAATGGGGCTTCGTTTTCCCAGACCTGCATCTTAGGCTCTACCACCCACCACTTTCCTGCCCCCCCTCCAATCTAAGAACAAAGAAGCATTTCTTTTCTCATGCCCAATGCCATGGGAGGGAGATCCCCTCTTCCAGCTATGGGGTCTTTCTCAGAGCTACCCTTCCCCGACCTCCCTCAGCTCCCCAGGAACCTAAATTCTTCCATGATTTCCTCTTCTCCCAGGTCCCTCTCAACTTCACCCAAATGGCAGGAGGGAAAGTCAAGCTTCCCTCTATACATTTATGGGCAGAGCACTGGACAAACTATTTAAGCCCATGGGGTCACAGATACCTCTGAGGATAGGAAGGATCACTGAACAGCAGGTCTACAGGGGCTTAGAAATGGGAAGGGATGCCGAAGATCATCCAGTTCAACCCCCCTCATGTAACAGATGAAGAAAATGAGGGCCAGAGAGTGTCTAAGGTCACAAGTGGCAGAGCTGGGCTCCAAGCCCCAGACTCCCAACTCTAAAACCAATACTTGCACCAGATTGCCTTTGAGCATAGAATGTCAGAGCTACAAGGGAATCTGGAGACCATGTGGCCCAAGCCTTTCATTTACAGATGGGGAAACAAAGGCCCAGAGAGAGAATGGCATGCCCAGAACTCTTACTGAAAAGTAGCAGAACTGGGGTATCCGGACTGATGGTTTAAGCCTCAAGGCTGCCTGACCCAGGTGGTTGGAGTGGTAGGTGGGGGTTGGGGAGGGGGCCTGGAGGCCCAGACTCCAGTTCACATAGAGATAACAAGCTGATGAGCTGAGCCCTACATCCCTGCAGGTGCCTGCTCCCTTGAGTGTCCTCTTGATGGCTCCCCCTATAAAACTTAATGGCTTGCTACAATCTGCAATTCTAGTTTTAATGAGATACCTTCACAAAACATTTATTTTTAGTTGGAAAAATAAAGCATCAGCGGGGCCTGGGCTGCCACCCCTCCCCTGAGAAGTCAAATCCTCTGACACTGGAGGGTGGGCTGGGAGATAGAACCAGCTTCTCCATCAATCTGGATAATGTTGACCTCACCCACCACTGCCCCAGGCAAGTTCCCTCTGCACAAATGCCCTCAGGGAAGGGACCTCAGTCTCCACTTAATTTGGGCACAGAAAGGCTTGATAGAACACAGAATATCAGAGCTAAAAGGGACCTTGGAAACCATATAGTTTTTAGTACAGGTGGAAAAGTGACTTGCTCAGGGTCATGTTGTAAATTAGCAAAGAGCTAGGAGCAGAAGGACGGTTTTGCTAGATGTATAGAGACAATGTCAGCACAGAGGATAGCTCTTTTATATCTAATACATCTATGGCTTTCCAGGTGCCAAAATGACATGGACCATTCACTTCCTCCCTTTGGGCCTCAGTCTCCTCCTCTGTAGGATGAAAAGGTTGGACTGGATGATCTCAAGGAATCCTTCCAGCCCTGACATTCTTTAGACTATGATTTAAGGCTCCTCCCAGTTCTGATATTGTATGTTCTCAGAACCCTTCTGGAAGGAGGCCTCCCCTCAGACAGGGTCATGTCTCTCCTGTTCTTCATGCTAAGAGAAAGTACAACTGCTGGGGTGCATAGAGGGCTGAAGGCACTGCAGGAGCCCCTCACTACCATTCTGGGCTTTGGGAAGTTGACTCCAGCGGGCCCCTTGGCCTTTAAACAGGCCATGAGAAGCTAGAGGGGCTACCAAGGAAGGGCCCTGGGATGGTGGCAGGTTTACAGACTATGTCACCATAGGATGTTCTGACAGAAATGGCATATTTGGCCTACTGAGGAGAAGCCTTGGGGGAAGAGGAAGAAAGGGGAAGGGAGGTCTGGGCTCCAGCAGAGCTATCTGAAGAACTGTCATCAGAAGAGGAACTGGGCTTTTTTCTGCTTGGCCCCAGCAGGCAGAACAATTAGCGAAATTTGCAAAAAGGCAAATTTGGGCTTGCTTCCAGGGAAGACTTCCTAACAATTAGAGCTTTCCCAGAGTGGAATGGACTGCTCAGGATGTAGCATGTTCCCTCTCACTGGGGTCTTTGGGTAGAGGCTGGATGACCCTTGTTGGGAACACTGAAGAAGAGATTTTTTTTTTGCTTTTTTTTTGGGGGGGGGGGGCAATTGGGATTAAGTGACTTGCCCAAGGTCACACAGCTAGTTTGTGTGTTAAGTGTCTGAGGCCGGATTTGAACTCTGTCCTCCTGACTCCAGGGCTGGTGCTCTATTCACTGCACCACCTAGCCATCCCAGGAAGAGATTTTTTTGAGGTACAGACAGGTTGGATTAGATGTCCTCTGAGTTTCCTTCTAACTGAGACTGTGACTCCCCCTGTGACTCTCCCTGTGACACCCTTTCGGTTCCCCAAGGGTGCTGCCTAGAGGGGTTTCTTAAGAAAATGTTAGTCTCAAGGGGTTCTGGAGAATTTCCAACTGCAGGGTCCCCTCCAAGGACTCTAGTTGGGGTGAGAGACTCACTAGAGTGGGGTCTGTCCACCTCATTGGACAGAGCGCTCTGGGGGCCCAGCATGGGCCTAGTAGCTGTGATTAGGGGCAACTCCACATGGTTCCCGGCCTCCTTGGTGACTGGGGGAGTGGGGCTTGTGCCTATCCTGATGCCCCACCCCATCCTGGAGGTCGCCTGCTCCAGAAGCTGCTGCTGGAAGTACCGTCCATTCAGCCCCCTCCTCCTGGCCGTGGTGCCCACTGGAGCCGCCGCAGTGCTGCTTGCTGGTTGGGCATCAGACTCCATGCCCATTTTGGTGGCAGATGCCACAGTCCCCTTGGCTTTAAGGTCCTCTGTGGGTCTGGGGCTTGGGGTGGCACCTTCTGTCCCTACCACAGCTGAGTGTGGGGTCTCTGTGCCCTCTGGGAAGACTGTCTCTGTTTGGAAACCTCCAGGCACAGGTGTTCTGTCTACCATATTTAGCCATGGATCCTCTTGTCTGGCCACCTCTGACCCCTGGGACCTGACTGTGCCCGAGGAAGGTGTCCCAGGGAATGGAACTTGGGTCCTCCCTGCCTTTCCAGACTCAGCCTCACTGGGAAGTAGGGAAGACTCCTGGGATTGTTCATCAGCAGGGATCCCACTAAACACCAGAGGTTCCTGGGAGTCCAGGGGCAAGACATTCTCTTGGCCTGTGATGGGCAGATCCTCTGCAGACAGAGCTTCTAGGTCCTCCCCATCAGCAGCAGGGTTATCTCGGTTCCTGGGTGGAGATGTGGTATGATGGGCTGTAAGAGAATCAGGAATACCAAGACTTCAGCAGTTATAACTGTTAACATTAACATACCACTTTACAATTATAATTTCATTTAATCCTCACAACAACTTTGTAAAGCAGGTGATATTATTATTTCCATTTTATAGATGAGGAAACTGAGGCAGATAGAGATAGTGACTTGCCCAGGCTCATCCAGCTAGCAAGTGCCTAGGCACTTACTGGATTTGAACTCGTCTTTCTGACCCCAAGCACAGTGTTATAGCCACTTTGGAAAGCATTGTTTTTGGAGTCAATGGATGCAGCTCTGATTTTTCCTAGCTGTGGACAAGACCAAAGACTCCTTAAGGGCAGAGAGGGAGGGATGAAAATGATGTTTCAGAGGGAGAACTGACAGATTTTGGGACTGAGGCATGAGAGGTGGGGGAAAGGAAGGAGTCCCAAGGAATACTAGCATTTCCATCCAGTGACTGAGGCAATGTTGGTACCCTTTTTAGAAACCAGGAATGGAGGAATGAGAGCCTGGGCCGGACTGGGGGTGGAGGGAGTAGATATGGGAGAGGACAAGATGGGGACAGGACAGTATTTTCTTCTTCAGCCCAAATAATCCTCCCCCAAACAACCCAGTCAGAAACAGAACTTGTGGATCCCCCCAAGGCAGGCGGGGATGGGGATAAATATATCTTGTCCCAATATGTTCTGTTCCAGCCAAAAATAGGGAATGTGAGCTATGCAGACGGTGCTTGCTGGCGGCTGAGAGGTGAAAGTAGGGGGAGGGAGAAGGGGAGCAGCAAGGAGCCTGGGGCCTGGATTCTATGGAAGGGAATGTCAGGGGAGGTCAGTGAAGAGAACTCTCAGAATGTACAAGGTCAGAGCTGGAAAGGACCTTAGAACACAGAGTATCAGGGCTGGGAGGGCCCTTAGAACATTGAATGTCAGGGCTAGAAAGGATCTTAGAACAGAGGATATCAGAGCTGGGAGGGCCTTTAGAACACAGAGTGTCAGGGCTGGGAGGGCCCTTAGAACACAGGATATTAGAGCTGGGAGGGTCCTTAGAACACAGAGTGTCAGGGCTGGGAGGGCCCTTAGAACCTAGAATGTCAGAGCCTAGAAGGTCCTTAGAACAGAGGATGTCAGAACTTTGCGGGCCTTTCAAGCTAGACTGTCAGGCCTGGGAAGAACCTGAGAGATCATGTGGCACCCATCCTCCTCTCAGCTAGAGGAAGTAATGGCCTGTTCTCTCCCTCCCCAGGACCTCATTGTATCGCATGCTTGTTTGTCTTTTGGTGGCAACTGGGAGATGAGGGGAGGGAAAGGACGGGGTCTCTCAGGAGGCAGAAGGTCCTTTATCAGGGGGCCAGGACAAGGCACATTATAAACCTTAATTATACTTTAACCACACCTCACAGCGCAGGGCTGAGGAGTGAGGGGAGAGTGATTAGTCCCCAAAGCCAGCTGTGCCTTCTAGACACACCGACCCTGAAAGGTGATCACCCTGTTCAGGGTCTGCCTTCTCCAGACACAAAGACCTACTTCCCCAGTCTTATCTCTGACCCTTATTACCTGTGTGACCTTGGGCAAGTCACTTAACTTCATGAGGAAACTTCAGTTTCTTCCACTATAAAATGGGGGAGTTATATTAGATGGCCTCCACTCAGTCAACAGACCTACTATGTGCCAGGCCCTGTGCTAAGTGCTGGGGATACAAAGAAAGGCAAAAACAGCCCCTGGTCTCAAGAAGCTCACATTCCAACTGGGGAGACCACACACACACACACACACACACACACACACACACACACACACCTATGCACATGCAAGATGTACACAAGGCAAATTGGAGGTCCGGCCTCCCTTCCAGCTCTCATCTATGAACCCATGGTCCCCTCAGCTACTCTTTTGCTTCAGGAAGTTGCAGACATGTCTTCCATGGGATAGAGGTTGAGCAGCTGCATGGGATAGTGGATAGACTGCTGGATCTGGAGTCAGAAAGACCTGAGTTCAAATCCCACCTCAGATACTTAGTAGCTGTGTGACTCTGGGTAAGTCATTTAGCCTCTCTCTGTCTCAGTTTCCTTATCTGTTGAAATAAGAATGATAATAGTACCTCACAGGGTTACTGTAAGATACAAATGAGATAATATATGTAAAGTGCTTTGCAAATCTTTACCTATCTATGTATCTAGTTCTACGTAAATGTTATCATCATCACCATCATCATCATCATCATCATCATCATCATCGAGGCCTGGACTAGTAATCAAGACATGGAGATTTGAGGGGGCGGCTAGGTGGTGCAGTGAGTAGAGTGTTGGCCCTGGAGTCAGAAGGACCTGAGTTCGGAGCTGGCCTCAGACACTTAACGCATACACAAACAAAAACCTGTGTGACCTTCCCAATTGCCCTCCAAAAAAGCAAAAAAAAAAAAAAAAAAGACACGGAGATTTGGGCACATCACCTCTCTCTGGGCCTCAGTTTCCCCCTCTGTAAAATCAGCTCTGACATTCTATAGCCTAAGGTCTGATATTGCCACTTGAGACATTCTGTGACTGGGCATAACAGGCCTCCCAGAAGTGACTGGGACAAAGGATCAGAGAAACTTAGGAACTTGTATGGACATACATTTCCCAGTTTGCCTGATGTTTGCTTATCTTTTATCCCAGTCACTGTTGAAAGACTTATTACATATGGGACAAGCAGGAGGTAAGGAATTAGAACCTTTCCTCTTTTCCCCGAGGTGGACAAGACCTAATCTTGGACATCTCAAGTTGTATAGTCAGTAGAATTCTTTTTTTTTTTTTTTTAAGCAATTGGGGTTAAGTAACTTGCTCAAGGTTACACGGCTAGTCATTATTTTATGTGTGGGCGCTCATTTTCTGAGGCCGGATTTGATCTTGGGTCATCCCAACTCCGAGGCCGGAGCTCTTACTCACTGCGGCACTTAGCCGCCCCTTTAGGGCAATTGGGGTTAAGTAATTTGCCCAAGGTCACACGGCTAGGTTTTTGTTTGTGTGGGTTAAGTGTCTGAGGCCAGCTCCGAACTCAGGTCCTTCTGACTCCAGGGCCAGCGCTCTACTCACTGTGCCACCTAGCCGCCCCGTCAGTAGAATTCTTGAACTCAACATATCTAAAATGGAATTCATTATCTTCCCCATCCCACCAAATCCTCCCTTCTTCTTAACTTCTTTATTACTGTTGAGGGTACCACCACCCTTCCAGTCCCCCAAGCTCTCAACCTAGGTGTCAGTCTCAACTGCGCACTCCCTCTCACTCTCCATAGCCAATCTCTTGCCAAGGCCTATAAATTTTACCTTCATAACTCCTCTTATATATGCCCTATTGTCTCCTCTGACACTGCCACCACCCTGGGCAAGCTCTCATCTCATCTCTGGCCTATTGCAATAGTGGGTCTGTCTGCCCCAAGTCTCTCCTTATTCTAGTACAAGCTCAACACAGCTGTCAAATTGTTCTTCCAGGACTAGCCATGTTACTCCCCTACTCAATAAACTCCAGTAATTCCCTATCACCTTCGGGATGAAATATCACATAGTAGGTGCATAACAAATATTTGCTGAGTGACTGACTGATAGTCTCTGAAGCCCTGGCTTTTGTCTCAGTAGACCGCTTGGATACAGAGCTGACAAAGCTGATGGATGTTGGGGTGTTTGTGCTCGTAGCAGTGGAGATGGGCTGCTATGAACTACCTGTACTCTCTGGTAAAGTCCTAAACTATAACCAACATCACATATTTCAGAGTTAGCTGATAGCATTGGGGCACAGTCTTGAATTAGGGTCCAGGCTTGAATGAGGGGAAAAGATTGAAAATCATTAGCCCATCTAGAGGGGAAATTCATAACTTTCAGCCAAATAAATAATGGATTGTAGCCCCAATAATCTATCAGTCTTCAGGAAACTAGAGCAGATGTCTAGAAGTTGCTTCTTCAGGAGGAATGGGTGGGGGTAGAAGGAAAATGAAAGCAAGACTTTGCCCCAGGGCTAGAGTAATCCCTTACTGCCTAATGCCCCTTTCTAATCCCTCTCCCAGAGTCCTTGGAGTAGGTATGATTTCACCTCTGGAGCCCAAGCATTTAGCAGAATGTCATGTTTGTTGAATGAATGCATACCTCTGTAGCAGTAAGCATCAAACTTGACAGAGGGTTCAGGAAAACCAGTACGGTTGGAGAAATTGTAGAGGGTCCGAACCCCAGGAGCCTCACCACCACAGCGCCGCCTGGGTGTCTGAATGGGGTAACGAACACTGCCATCCGCCAGCCAGCCTGGGTCGCATTGGTCAAGGCCCTCCTGCCAGGCCAAGTAGAGATGCCCGACAGTGGCCAGAACTGCTCCCTGACTCTGGCACTGAGCCCGGGCTCCCCACAATGTGAGTCGGCTGGGTGGTGATACGTAGAAGACTTCTCCTGTCAGAAGGAATGGGAGGATGAAGGTCATCCTGGGCCCTCAGACATCCCAAAGCGAGCCAGATGGAAGGGGAAGAATGGGAAGTGGCAGAGAAAGAAGTTTTCAGTGTAAAGGACCCCAGTGGGGCTAGGCAATCTGAGTTAGAATCCATATGCTATCTTGGTGGGTTGCTTTGGCTCTCTGGGGTGCAGGAGGAAGGAAAGACACAGGGTGGGAAGCCATGGTGTGGGCTTAGGGTAGACAATAGTAAGTATTGGCCTGGAATTGACAGGTCTTATACTTGCCTCTTAGTTCCCGAGCAAAACAATAAACGTCATAGCGCTCCTTAGGATCTCGTCGGCCATAGCTGCGGACCCCTGGAAGACTGTTTCGGTCTCCATAACAACCAGGCCTAGACAATGTGATGGGATACCTAAGAGAAGACCAATTCCAGTTAGTAAGTTAATGGCTATAATGTCCCACTGTCCTGGGATATTGGAATAAGAGAGATAGGCATGAGAAGGTCTCAGGGCTTAAAGGTCAATTGTACCCTTTGGAGCTCATATCGCCTTCTCACCTTCCTAAGGTACATGGACAGAGATAGGGAGAACGATGAAGAAGATGGCCATTGAATGAGTAAGCACATGAACCCTAAGGTCCTTTCCATCTCTGAGATTCTAAGGCTCTAGGATCCAACATCCATTTCCCCAAAGCCACCAGGTCCACTGGACCATCACCTCCAAGTGGCACTCACAGCTCTGAGGGGTGGCTTGGAGGTGGTGGTCCAGCTTTGAGGGGTGGGCCCAAGTTGCTGCTCTCCTGCTGTCAGCGCCTCCATCTCCTCCCATCTCCCAGGGCCCACTCACCGGACGCTGCGGTCGGACAGCCAGCCAGCATCACAGTTATCATAGCCGTCCTCAAAGGCAGCCTGCAGGTGGCGGGGGGCTGCGATGACAGCAGAGTTGTGGCGGCAGGCTTCCCGAGCTGCCTGGAAGCTCAAGGTATAGCGGCCCAGGGAGGCCCGATAGTGGAATACGACACCTGGGGAACAAAGGGATGGATGGAAAAGGGAGGTTATGGGCAGGGCTCTCAGGGATGTCAGCAACACTTTACACCTTCAGTCCCATAAGGCCATCTACCACTAAGAGGTCACAGTGATGATGCATATAACATACTGATCGAATCTTAAAACCCTGTATCTGTCAGCCATCACTGCCATCATCATCATTCTCATAGTCAGGGCAAGCCTTTCTACTTGGACCTGCTCTCTTTTCCTCCAGGAAGCCTGCCCTGATTAACCGCCCCCACCCCCTTCCTCAAACTAGGATTACTCCAGTATCTACCAGACTGACATGTGTTTGAGTTGCTTATATATTGCACCCTCTCCCACTGCAAAATTGTGAATTCAGTAAAGTCCAACCTTTAGCTTGCTCCATGCTTTCCAAGTCCCTCTGAGTCTGCCCTCCCCAACCTTTCTCCTAAGGTCTCACATACGGGAGAAGAAGGAAATGCTGGTGGCCATTGATAGAGACAGTAAAGTCAGGAGGAGGAGCGGGTTTTAGGGGGAAGTAACAAGCTTGGTTTTAGATAAGGCAGGTCTACAATGCCACTAGGCCCTCTTGGTGGAGATGGGATAGAGAACCTGGTTCAAAGGCTAATTAGGCTAAAGGCTTCTTAAATGTGACTTTGGGCAAGCCAGTTAACCTCTCTGTAAAATGAGAAATCAGACTAGATGGCTGCTGGAGTCTCTCCAGCTCTAGGACAATGCTAAATAAAAATGCTATGATTTATAGGGCTATGAATTTATAATCCATTGTATCCTAGAGGCAGCTGGGGATGTGGGTCAGGGCTACAGAATTAGTTCCAAGTCATCTGCATAGGGCTTAGAGTTAGAATGTACAAAATATAGTAATCCTACGTATTCTATAATTCTATCATTATTCCATTCATTTACTTAAATTCTGATTCTATTCCATTTTTGTGGCTCTATGAATATCATGAGAGTTGAGAAGATCCTGGTTCAAGTTCTTTCTCAGACACTGAGTGTGAGACTTTGGGAAAGTCACCTCACTTCTCAGCGATCCAGGCAAGTCTCTAAGATGTTTAATTGCAAAGGAGTTCCCTGCATTAATAAAACCACAGGTGTAGCAAATAGTGACAACAGTAATAATCCTGTAATTTCATGATGTCAAATCTAGTCTCCCTCCAAGCTCCTTCTCTTACCGACTCATTTATCATTTCTATGGAGGCGATAACCCCCTGAATAATATCACCCTCCTCTCATGTCTCCTGCCTTCCCTACTTTTTTCTGCTTTCCCTCTCCCTGCTTTGTAGTAAGGTGACATGGGGAGTAAAATGGGGAGACATTTTGGCTGCAGGTCCCTTCCTACCTTTACTGAGCACTTGAGGGAGGAGGAGGGGAGGAAAGGAGAAGAAACAGTTCACTGGTATTTGCTTTTCCATAGTTTAATGGTCTCTCTAGTCCCTGGCTAAAGGTCCAGTATGACCACCCACAGCCCCCCAGTCAGGTACTGACCAGTCACTTCCAGGGGCAGTAGGTCCTGTTCATCCTCAATGCCAGTCACTACCTCACAGCGGTAGAGGCCAGCATCACTGGCCCGCAGAGGCCCCAGAACCAGGGTGGCATTGGAACGATTCTGGGGATATCCGGGCAGTGTTACCCTGCCCTGCCAGCCACGTGCCACCTTTACCACATTGTCCTTGGCTACCAGGACTGGTAGTTCCACCCTCTGGCCTGAGGCAGCCCGAACCTTGGTCCACTTGACCCGAGCTGGGTCGTGTGGAGGGCCAGGCTCCTGTGGGTGTCGGAGGACAAAGAGGCATGGTAGGGCCACCAGCTCTGCCAGCCCTGCCCGCACGGTTCCATGGGTCACCTTCTGAATTCGGATCACTTCTTCACCATCCTGGGTTCCTGAGCCAGAGGAAATGAGAGCTGTTAGTCTCCCTGAATATAATCTAGAGGGCATGTACTTCAGCCCAACTCCCACAGTCCCTCTAGCCCTACATGCCTGCCCCTTTCCTCATCTGATAGAAATCAGCTTCAAAGAATCACTGATGGGCCCTTAGAACATAAAAAGTCAAAGCTGGAAGCCTCTTTGCAACCATTTAACCCAACCCATTTATATTATAGGCAAGGAAACCAAGGCCTTAAGTGGGGAAATGACCTGCCCAAAGTAGAATGCTGGAGCATGTATCATGAGGGAGGCAGCTTAGTGGCTCAGTGGAGAGAGCTCTGTGGACAGAACACTCAGGAAGACCTGAGTGCAAATCTGGCCTCAGACACTTACTAGCTGTGTGACCCTGGGCAAGTCCCTTAACCTCTGTTTACCTTAATCCATCAGAGCAGGAAATGGCAAACCACTGAAGTACCCTTGCCAAGGAAACCCCACAGACAGTATTGGCATGACAGCATCCACAAAGTCATGAAGAATCAGACGTGACTGAGCAACAACAAGCAATCATGACGGACCAGCGCTCTTTTTACTATTTCCCCATCTTTTAATTTACTAAAGATTTACAGCGAGGCTCTGATTCGTCAGAATAACAGATCCCCTGAAGTGGTCAAATTATTCAAGTTAGCATTGTACATTTTTATTGAACTGGAACTAATCACCATATTTTACATAGTTTAGTGCCAATTCAAATACGTGTTATCACTTCAGGGGATTCATTATTCACTCTAATCAAGACCTAGATTATTAGATGCCTACTACGTGTTAATATTTTACACAGGTAGGTAGCACAATGGATAGAGCATTGGCCTTGGAGTCATGAAGATGTGAGTTCAAATGTGGCCTCATACACTGACTAAATGTATGACCCTGGGCAAGTCACTTCACCTTGTCTGCCTCAGTTTCCTCATCTATCAAATAGTACCTATCTTAATGTTGTTGTGAGGAGCAAATGAGATAATATTTGAAAAGCATTTAACACAGGTTCCTGGAACATAGTAGGTGCTCTAATGCTTGTTCCCTTCCCCCTTGACCGCTACAGCTAGTTCATATCTGCATTGTATCACAGTTTACAAAACACTTTCAATAAGTGGGTGAAGTAAATATATGCCAATAATCTCATCAAGCTTGGGGTTCATAACCTAGAGTTCAGGAGCTTATTTTTAAAATATTTTGAAAACGGTAATTCAATATAATTGGTTTCCTTTATAGCTTTATGTAATTGGTGGTGCAGTAATTGGAGTGCTGGGCCCGATATCAGAAAACTGTGAGCTCAAATCTGGCCTCAGATAGTCACTAGTTATGTGACCCTGGGCAAACCACTTAACCTCTTTCTGCCTCGGTTTCCCCAACTATAAAACAAGGATCAAAATAGCACCTACTTCCCAGAGTTGTTGTGAAGATCAAATGAGATCATCTTTAAAAAGCACTTAATATACTGCCCAGCACATAGTAGGTGTTTAATACATTTTTGTTTTCTATATTGAAGTGATTGTCTTCTCAATAAGAGGGGGTGGGGAGGGAGGAAAGGAGAGAATTTGGAATTCAAAGTTTTAAAGATGAATGTTAAAAATGTTTTTTTTACACATAACTGGGAAAAAATAAAATACTAAATTGAAAAAAAATTGTTTCCTTCCTTATTTCATGCATTGATAAACACGTTTCTGAGAAAGGGGGTCCATAGGCTTTCTCAGAGTGACTGCCCAAGGGGTAGAGGACACATAAAGAGGAGAGGGACCCCTACCCTAATTGATTTCTCAGTGTGGAGATTCCTTTCATTATACAGAACACAGGCCATCCATATCTGACATAGATATTACAAATATTACTAGTTCTACTTTTCAGGGGGGAGATTGAGATTCAGACGTGACTTGCCCAGACTCAGATAACCAATAAACAGCAGAGTGGGGATTTCAACCTGGGTTTCTCTTGATTCTAAGCCTACTACTGTTCCTTGAAAAGCAACATGGTACAGTGGTGAGAGCTGGCATTTGAATGCCAGTAAGCTGGCATTTAGATAGCATTTCACAAATATGATCTCATTTGATTCTTATAACAACCCTGGGAGGTAGAAGCCATTATTATCCCCATTTGACAGATAAAACCAAGGCAGAAGTTAAATGACTTGCCCAGGGTCACACAGATAGGATGTGTCTGTGGACGGATTTGAACTGCCCACCTCCGGCATTAGTGTTCCATCCATTACACAAACTAACTGTCTCACAAGTTTTGTTTTGTTTTGTTTTAAAGCAATTGGGGTTAAGTAACTTGCTCAAGGTTACACGGCCAGTCATTATTTATGTGTGGGTGCTCATTTTCTGAGGCCGGATCCGATCTCGGGTCATCCCAACTCCGAAGTCAGCACTCTTACTCACTGTGCCACCTAGCCTCCCCTGTCTCACAAGTTTTGCCACTGCTAAGGGTGGGGCTGGGAGCTTTCATCTCCTGATGGAAGTCACACAATGACTTTGGACAAGTCATCAGCTGTCTCATCTGTAAAAAGAGGGGGGCTGGATCAGATAAACCCTGAAGACCCTTTCAATTCTAACCTCTACACTCACATCTGTAGCTAGTGATTGTAGGGCCCAGGGGAAGCAGCATGAAGGTGCTCTTGAGTCAATCTGCAAAGAACAAATCAGTTAAGTGAGAGAAGAGGCCTTGGAATTTAGGACCCCAGTACAGCCTTCTATGGTGAAGAGTTAGAGACCCTAGGATATCAGTCCATTTGGTGGAAACCCCAGGATCTTATCTCTCAGTCCTCTGCTGGGGCAGGGGTGAAGGAGAGGCAGAGAAGACAGCTGGGGAGAGAGGAGGGAATGGGGCAGGGCTGAGCTAGTGACCTGGGGTGAAGGGGATGGGGAGAAGATGCTCCCATAGGGTAGTCATTCTTGAGAACTAGGGACTAAAATGAGTTATTTCTACATGTGCAAGTGCTATGAGCACTTATTTTAGTGTCCTAAGGACAAACCCCAATTGTCCTGTCCTTATTGGGGTTTGCTTCATTTTTATAGAGGGTTTAATATCCCCAGAGTGCTTAGTTCCAAAATGTCTTCACACACATTATCTGACTTTTAAATCAAAGAATGTCAGATCAGCAAGGGGTCTCAAACCAATTTCTTCATTATACAGATGAGGAAATTGAGAGGAGTCATGTATGACTTAGCCAAGGTCACCCACTGAATCAGTGGCAAAGCTGGGCTCAGAATCTGAGCTTCCTTGGTAATTGGCATATGACATCCCTTTCTCTCCTCCCAGAATTCAGATACATCAACAAGCTGCTTGGGGCAAACTGGGCACCATCCCCAAAAGCACTAGGGCTGAGGAGCTGTTAGAGAGAAGACCCCTGGACCAGTGGAGGAAATTCTGAGGGTCTCACAGTCAAATATCTCCCTGGTAAGGCAGAGCTGGACGGTAGAGTAGATAGTGCTAAGTCTAAAAGTCAGGAAGACTAGAGCCCAAATTCTCCCTCAGACACAATCTGTGTGACTGGACTCTTCTCTCATCCCTAGTCTTTTCATATGTAAAAAGAGGAGGTTGAATTGAACAGTCTCTAAGGCATCTACCTCTAAATTGATTTCATAGGCTCTTTGAATCATCTATGGGGACAGGCTTACTCTCTCTGAGCCTTCCTCATTCACCTCTCTCTTCAGTACTGTCCTGAGAGCCAACCCTACCTTAACCCTCTATCCCTTGGCTTCATGGCGCTGGGCTAGGAACATCAAGAAGACATTCCCATCCTGGGTTCCACTCCCATATTTTGCAGACTATCTCATGCAGAGGTACAGTGTTGTACACAAGGATCAGAGCTAATTCTTGGTTTCTGTAAAGTGGAATAAGATTCATTTCCAACTCAGAAGAAACTCTAGACTGCTTGGCTCTGTCAGTATTTTCCTGCTCTGCACAGAAAGGTCATCCTATAGACAGATGGATTTGTTCTATGATGTTTGGATTCAGACAAAAGGCCACACTTGAGGACCTAGGGGGTCACATGTGGCTTCGAGAACATAGTTCCCCACCCATGGTCTAGATCATTCCATGTTAGAGGGGCAGAAGATGATGCTCAGGTGGCTTTCAGACCAACACCAGGGACAGAGAAGAGAGGATGCTGAAGATAAGTGAGTGGAATCAGAGGTCGACACACAGGCAGTGCCTCTCCGAGCTGTGGGTGGGATGGAAGCCATGTTTCTCTCCTCACTGGTGGACTCAGTAATGAGCAGCTGGACAGATGCCACTGGCAGAGGACTCTGCCAAGGAGGAGGGCCATCAACATCGGAGTAGAGAGGAGCCATATGAAGGCTCCAAGTCAGGGCTATAGTGGCTCCATGATCTTATGAAAAGTAAGAAGGGAGAATGCCATCTTTTGGATGATAGGTCCCTGGGGTCCGTGGATGAGGCCATGTGGTAGGGCAGAAAGGGGCCTCAGAGATAATCTCATTTTACAGATAACTAAACTTGATGCCCTGAGAGGCTAAGAGACTTGATTGCCAGCTATGTGGCACAGTGGATAGAGTACTGGGCCTAAAGCACTGAGTTCAAATCTAGCCTCAAATACTTACTACCTCTGTGGCCCTGGGCAAATCATGTTACTACTGGCTGCCTTGGTTTCCTCACCTGTAAAATGGGTATAATAATAGCATCTACCTCCCAAGGTTGTTGTAAGGATAAAATGAGATATTATTTGTAAAGCTCTTAGCACAGTGCCTGGTGTTTTAATAAGTGCTATGTAAATGTTAGCTATTATTATTATGATTAAATAGTAAACAGAATTTAAACCAAGACCCTCTGAATCTAAACAGTGTTTGATCATAGGCCTAGTAATCAGGTAAACCTGGTTTTGAATCTAATCCCCAAATCTCTTCTCTGGGTCTATATTTTCAAATAAGTGAAAGGAAGAGATGAGAATAGACAAGCTCTTAATTTCTTTCTAGCTTTGACATTCTTTGAAGTATTCTGAGTTCCCTGCCTCAAAATACACTGTGCTCTTCTGCCTTTGTGTCTTTATCCACAATGTTCCTTATACTCTATCCCCTTTAGGGTCTGTCCTTTAAAGCCAAACTCAAATGGCACCTCCTCCATGAAGCCTTCCCTGATGCTTCTGGTCAGTAATGACCCTCTCACTCAGATCTTAAGTACTTTGCATCTCTCGGGTTAACTTAGCATTTAATATATAAATTATTATTTTAAAAAAATTATCATTTACATTATAGTTATCTGTGTGAATGTTACCCTTCCACTTGACCATAAGCTCCACAAGGGCAGGGACCAGGTCTTAGCTAAACTATATATCTCCTCCAGCATTCAACACAGGTCTTTGTGTTGGAAATACATTAAATAAGTGTTGAATTATTAAGTCCATCTCCTGCCCTTTACCCTTTCCTTATGCATACCCTGCCCTGGCACTAACCGATCATAGTAGGCTTGTTGTCTCCTCCCCCCACTCGCAACCCCATTTCCACCCCTTTTCTTTGCTCCAAGCCCTCAGAGACTTTCACTGGAAGGGTCTATCAGGTGCATGACAGTGTTAATGAGGACATGTGCAAGTTTGCATAGATTTGCATAAGTATATTCTCTGGCAGCTTCAGAGGCCTCTTAGGGTCATTTCTTTCCCTCCCAGAAGCTGGGCAGGTCTGAGCATTTCTGTCTTCCACCCTCCCAGGAGGGGGAGGGTAAGAGTCTTATTAGGAGGGAAAGCAGGAAGGAGAGTAGAGGATATTGAGGGACAGTTTTCCATATTTCCTTTTAAATTGGGGGGATTGCTATATCAGGCCACCCCTTGTCCCCAAAGCTGATTTGGATAAAGTCTGGATGAGGCTAGAATCAAGTTGAATTTTATTCATTTCAATCACCAAAACCCCCACCTTTGTATGAACAGAAAGAATTATTAATACTTTACAAGATAGCATGTGAAATTTTCAAAGTAAATCCAATCTGGGGGTATGGTCAGTTTGTGCAATTATTTTTCAGTATATGACTATATAGTTTTCCTATTAGGAATTCAGCCTATATTTAGAAGCACCCATATTTTTGCGAATATAGCATTTCTAGCATTTTATGTCCTTCTTTGTAAATCCAAATCTATGTCTAAACTCCATGATGAAGCAAAGAGATGGGATAGTAGTAGCCAGAGGCATCTAATGTGGAGGCAGTATTTGGGTATAGGAGTTTAGGGCCTTGGGAATGAGCTGCCTGAGGACAGGCCTGAGAACTCATTGGGAAGGAGGTTCCCCACCACAGGTTAGTTAAGTCTAGACATAGCACAAGGGGGACTTTTGTGGGCTGGGAGAGGGAAGTCAAGTCAAAAAGCGTTTATTAAGGATTTGTTATAAGGATTTATTATATGCCAGGGACTATGCTAATCACTGGGGATACAAAGGGAGGAAAACAGTCCCTTTTCTCAAGGAGCTCCCAGTTTAATGAGGGAAACAACATTTAAACAAGGAATAAATCAGATCTGGGTAATCCAGAACTTGGGGCAAAATCTGAAATCATATCATGGAATTGGGGAAAGTAAATAGATAGCAACTGAGGTCTTTAACTCAGGCAAACTAATGGCTACAGCCTCTTCTCTAAAGTGGAGAGGGGGATTCAGACAAGATCTAGTTCTGCAAAGAATCCTGGGCCTTACCCAACCCATAGCCAGATCCCAGACTTGGGACCCGAGAAAGAAAAGAATGCCACAGGAAGGGGGAGAGCAGAGGGAGAATCTCAGAGGGTGGGCAAAGTTCCCCAACTCCTACCCTTGGTTCTTCCCCATCTCCCCAGGTACCAACTTACCCTGCCCCCAGGCCCAGAGCAGTAACAGCTGGAGCAGCAGGCTGCGGGTAGCCCAGAAAGATGGGCTCCCCATCCCGAACCTGGAATGAAAAGGAGGAGGAGAGAAGAGGAAAGATGAGCTTTCTCTCATTCTCAGCTCCTGGTTAGTAACCTTTCAGCAATAGCCTGACTGGGGCAGCTGAATCCAAGCCTTCTCCTAGCAAAATGAAGCCAGGAGAAGGCCTAGTGTAGAGGCCAAGTGGATTCTTCCAGGATAAGGTATAGCCCTCAGGACTCAGTGTCCTTTTACAACATGCCTGCATAGGGAGAGTGACACTCCTTTCCCTATGCATCCCCAGAGCAGATGGATAACTTTGTCCAATTCTCTATGAAGGGGACTTTATATTACAATGCATCCAGGTCTGTCTTCTCCCCTTTCCTAATATAACACAAAGAATAATTCCCACATCTCATCCCCAGGATCCTCAGGCCTCAGTCCCACCCCTAAACTGAACACACAACACAAAAGTGATTCCTGAAGGCTTAGGCCACTTTCTCCACATACAGGGACCCATGAGTCCCTCCATATACATAGCAATGTCTTCCCAACCAGAGCACAGCACCACCTTCTTGTCCCCACACAGCCATCCTCATGGCCCAGCTACTTACATACAATGGTTCCCAAGATCCAAGAAAATGACCAACTATTCTGTAAAAAGAAAGTGAATCCACTCTATCTCATCTACCTTCATCATTTCAATAAACTGTACTCCAAGCAAGCTGGCTCAGGAAGGTACTGTCAAGGTCAGTGCTGTGTATGCACCTCTCCAAGTTAATGAGCAACAATCCATCCCCAGAGCAATGAGAAGCCTCATTCCCACTCTCCCCCCACAACCATTATCTGCCTCCAAATGTCTCTCTTTCCATCCCTAACCCACCAAATACCTTATCTAACCTTCTAGGTCTCTTTTTTTCTGGGTCTCTCTTGCTTATTTTTTTCCCAGGTGTGTCTAGCTTTCTTGACCTCTCTCTGTCTCAGTGTCTCTGTATCTCTGATAAGTTCCATACCTTTTCTTTCCTGCTCCCTTTTCTTCTTTCTTGTATCTCTCTGGATCTAATTTTTTGTTTCCTCACTTTACCATTCAATGCCACCCTCACCCCAACTTTTTTCTTTTTGGAGGGCAATTGGGGTTAAGTGACTTGCCCAAGGTCACACAGCTATTTTGTGTGTGTGTTAAGTGTCTGAGGCCAAATTTGAACTCAGGTCCTCCTGACTCCAAAACCGGTGCTCTATTCCCTGCACCACCTAGCCACCCCCACCCCAACTTTCTGATAGCATAACCTAAGTTCCCTGGGGCTGAGGGGATGTCAAGAAAACTATTGCTGACCTAGGCCAGAAATCCTACATGAAATTTTCTCCCCAACCCAGATTCTACTTGCCCAGAGTAATAGACAGAAAGGACCTATGCTCTGCCCTAAAGTTCATGCTCACCCTAGAGTTTTTGCTAATCCTTTTGAGATGGTGAACAAGTCTGGCTTTAAAAGTGAATGTGGAGGGGCAGCTAGGTGGAGCAATGAATAGAGCACTGGCCCTGGAGTCAGGAGGATCTGGGTTCGGATCCAGCCTCAGACACTTAACACACACAAAAAATAGCTGTGTGACCTTGGGCAAGTCACTTAACCCCAATTGCCCTCCAAAAAGCAAAAAAAAAAAAAAAGTGACTGTCCTCTACACAGTACCTTTTCAGATAAACACTATGGGCTTCCTGGAAGAGGCAGGCCCTGAGGAAAGTCATGACATCCTCTCTAGAGCCAGAAAGTCATTTTTCTACCCCCTCTCAATGACCTCTCTGACTCTTGAAGATTTCCCACATTCTGGATCCCAGATTTAGAGGCAAGGGCCTCTGAAAATTTCCCCTTTTGTTGTTGTTCAGTTGTTTTAGTCATGTCTGATTCTTTGTGATGTCATCTGCAGTTTTCTTGGCAAAGATACTGGAATGATTTTGCCATTTCCTCCTCCAGTTCATTTTCCAGATGAGGAAATCGAGGCAAATAAGGTTAAGTGACTTGCCTAGGGTCAAACAACTAGTAAATGCCTGGAGCTGCATTTGAATTCAGGTTTTCCTGACTCCAGGTCTGGAGCTCTATCCACTGGGCCACCTAGCTGACCCCCAAATTCTCCCTACCAGCCCTCAAAGAAGGCTGCACCTCGTCCCAGACAGTCCATCTAGGAGATGGATGGAACCAGTCCCAGCCCTAGCCCTAGCTGGCTGACCCTGGATTAGTGCCTCACTGTAGTCCCAGGTCTCAATTTCTTCATCTCTAAAATGAAGTTGTTGGATTAAGAGGTTTTGAACTTGCCTTTGCTTCTTCAGGGCCCTACAGATGATGTGGCCAACAGAAACCACGCTTGGGAAGAAAATCCTGGCTTAGTGAGGGATAAACAAGGACTATGGCAGGGTAGAGAGAAACATAAGGGAACTAATTCTGCTCCAGACTCAGAAATGCTTAATCCCAGAAAGGGGTTAGACAAGATGGTAGAATGGAAAAGAATATGAGTGGGGATCAGGAGGCCTAGCTTCTTGCTCATTCTTTCCTACTAATTACCTGTGTGACCCTGGATTAGTGCCTCACTGTAGTCCCAGGTCTCAATTTCTTCATCTCTAAAATGAAGTTGTTGGATTAAGAGGTTTTGAACCTGGAATCCATGCTCTTAAAAAACTGTATAATTGAATTTCCATATAATTGTTTCATTTGTAATTCTATGTATTTCATTTTATGCACTTAAAAACATTGTTCTTCGGGCTTAGCAAAAGGGTCCATAGCAAAGGGGTCCAAAAGAGTTTGAGAGTGCCTAGACTAGTTTTGGTCTCCAAGATCCCCATCAGGCACCAATGTTCCATGTTCTAAGATCCTTTTCAGCTCTCATAAAATTTCAGAGCCAGAAGGCACCTTCAAAGGTCATTCCATCCAATCTATACTGGAACCCTTTGTAAAAATTTCAATGAATGATCAGTCTCCAGCTGAAGACCTCTAGTGATAGGGAACAGATTGCTTCCTGAGGCAACCCATTACATTTTTTGGATACCTCTAATTGTTAGGAAGATTTTTCTTACACACAGAGCCCCAAACCCGCCTCTTGGCTACTTTCCCCAACAGCTCTTAGCTCTGCCCTCTAGCAACAAGCAGAATGAGTCTAATTTCTCTTCCACAAAACAAGCTTTCAAATATTTGAAGACATTTGTCGTGTCCCCTCTAAGCCTCTTATTGAGGCTAAAAATTCACTGTTCTTCCAACCAATCCTCATCTAAGCAAAATCTCTTGCTATCTTACCGTCCTGGTCATGCTCCTCTGGATACATGCCCATTTGTCAGAGTATCTCCAAAAAGGAGATGCCCAGAATGGTGCTGGGTGGTACAGTGGCTAGCTAGAGCAATAAACCTGGAGGCAAAAAGACTCAAGTTCAAATCCAGCCTCAGACACTTACTAGATGTGAGACACTGGCCAAGTTATTTAAATTCTCTCAGACTCAGTTTCCTCACCCATAAAAATGGAGATAATAATAATAATAGCACCTGCTTTGTAGGGTTGTTGTGAAGGATCAAATAATTACTTTGCTAACGTTAAAGTTTCATATAAATGTTAGCTATTGTTGTTTTTATTGAATTCAATTTTCCCGGTGTGGTCTGATCAGGGTAGAGTTCAGTAAGGCTATCACTCTCTCTCTCTGCACCTTCCCCACTCCATCTCCTCCCCACCCAAAAAAAGTTCCTGGAGGTCAGAGTAGGGCAATGTAGTGGAAGGAGTTCAGTTTGGTGTCAGAGGGCCTGCATCCCAGACCCAGCTCTGCTCCTCTCTAGCATTACAACTTTGGTCAAGTTACTTCCTTTGTTGGGTCCTAGCTCCTCCTAACACTGAAATTACCTGCCTCAAGGGATCATTTTAAGGAAAACACTTAAAACACTAAAGCTGAAAGAGCCAGAGAAATGTTTTATTATTGTTATCCATTTTTGTATCTGCTCCAGTGATAAACATAGCAAGCTACATAGAGTAGGGACTTAGCAAATGTCTGCTGATGAACAAATGAATTATCGTATGATTCTATTGTCTCATCTTTCTAAGATCCTATTCCATGAATCCAAGATTCTAGGATTTTATTCCAGGGTTCCTCAAATGACCAAAGGAAGAAATGTCTCATAGGACAAAGAGAATTTACCCTGATGCATAACACCAGGCAACACCAAGGTTTTGTAATTCCCCCCTTTCTACCCATACCCTGATCCCCAGGGAGCCTGCTTTCTGGCATCCATTTAATTAACATGGGACCAGCCACCCTGGACAGCTGCTTCTGCTGTCTAAACTATCTGCTTCATCTAGAGACAGCTGCTTCTGCTGTCTAAACTATCTGCCTCAGCTAGGGACCCACCCTGGATTGTCTCCTGGGCTTAAACACTCAGGGTGTCAGAGTGGTTCAATAGGAAGAAAAAAAGCATTAGGTTGAGCATCATGAGATCTGCATTCTGGTCTCTGCTTTGCCATTGAATCTTGGGCAAATCATGTTTTCTCTTTGTGCCTCCATTTATTCATCTCTTAAATGGGGGGATGGAGTTAGATTAGATGACCTCTCAGAGCTAGCTCTGATATTCTAGGCTCTAAGTTCTCATAGCCCTTCTAGCTCTGACATTCTTGTTTCTAAGGAACCTTCTTGTTCAGGACTTTCAATTTAGACTCTCATAAAAGTCAGATCAGAGGGTCATATACTTGTAATTGGGAAGTTGAAGCCTCTCTTGGGAACTCCACTTGGGAACTCCTGGGTCCTCACTTCTGAGGCTTCCCTCTGTTTACCAACTTGCAGAATTTTACCTGAATATAAGGGCAAATTATAATTTGCCTCCCCATCCATCACCTCCTAGAGAGGGCCCTTGAGATTGCCCTGGGAATAAGAGGAGGGAGGGTGCTCTGAATGTGTGGTAGGAGGGATTTGCACAGAGGATAGAAGTGGGTTGAGTGAGAGTGAATTACCAAAGAAACCCAAAAAAAGCCAAAGTAGAAAAAAGACAATCAGCATTGGCTCAGACCCAGTAGTGGATAGAGTGTTGGTCTTGGAATCAGGAAAGCCTAGGTTCAAATCCTACCCAAACACTCAAGCAGCTATGTGACCAAGCCTGTCACTGCACGTTTCTTGGCCTCAGTTTCCTCATCTGTAAAGTGAAGTTTTGGGACTCAATGACCTCTAAGGTCCTTCACAGCTCAAAATCTATGATTTAAGTCATATGTCTATGATCCTTTGATTCCTCCCTTGAAGCTGGAAACAAGACCTGAGACTGGCCTCATTTCCCCTGTCTGACAAAAAGTAAAGAAGCACTGGGGAGGAGCAGGAGGGAGGAGCAGAGTTATAGTTTAAAGGGAGGAAGTATATGGCTTCCCACTGAGAAAGAAACTTTCAGGGCTGGGTAGGCCACCCAACAATGGGGAAAGACTTTCTTCAGGTCTTGTAGTTATGGCCCTAGCATCACATCACAGTTCCTGGATGGGGAAGATTAGAGTCCTGCCTAAACAGAAGAACACTGTCCATGGTGCTGAGGGAGCATCTGATGCTACGAAGTCCTCCCTGCCTTTCCTTCATTTGAAGGGAACTTCTGAGCTGTGATTCTAACATAAGGAGCCAATCAGGAGCTCCCTGACCCTTGGTATCAATGGCATGGATTATAAGTAAAAGGATAAGGCCTCAGTATACAAGTCTTTGAAAATAAGGATAGGGAATCTGGACTGCAATAGACAGGGTAGAATTTGCTATTGTCAGAGTTGTGCTTTATAAAACTGAATTTTACAGGTCTCAGCTTCCTCTTCTAAAAAATCATTGGGATGAATTAGATTACATCAAAGGCTCCTCCCAGCTTTGAAATCCTGTGTTCTAAGGTCTTTTCCAGATCTGACATTCTATGCTCTAAGGTTCCTCCCAGCTCTTACATTTTATGTTCTAAGATTCTAGGATAAATCTGGTTACTTCTGCAAGATTGTTGGGTTGGGAGAGAGATCAATGAGGAACTACAGTAGTTGTCTATTGCTCACAGCAGTGATTTCCAACCTGTGATCAGGGGAGTTTTTGCAAGAGCTCCCTGAATCCAAATCCAAACCCATAAATAAGAAAATCTACCTTCTATAAGCTGAATAATGTCTCACAGAAATATGGGTCTCTATTTTCCAAAAGCATATAGATGCTTTTTAAACAAAAAATAAATTTATTTAAAAGTATTACGGTATTCAAAGTATTCAAAGTAGCTTTGATCCCACTTTGTATTTTCTCAATCAACAGATGCTAAAACTGCAGCTGCTATTGTATTAGAAGCATTCAAAAAAGAAAAGAAAAAATGCTGACATTATAAAAGAATCCTCATAACTCAAAAGTTTGTAAACTGATGATTTACAAGTTCTGTTAGCCTGGCAGTCCAAGAACCTGAACAGTCCCTTAACTTCTATCCCCAACATACACCCATCTATCTATCTACCTCCATTATATGCCCCCAGTTCTCATGGGATCATAGGCTTAAAGATCTAGAATTGGAAGGCAACTCAGGGGACTTCTAGTCTAACCTCTTCATTTTATAGATAAGGAATAAAGGTCTGGAGAGTTGTAGTCATTTGTTCATGGTCACACAGGTAGTATTAGAAATAAGGTTTGAAGCTGGGATCTCTGACTCCAGAGCCAGGTCTTTCCTAACTTCTGCATGGGAGCTGGACATTCTGAAGTGGGTTCCTGCAGTGCAAATGGTCCCTATTCCAGGTTCCATACTATCATACTATTAACCTATGAGCCTACCACTGGATAGTGCATTCTCTTTCTTTTCCCTGGATCTTGACAAGGGACTGCTTAGCACTTGACTCCGTTTAGACCCAAATCATACCCCTCTCCTAATCTAAAATGAAGGTGGACTTTGACTCAGGGAAATAAAACAATAAGAGTTAGGATTTTACCAGACAAGTGGTGATGATGGGAGTTGGGAAAGGTGTTCACTTTACAGAAAGATTCCCCATAGGTTTCTTTAATCCCCATTTAAAATGAAAATCAATTTGCAAAATCCATCTTGCTCAGGGCCAGGGGCAGGAAGGCAATGAGTCAGGCTGTTGATGACGGATGGGGATGTAGGATGGGGTCTCCCTCGGGTGCTAATAAATACTGGCATCCAGTATGTTCCAACCTCATCACACACACACACACACACACACACACACACACACACACACACACACACACAGTGCCAAACTCTCTCAGGGGGTCATATCCCACCTCACCCCACCCCACCCCTAGTCACAGGCAGACACTCAGTTGACATCATAGACAGAATCATCCAGTTAGTCATACGGTCACATTCCCACATTCTCTGGCGCACCCCCCCCTCCCGGCTCTGTACCTGCAATCAGTCACACACATACGGTGCACAAGTCACCCAAAGTCACACTCTTAAAATAACCCCTCACTCCAGAGTCCTGGTGAATTTTCACAGCTGTGAAGGGTTTTGTCATCTTATGAATAATTCATAGGCTTCATGCATATGCAAGTGGAGGCAAAGAGGGAGCTAGAGACCAGCCTCAGCTGGAACCCAGTCCAATTCTGGGCAAATGACAGTGTTGTGGGGTTGGATGGGGGTAAGAGAGGAGGATTAGAGGAGATATCCAGCCTCCTCTCCTAAACTGGGTTTCCCTGATGTCCTAATTCTGAAGGTATCTATATCTGAGAGGAAGGAAGGGATTACAGTGTGGGTATGTGCCATAAGGTACCTTTGTGGGGAAACACTTGTGAATGTCCATGTGTCTCTGTGTGAGAGTATGTTTTTTAATGGATTTTTGTGGAGGAGTTTAGGAAGGTGCATTTCTGTTGGTGAAGGTATAATACTGCTTTCTTTGCATCTGTATTTTGTGTTTGTGTGTGTGTGTGTGTGTGTGTGTGTGTGTGTGTGTGAGAGAGAGAGAGAGAGAGAGAGAGAGAGAGAGAGAATGCAGGGAAGGGCTGGAACCAACTCGGGAGAGGGGTACAAGCCATAGAGCACAGGGAAATTTAATCTTCAGCTTGTGTATAGAGATGAGACATCCCCTGCCCAATCTCCCTCAGGTTAGCATGGTCCCTTTGGAATCCCCTGTATCCCAGGGTGGGCAAGTGGGGAAAAACAGGGAGATGTTGGCTCCAGAAAATCCCAAGGAGTTTCCTGAAGGCTGAAAGATATGGCCCTTAATTCTGGGTTCTCCTTGGACACAACTGAATTACATTGTCACAACCCACGGATAATTTTCTTCACACACACATACAGAGTCACAAGCCAAGAAACACATAAATTCTACACATACACACAGAGAGAAATTTAGAGCTGGAAGGGATCTGGAACTGCCTTTCATTTTTACATGGGAATGTAAAGGCTCAGATGGGGAAACTGAGTCTCAAAGAGGTCATATGACTTGTCCAAGGTCAGGAAGGCAATAAAGCCAGAATTCAAACCCAGTTTCTTTGATGCCAAGTCCAGAGATCTGTCCATTCCAACACAAGAAGCACTACCACGCATCCTAACATACAGTCACACCCCAGCAGACATATCCCCTCTCACACACAAAGACATGGCTGCAGAGTCGCTCACACACAGTCACAACCACAGACACTCTTACTACGGTACCCCTCTTAACACACACGGACATATAATCATTCCAGATATTTACTTAGAACCACGCAGAGATTAGGAGGAGGGATGGGGTGTGTGTGTGGGAGGTCGGGGAGGAGGGAGGGAGGTATGCCTTTAGAGAAGGGGTGGCTGCTGAAAGCTATGACCTCTTCTCTTAGTCTTAGCCTCTTCCATACTCTAGTACACACTATTTTTCCTTCTTCTGCCCCCCAATCCCATCACCCTCCTTCACCCCAAAACAGCGGCTTGAGAAGCCAAAGCAGCAGCTGCCCAGTCTAAGGAATCCACCCCTCCAATCAAAGCCACCAGCAGGAGGCAGGCACACCACTGGGGAAGCCCCATAAGCGAACAAAGCCCTGGCTCGGTCCACTCCAGGACTTCTGACCAGAGGGGTACCCCGTGGAAGAGCTGGCTGGTCCAGGCAGCGGGGAGGGAAGGAGAAAGAAGGGAGATGGCTGGAAGAGTCCAGGTGGGAATGCCTGAGCCCCCTCGCTAGTCCTTTCAGACCCTTCCTTTCCCTTGCCCTCTCTCATTGGTATTTTAGGGCTGTTCCCTGCCCCAACATCAACCCTTGCCTTCTACACACGATATCCATGGAAAGGGGGAGAGGGGGAGTAGGCGGAGGGATACATTATACACTGTCCGGGGAGTCTCTCACTCGCATTTCCTCTGAGGCAGTCTGAACAGATTCTCCTTTTGGAAAACCTGTCCTTCCGGCTCCCAATGCCACCGCTGGAAGGGCACCCCGCTAAATGTGGCCTGAAAGAAAGGAGCTTCTAGTGCACTTCACCTTAGCTCCCCTCACACTCTCCACCTCCATCCCCAGGCAGGTTTCTTCCATGTTCCCTATCCCAGAGGTGTTTTCTCCAGGCCCTGGACCACACAGACACAATACAGACCACCTCAAAGTTCCTCCTTTGCCTTGGTCTAGGCGGGGGAAGGAACTTCTGCTTCTGACCCAGGGAGGCAATAGGGTGAAGAATCCATTGTAGGAAGCTACCACGGTCCAGTTCCGCCACGTCTCACCGGCTCTCCCACTCACCTGATCCCGGAATCCCAATCTCACCCCGGGGTCTCCCAAGTGTAGTCCTAACCCAAATCACCTAGGATCTTTGGTCACCTGGGTGTTGCCTTCAACCAGGGTGCTTCCCTCCCATTCTTGTTCCCAGCTCATCATATTTGCTTCTCTCTCCCACTCTCTCTGGGGGCAATCAGCCGTGTTTCCCACTCCCTGAGTCGCTGACCCCCAACCCCTCCCTCAGTTCTTGTTCAAACAATCCCAAATTCCCAAACTCTTCTTATTCCTCTCCACCTTCCTACCCCAGTTAACTGGCGGGCTCCTCCATTTTCATACCGCCTACCCCTTCCCCCCCTCGCCCACTCCAGACCCTTGAGTGCACTGACACGGTAGTGGGGAGGAAGGGAAGACACGGCCCAAGCTCTCCTCTTCAAAAGGATGACACGTCAGGGGTACACGGGATGGGGACGGAGAGCGCCGGTCACGGGTCCCAGGAGTCAGTCGCCTCCAGGGACGGGTCAGTTGTCAACTCCCCTTTTCCCAGGGTTCCAGGAGAAGGAGTCAAGGGTTGCAGCTGGCCCGGTTCTCTTAGAATTCCCACCGCCAACACCCCTACCGCGGTCGGGCAGAGCTGGCAGAATTCAGCCGGCGGCCAGGACGGGGCGGGCACCGGCGCCCGAGCCTGCGTTGTCCGCCAAACAGGAGAACTCTGGACGTATCCCCACCGCCCCTCAGTCTACCCCCCACTTCCCGTCTCAGGCCCAGACCCGGGACGCGCACCCACCTGCGTATGGGCTCCTCCTGATGTGCCGTCCGTGGGTCCGGCCGCCCGCGGGCCAAGGGGGCGGCGGCGCCCGCTCCTAGCGCCGGCGCATCCCCGCAGCGCCTGCGAGGCGGAGCGGTGCCCGGGCGGGTAGGCGGCTCCGCATCGGGGGGGAGGGAAGAGGGGAGAAAAGCGAGCCAAGGGGAGCCCTGCACAAAGCGGCCGGGGCTCCGGCTCCGGCTGCGCTCTAGCCGGGGCGCTCGCGGCCGCTGCACCGCCGCCTGCCTGTCCGCCCGCCTGGGGCCCAGCTGGCTCTCAGCTAGCTCTGCACTCCCCACTCCCAGCAGGTGGCCCAGGCGCTGGGGGCCTCGCGTCCCAGGTTTCGTCGCCGCGGTTTCCTCGCCTTCTCCCTTTTTTATAAAGAAGATTCGAGACTGGAGTGCGCATGCGTTGCCAGTTTTGCACGCCCCCCCTATACCCCCCTCCCCATTCTAAACTCCCCCTCCTTCTGTTTTCGTTCCCCCCACTTCTCCCTCCTTGCAGTCCAGAGACTTTTCTTGGAGATGCTCTGGGAGTGATGGAGAGACATCCCCACCCCCACCCAACTGTCCATCAGGAAGGACCGAATATGCTTCTCCACCCCTATACCCCAATTCAATCCATCCCCCAATTGATCTGATGTTGGGGGTGGCGGAGGGGCCGAGACCCAAAGCTGAGGCTTCCTTAGTCCATTACTGGGGTTCGGAGGGAGGTAAAAGGACAAAGGAGGTGGATGAGTACTTGGGTAGGTGTGTCTACTTTAAGGCCAAGCTTGAGAAAGCTCTAAGAACTGAGCTTGAGAATTCAGGGTCCCATTCACTTCTAGTGGCCCCAGGTCCCACCGAGGGAGCCTCATTCTGACCCCTTCTAAACAGATCCACTTTAGCGGTATGATGTCTGAGTCTGTATGTAGAAGTCGTGTTGTGTATTAGTGCTGGAGCACGTGTTTGTTATCAGCCTGTGTTTGTCAGAAAGTGTGTTGTGGGGATGTTTTTGAGGGAGAATAAGGGGAGTGTTTGTGTTTCTCCTGCCTTGGTGTGTGGAGTAAAGTCTGGGCTTTTTTACACAGCCATATTTACCAGTCATGTGACTGATCTTGATAGATTGATTACTTAACTGCTCTGGTCTCAGTTAGCTTGTTTGTAAAATAAGAGGGTTAGATTAAATGGTCTTCCAATTCTTCATGGCTCTCTGCAAAAGTGTAAGTCAATAGAAGTCCAGGTGTTTGTCTGGGGGTACCTACCTTTGTCCGTCTGGGTCAAGAAGGGAGCTCTCTGTTGTGAGGGAAGGTATTTGACTGAGTGTGTGAGAATATGAGAAGTTGTGATACCTCTCCTGATCCCTTACCGGAGAGGTGGTTAAGATTTCAGTCTAGCAAGAAAGAGATGACAACCTCCTGCCTGGGTACCAATTTCCAGAGCTCCCTATTGTGCCTTTCAGCCCTGACTCTGGTTTTCCAAGGATTAAGTCAGTCCATTTCTCCTTCCAGGATATTTCTTTTCCATCTCTAGCTTCTCCCAGTTCTCCCCACCCCCAGCACTTGGCAGGGACACCTGGTAAGATGGGAGGGCAGGAGTAAGAATGAGAAAAGGTGGATGCTAGCTTAGGGGGTAGGGAGGGTGAGACTCCCAGCCCTGGCCTATAAATAGCTCATTGAGTAGGATCGGGTTTTCAGCATCACTCCTCCCCCTTCTATGGCTAGACACATTCTTGTCCCTGAGCAACAAGATGGCCCCCAGTGGGACTGCTGAAGTGTTCTGTCTTTCCCTGGGGAGGGGGTTGATCACCCATTCCTTCCGCCACAGAACTCTCTTCTGGGCTGCCTGAGGCTCCCAAATCCCTTCCCTAGAAGGGGGTGTCCCCTGACAAAAGCTGTGTTAGCCTGCCCCTCCTCCAGTTCTGCCAAACTGTTAGCCTTGGCCCCCAGCCCGATTCCCAGGCAAAGGCTTGGCGAGGGATGGAAGGCATAGTCCCAGGGTTCTTAAGCAAGGAATATGAGCATCATGACTGACTCTTCATGGGACATTGTCAGCAGGTGTCTTGGGGATCAAGTGTCTTAAGCCCCAAACTAAGCTCAATCCAACAGGGAGAGATTATGGGTCCCATAGAGAAACAGAATTTGCCTCCCTGCCTCAACACAGAAGGCCAATATGTTAGGAACATTCCAGTCAATTATCTTTTTGTTCACTCCTCCCCATCCCCCATCCTTAAACGGCTCCCTCTTTCATATTTCTCTGTTGCCCTACTTCTCCCCCTTCTTACAAATCCCCAAACACCTCAGGGACAAGCAGCTACTTCACCCTGAACTGTATCTGTAAAGCTCCAGAATGAAAACATCTTTTATTGCACCTCTGTCCAGTCAGAGACTGTTTAAACCGAAGAATCAAAACTCCCAGAATCTCAAAAGCTCAGATTTGGAAAGGACCCCAGAGAACATCCAATCCAGTCTGCATAGAGCAACATTTCTCGAACCCCCTACAAGAAGTCAGCTAGTTTTTACTTGAAGACTTCCATTGAGGAAGAACCTATCACCTACTGGGGCAGACTTTTTTTTCCCTTCTGTTAAGCCTAAATTCTCCTCTTCTTCACTTTCAACATCTGCTTACAGTTCTGTCCTCTGGGGCCAAGCAAAACTGGAGAGGCAATATGGTATAGTGGATAGGGTACTGGACTTAGAGTCAGGAAGACCTATTTTGAATTCTTCCTCAGTTTCTAGCTATGTGACCCTGGGCAAGTCACTCAAACTCTCTGGGCCATAGTATCCTCATATATAAAACAAGGTGGTTCGATTTCCTAGCCTCTAATGTTCCTTCCAGCTCTAAATTGATGATTCTCCATAAGTCTAAACCCTCTTCACAATGACAGTCCTTATAGTACTCAAATATAGCCATTTTCCAAGTCTCTTCTCTAGGCTAAAAACCTCAGCTCCTTCCACCAATCCCTACTATGGTGTGATCTTGAGACCCTTTCTCATCCTGGTTGCCTTCCTTTGAATATGCTCCATCTAATGACTTTCCTTCCTAAAAAGTAGTACCCAAAACTAATCTTAGCATTCTAGGCTTGGTCTGACCAGGACAAAGTACAGAGGGATTATGACCTAGGCTTCTTTTAATACAACCCAAGATTGCATTTGCTTTCTCATGGGTTGCCATATCCCATTTGCTTGATTTATATTGAGCTTCAGTCCACTAAAACCTCCAGGTCTTTTTCAGACACACTACTGTCTAGCCATGCCTCACCCATTTTGTATTTGTGGAGTTGTGGGGTTATTTTTTTGCCCTAAATCCCTCTAAAATTTTTTCTTATAAGATTTGATTCAGTGTTCCAGGCTGTCAAGCTCTTTTTTTGGATCCTTACTCTGTCATCTAATGTGTTAGTTATCTCTTCCAGCTTGTACCATCTGCAAATCTGATAAGCATACCATTTATGAATACATCCAAGTCATTGATAAAAATGTTAAATAGCACAGGGTAATGCCCAGATTCCTGAGGATCTCAGAATCAACAAATATTTATTAAGCACCTACCTACTATATGCCAGGCACAGTGCTAAGTTATGGGGATGCAAAGACAAAAAGTGAAACAGTCCTAGCCCTCAAGGATCTTACATTCTAAGGAAGGGAATGACTCGTAAATTTGTAGGTAGGGATGTGCTAGCTTTCTGGGGAGCAAATGTATGAACAATATACTTTTAAGTTTAATCTATATTAACACTTTATCACTCTTTTAAGTCTAGTGTAACAGCAAGCACCCTAGCATACCCAGGATGGCTGCTAGCACAGGTTCTTTGATCTGTTCTAAAGGAAAGCAACTCAAAAGGGGTTAACAATCTTATGTTAATCAAACACACACACACACATACACATATATACATATATATACATGTATATAACATTTACTTAATTCAGGGGAAAAAGTCAGCACCCTGAACTTCAGAGAAAATACAAACAGGAATTACAAACAGAAATTGCAAGCAGAAATAATAGCATAAAGACAAACAGGCAGGGCTTCTAACCGTCTGACCAAATAATACATACATCACAGATCAACAGACAGATCCAACTGTCTGACCATTATATATATATAGCTACCAGAGAGAGAGAAGCACCAATATCTGGGTTTTCAAAGCTGGGGGACTCCTTAATGGCTACACAGAGTCTCATCTGACTAAATAACATGAATATTCTTCCAGTGAGTGAGCCACAAAGCAAAATGCTAACCTCAGAGTATATATAGACTTCTTCAGGGTCAGAGGACATCATAACCCTCGTGACCCACTGCCTAATTACAAAATAACAAAAGTTGTGGATCTTCCTGGAAAAACAAGCCGCCCCTAATCAAGTTTCTTTTATTGGGCTCCACGTGGGGCCTATTAATGGGCAGGGAAGATCTTCAGCTCCCATTAACACTACATCTAGATAGCCAACAACACAGTAGAACAAATCCTAATTTGTAGCATTTGCAGATTTCTGTGGTGCAAATGTTCACATTGAAAATTTAACAGTTGCATCTTTCTAACATATCACCGTACATAGGTATATTTGTTGTCCAGTTGTGTTAGACTTTTTGTGACTCCATTTGGGGTTTACTTGCCATTTCTTTCTCTAGTTCATTTTACAGGCAAACAGAGTTAAGTGACTTGCCCAGGGGTCACAAAGCTAGTAATTTCCTGAGGCCAGATTTGAACTCAGGAAAGTGAGTCTTTTTGACTCGACCAGCACTCTAACTACTGCACCATCTAGCTGCTTCTCTCTCTCTCTCTCTCCATCCACATACATACATATGTACATACACATACATACACACATATACATATATACTTTATATAAAAAAGTAGATAAAGTAGCATTAGAGGGGAAGGCACTAGCAGCTAATGGGACTTGAAAATACCTCCTGAAGAAGTTTGTACTCTAGTTGAGTTTTGAAAGAAACCAGAGAGTCTAAGAGCTAAGGAGGTGAGGAGAGGAAACATTCCAGGTATGGGTAGCAGCTTTCACAAAAGCTTGGAGATAGGAGATGGAGCATCCTGTGTGGGGAACCATCTCATAGAAGAGCTATCACAGAATACATGGAGGGAGGACTGGAAAGATAGGAAGGAGGCAGGTTATAAAGAACACCAAATGCTGTCCAGAGAAGTTTAGATCTGATCCTAAAGGTAATTAGGAGGTACTGGGGTTTGTTGAATAGGGGGATGATATGGTCAGAATGATGGCTTAGGAAAATCACAGAGAATGAATTTCAGTGGGGAGAAAATAGGAGACCATTTTCTAAGTTGACATTAAACCATTAACAGCTATTTCGTAGGTCCCTGTCAGTTCCAGTTCTGTTTACTTTACTACTGTTTAGCCCACATATTTCCATCATTTCCACAAAGATATCATGAGAGCATTTGTCAAATAGTTTGCTAAAATATAAGTAAATTATGCCTGTAGAATTCCCCTGATCTAATAGTCTGGTAACCCTGTGGAAGAAAAATTAGTTTGATATGACCTGGTCTTAATGAAATCACACTGCTTTTTTAATGATCACTACTTCTTTTTATATATGTTCATTAGCCATTCCTTTAATTTTATAATTTAATTGTAGAATTTTTCAAGGAATCAAATTCAAGTTCACTGGCCTAAAGTCTGAAGATTGTTTCTTTCTTTCTTTCTACCTCACCCCAATTTTTGTTGTTTGTCTTTTGTTTTCAAAGAGGACCAATGACACCATGATGTTGGGGTAAAATAATGGTTGATAGGTGATGTCTTGACTTACACATGAATTGGTAGATACCCCCCTAATTCACTTACAGACTTGAGACCTGTATGTTACCCTCAACCTCGTTTAGCCTGCCTGCTGAAACGGTTTTACCAAGGTATAGCTGCTGTGTATGCTACAATTTCTTGGAGCCACAGGTGAGAGTTGGATGATAGGTGGACACCAAATATGGATCAGCAGCCCTGAAAAAGGCTCATCAAGCCCCTACACCAGAGGTACTAGTCCTTCCTGAACACTCCATACTCCCCAGTTAATAGAAGGCCCAAATAGCTAAATTGAATCAATCAATCAAATATATAAACTAAGTATGAACAAGTCTTTAATAAATTTTGGAGGAGTAAAGTCCTTTGATCATTAGATGAAAATAGATAGGGAAATGTCCCATGATTGGCTGGGCTAGGATATAACACAAGTTAGTTCAAAACTGTGTATTCCAGTTCCAGTTAGTTGAATAGTGGTTGAAACCAGTGGTGAAAAACTTCTGGAAGGCAATTGCCCTTGGGAGGCATGTATGAGTTTTTCTCTTTCCTCTCTATACCCTCCTCCCTTTCCCCCATTATCAAAGTGACAGCCTTGTGAATTTCAAAAGGTTGGAAGATATGGAGTTCCCATGTGCATTTGGAACTTCAAGAATCACCAAGAGCAAGTTTGACACATTGAGGAAAGGTCTCTACAGAAGCATTGGCTTTTGGTGCCTTAAGGTTACACACAAGGGGAAGAATTCATTAAAAAGGAAAAGAATTTCTAGGAACTGGGAAGTGTGAGTTTACATTTGTCCACATGCGTTCTCTAAATTTGAGTCCACTCTCCTTGGGGATCTTGTGTGTATAAGGGGAGGGGTGCTCCCGATGTTTCTGTAACAGCTGTCCTTGCTATACTTGCTTAGTAAATACCTTTTCTAAAAACGAATTAGCTCTGGCTGTTAATTGATGGGGAGTGCATATAATCCCCCGATTGTGAGTGATGGTACTGGAAACCTGGGCCCCTCAGAGTGAGCCCTAAAACCCTGAGGGAAGAAGTATCCAGCCTCTTTATGGAGATTTGATTTGTCATTGTGAATGGTAGTTGGAGAATTTGTCCTGGAAGTGGTGCTATATTTTGTGGGAAACCAAGACATTTGTCCTTTTCAAGTCCTGTAGCATTTTTCTTGTGCTCCACTATCTTACAAAGACCACTGACAAAGGCTCAGTACTTTCTTCGTTAAATGAGGTTCATGGAATAGATGACCCTAAGGTCTGTCCCAGCTCTGGGGATGTTGTTTTTGAAGAGGACAAAGATTAAGATGGCTGGTTATGGCCCAGGATGCAGTGAATGATCTTCAGTGTCTGGTATTTCTAAGAACTTGGTAGTTCTAAGTACCTATCACCTGCTACAGCTGCCCTTATGGCCATTTTTGTTCTCATCTGCCCATTCCTTCAGGGGAAGTTTTCACATGCTTGGGGTAGACATTCCCCTAATTCACACAATAGAAGCAGCATAGGAGAGGTGGAAAGTGTTTGAGGTTTCAGAGGAGGAAGATATTACTTTTGGCATATGGAAGGAATATAAAGGTCTTCCTAGAAGATGATGTCCATGATAACAGTGAAGATGGTGATATCCTGGGTTAAGGAAAGAGGAAGGCAAGTGAAGAAAAAAGCAGAAACAAAGACCAATAGTTGGGAAAAGGAAGACAGTGAAGACAGTAGCATGGGAAGACAAGATTCTCATCCTGACAGTGGCAAGACTTGAGAATGAATCCTAGGGGCTAAGGTTACAGCCAACAGTCCATGTTGCATGGACATTTAGCCTAAACTCTCTCCCTTCAAGTTCCCTGGGCCACCCTCAGGGTCCTATTTCCGTCAGACTGAATCAGGGAAAAAAGAAAAAGTTGGTCTTCTGAGGTCTTAATTTAGGGAACTAGCCAATTGTCCAGTTTTCTAATGGCCAGAGTCAAGCAGGAATCTTGGAATGTGTAATCCACATGCTCCTACTTTCTTCTAAGGCAGAGGGGAGAACCAGAGGTCAGAAACCTGGGGCTAGAGTCAAGAATACTGGGTTGGAATCCTGGCCATCAACTTGCTATGTGACTGTGGGCAAGTCATTTCACCTTTTAGAAACTTCCTTTCCTCATCTATAAAATGGGAGTAATAATCTTTGCATATTGCTGACCTCACAGAATTGTTATGAGGAAGTCACTTTGCAAACTGTAAGGTATAGAAATGTAAGCTATTTTTATTATGATCTATATATAGTAACACAGAGAGTGGCTTTCCCTTCTCTAGTACTTTGAACAATTATGAGATATCTACTGTGTGCAGAGCTCCATGCTAGGTGTTGGGGGAGATAAAAAGTTTAGATAAAATGTGATCTTTGACTTCATAGACCCATCCTTCCTCTCTGCATTCCCAACAGAGGGATGTGGTACACAGAAAACTCTTTTTTGGGGGATGGGGTAGGCTTGTGACTTTATTGAAGGAGAGAACTCTTAGTAAGGAAAACTTAGTAAGGAAACTCCTGCCACTGAAGAAGACTGCCAACTCCTCAGGAACTATCATTAAATATGTACAAAGCACCTACTATGAGTCAGGTTTTGTGCTAGGCCCTGGGGATATAAATACAAAGACTAAAACAGTCCCTGCTTGCAAGTAGTTTACATACTTATAGGAGAGGCAGATACATATAAAAATATATGCAGTCTAAGTGTGGAGTGAATAAACAAATAAATGCAAAGTAGTTGAATATAAGGCATTTTTGGAAGGAAGTATCTAGCACTTGGAAGAATCAGGAAAAGCTTCACGTGGAAGGTGGTATTTGAGCTGCATCTTAAAAGAACTGGGACAATCTATTCGGTGGAGGAAAGGAGGGAAGGCATTCCAGGCACAGGGCACAACTAGTGCAAAGCTACATAGATGGGAGATGGAGGTGTGTGTGTGTGTGTGTGTGTGTGTGTGTGTGTGTGTGTGTGTGTGTGTGTGTGTGTGTGTAACAGAGAGAAGGTCAGTTTGGCTAGATCATGGAGTGCAGTGCTATATAAAATACCATATAAGGTATTGTCACTATTTTATATACACACATATATTTTAGGTTTTGCAAAGGCATATTTATTTCAAAGATAGAATAATCACAGAAGTACAAATATTTCTCCCTAATTTACATCCAGCTTTAGGGAGTTGCTTGGGGCACTGAAAAGCTAAGTGACTCAGAAAACTACAATAAAAATTATACATATTATGTATAGAGAGTCACAAACACTGTGCTAGACGATGGCCTCAGGAGGCAGAACATTACTTACTGAAGGAATCAGAGAAGACTTCTTGGAGGAGTTGGTATTGGCATTCAAATTGGACTTTAAAGTGAAAGAAAACTGAAACTGAAAAAGAGGGGCTGGTCACCTAGTGAGAGAGGGAGGGATATCTGGTGAGTAACCAGCCAGTTCTCCATTTGGTATCTTTGAGATGTCAAGAGAACCCAAGGAGGGGCCCAGTACATGGTGGCAAACTTAGGAGAAGGTGTGAGAGAGGGGCTGTGATCAGCATCAGTGGGGCAAACACTCTCACGGATGAGATCTTAGAGCTGTTGGAGTTTGGGTGTATTTGGAGGAATGCAAGAGGGGGTGGGAGAGATTGAGATGCTGGGGCATTTCAGGCAAAAAGGCAGGAAAGTGGGAGACTGAAGGGGCTATGTGTGGGAGGGCAGCAAGTCATCTGGGGAAAAGGGAAAAGGAGGGAGCCATTTATTAATCATCTACTTTGTGCCAGGCACTGTGCTCAGTATTTAACAAATATCATCTTGCTTGATGCTCACAATGATCCAGGAAGGTGGGCACTATTATTATCCCCATTTTACAGTTGAAGAAACTGAGGCACACTGTATATGCTCAGGGACAGACAGTAAGCACCTGAGGCTGGATTTGAACTCAGGTCTTTCTGACTCCAGGCACAGAGGTTTGAAATGCCAGGTTTTGACTTGGTAAGCACTAGGGAGCCATAGAAAGGTGTTGATGCATAAAGATCAGTCTAGCAGAGTGTGAAGGATGGATGGGGAGAGTTCAGCGAAGGCACCTCCCTTAGAGTCTCCCCAGGCCTTGGCTGCCTCTCCCGGTGCTCCCCGCCATACAAATGGGCCGCATTGTGAATGACCGACTCTGATCCATCTAATTCCCCTGGGAAACAAGAAGCTCATTCATAAACTGAAAGAGAGGCCAGGGAAGCTGTTGGCTCCTGCCATAAAGCCAGGCACACAGGCCCAGGAAGCTATGAGGGCAGGAGGAATGGGGGGTGGGGGTTGTTAGGCCTAAGCAGGCGGGAGGGACAGCCTGGCTCCAGCTTGCCCATTTGGGCTAGGCATGTGGATTGGGGGTGTTCAGAGACTCATAATGTTTCCCACTTGGCAGAGGTCCAAGAGAAGGGGGTTTTATCACCCCTCCCCACTGCCCAGGCTCCCTCAGAGCTTTCCAGAAGAGGCTCCAGCCTGCATTACATCTAACTTACAGGGCCTGTCTGGCTTCCCCCATTTGAGGCCTGGCCTCTGTCTATGGCCCTGGGCAGAGAACCAGGTATTGAGATGGAGACCACATGGGAAGAAATGTGGGGGCTCAGGGGCTGGCACTGTGGACACAGTACTGGGGGACAATAGACCCTGAGGTACTTGGGAGAAATAGGGGAGAGGGCATGGGAAAAGTGGCTTTTCACTGAGATCTGGATCTGCACATCTTAAGCAATACCCTGTGACAACTTTCTCTATTGGTTTTATCATCCTGCCCTGCCTTTCCATTCTTCCAAACCACTGGATCCCACAGCTGCCCACAGCTAGAGCAGCAGGCAGCCAGAGGCCAGAGGCATTGATACATAGAGATAAGTGGCTGTCAATTAATAACACCAGCTATTGGCTCAGATTAGGGATCTAAATTCCAGAATAAAGTGGTACCCAGACCCTGGAGAGCATCAATAGAGCGGTACATGCAGAGGGGAGAAAAATGCATTAGGATACATCTCTCCAGGTCCAAGGGTCAGTGAACAGATAGATTGGGCATAAAGGGATCTTGAATGTCCTAAGATAATCTTCCCATCCGGAACAAAAAGATGCTGAGACAGACTGTCTGGAACTTCCTCTGAGAAGCAAGCAAATCTGTATTCTCTGAGGATCCAAAGACCCATTGTTATCCCCCATATTAACCTTTGTCTTTCCTAAGGAGAGTGTGGTGGGAGGTAACCAAGGCTGGGGACTTCTTTAACAAGGGGAAGGGGATTCAGGAATATTAGTGTGGAAGGAAAAAACTACCAAGAAACCAGGAAAGCACCATCTCTTGATTCTAGGCTTCAGGAAGCCCCAAGAGCCACAACAAAGCCAGGATCTGTTCTCTGGTCTCAGTCTGGAGCATATCAGCTCCCACCTCCCCACTAGGTCTTCAAATGCCCAGAGGACCACTTCACTTCCAGGCTTGCCCCAGTGGCTCCAGGACAGAGCAGTCTCCTGACCAGGAAGACATACCTCCTGCTTTTCCCTGACACAAAGTAGGCTTCCAGACAGTTCTTGGAACACAGTAACATTTTAAGTTGGGCAGCTGAAGGCTGCCAAGACATGGCATCTCCCTGTGATAATAAACCTCCAAATACCAAAGAATAAATCTGCCTCCCCAACCTCAGTTGCCCACTCCCTCATTCCTGTCCACCTCAATTCTCCTGTTTCCCTTCCTCCAAATGTCCCACTACAAATGTACCTCACTGTGCCCTCAAGAACAACAGCTCCATGATATTACTTGGTTAGTCATGGACTCTTCCCTTATGCATAGATTCAAAAGTACATTTTTTAATTAATAAACTTATTTTTAGTTTTCAATATTTGCTTTTATAAGTACTTTGAGTTCTAAATTCCTCCCCCCGCTCCCACTTTCCCAAGACAGCATGCAATATGATATAGGCTATACATATACAATCATATTAAACATATTTCCACATTAGTCATGTTGTGAAAGAAGAATCAGAACAAAAGGGGAAAACCATGAAAAAGAAAAGCAAAAAACAATAAAAGAAAAAGAAAATAGTCTGCTTCAATCTGCATTCAGACCCCATAATTCTTTCTCTGGATATGGACAGCATTTTCCATCATGAGCCTTTTGGAATTCTCTTAGATCATTGCATTGCTGAGAAGAGCTAAGGCTATCCAAGTTGGACATCACACAATGTTGCTATTATTGTGTACAGTGTTCTCCTGGTTCTGCTCATTTCACTCAGCATCAGTATGCAAGTCTTTGCAGGTTTTTTTGAAGTTTTTTTGGAACACAGTAACATTTTAAGTTGGGCAGCTGAAGGCTGCCAAGATATGGCATCTCCCTGTGATAATAAACCTCCAAATGCCAAAAAATAAATCTGCTTCCCCAACCTCAGTTGCCTACTCCCTCATTCCTGTCCACCTCAATTCTCCTGTTTCCCTTCCTCCAAATGTCCCACTACAAATGTACTTCACTGTGCCCTCAAGAACAACAGCTCAACATGTCTTATGGAACAATAGCATTCCATTACATTCATATGCCACAACTTGTTCAGTCATTCCCCAATTGATGGGCATCCGCTCAATTTCCATTTTTTTTTGCCACCACAAAAAGAGCTGCTATAAATATTTTTGTACATGTGGTCCTTTCCCCCTTTTTAAAAATATCTTTGGGATATAGACCTAGTAGTGGTATTGCTGGATCAAAATGTATGCATAGTTTTATTTGGTCATAGTTCCAAATTGTTCTTCAGAATGATTGGATCAGTTCACAACTCCACCAACAATGCATTGGTGTTTCAGTTTTCACACATCTTCTCCGACATTCATCATTTCCCTGTTTTGTCATGTTAGCCAATCTGATAGGTGTGATGGTACCTCAGAGTTTTTTTAATTTGCATTCTTCTAATCAACAATGATTTAGAGCAGTTTTTCATATGTCTATAAATAGTTTAATTTCTTCATCTAAAAACTGTCTGTTCATATCCTTTGACCATTTATCAATTGGGGAATGACTTGAATTCTTATAGATTTGACTCAGTTTTCTATATATTTTGTAAATGAGGCCTTTATCAGAGATACTGGCTGTAAAAATTATTTTCCAGATTTCTGCTTCCCTTCTAATCTTGGTTGCATTGACTTTGTTTGTGCAAACCCTTTTTAATTTAGTGTAATCAAAATTATCCATTTTGCATTTAATAATGTTGACTGTCTTTTATTTGGTCATAAATTCTTCCCCTCTCCATAGATCTGATAGGTAAACTATTCCTTGCTCTCCTACTTTGCTTATAGTTTTACCCTTTATGTTTAAATCGTGTACCCATTTTAACCTTATCTTGGCATACAGTGTAAAATGTTGGTCTATGCCTAGTTTCTGACATACTATTTTCCAGTTTTCCCAGCAGTTTTTGTCAAATAATGAGTTCTTATTCCAGAAGCTGGAGTCTTTGGGTTTATCAAACATTAGATTACCATAGTCATTGACTGCTGTGTCTTTTTTATCCAACCTATTCCACCAATCCACCATTCTATTTCTTAGCCAGTACCAAGGAGTTTTTATGATTGCTGCTAAAGTTTTAGATCTGGTATGGCTAGGCCACCTTCACCTTCCCTTACATTTCGTTTCATTAATTCTTTTGATATTCTGGACCCAAAAGGACATTTCATTCTTATTCCTCTAATTTGTTTATGAGGTGACCTTTTAAATCTAGGTCATATATACATTTGGAACTTATATTGGTATATGATGTGAGGTATTGGTTTAAATGGCAGATTTTGCCAAATAATGAATCCTTCCCCTAGGAACTGGAGTCTTTGGGTTTATCAAACTCTTTGCTACTGTGTTTGCTTCTGTATGTTGTATATGTGATTGACTACCAGGGTGTCCAGGGTGTGACCACCTCAACAGACACACTAAAAGGTCAAGGGTAACTGACAGGCCTTAAACCTGTTGGTGAGTTAAGGGAATGTCTACCCTAAGCATGTGAAGATTTCCTCTGGCACAATGGGCTGATGAGAACAACTTGTTTCATCAGCCGTGAAGGTGGTTGAAGCAAGTGCTGTGCTTAGGGCTTGGTCAGACATTGAAGATGCTAGGGTCATTCACTACATGCTGGTCATCTTGACTTTTGTCCTGCTGCTGGCTTTTGATGACTCAGGAAAAGTGAGGCCAAGGACTTTGTGCAACTCTGCCTCACTTAAATCCAATTCACTGGCAAGTTAAGGCATCACTTGTGATGTCATTGGTCCTCTTTGAAAATGAAAGATTAACAACACCACCACCTAATTAGCTGATTAGGTACTAAATGACCTCTCTTTTTCAAACCAGTGCCCTTTTGATAGTTTGTAGTACAATTTGAGACCTTATACTGATAGATTCCCTTCCTTCATTCTTGATACTTTTTTTTTCATTACCCTTGAGATTCTTGATCTTTTTTTCCTTCATATGAATTTTATCATTATTTTTTCTAGCTCTGTAAAACCTTCTTTTGGAGGTTTGATTGGTATAGCACTGAATGTCATTTTTATTGTATTGGCCAAACATACATATGAGCAATTAATATTTCTTTCATAATTTAGGACTATCTTTATTTTTGCAGAGTGTCTTATAGTTAGATTCATATAGTCCCTGGGTGAATCTTGGAATATACATTCCCAGTTATTTTATAGCTTCTATAGTTACCTTGAATGGAATTTCTCTTTCTAGCTCTTGCTAGGTTTTGTTTGCTGGAAGCCTTTTCTGGTTCCCCACTCCCCAGATGCTACTACCTTCCCCTCTTAGATTACTTTCCATATCTATCTATCTATCTATCTATCATGTACTTATTTGTTTGTATGTTGTCTTTCCCATTAGAATGTAAATTCCCTGAAGGCAAGGACTATTTTTTGGCCTTTCTTTGTATTTCCAGCACTTACTTGGCACTTAGTAAGCATTTTAAAATGCCTTTTGACTGACAGCAACCCTGTTTGTTAGATGTTGTTACTACTCCCATTATATAGATAAGGAAACTGAGTCTTGAGAGGTTAAATGATTGTCCAAGGTCACACAGCCAGGATTTAAATTCAGGTTTTCCAGACTCCCAAGCTGGAATCCTCTCCTACCCACTCTCCCACCAAGCTAGAACAAGTCCAGAGGAGGTCAATCAGGATGGCTACAGGGTTGGACAACATTCCAGGAGGATTAGTTGAAGGAATTGGGATTATTTCCTTGGGGAAATTGGACAGGGTTGGAAGGGAGAGATAAAGTTGTTATCACTCTCTTCAGGTATTTGAAGGATTGTCATGTAGAAGAGGGCAGACTGGGGCAATGGGGAGAGGTTGCAGAACAGCAGATTTAGGCTTGATCTAAGGAGCAGTTTTTAAAAAATGAGCTTTTCCTGGAGGTCACAGGTTCCCCATTACTAAGAGCTCTTCAAATGATGGTTGGATGACCATTTGTTGGGAAGGTTGTAAAGAATATTCTTTCTTCAGGTACAAGTCAAAACAGATGGCTTTTGAGCTCTATCCTATAGCTGAGAGATTTCATGACATATAGGGAGACCTCTGACTTTAAGACTGTAGTGCCATCTCTGACTTCATTTTCCTCATGCCTGTCTGTTAGGCTCAGGATCACAGAATTTCAGATTCAGAAGGAACTTCAACTGACATCTAGTACAAACTCTTCCCCCAATATAATCCCTCTACAATATAATTGATCATCTGACTTTTTTTTTTTTTTTAAACTTCTGGTGAGGGGAAACCAACTCCCTCCTAAGGCAGACAACTTCACTTTTGGATAGGTCTCATTGTTAGAAAGTTTTTCTTTACACCCATCCTAAATTCACTTCTCTGCAACTTCTGCTCATTTCTCAGTTTTGCCTTCTGGGGCCAAATAAAACAAGTTTAATATCTCTTTCACATTCTAACCTCCCAAGAACCTGAGAACAGCAATCATGTTCTCCCTGAACTGTATTTTCTCTGAGCTAAATAACTGCAGTTCCTTCAGTAAATTCTTATATGGAATATGCTTTATTATCCTGATTTCCCTTCTCTGGTTGATCAAATCAATAAATTGATAAGCACATATTAATCATCTACTATGTACTAGGCATTGTAATTGGCACTGAAGATACAAAATCATAAATGAAATAGTTCCTGCCCTCAAGGAGTTTACATTCAATTTTGAGAGATCTCTAGCTTATCAATCTTCTTCCTAGAAGTTGGCACCCATAATTAATTGATTGCTATAGCTAGCATTTCTTACACTACATCAGATAGTAGTGGTGGTCATGGACATCCTTGCTTTACCTCTAATATTATTGGAAAGGTATCTAGTTTATTCCCATTATATAAAAAACTACCTCTTAGTTTTAAATAGATTCTACTTACCACATTAATGAAAAGTTCTTTTTTTCCATTTTTTTTTTAGTTTTTATTTAACAGAAAAGGTATTACATTTTGTCCAAAAGCCTTTCCTGAATCTGTTGATATAATTATATAATTTTTGTTGATCTTATTAATATTGTCTATTATATTTATAGTCTTCCTAATATTGAACCAACCTTGCATTTCTGGTATAAATCCCACTTAGTCATTATAGTATATCATCTTTTTTGATATGTTGTGGTAGCCTCCTCAATAAAACTTTATTTAAAATATCTGCTTCAATGTTAATTAGAGATTTTGATCTGTGTCTTTCTTTCTCTATTTTGGCTCTTCTTGGTTTGGGTCCCAAGACCATATTTGATCATAGAAAGAATTTAGTAGGATCTCTTCTTTTGGTATTTTTCTTGTAAATAGTTTATATGTAATATATAATAATATTTATATTTTATTAATGCTATATAATTATATTCTATAAGATATACATATCTGTATATAATATCATATGTAATATTATAATTAACTATTCTTTGAATAGTTGATAGTATTCACTTGTAAATCCATCTAGTCCTAGGTTTTTTTTTCTTTGTGAATTTACTTATGATTTATTCAATTTCTTTGTCTGATATTGGGGTATTTAAATTCTCTATCCATTGTTCTGTTAATATGAACATTTAATATTTTATAAATGTAAATAATATAAATTTCATTTAAATAGTAGGTTTTATTGGTATATAGCTGAACAAAATTATTTATAATAATTTTCTTCTTCATTGTGAATTCTTTTTGATATTGGTTATTTGTTTTTCCTTTCTTTTTAAAAATCAGATTAGCTAATGGTTTATTTTATTTATTTTTTTAAACCCTAGAACCTAGTTTTATTTTTTAATTTAGTAAGATTTTTTCTTTTGATTTTATTAATTTCTCCAATAATTTTCAGAGTTTCTCCTTATGTGTTTAATTGGATTTAAAAGTTGTGTTGGTGGGATAGCTGGGTGGCTTGGTAACTAGAGCACCGGCCCTGGAGTCAGGAGGACCAGAGTTCAAATTTGGCCTCAGACACTTAACACTTACTAGCTGTGTGACCTTGGGCAAGTCACTTAACCCCAATTGCCCTCCCAAAAGCAAAAAACAACAACAACAAAAACACCACAAAAAAGTTGTGCTGTTTTTTTTTAAGTTGCACAACCAATTCATCCATCTGTTCTTTATTTCTTCTGTTCATAAATATATTTAGAGATAGGAATTTTCCTCTATGAATTGCTTTGACTGTCTTCTCAAAGTTTTTGTTGTAACATTATTTTCATTATTTTTAATGAAATTATCTATTGTTTCTTTGGCTTGTCCTTTGACTTACCAGCTCTTTAGGATTAAGTTATTTAAACCTCAAATTCATTTTTAAGCCTTTCTTCAGCGGTTTTTTATTGAATGTAATCTTTATCGCATTGTGGTCAGTTAAGGATGTGTTCATTTCTGCTTTCTTGCATTTCTCTGTGAGCTTGTTCTGTCCCAATTTATGGTCAGTTTTTGTAAAGGTATGCATCTGAGAAATATGTACATTCTTATCTATCCCCATTCAATAATCACTAAAGAACTGTCATATTTAACTTTTCCAATCTTTTTTTTTTCAGAATCTTAACTTATTTCTTGCCTGTTTTTAAAAAATTAGATTTGTCTAGGTGGTGTCTATAATTGAACATAATACTCTAGATATAATCTGACCAGGATAATGTATAGAGGAACTACCACCTCCTTATTCTGAGAAACTATGTCTCTTAACTTTTCCTTAGCAAGAACTTCTCTAAGAATCTGTCTGAAGAGAGGGTACTGCTTCTTAGAAAGCATGGAGGAATTCTATAGAGAATCTATAAGGACTCCTGGTCCTAGAAGGGAGGATCTTGGTGTGGTGGTGGGGAGATTAGACTAGACAGTGGCAGCCAGAAAGGAGTAGGTGGCTAATACCTAGGGCTTGTGGGAGAAAGACAAAGGGGGAAGGGAAAGTCAGTCCTGATACAAAGAGGTATCTCTCAGGAATTAAAGGCAGGAGCCCCAGGTCAATGCCAGGCTTCTACTGGAGTTAATTAGTTGAGATTCAAGCATTAGCACTAATTTGGAGATTGGGACCATCTGGGTGGCTATTATCCAACTCCTCCTTTCTTTTCCTTTTCCCTTTCCCCTTCCCACTCACCCCTACCATTCCCCTGCTCCTTTCCCCTTCTTCCTTTCCTCATGCAGGCATCCCCACCTTTTCCTCTTCATTGTCCCTCTCCATCTTTCCTTCCTATACCCTTCCCCCTCTTGACAGGCTTGGCTAGTTCCCCTCCTCCACTCCCTGGAGCAAAGTGATTCAGTGACAGACCCCAGATGGTGAGGAAGTCACTAGAGCTGGGGAGTGAATGAGCCAAAAGGTCATTGATTCCCCGGGGGGCCTTGGGCCAACAACCTCGTGGCTTTTCAACTTCTTTTTGCTCCAGTAAACAGTTATCTTGCCTCTGGTGATGGAGAACTCAACACCTGTCTGCATTTGAACAGTTAATTCTTAGGAGGGGCTTTCTTCAATCTAGCAATCATTTTTCTACTTGGTGTAGTGGAAAGAGCAATGAATTGGAGTCAAAGGATCTGAGTTTGAATCATACCACTACTAACTATTCCCTGTGTGACCTTGGATATATTACTTAACCTCTTGGGCCTTCAGTTTTTTTATTTGTACAATGACAAGATTGGGCTTCGATGAGCTCTGAGGTCCCTTCCAGCTATAAATCTAAGATTTTTGTCACTTGCCTTAATTTCTTCATCTGCAAAAAGGGGAGGCAGGGGTTGAACTTGATGGCCTCCAAGGCCACTTCTAGATCTAAACTATGATCCTATAGAACTCTGACCAATCAGTGGAAATGGTGTTGAAGGAGATTTAGGGAGAGATGTCAGGAAAAGACTGTGGATGATAAGAGCTTTTCAAAAGTGGAATGTGCTGCTTCTGAGCTGGTGGGATCCTCTTCCAGTAGAGAATGAGGTCACATGCTGAGGGTGTATCAGAGGGAATGCCTACTCAGGTTTATGTTAGACTAAGGGAAGCCGAGGGCCCTCCCAGTGCTGAGTTTCTCTGATGCTACAAAGTCTAATTTTTCCATCTAAGAGTCCTTCACAAAATAGCTAGCATTTATATAGTAATTTGAGGTGTGCAAAATGGTTTTCACATCATCTCATTTTATCCTCACAATAACCATGGGATTAGGTACTATTGTTATCTCTATTTTAAAGATGAGGAAACTGAGGCAGAAGTAAAATGTCATGCCCGAGGTCATACAGTTAGGAAGTGTCTGGGGTCAGATTTTTAACTCAGGTTTTCCTGACTCCAGGCCCAGTGTTCTATCCATTGTATCACCTATCTGCCCTCAAATACTTTTTCCCCCCCCTTGGGTTTTTTTTTTTTTTTTGAGGGCAATTGGGATTAAGTAACTTGCCCAAGGTCACACGGCTAGGTTTTTTATTTGTGTGTGCGTTAAGTGTCTGAGGTCAGATCCAAACTCAGGTCCTTCTGACTCCAGGGCTGCCGCTCCACTCACTGAGCCACCCAGCCTCCCCCCTCAAATACTTTTTGATACTAATAATGTCTGTCCTAAATCTTCTCCAGGCTAAATACTCCCAGATTCTTCTACAGATCCTCAAAGGACCCGGTTTCCACTCCCTTCCTTTTCTGGTTACCCTCCTCTGAACACAGTTCCTTTGTCAACAGCCTTCCTAAAATGAGATGCTCAGAACAATATGATAGTAGCAGAGTCCAAGCTCTGGGAGGTTTAACACTGAAATGGAGAGGATCTGAAGATTGAACAAGTTATGTATTCAAGCTGATTTCTTGGGGTGAGTTGTTTAAGTATGAAGAGGCCTTTTACCAGGACAGTAGCCACCAATTCATTGGCCTTGCAACCTGTGAAACAGAAAAATGCAAAAGAGTGATCCGTATAGTATGGTTCTGTAGGAATGGTGGCAGAGTGGAAGAAAAGGGGGTAGAGGAAGAAGAAACCTAGCACCCTGGACAGAGGACTAGTTTAGGAGTCAGGAAGACCTGGGTTCAAGGACCAACTCAGTCACAAAGTCCCTATTACATTGATCTAGCAGTTTCACCTACCCCACTCAACTATCAAAGACCATGTGGTCCAGAGATAGCTCTTATCTGAATTTGGAAAGGAAGTTCTGTTCTTTACCAGGTACTCCCCACTAATGAAATCAAAGGAATGGGGTGGAAGGTCCCGGAGATTACTGATCTACAATTTCTAAATTGTCAGTGAACATTAATTTAGCTGTTGATACTACAAATGGGAGCTCCTTATGCAGTGCCTGAGGAGCCACACTACTGGAAAAACAAAATCATATTCATCTTGTTATCCTCCTTATAAATGAAGCCTGGAGATAAAAGGGAGTTGTAGATTAAGTGGAAGGATACAAAGACAGAAACAAATCGGTCCTTTGCCACAAAGGGCTTACATTCTGCTTTAAGGCCCTATATAGATAAATAAATTATAAACTACATACAAAGTAAAGAGAAAAGAATTGGAAGTGCTCAATGCAGTGAGTGCCAAATGCCATGATAAACCAAAATTGATTATATTTGAATGGGCAGGAAGTGACTGGTTACTGATGGGGGAATAGTTTCTGAATCAGCTGATTGTGTACAGCCTTACCATTGACTTGTTACGCTCATAGATTGAGATCAATAACGAATTAGAAAAAAGAATAAAAGGACAAAGAAACAAAGGCCCATTTTAAAAAAAAATCAATATTCTAATCATACTGTAAGTTATGGAGTATCATGGTTTCTGAAGAACTATTTGCAGGCTGGGAAAAGAATAACAGAGAGGCATATATATTGTGGGCAGCTAGGAAACACAATGGATAGAGGACAGGGCCTGAAGTCAAGAAGACTTATCTTCCTGAGTTCAAATCTAGCCTCAGACACTTACAAGCTGTGGGGCCCTGGGCAAGTCACTTAATCTTGTTTGCCTCAGTTTCCTCAGCTATAAAATGAACTAGAGAAGGAAATGGCAAACCACTCCAGCATCTTTGCCAAGAAAACTCAAATAGGGTGATGAAGAATCAGGCATGACTGAAACAACTGAACAACAAAATATAGATTGTGGGCTTGTATTTCCGTCAAGAAAAATGAAACCTAGATTCGTAGCAATCTTCAATCTGTGAGTGATAGATCCTAGGACTATAGATTTACCGATTCAAGAAAAGCCATCTAGTTCAAAACCCTCATCTTACAGGTGAGGAAAAAGGTCCTCAAAAACCAACTGCATTTCTACATAACAATAAGAGAGTCTAAGAAACAGTAATAAAAAGGAAAATCTCATTCCAAATAACCATAAAATGCATTAAGTATCTGGGTGAGTGATGAATCTTAGGACTAAAAATGCATAAAGTATAATTATGTATTGTATTATATACAATTATATATAACACATAAAACTAATATATAACATATAATTATAATATATTTTATATATTATATACATAATGTATATAAGACACTAACTCGAGTCTCCCAAGTAACAATTATCAGAGGCAGAATTCCAACCCAGGCCCTATTATTCTGGAACCAATGTTCTTTTCCACTTTATCATGAAAAGGGTAAAAGTTGATGCTAGGGCTTTTGTCTTTTCTTCTACAGAAAGTGTTGACCCCTCTTGCCCCAAAGCTGGCCAAGCTGTATAGCTTCACACAAGCCTCAGGGGAATCTGGGATGCTCATTGGGAAGAAGGTGCCTGAGGGATGGGAAAAATGATATCAGATTGTTAAACTGTTATTCTCGTTGATACAGCAGGACAGGCTGCTGTCTGTGCTGTTCATTATACCAAAGCAGCCCCAGGGGAATCTCCATGATTAGGAACAGAATTTTATTCCTCTTTGTCATCTGACTGTGCCAGTCCCAGGATTCCCCTCCTTTGTTCTTTGGCCCCAGCCTTCCTCCGACACTGCCCCCAACACATCCAGGCATCAGACACTCAGACTTTGAGCTTTTAAAGTTTAATCGGCATTATTAACATTTTTTCCGTCCCTTTCTTAAGCCCAGACAATTAACAAAACAATAAATCAAGCCTTGATTTGTCGTGTTGGCTGATTTTTGAGGTATAAATGCTCACAGTGAAAATTTAACAATCACTCTTGAGAGCTAATAATGTGGGCTCTGATACAATCCTGCCTATGCCCCAGCTTGTAATTACTTATACCATTAAAAAAATCTAGGTAATTGGGAATATAAATATGAAAAAATTATACATGCTCTGTCCTCAAGGGACTTCTAGTAGAGAGATGAGAATTATACATTTATATGGATGTTTCATTCAGGGCCCTCCCCTCTGGTCTATTGGCTACTTAGGAAAGGAATAGCAAGGGGAGAACATTGTAGAAGTGAGGGCACATGTGCTGCTCCATGGGGACCATTCTGTGACTACTTCCTGGATGACTTCAGGACATGGGTTTTTAACCTAGGGTCCATGAACTTAGTTTTTTTTTAAATTATGATAACTATATTTTGGTATAACTGGATTTCTTTGTGATTCTACATACTTTATTTAGTTAATTTAAAAACACTCTTCTGAGAAAGGGTCCATAAGTTTCACCAGGAGTCCATGACACCCAAAAAGGGTAACAATCCCTGCTTTAAAAGATAACAAGTCAGACCTGGAAGGGGCCTTAGAACACAGATCAAAGAATGTTAGAGTAAAGGAGGGATGATAGAATATATTTTGATGAATTCCTATTAGCAATGTCAGCACTTAATTGCTTCATATTGTCTTGTCCATGTCTTTCCATATATCTTCCATAAAAGTTCAACCCAGTGCTCATGAGATTTCCAATTCTTTTAATATTTCACCTATACCAGTGCAGTCCTTGCAGTGACCTGTCATCCCTCACTCTTGTTATATGTCTGGTCCATCTCCTTTTCCAGTCTTTGATGATGTTTTCATGCCACTTTTTATCTACAAGTTAATGGTTGATGAGATGCTGCAGTTTATTTGCAGATACCATTGTTCTATCCATTGCCTTTTGGGTCATTCACTATTTTAACTATTCTGAGATTGTGTTTTTTCATGATTTGTAGCCATCTGACTCATCAAAACCAGGAAATACTAGTGTTAAAAAAAGAATGATTTTGGTGACAGTGTGTAGCTTGGCGTCATTGAAAGTACATTGTAATTTTCCAAATGTGATCCGGTTTGTTTTCTTCCTTATGTCTATTTATGGTTAGTCAATCAGTTGATGAGCATTTATTAATAAGCACCTACTGTGCTAAGCACTGGGAATAAAAAGGAAATAAAAAAATAAAGCCAGTTCCTTCTCTCAAGGTGCTTATATTTTAATGGAGTGGCTCATCATTAATCTGCAGTATTCAAGATATGTGTACTGATAGACTGACTCAATGAATCTGACTATACCACACAATCTAGGGAATAGATATCGTTCATCCACTTGGTCTTTCCTATGTGGCTTTCTAGGTTGATCTCTCATGAGTGATTATGGATCTTGGTGGGGAGCCCCTTAGGGACTGAATGTATTCAACCCAATATCATCTACAAATATGAGTATCTGGAGCTTGACTTCACCATCCACAGCAAATTCTTCTTGCATCTGGATTTTGAGCAGGACATCCTCCATGACAGGGAGAAAAGCCTTTGGCAAGTATATATCTCCCTATTTTATAATTCACTTGATGTTGATAACCAACAACATGAAGGGTGGAACAAAATTAATTCTCTTTTTTCTGACATAGAATTTTATCTGATCTTCATGTACTCTTTGGTTCAGCCAAACTAGTCTTCACACACAATATTCCATCCCCCATCTCAATGCCTTTTTATTGGCTGTCTCCCATGCCAAGAATGTACTTTCTTCCTCATCCCTCACCACCTGTTAGAATTCTTAGTGTCCTTCAAAGCTCAGCTCAAGTACCACCTCCCTCGTGAAGGCTCTCCCAGTCCTCCCAGATGTTAGTGCCTCACATCAAAATTACTTTGTATTGTGTGTGCCTATGTCCCAGCTTGTTATTACTTATACCATCAAAGGATCTAGGCAGTTGGGGATACAAATACAGAAATAATCATACATGCTCTGTCCTCAAGGAACTTAGAGAAGTAAGAATCATCCACTTATACAGATGTTTCATCCAAGGGGGATATACTCCCTTCTTCTGGTCTCCCCTACTGGTATGCACACATATGCATATACATATACATAATACATATATGCATACATATGCACTATATATCTTCTATGCCTACATAGTGCCTGGAACATAGAAGGTGCTTACTAAATATTTGTTGTTTGCCATTGCAAAGATATGGGGATGGGAGATGGAATAGCAAAGTCAGAGAATAGCATGTAATATAAGGAGGACAGCAACTTTGTTATGACAGGAAAGTAAGACAGAGGCCATCAGCTTTACCCAACCTGCTTTCTCTGTGTGAGATGTTCATGGACTATAATTGCTATAATTGTAGTAGAAAGGAACTGAAGGGAATTTTCTAACCCCAAGTCAGTCAATCAGCTAATAAACATTTATTAAATGCCTTTATATGCCATTAACTGTACTAAGTACTGGGCAAACAAAAATGGCAAAGACTGTCCTTGCCCTCAAGGAGCTTACCTTCAAATGGAAGAAGATAATATACCAATACACAAAAGGAAGCTGAAATGAGGGATGTGTCATGATGGAGAAGTCCAGAGGCATGTAGCTGAGTGGAAAATAAAGAGAGAACAGGTCAGAGCAACCTTCTTAAATGAAAGTCCAATAAGAGGGAGCCCTTCTTCCCCCCCACTCCCCGCTCCCCACCCCCTACCCCAGGATACTGATGAGATGTGAGTTCTGGTGCTGAAATGAGATAGAAGATTTGGCCCAGAGAGTGAAAGGTTAAGTGTACACAGAGGAAGTACAAAAGATAGACCTTAATGTCTAAGGGCTTCTATAGCTAGCTGACTAGGTGCAGCTGGCTGGGTTCTACATAGCAAAAGACCTGAAATAGCCCCTTGGGCTATGAGCAAAAAAAAATTAAAAAATGAATGCTGATATTTCCTTCTAACAGTTAAGAGGTCAAATGGCATTTGAAATTCTGCAGATGGCAGCATAGAGCAGTGGTTCAGATGAGACTATATTACACAGATGGAAGAAAGAACAACTTTTCAGATGATATTACTAAAGGGTACCAGTCAGTCAGTCAATAAACATTTATTAAACACCTACAATGTCCCAGGTACTTCACTAAGCACTGGAGATACAAAAAGAAGCAAACGCCAACCCCTGCCCAGGGAGTTACAGTCTGATGGGGAAAACAGCATACAAACAAATATGTCCAAACTATATACAGAATAAGTAGGAAATGATTAAAAGAGGGGGGGGGTACCAGAGTTAAGAGGGTGTAGAAAAGACTCCTGTAGAAGACAAGATTTTAGTTGGGTCTTAAAGGAAGCCAGGAGAAGGAGATGAGGGGGGAGAGCATTCTGGGCATGGAGGACAGCCACAGAAAATGCCCAGGGCTAAGAGATGAAGCATCTTGGTCATCGAACAGCCAGTAGGCTGTTGGGATCATAGAGTAAGATGTAAGGCTTGGAAGGTAATGGGGGGGAGGGGGCTTAGCTAATGAAGGGCTTTGATTTGATCCTGAGAATGATAAAGAGCCAATGGAGTTTGTTGAGGGGAGGAGTGACACAGTTGTTGGACCTGCACGTTAGGAAAATCACTTTGGTGACTGAATGGAGGTTGTATTAGAGTGGGGAGAGACTTAGGCAGGCAGACCCACCAGCAGGCAATTGAAATTCACAGCAATATGTGACATTTACCTAACTTACTCATAATAATGAGTAAGCATTTACTTCATAATAACACAAAATGAACTTCTGTGAGAGCACACCTATTTGTATGTGTGGGGACATTTCTCACCACTGATTATGCAATGCTATTTAAACTAATATATCTTCTGGTTGGCACAAGAAACAAATCACTGGAGACTGATGCAATAAAGTTTTGAATGGATACTGACACATAAAACACCTTGGATGTGGGGCATCTTTCAAAGAACCCCAATGTACATGAGGCTTCCTGTAAATTTAAGCAGAAAGATCATCAGTGTTTGTCATTCTATAGCTAGTTTGAAAAAAAGAGGAAGTGGCACTGATTATATCAGGCAAAATTAAATCTAAAGAAAAACACTCTAAAAAGGAAAAGATGAGGAAATTATATATTCCTTTCAAAGGTACTATTCAAATAAATATTGTGAAGATTTATGCACCATATAATTTGGCAGTAAAATTGTTAATAGAAACGCTTGATGTTTTCTAAGAGACAATAAGTAAGTGATTAATAATGGAATATTTCAATACCTAACTACAAGAATATGACAGCTCTAAAAGAAAGATAAAGAAAACAGAGTTAAATATAATGCTAAACAAACTAGATCAAATAGCTACATGGGGAAAACTTAATGGGAAAATGACAAATAAATACAATTTGAAATTATGCAAAGTACAAAAAATTATTATTTGCTGGGATCATGGAGAAGTCATAGGTAAATGAGAAAACTAGACTGACTTAGCTTGCTAGTAATCCTGTGGAAGAAAGAAAGAATGAAAGAAAGAAAGAAAGAAAGAAAGAAAGAAAGAAAGAAAGAAAGAAAGAAAGAAGGGAAGGAAGGAAGAAAGAAAGAAAAAAGAAAGGAAGGAAGGAAAGCAGGTAGGAAGGAAGGAAGAAAGAAAGAAAGAAAGAAAGAAAGAAAGAAAGAAAGAAAGAAAGAAAGAAGGAGGGAAGGAAGGAGGGGAAGAAAGAGAAAGGAAGGTAGAAGGAAAGGAAGGAAGAAAGAAGGAAAGGAAGGAAGGAAAGGAAAGAAGAAAGGAAGAAGGGAAGGAAGAAAGGAAGGAAGGAAGGAAAGAAGGAAGGTCTATCATGAATTGTCCTTGATGTAGCCTTCTGTTTACACACATCACTCCTTTTTCCAGATAGTCATAAACTATCTCTTTTTTGAGTACATTCTAAATTCTCCTAGGGAATTGAAACTCATCAATCTAGAGTTTGCAGACACTTCCTTTTTTTGAAAACCAGGATAACATTCACCTTTCTCCAGTCAAGGGAGGCATTTCTATTCTTCCTGATCTCTAAAAGTTCATTGGCAATGACTCAGGAAATCCACCTATTAGTTCTTCCAGGACTCTAGGAGGCTATTAGCAGTTTATCTGGAATGCTTGATTTAAACTCATTGAGGGCATTGAAGTGTACTCTTATTTCCTTATTTATTTTTTCCAACCCAAAGAGTGGTTTCCTTAGCAGAGAAAGCAAAATCAAAATAAGAGTTAAATAATTCTGCTTTCTCACCATCATGTACTATCATTATGATGTCTACCCTAAACAGTGGTCCTAGCCTTTGTATAATTCTCTTCCCTAGCAAAGCAAATTCAGGACCTATTTTTGAGGAAAATAGGTCCTGAATTAAGTAGTACTGAGAGCAGTAGAAATGGACTGATTCAAGAGATGCTATGGAATCAATAGGACTTAAGAACTGATTTAATATGGGGAATGAGGAAGAAGTAAGAGTCAAAAATGGCTTTAAGATTTTAAGCCTTGAGCAACTGGAAGGATGATGGTTCCATCAACAGAAACTGGGTTGTTGGGGAAAGGGACAGATTTAAGAGGGAAATGATGAATTTAACTTTAAACATGTTCAGTTTAGGGGTCGGCTAGGTGGCACAGTGAGTAGAGCGTTGGCCCTGGAGTCAGAAGGACCTGAGTTTGGATCTGGCCTCAGACACTTAACTCACACACAAACAAAAACCTAGCTGTGTGACCTCGGGCAAGTTACTTAACCCCAATTGCCCTCCAAAAAGCAAAAAAACAAAAAAAATGTTCAGTTTAGATGTCAGTGGATATCCAGGTGGAGATACCCAGCAGGCAGCTGGTGATATGGTAGGGAAATCCTGGGAGAGATTGGGGCTAGAAAAAGAATACTCTGGAGGTCAAATTGAACTAATGAATAAAGGCAGTAATTACAAATGTTTCAATCTTCTCCAAGCTAAACACATCTAGCATTAAAGTTATGAGGGACACAGCTATGACTGTGTATGTCAAAAGAATTATTAGCATGTTGATTAAAATGTCCATGCCCTTTGACTTAGAGATTCCATTGCTAGGCTTATACCCCATGAAATCAATGACAAAAAGAAAGGCTCCACATATAAGCATATGTTGGAGATATTGCAGATTCAGGTACAGTATACCACAGTAAAGCAAATATTGCAATAAAGTGAGTCACATCATTTTTTTTTTGTTTCCCTGTGCATATACTAGTTCTGTTTCCACTATACTGTAGTCTATTAAGTATTATGTCTAAATAAACAATGTACTTACCTTAATTTTAAAAAATACTTTATTGCTAAAGAATGCTAACCATCATCTGAGCCTTCAGTGAGTTGTAAGGTTGGAGGGTCTTTTCTCAATGTTTATGGCTGCTGACTAATCAGGGTAGTGGTTGCTGACAGTTGGGGTGGCTGTGACAATTTCTTAAAATAAGGTAACAATGAAGTTCCTTACATCAATTGACTCTTCCTTTTCCTTAAAGGCTTAGAAGGCATTACAGGGTTGTTAATTGGCCTAATTTCAATATTGTTATGTCTTAGAGAGTAGGAAGGACTGAGGAGAGGGAGAAAGATGGGGAATGGCTGGTCAGTGGAATAGTCAGAGCACACATAATATTCATCAATTAAGTTCATCATCTTATATAAGAGTGGTTTGTGGTGCCCCCAAACAATTATAATAGTAACCAAAGATCACTGATCATACATCATCATAACAGATATAATAATAATAAACAAATTTGAAATATTCAGAAAATTACCAAAATGTGACGCAGAGATATGGTGTGAGCACATGCTGTCGGAAAAATGACACTGATAGACTTGCTTGATGTAGGGTTGCCACAAACTTTCAATTTGTAAAAAACACAATGCCTGCAAAGTATAATAAAGCAAAGTGCAATAAAATGGGACATGTCTATATACCAAAATATTTATAGCAGCAATTTTGTGGTAGCAAAGAACTGGAAACAAAGTAGACACCCATCACCTGGGAAATAGCTAAACAGAGTGTGGTATATGAATGTAATGGAACATACTGTATTGTAAGAAACAATGGACATAATGAATAGAAAAGCTTACATGAACTGATGCAAATTGAAGTGAGCAGAACTAAGAAAGTAATATGCACAATGGCTACAATGCAAAGAACAGCAACCACAACATGATCAAAACTGATGGTTGAAAAGTTACAAAGAGCTTAAATGTGGTCCCAGAGAAGCAATATAAGAAGATACCTCTCCCAGATCCTTTGCAGAAGTCTGGGGACATTCATTGCACATATCGTTAGATGTTTTTTGTTGCACTGATTGGTTTTGCTGATATTTTTCTCAAAAAAATTCTTTGACTTTTTTTTTTTTTTTTGCTCTGGGGGGAAAGAAGAGGGATAAAGGAGGAAATCTAGGAAATGCAAAACAAAAGATATCAATAAAATCCCTGGAAAGACTTACATGAACTGATGCAAAGTGAAGTGAGTAGAACCAGGAGAACATTGTACCCAGTAACAGCAATATTGTTGTTCAGCAGGGAACGACTTAGCTATTCTCAGCAGTACAATGACCCAAGACAATTCCAAAGGACTCATGATGAAAAATACTATCTATATCCAGAGAAAGAAACGATGAAGTCTGAATGCAGATCAAAGCATACTATTTTTCATTTTTTGTGTATTTTTTGGTCTGTGTTTTCTTTCACAACATAATTAATTTGGAAATATGTTTTGCATAACTGCACATGTATAACCTATATCAACTTGCTGTCTCATGGAGGGGAAGGGGAGAAAGAGAGGGAGAGAATTTAGAGCTCAAAATTTTAAACATATGTTAAAATTGTTTTTATGTGAAATTGGGAAAAATAGAATATTATTTAAAATAAAAAGATATCAATAAGACAAAATTTTAAAACTCACTATCAGGTGGACAATATTATACAACAGAAACAGGTCTTTCTTCATAAGTTAATAGATAAATCTCCATACTAGAAATTCAGACCCTAAACTATTCTCAAGAATTCAACAAGTAATAAGAATTTAGTATTATTACACATAAAAATCAGTTATCTAGTTATAATACTAGTCTGTTAAAAGCTAATCAGTCCTTTAAATAGATATTGCCATGATGAATATGCATAATCTCCATTTTATATGGAATGAAAAGCTTTCAAAATGTAGAGATCTAGCTGAAGAAAACCATTTGGAAGCAGGAGGAGGTACATATCAGCCTGGCCATTCCCATTTGCTACTAAAGTTGTCCAGAAGGTGCTTTCAGTGTACCTATAGAATATAAACATACATTCCAAAACTTTTACTCATTTATAAAAGGTTAGTTGTTTTATATACTCGGGCAATAGTTTACAGAGCATTACATATAAAAGAGTATTAGCAAGTGAATGATTTATCCTGGGATAATTTCTTACTAAAATTCATTTTTTAAAAAAGATGAGAATGAAATAATAGCATAATAATAATAGGCTTTAAGATTTTAAAAGTGTGTTACACATATTATATCATTTGATCTCATCTGACATGTAGATTTGAAAGGCATCTAAATGTAGAAGAGATAATTGAAATGATAGGAGCAAAGGAAGAAAGTGTAGAGAGAAGTGGGACAAGGACAGAATCTCAAGGGATCCCCAAATCCCATCCCAGAAGGCACTTCATTAAGTTTTTAAAAAGCCAGTTTTATAACATGTGGGGCTCTATGCTCCCCTTAGTGAATACCTAACACTCCTAAGTACAATGATGAATTGTCCCCCGTATTTTCTCTCTCTCTCTTTTTTTTTTTTGGCTTTTTGGAGGGGCAGTTGGGGTTAGCTGACTTGCCCATGGTCACATGGCTAGTTGTTTGTGTTTAGTGTCTGAGGTCGGATTTGAACTCAGGTCCTCCTGACTCCAGGGCCGGTGCTCTATTCATTGAACCACATCGCTGCCGCCCCAAATATTCTCTTGCCTACGAATGGTTGACCATCTCCTCTTCCTTAATACTCTTTCCTTCTCTGGTTTCTGAGGTACTTCTTTCTCCTGGCTCTCCTACCTGAAGGATCGCTCCTACTTAGGGGTAGGGAACCTGTGGCCTCCAGGGCACATGTGGCCCTCTAGGTCCTCAAGTGAGGCCCTTTGATTGAATCCAAACTTCACAGAACAAATCCCCTTTATAAAAGGATTTGTTCTATAAAACTTGAACACAGTCAAAAGGCTGAACCCAAGGTCATAGAAGGCCACAAGTAACCTTGAGGCTGCAGGTTCCCCACCTCTGCTCCTGCTTCTCACATTCAATGTTTGAATCAACTAGTTCTTATATGCCTGTTTGCTTAGGAGGCAGCTAGGTGGATCAGTGGATAGAACACTGGGTCTGAAGTCATGAAGACATGAGTTCAAATGCAGCTTCAGACACTTATTAGCTAGGTGACTCTGGGCAAGTCACTTAATTCACTGGAGAAGGAAACAGCAAACCACTTCAGTATCTTTGCCAAGAAAATCCCAAATGGATCATAAGGAATTGAACATGACTGAACAACAACAAAATTTCTCTGCATCATTCAGAGAAAGCGGCATGGTACTGTGGAAAGAAGACTAGAGAAGGAGATTCTGCCTTGGACAAGTCACTTAACCTTTCAGGGTCTCAGTTTCCTGATCTGTAAAATTAGAAAGTTGGACTGGATGATGTCTAAAGTCTCTCCCAGCTGTACATCTATGATCCTAGGATCATATAACCTTATGAGAGGAATAAGGATGATGAATAAATGAATGATCTATGAAAGACAAAGCATTTATTCAGTACTTACTATATACCAGGCCATTATGCTAAGCCCTGGGGATAGAAAACCAAAAGCAAAGACAGGGAGAGCATGTCCAGTAGGGCTCCAGGGAGGGGCAGTTTGGACATTACCCATGGTAAGTGAGGCCAGAAGAGAACAGATCGACTCTGCCCTTCCAGGAACAATGTTGAATTGGTTTGATCACATCTGTCATCATCAGTGTGATCATCACTAGTACTTATATAGTGCTTTAAGATTTATAAAGAGCTTTACAAATATCTCATTTTATCCTCACAGAGACCCTTGGAGACAGATTCTGTTGCTATTCCCATTTTCCAGAGAAGACAACTAAAGCAGACAAAGGTTAAATGATTTGTCCAGGGCCACATAACTAGGAAGTATCTGAGACCAGATCTGAACTCAGGACTTCTCAATGCCAGGTCCAGCACTCTCTCCTTTGCTCCATCTACTAATGTGCCAGAACTCTACCAGAACTACAGGGTGGATGACCAAGTATCGATTCACAAAAGGATGCTGCTTGTTGCTTTTGCAAACATCATGAAACCAGCTCCTTCAAGTACTTTATTCCCTTTTCTGAGAAGAGCCTGTGAGCTATCTTTTATTGGATGTCTTTGTTTTCTCATTTTCTTTGCAGGGAATGTCATAAGATCACAGTGGTAAGGTTGTCTGGAACTTTAAAGAGTATCTACTACAAACCCATCTTAAAGCAGAGGAAACTGAGATCTAGAGAAGGGAAATGACTTGCCTAAAATCACACAAAGTAATAATGGCATAGTCTGGATATAATAAATAATTATTACATATATTATATACATTATAAGTAATAACCCAGGCCTTATGACTCTATTTCCAGGACTCCTACCACATTCCAATTCCTCTTGCATATAGTCTACCAGATTAATTTTCTCAAAGTGAGTTGGATGTGACTTTATAACTTCTTGACCTTATACAGAGATGAGAATGTTAAGAACTGGAAGGAACCTTAGAACATGGAATGTGAGGTAGGGAAGGGCCCTTAGAACATGGAGCAGCAAAGCTGCCAAGGACCTAGAATGTCAGAGCTAGAAGGGCCTGAGGACATGGATATCCAGAGCTGAAGTTTTTGAGAGAGATTAGAACATGCAATGTCAGGATTTAAAAACACCTCAAATTAGTGTGGCTGGAATGCTCCTCTTGGAGACAGGAAGACGGGTTCATATCTTGGAGACAGGAAGACTTGGGTTCATATCCTGACTTTGACACAAACTGTGTGATCTTGGGCAAGTCATGCTCTCTGGGCCTCAGTTTTCTCTTCTGTAGACTAGATAGACTGTAAGATCTCTCCCAGATCTAAATTGCTGGTCATATGGACATAGAGTGTCAGGGCTGAAAGGCATCTTAAACCAACCTTCAGACAAACAGGAATGAAGGCCATCAAACCCTAAATAAGGATCTCAGTGGGCAGCATATTGAGTTGGTTTTAAAATGTAATGTTACCTATGTTTTGTTGTATTTTTAATTGATTTGTTATCTATTTCCCAGTTACATTTTAAGCTGGAGTGTTGAGGGCCCTGGCCTGACAATATTTGACCTCTGTCTTAGAATGTAAAGTGTTAAAGGTTTAGTGGTATCTGCCCCTCATTAACTAGCTCCAGGCTGGTAGGCATACTGACAAATCAACCATTCAGTGGGCATTTATTAAGCCCCTTCTGTGTGCCAGGCATTGTGTTTGGTAAAGGAAAAAGAAGAGAAACAGTTCTTGCCCTCAAGGAGTTTACAGTCTATCAGGAAAACACATTTACAAATGTAAAAAACACAAAGTTGGTATCAGATAGTAGGAAGAACAGCTTGGGTGTGGGAGGAAATCCTCCTGAAGGAAGTGGCCTGGAGCTGAGGGACTGGTGGGAATCATTCATCTCACAGGCCCCCAGGGATCTGACCCTCCCCAGCTAACAGTGGACTGTCCTTTCCCTTTGCCCCCGCATCCTCCCTCCTCATAATCCCCCTCCATGTCCGCCCCGTTCCTTTCTTCCCCAGGAAAGGAAGTTTCCGTCTAACAACGTATTAATCAGGGGCTGGCGCCGGAGTCCCCAGCCAGAGACACCTCCTCCCCTCCACCCAGGCGAGCTCTGAGCTCCCGTCTTCCTGCCAGCAGCCCCTGGGTGCTGGAGGTAGGGAAGGGATGGAACTGGGCAAAGAGACAGGGAGCCCAGTGTGGCTCGAGGCACGAGGCAGGGAGGGACGTGAGCTTAGATGGGAGCTGTCCGGGAGAGGGTTGTGAATCTCTCTTTCCTCTGACCCTCTCCCCTGGAATTGCTAGGGCCGGTTGGACAAAACAGAGTGGCTCTGGGTTCCTCTGGGCCAAGAGAAGGATCGAGTTTTGGCTGAACGGGCGCTTGGCGATTAGGTCCCGCAGCAGCTGGGAGAGTCGGCACACACCGTGGTCTGCCCTCGCCACCTGGTGGCTGCAGAATGGGCCCATCCCTGGCTTTCTTTGGGTTTTCCCCAGACAAGTTCGTCTGGGGACAGAGGATTCCTCCAACTCGGGGGAACTTGGGGTAGGGGTTGGTTTGTAGGGACCCTGGCTCCCTAGGAATTACCTGAGAGGCACCGGTGCCGGGGACTAGGCACGAGGAGGGGAGGACATGCTGTAGCGGCACAGGGATTCTAAGGGTTTTACGGGGTCTCCCAGAGCACATGCTCCCAAGGACACCGAGGACCTTTGAGAGACAATGGCTTATTGCCCTAGTGAGAAAATATCCGATCAAGTTGGAACTTCCTTCTTTCCTTTATAGAATGCGTGAGATGGAAGGGATCTTGGATTTCATCAGTTTTGGTCTAGATCTGTGATTTCAGCAGCATAGGTGGCCCGGTGCATAGAGTGCTAGGCTTGGAATCAGGAGGATTCATTTTCCTGAGTTCAAATCTGGCCTCACAAACTTATTAGCTGTGTGACCCTGGGCAAGTCACTTAATCTTCTGCCTCAGTTTCTCATCTGTAAAATTAGCTGGAGAAGGAAATGGCAAACCACTCCAGTATCTGCCAAGAAAACCCCCAATGGGGTCACAAAGAGTCAGATGTGACTGAACAACGGTGGAGATAGAAATTCACTTCACCCATGCAGAGCTGCAGACTATGCAACTGTCCCTGCACCTCCCAGTCACCACCCTTCGTTCAGGCCCTCATCATTTGCCTGAAGTCTTGCAATAAATAGGCTTCTAACTGGTCATTGTCTCAGGTCTTTCCTCCCTTCAATCCATAAATTTGATCAAACTGCAGCAGCTCCCTATTACCTCCAGGATGAAATAGAAAATCTTCCATCTGGCATTTAAAGCTCTTTATACTCGCGCCCCTCCCCGCCCCCTGCCCTCAGTCCTCTTTCTACCTCTTTTCTTATTCTTTCCTCTCCTCCACAGGCTCTATGATCTAGTTACTCTGATCTACTTGCATTTTCTCAACATGATGCTCTATTTCCTGTCTCCCTGCCTTTTTGTGACTGTTCCTCCATGACAGGGTGTTTTCCTTCCTCACCACTGCCTCTGTTTTCCTTGCTTTCCCCAAGATTCAGCTCAAATCCCATATTCTGTAAAAGGTCTCTCCCAGTCTCTCCAGCTGCTAATGCTTCCCCCTCTGAGATACCAGCCAATGACTCTGTGTATATTTTGTATATATCCAGTTATTTCCATACCCGTACCTAGTTATTTATATATCCTCACCAGAGGAACAGCTTCATTTGAATTGCTGAGGGGACCCCAGAGTGGAATGTTTCTGGAAGATCAACCTTGTGTGTCTTCCTTGAAGGCAAGGATTGTTTTTGCATTTCTTTATATCCCTAGTGCTTTGAATATAGTAGATGCTTAATAAATGCTTGTTGACTGATGGGAAATTTGGAGAGAACAGTTTCTTTCAGTTGAATGATCAGATTGAAAGCCAGATTGCAAAAGGTTGAGAAATGTGTATGAGAAGGGGAAATGGAGGCAATCCTTTTCAAAGGTTTTGGCTGAGAAATAGAGGAGAATTATAAGACTTAAGGAGATTGAAAGGTTTGTTTTTTTTTAAGGATGGGAGAGACTTGGACATGTTTGTAGAGAGCAGGGAAAGATCCAGTAGATAGGGAAAAATTGAAAAATCTAAGAGGAAGTATGATTGTGTGTGTGTGTGACAATCTGTTGAAGAGAATGGGAAATGTGATGGAGGGCACACAAAGGGTGGTTTGTTTTGGTAAAGAGGAGGGTTACCTCTCTTATCAGAGACTGTAATAAAGAAGAGAGAATAAGGGATGTTATTGAACTGAGAGATGGAGGGGAGAAGAGAAACCTCAAGGTGAATGACTTCTATATTTTTTCATAATTTTCTTTCTATTATCAGCTCTACATTTTCTTCCTCTCTCCACCCTCTCCTCTATCAATTGAGAAGGCAAGAAAAATGACATACAATATAGTATATAGTTGTATATATTTCCACATTAGCTGAAGAGGGAAGGGTGATAAGGAGGGGGGGAGGGTAAGTGGTTCTGCCAGGGATACCTCTCCTGGCATCCAGTCTGGAAGGAATTCACCAGGCTCAAGCAAACTTTGAAGCCGAAATTGTAAAGTTTATTGTTACGCTGTAGAGAACAACGGGCTAGATTCTTATGGAACCTGCAAACTCGCAGAGGCCGCAGGCATAGTTTTAAGGGGTCAGTTATGCTAACTAGGTGAGTAAGGGTGGGATCAGGGAGGAGTTAAGGAGTGGTCAGTGCTCAAAGGACCATACACTTTTGCGCAGGTGTATTGCCCATGATTCACTGGGAAATAGTTCAAGCGGGGCTAGCTGGAGGTGTGGTTTTAGGCTTGACACGTCACTAAAGAGTGCCCAGTCTGCCTCCCACCAAAGTCATCAGAGACAGTGTGGGTATATAATTGACTAAGGAGTTACCCTATAGATAAGGTATTGAAGAATTTATGGTGGGGCTGGCCACTCTAACTAAGGGAGATAACATTTACATAACTTATTGTTTCAAGCAGAGATAAACAGGTCATGAGTTGTTGCTGGGCAGAGTGCGGGAAGGGGGAAGGGGAAGAGTCAATGCTCTGAGGCTGGGGGGGTGGAAATGTGATCTTACAGACTGCTTTTACAAATTGATTTTACAGACATAGATCCCAAAGCACCCCGTTTACAAACTGATGTTACAGATTGTGATATATCACAAGGACCCCATCATTAGCCATATCCTAAAAAAAAAAGAAAAATAAAGGAAAAAATATGCTTCAGTCTACACTCTGAGTCTATCAGAGGTGGATAATATTTTAAATCGAGAGTCCTTTGGGGTTGTGGTGGCTTATTGTAATGATCAGAGTTACAAAGTCTTTCACAGTTGATCATCTTTACACTATTGCTAGGACTATGTAGATTATTTTACTGGTTCTGTTCACTTCACTTTGCATCAATTCATACAGGTCTTCCCAGGTCTTTTCTGAAACCATTCCCTTCCTCATTTCTTATAACACATTAATATTCCATCACATTTATATACCATGATTTGTTCAGCCATTCCTCAATTGATGGGCATCCCTTCAGATTCCAATTCTTTGGCAACACAGAAAGAGCTGCTATGCTTCATATGAGTCTTCCCCTCCCCCTTTTTTGTCTCCTTGAGGTAAATACTTAGGATTGGTGTTACTGGGTTAAAGAATATGCACAGCTTTTGGACCTTTGTACATATTTTCTCAGAATAGTCAGACCAGTTCACCATTCCACCAACAGTGCATTCATTAGTGGATCTATTTTCCTACATTCCCACTAGTATTTGTAATTTTCTTTTTCTGTCATCTTAGCCAATCTGAGTGTAAGGTAGTAACTGTACCTCAGAGTTGTTTTAATTTGCATTTCCATAATTATTAGTGATTTAGAGCATTTTTTAAACATGGCTATTGATAACTTTGATTTCTTCCTCTGAAAACTGTCTGTTCATATCCTTTGACCAGTTATCATTTGAGGAATGGCTCCTATTTTTATAAATATGACTCAATTCACTATATATTTGAGAAATAAGACTTTTGGTAATGCTACAAAAAATTTCCCCAGTTTTCTATTTTTATTTTAACTTCAGCTGCATTGGTTTTGTTTGTGCAAAAACTTTTAAGTTTTATAATAAAAATTTTCTATTTTACCTCCTGTGAACTTCTCTGACTTCTCTGTCTTTTTCTTAGTCATGAACACTTCTCCTATCCATAGATCTGACAGGTAGTTTCTTCTATGCTCCCCTAATTTGCTTATATCACCCTTTATGTCTATGCCTAATTTTTGCCAGACTACTTTCCAGTTTCCCCAGAAGTTTTTGTCAAATAGTGAATCTCTATTTTCTCAGTAAAGTATGAAGTAAAATCCTTTGCTGTGGGTAGGGGTGGGAGGGTAGGAAGCTTGAGGAAAGAAGGTTTAGAACAGCTGCTGTAGGGAGTGTATTAGAAAATCAAGTATGGAGGAGTACAAGGTTTTATTTCTATGTTCTCCATTTACTTCCATTGGTTGGCTTCTCTCAGGCATCTTTTATGCTGTTCTTTTGAATGAAATAACATGTGGTTAGATGATAGAACATTTTAATGGACTAGGTCCTGGTTTAATGGTCAGACCCAAAGAATAACTAATGGGCTGATGTCAATTTGTAGGATAGTCTCCAGTGGAGCACCCCAGGGATCTGTGCCTGGCCTTCTACTCTTAATCGTGTTGTTTGTTTTTTCAGTGACTTGGACTCCACACAAAGTGGAGAAGGAAAGAAAACATTGGACACTTGAGTCAAATTTCCAAAGAGATCTAGGCATGCTAGAAGAGGCCAAATCTATTACTATCATAGAATTTAGAACCAGAAGGGATGTTAGAGAAAACTAGTTATGTCTTCAAGTCCCCATTACTCTTCAAATGAGGAAATTAAGACCCCCGAGGGTGGAAGGGACTTTTATGAGATTATGCAGGTAATAAGGAGCAAAGATATACAGATCACCTGATCTAATGTTCTTGGCTTTGCTAGGTTCAAGACTAAAAATGAAATCTTCCCTAAGGCCTCAGAACCTTCATCAGGCGATGTTGACCCGTGCTGGGAAGAAGCATTAGCCAAAACAAGTTAAATGGATTTTGTGTTGCATTCTGAGACATAGTATACAAACCAAGGGAGGTTCTCTCTCTGCCTTAATCAGATTACATTTAGCACCCTAATACTAAGAGCTAGCATTTACATAGCTCTCTAAGTTTTGCAAAGTATGCTACATATGTTATCTTCTCACCTACCTGGGAGGCAGGTGCTATTATCATCCCCATTTTACAGATGAGAAAACTGAGGCAAAGGGAGGCCAAGGGATTTGCCCAGGGTCACACAACTAGTAAGTGTCTGAGGCTGGATTTGAATTTAGGTGTTCCTGAATCTCTATCCATTGCACCATCTAGCCTGGACACATTTTTAAGGAAGGACATTGGTGAGCTAGAGCATGTCTTGAAGAGGACATTAAGATAGAGAGACTAGAGACCATGCCTCAGGAGGGTTTGTTGATGGGTCCAGGATGTTTAGTCTGAAGAAAATGCTCAGGGTGGGGGTTGGGTAGGGGTGAGATGTGCATTCGGGCCATCAGAAATTCAATTGGAAGAGAAATTAGACGTGGCTATTGGCTTCAGAGGCAGAATTAGGAGCAAATGGGTGGGAATTTGCCCAGCAAATTTTGGGTTCAATGTAAAGAAAAACCTTCCAACAATGAAAACTGTCCCAAAGTGGAATGGGCCAGCTCAATTTGTACTGAGCTCCCCATCACTGAGGATTTTCAGTGGAGGCAGGATGAGTGCTTATCAAGACACTGAAGAAAGCAGTGTGACAGGTCAGGCTCCCAGAGTACCAGGGCACGAGAGCCATCTCCTCCAACCCTCTATACCATATCTAGCTTCCCCAGGAAGAGCTCCACGTGGGAGCTGCTCGTAAATCTTACACACAAAATTTTCATAAACATTTGTTTTTTTTTTCTTTTTGGAGGGCAATTGGGGTTAAGTGACTTGCCCAAAGTCACTCGGCTAGTAAGTGTGACAAGTGTCTGAGACCAGGTTTGAACTCAGGTTCTCCTGACTCTGGGGCTGGTGCTCTATTCACTGCACCACCTAGCCGCCCCATAAACATTTCTTTTTGGGTGGGTGAGGGCCACCATAGAGCACAGCAGGAATGGGTCAGTCGGCTGGCATTTACGCTTGGGATACAAAGAAAGTCGAAAGGCAGTCCCTGCTCTTGCTCTAATGGCGCTCTCAAGGGGCTCCATTCTCACGGGGGAAACACCAAGCAAACAACTACATAGAAACAAGCTATAGATGGGACAAACCGGGTTAACCTCAGAAAAGGCATTAAGATTAAGGAAGACTGGGAAGACTTATTATTTGAGTAGTAGATGCGATTTCGGCTGACTTGAAGGAAGGATGGAGGGAATGAGGAGGGAGGGACTGCAGGCTCACGGTGAGGAAGTCGGGGGTCTGGAGATGGGGGGTCGTGTGCAAGGAGCTGCCCCGAGAACGACGTCCCCGGACAGGCGAGGATAGGAAAGGGAGAGTAGGAAGGGGCCGGGTGGGGACGAGCTTTAAAAAGCCCAGTGAACGACCGTGCATTTGACACCTCCGGCGAGGTAGCAGGGAAGCATTGGAGGGGGGGAAGGAGAGTGATTCCCAGGGTTCCAAGTCGTGGCCCCTAGAGGCTTTAGTGAAAGACCACTCCACAGGGGGCACAGGCGGGGCTGCTCACAGCTGCAGCTGGACAGGAGGAAGGAGGGCGGAAAACGACGGGGTTGCTCTGGAGGCCAGGGCCCTTTAAGGCCTGGGGAGGGGCAAGACCCACTCTTCTCCGCCCCGTCCTCGGGCTGCACCAGGAAGCACTTCCCTTCCCGCCGCTCCCGGCCTCCGGCAGACCCCCGGCTCCAGCCCCGCCCGCTTGCGCCTGCGCCCTGCACTCCCTGGCCTCCGAGCTGGCCTGGCCTGGCTCGCCACGTGCTGGATCTCCGGACTGCGGGGAGGGAGGGGGCGCGGAGCCTCCCCACGTGACCGTGCGCGAGCGCTCGGGCTTCCTAGTGCTTTTCAAACTTAAGCTCCGCTCCTGCCTTGGCCGCCGCTCCCGGGCTGGGAGATTGAAAGCGAGAAGACCCCTGGGAGCGAGGAAGCAGCAGGAGGCGCACGGAGCCATAGCAGGGAGGAGGCCCGGCTCCGAGGGCAACTCCTGCCCCTCCTCTGGGCCTCGGGGCCCCCATCTGTTCAGTGCGGGGTCGGAAAGAGACTTTTCTCTCCGAGGGGCCGGGGTTGGGGCCGTTTGCTCCGACGGCGGTTTCCGTGGGGACGTTCTCCGAGGTCTGGTTCCCCAAGGCCCCTCTGAAGCGGGTGGGTGGGAGGGACTTTTACGGAGCACCTCCTTCAGGTCAGGTCCTGCGCTAAGACACTTTGCAAATGTTATTTCACATGCTCCTTCTAACAGCCCTGGGAGGTAGGTGCTGTGACCCACATGTCACGGCTTTGGGAAACTGAGGCGGACATTGTGACTTGCACAAGGTCTCCAGCCGAGGCAGCTCCTTAGTACCTGGACAGCGGCTGGGGGGTGGGGCAGGGTGAGGCTCCGTGGCTGATGCTGTTCTTGTCTTTCCCCGAAGAGAAGAGGTGAGCAGAAGGCTCCCAGCTATGGTCACGCCAGCGCCTTTGGTCTGCAGCCGGACTGTGAGCAGGTGAGAGCTGGGGCCCTGGGCCGGCTCAGGGTTCTGGGCCCCATCACCTGCCTCCCACCCCTCCTGTGTCTCCACAGGGTGAGCTCTGTGCTCAACCGGGACGTGAAGCAGTTTGGGAAGAAGCATCTATTTGATGAGCAGGACGAGACCTGTTGGAATTCTGACCAGGTGACATGGGGTGGGTGGAGCCGGACATTACTCACAGGGGCCCCAGAAACCAGGCCACTTTAGAAGAATCCTTAGACCATCAGCTGTTTTTTTAGTGCTGGATTTTGAATAAGTGGGCCTGGGATCAAATCTCAGCTCTGCCACTCACTGGCTGTGTGACCTTGGGCAAGTCACAGTCTTTCTGGTCTTCCATTTCTTCACCTATAAGATGTGGGGATTGGATTGGACAACCTTCAAGGCCTCTTCCAGCTCTAATGCACCCTTTTTAACACAAGGGCCAGTTTTCTCTTTTCACACCCAGCATCATGACTTCTATTTTACTGGTAAACTGAGACCAGGGTCCTTCCCTGGGAAGTCTGACGACCCGTGCTCCACAGCTCTAAAGAACAGGTCAGCTCAGGAACCTTGAGTAGGTCTGTGTCTCTCTGCTGCAAACTGGGACCTAGGGCCTTGTCCCTCCTTGTCCCCACCACATTTCATGGTAGGGTGCTGGTCATTTACTTGGGTCTAACTAGATTCTCTTTGGCTGTCTGACCTCAGGGCTCCTCCCAGTGGGTGATGCTGGAATTCCCACAACCTGTCCGGGTGTCTCAGGTGCAGATCCAGTTCCAGGGTGGGTTCGCAAGCCGCCAGGGCCGCTTGGAAGGTGACAAGGAGCCGTGGAGGGGAAGGAAGGTGGTCTGGTCTTTGACCTCATGGCTAGGGCCCTAGAGCTGAATCTGTGGGACTGAGCCCTTTCTCTTTCCCCTTCTTCACAACAGGTGGCAGGAAGAGCGAGACCCTGGAGAAGATTGGGGATTTCTACCCCCAAGACAACAACTCCCTCCAGATATCCTCTCTGTTCTGTGGCAAGGGTGGGACTCACAAGCTTGAAGCTAGGTTAGGCAGACTCAGAACATGGAGGTGCCATGAGAAGCCTCAGTGGGAGCTGGGGAGAAAAGAGGGAAAAGACAGGTCTATGGATATGTGAACTAAGGAAGCCTTCTGGCAGTGGCCTCACCCTAAGGATGGCCTAGGGATTTTCTTCTCTGCCATGGATGTTGAGTACTCTGAAGCTGGTCCAGTGTGACACAGGGTAAGGGGCAGGGTCACCCAAGTCTGTCCTATTAACCTTAACAGTTCCTCAATTACAGCTTCCCTGTGGCAGACGTCACACTGGACAAGCTCAAGGTAACTTTTGAAAACAGCACCGACTTTTTTGGCCGTATCATCATCTACCACCTTCGGATTCTTGGGGAGAAGCTATGAATAGCTTCAGTTCATGGGCCCAGCCCACTTCCTAGACAAGGCAGGAGAGGCCACTGGAAGGACAGCAGAAGCTGCATCCAGCTTTGGGCCAGGAAGTGGAGAGTTCTGGTTTGAGTGAACCAGCATGGTCCCAGCCCATCTTGTCCCTCCAAGGACCAGGAAGAGAATCCCAGAAGGAAAGAGCCTCAGAGTTTTGGTTTAAATCCTTAAAGGAAGCCAGTCTTGATTAGAAAACAACATTGTCAAGGCAATTTTGAAGGACTTAAGATGTAAAAGGTTTTTTTGGCCTAGACACTGGGACTTTGTTTTGCCCTACTTTGCACATTTGTTACAAGCATTCCCCCCCCCCCCAAGGGGTTTTGGAAAAAATTAATGCTTTTTAATTTAAAACGGAAAAAAAAAACCACTCCTAACTCAAGATCACTTGGCCTGTTTAAATAGCCCCACCTGTTTTATTGTCAGAAAGCCCTCTTAGAAAGTTCTTCATATGTTGTGGAAATCTGTCTTCCTTGTAACTGCCACCCCTAATTCCATCTCCCAGAACAAAAGAGGGTATGCCCAAGTCCTTCCCAGAATGGCCTCTTAGATGTTTCTCCTCTTTTCCAGGCTAAAAGTACCCTATTTATTTATAGCCGATCTTCCCTAGGATGTGATTTCAAATTTTCTCACCCCGAAGTTGCTGTAAGAGATGAGGAACAGCCTATGTTCACCCTGGTTGTTGGGGTAGCAGCTGGTTTTTATTGGTTATTTGTTCCCATTTCATGGCTTGGGGAGGCAGGGAGGGACTACCAGGGTGGCTGGTGTGGGGACAGCAGAGGAGCCAGCAAGGCTGGGTGAAGTGGGCCAAGGAGCTCTGTTTCCAGCCAGGGCAAGTCATTAGCCAGTAGCACAGTCCTTCCCGTGGTCCTGGGAGGGAGAGGAGCTGCCTTGTTTCCGTTTGGGTTTGCCCCTTTGTGTCACACTGCACATGATCATTGGGCACTGAGTTCTTGGGTGGCCCCCCCCAAAAGCTCTGTAGGTGGCTAGGAAAGATATATAGCCTTCAGCTATAGGAAGGAAGAGGGAGACCTCCTCTTGGACCTGTTCTCCCTGTCCATAGGTATTGAAGAACTGGTTTCTTTAGTGAGCTGGCCTTCCTGAGCACCAGACGGAAGGCAGAGGACCAAAGCCCAGTGTTCTAGGCCCCCTTCACTCTGTCTCTGGAAGCAGCTTGTTCTGAAAAAGCTTAAGGATATGGTTCTCCATCACCTGTTGGACTGAAGCCCAGAAAGGAGGGAGTGAGAGATAAGAAAACTTAGGACCTATGGCCCCCACTGCCAGCCCTGCTAGCACAAGGAGGCAGTACTGGAGGATACCAAGAGCCAGGGGCTTGGAACTGGCACGCCTGTTTTAGTGTCCTGGCTCTGACACAGGCCTGGCAGCAGGGCACCACCACTCTGAGGCCCAGTCTGCTTATCTGTATAATGGGGATGTTAAAGTAGATGGCTCACAGGGTGGCAAGGAAAGTACTTGGTACTAACCTAGGAGACAGGCACAAAGCCCCCATGTTTGTCTGAAATGGATCTTTCTGGGGGAGATGATGCAGATGGGGTGAAGAGGGGCTGCATAGCAAGGCAGGGGTAGGGCTGGGACTAGATAGAGCCTTGGCATGGGCTAGAATGCTTGGGGTACTGATGGGGGTCCTCATAAGAACTTTAACTTCCTGAGGATTTTAGGGCTTGGAAAGTGCTCTCTTCATGGCAACCCTATGGGGTTTTATAAAAGTGAGGAAAGAAAAAGGTGAGGCTTGGAATCGGGTTGATCCAGAATTAAGGGGAAGGTGTTTGACTGGAACCCTCTCCTATTGGGGGCAGGGTTATAGTTAGAGCTAGACCTTGGTATTAAAAATAAGGAAACAGAAACCTAGAGAACTTCAGATACTTATCCAGGGTCACAGCAAGTTCATGTCAGAAGCAGGATTAAAAACCAGGTCATCTTGCCTCTAACCACTACACCAGGGGTGGGGAACCTTTGGCTTCAAGGCCACGTGTAGTCCTTTAGGTCCTCAAATTTGGCCCTTTGAATGGATCTTGAGGCCTCAGGTTCCCTCACCCCTGTACTACACTATAAACTGCGTCTTACTAGCTCTGTGATGGAGGACAGATCTTATAAGGCTCTGTGAACCTCAGCTTCCTCATCTGTGAAATAGGAATAATACTAGTAGTACCTGAAAGTACTCTACAAAACTTAAAAGGACTAGAGTTATTATCTGCCCCCTCCCCAAGGGCAGGTCAACAGGAGTACTCTCCCCGCAACCCATTTTTGTATATAGTTTGTTTTTACTTACTTGTGTGTATTTCCACCTGGTAGAATGTGAGCTCCTTGAGGGCAGGGACTTAATTGGTTTATGTCTCTATGCCCAGCACACAACTGAAGGCTGGCACATAGTAAGTGTTGAATAAAAAAAATGCTTGCTGAATTGAAATGAATTTGTTTAGAGGTGGGTGGAATCCAGATGTTACTGACAGCCTTGTGATCCAGGAATGCTTCTGATGGTGGCCAAGGAGAAGTCTCCCTCTTACACCCTGAATATGTGCCTTCCCTTCCCCTGAAATGTACATACCCTTCTTGTGTCCCAGGGCCACAGCCAGGTCCATTGGGGTGTAGCCTGAATCTGCTTCCGTTGTTAGGTCAGCCCCTCTGGCTGAAAACCAAAGCAGGAAAGGGGGAGCAGATGGGGAAAAAGCTCAGCTCCATTTTTTTGGAGGGGGTGGGGGCAGTCATATCCTCCTTCTCCCAGCTTGGCTTCCCTGATTCATTAGGATATAAGTTCCTTGAAGGCAGGGACCATCTCATTTTCATCTTTCCCCAGTGCACAGCTTTGTCTGGCACAGTCTAAGCCCTGGATAAAAGCTTTTTTGGATCAACATGGGCTTGCCCTGGGATCCTGCAATCTTCCACAAAGTTGGTGCACCTTTGACTCCCCAGCAGGGATAGGCTTGTCACAGGCTCAGGGAATCTGCCCCAAAATGAGTGGAGTTAAATACCAACAAAGCGAGAAGTTCAGTGTTATTGTTGGCCAGTCAAATTCAAACAGAAACGGGGCCACTCTTCTGACCGTAAAGCTCCCTGCAGGCTGCATATTTAGTTTTAAAATGTAACATCTATATTTTGTTGTATTTTTGTTTATCTTGCTAAATATTTCCCAATTACATTTTAAATCTGGTTTAGGCCTCGATTGGGAGTGTTGTGGGCCACATGTCTGACATCTGTTGTCAGCCTACCAAAATCATTGCCTATGAAGGAAGCCCAGTGGATAATGGAGGACAGACAGGAAGTCTTCTCCTAAATCAGTAAGAGCACAGAAGGGGGTGAGAGTTGAAGAGTGGACTAATAGAGTCCCACCTCCCCACCTTCCCTCCCATCCAGCTCCCGAGCCACAAGTCCTGCTCCCTGACCTGGGGGTAAAGTGGCCCACACCTACCCAGAAGAGCTTCCACACACTTCACGTGGTTCCCCCTCACAGCGTAGAGCAGCGGAGTCCCACCATTCTGGAGGAAGGAGGGGCAGGGGGGAAAATGGCTCAGCATTTGACAAGGGCCTCCCTTAATGGCAGTATGTCCTACTAGGGCAGGGACCCTGTGTCTGAATATCCTCAAGGCCAGGCAGGTACTAGGGGCCCAGAGACAAAGTTACCACAGTAGGTGCAGTGCCCTTCCAGAGCCCCTCAGCTTCCTCAGCTCATCCTACTCAGGGAATGAAACCCTAGAATCTTGGTGCTGAAAGAGATCACTAAGACCTGGGGCTCTTAACCTTTTCTGGAACCCACTGGCAGCCTGGTGAGGCCTATAAACCCTTCTCAGAATGTTTTTAAATGCATGAAAATAAAATACATGGGATTACTAAGAAAACTAATTCTATTGAAATATAGTTTTCAAGATATATTTTTTTAAAAGTTCATGAACCCCAGGTTATGAAGCTGATTTAGTCCAACCCCTCACTATACAAATGGAGAAACTGAGGTTTCAAGAAGGTCAGAGATTTACCCAAGGTCCTTCCAAATTAGTGGCAGAGTCAGGATTAGAACCCAAGTCTCCTCCCTCCCAACCTAGTGGCTTTTTTGTGTCACCACATTGTTTGTGTCTCTGTTTCAGCTCCATGGGGAAAGGCAGTGTGGGGCAGTGGGAAGAGTCAGGAGAATCCTGCCTGACACATTAGCTGTGGGGTTCTGGATGAGGCCCAGGCTATGGCCTCATTGGTACTAAGAGAATAACAATTCCCAGAGTAACCACTTTGAAGGGACACATCTCACTATTACTGAAGATCAGCCTCCAAAGCCTCCCTAACCTGGGCCTCTGTCTGACTCCTGAGCATGCTGGGACTGAGAAGTGGAAGGGACTGGTGAGGTTATCTAGAAAAGGAGAGGGTCAGAATGAAAAAGACCCTGAAGTTAGGGGAATGGCCCAAGGTCACCAGGTGGTAAGCAGAAGAGCCAGGATTTGAACCTTCTGCTCCAGAACCACTCTCCTACACTGCCTTGCCTTCTCTGGACTCTTGGGGCACCTCTGGGCAGTAGCCCAGCTCCTCTAGTTCAGTCCATTCCAGGTGACGGGGATATCCTGCTCCCCCCAAGCTAAGAACAGGCACTGGTCTGATGACTACAGCAGTCACAAGTGAATGTGGGGGGGTGAAGTGGGGTCTTACCCAGTCATAGCTGTTGATGTCCACATCCCGATCTAGAAGCATGACCACAATATCTGTGTAGCCGCCAGTGCTGGCCAGGGAGAGGGCACTCTCCCGTTCCTTGGCCAGCACGTGAGGATCAGCACCCTGTGGGGCAAGAAGGTGGGTGAGCCCTGGGGTAGGGGGCAAGGCAGAGGCTGGGGGTCCAGAAGGGCCACAGACCCAGGGATGAAGAGCCCTGGTAACTGCCTCATGCTGGACTGAGTCTATTTTGTCAGAGCTACTTTGGTAAAGACATTGTGTCATTCTATTCTGCCTCTGAAGGCAAAGTAAGGCACTTGCTATTGATGCATCTGTCTCCCTGTCTAGGACAGACTGCAGAGTTAGCGTCTCCAAGGTCTCCTTCAGCTCTGACATGTTCACTTAAGAGAAAGTTTAGACTCCTCAATGTGGCGTCAAAGGTCCTTCCCACGTTGGCCTCCATTTACCTCTAAATGACAGCTGAGGAGTGAAGCTTTTGACAGCAGCTTAGAAGAAAATACCATTGAGTTCTGAGCTCCTGCCCTTTACTCCCACAAACCCTTGGGGAATAGGGAGGGTTATGGTTATAGCATGGCTCCCATGGGAGAAGAGGGAGAGGGAGGAGGGGGGAGAGAGAAAGAGAGAGAGAGAGAGAGAGAGAGAGAGAGAGAGAGACAGAGAGAGACAGAGAGAGACAGAGAGAGACAGAGAGAGAGAGAGAGAGAGACAGAGAGAGAGAGAGAGAGACAGAGAGAGAAAGAGAGACAGAGAGAGAGAATAAATAAGAGAATCTTGCTAAGCAATCCTGGCCCAGACTACCCCAGTTAGCAGACAGCTCTTCATAGTATCACTGAACCCACAGCCATATGAATAAATGTCTAGTGTCCAGAACAAGGGGAACAACCACCCACTGTCATCTGTCCTAGCTGGACCCCACCTGGAAGGCCATATTCAGACACAGGACTTAGACCTGAGAAGGGACCTCCAAGGTCACTGAATCTAGCATTTCACCCCAGGCAAGAAATCTTCTTCTATAGCCCACTTGACAAATGAACAGTCCATCTTTCTGGACTCTCCAAAGAAGGGAACCTCCACACCCCCCAAGATGGCTCCAAAAGCTGAGCTGTTCTAGCACACATGGAGGTCTCCCCACCTGCCTCCCCATCATTTCTATCTACTGCTCTCAGCTCTGGACTTGCTTACTTTCTCCATGACATCCCTCCTGGTATTTAGAGACAGCAATTATGTCCCTTCTAAGGAGTCTTTTCTGGAGGAATAATACTCTCTACATGGTCTCAAGTCCTGTGTTTTCCTCTAGAGTTTCTCTAATTTCCACATGATATAATTTTTAAAAAGCCTCAGATTGGGGGTTGGGTGACTCCAAATGATCCAATGAATTGAACACAATACAATGATTTCATCCAACCCCTCACTATACAGATGGAGAAACTTTGGTCTGACCAGGGCAAACGATAGTGGGGCAGGCGATCCCCTCTCTCCCACCGGACAGGAGATATCCATTCCATTTATGTATATGGCCTACTATTACATTAGCTTTCTAGCTGCCAAGTCACACATCTGATTTATGTCAAGCTTGTCATCAGGTAAGATCATCCTGACAGCTAAGTGTCAAAGCAGATAGACCTTGGGGGTTGAGTTCAAATCCTGGCTCAGATACTTACGAGCTATGTGACCTTGGGCAAGACAGTTAACTCTCAGTCTCAGTTTTCTCATCTACAAAGTGGGGATAATAACAGCAACGCCCTCATAGGTTTGTTGTAAGAATTCAATAAGTTAACACACATAAAGGTTTTTTTAGATCTTAAAGCACTATATAAAAGATAGCTATTGTTAAATTGTTTCCCAACTACATCTTTTCTTCATCCCATGCTTGGAACAACTGATTTTCCTTAGCTAAGCAGATGAATGTGGGATAAAAAGGAAAATTTCCCTCAAGATGTTGGTACCCAGCAGCCTTCCTCAACATCTTACCCACTCCAGCAGAAAGCGAACAGTCTCAATCTCTCCAAAAGCAGATGCCCAGATCAGGGGAGTGAAGCCACGTTCATCTGGCTTGTTCACCAAGTTGTCACCTGTTGGGATGGGAAGAGCTGGCTATGCCTATAGCCAAGCTGGCCCTTAGGCTAGGAGGGGCCTGGACTCCCCCAGCTCTCCTGGGTGTAGGTGGATATGGCATCAATGGGGGGTGGCTGGAGAGTCTAAATCCTGCTCTGAAGGGGGAATCATCATAACACAAGTGACAAAGATGCTACAGGGTCCCCCAGCCAGTGGTGACTGCCTGACCCCTGAGCTTTGGCCTCAATGGTGAGGATGGGCTGAATTGACACACTTCCCTCCATGACTAAAAGAATAGACAGAATGAGGAGGTCACCTGGGGGTCAGGGTGAGGTTTGAAGAACAAGTAGCTGGAAATTGGAAGACCTAGATTCTAATCCTGGCCCTCCCACTAATTCACTATGGAGCCTCTCTGAGCCTTCTGTTTCTGTGTCTGGAAAATGAAGGGAGCAGAAGAGGTGACTCCTGGGGAAATGTTTGTGTTCTAGGGGCCTTCTAGCTCTGGCATTCCAGGTTCTCTAGGTTGTGGCAGAGGTGGTGGTGGCCCATGGCCTTAAAACAGAGTAAAGCTACCTGAGCTGTAGCAAGCCTAACGGGGCTGGGCCTGAGCCCCTTCCCTCCCTCTTCAGCTCAGGAGGTAGATCTGCCCTGCTCACACTCTGTCCAGTACCATCCCCATTTGGGTCTCTGATAAAGTAGGCTGGGGTTGGCTGACCAAGTACAGTAACTAGGGTCTCATGTATCAAGTTTGATGGAGAGGGGCTGGGGGTTTCATTTGGGGAGAGGACTGCAAAGGTCAGAAGGTAGGCAAGAGCCACATACCTTTAAGAAGGTATTCTTTCAGTTGGGTCAGTTCTCCCTGAGCAGCAAGCTGGTGGATGGACAGAGCTGTTGTTTACAAAGGGGAGAAAGAAAGAGGCACAGATTAGAGGGGGATTTCAGGCACGACAGCGAGAGGGGAGTATCTATATCATGGTGGGGGAAGGGAGCAGCTTCTGAAAATTCAAAGATAAAATGAGAAAATCCCTGGGACCGGGTGTCAAGAGAATGGGTTTCTGAGCTGCCACTAATTTGCTGTGTGACCCTAAATACATCCCCTCCCCTGTCTAGGGCTCAATTTCCTCATCATTACATTTCAGAGGTTGAAATAGATGCTCTCTAAGATCCCCTCAGTTTAGACACTCTATATCCTACATTCTAAGAATCCATCTGGCTGAAAATTCTAGGAATCCGATTCCCTCCATGACCCTTGCCCTCCCTTTGTTCAACCTTTGGGCCTCAGGAGGCACACTCACAGTCCAAGGTGGCAGGCAGGGCTGAAATCTCATTTCCCCTCTGCCGGTTGGTTAGAGTAGTAGAATGCTTCAAGGAACTGCCTGCTGGGATAGAAAAAGGAGAAGTCAGGAGGGAACTGTTCACTTCTCCACCATGGGAGAAGAAAAGATAAATTGGATTACTGAAGTCTAAGGAAAAGAACTCTGGACAGGCAGTCTGTTAGTCACTCAACAAGCATTTATTAAGGCCTTACTATGTGCCAGGCATGGGATATAACTAAAAGCAAAAACACTCCCTGCTCTCAAGGGGTGTCCATTTTAATGGAGGCCACGACAAGTAAATGCTAGGCAAATATAACGAGAACGGGAACAATCATTATATGCCTGTGCTAAGTACTTTACAAATATTATCTCCTACATGGAGCAGATGAAGGCAATACGAAAGAGGGAGGCACTGCAGATGATGGAGTAAGCTCTGTGACTGTGGACAAACCAAGGGAACTCTTCTGAACCTCTCTGTAAAATGGGGACCAGTAACAGCAGCACCACCTATCTCCCAGGGTGTTTGTGAGGGGAGCCAGTTTTTGTAAACTGATGCTCCTCCCCCTACACCAAAGCTGTCCCCCCACGGAGCACTTACTGTGAGGAGCGGCCAGGACCCCATCCAGGTCGGGACTCCCCGAGTCTGGAGTACAAGGATACAGGCGTAACAACACCGTGTCCGAACCATCCGAGCTGTCCTGGGCTGGGTCTTCAGGTTTCGAGCCAAAGGCAGGGAGGGTGTGGGGCTCCTGGGCTTGGCCCTCGGGACCTAGGCTGGCCACAGCCCCTTCTGGATCCATGGAGGGCACTTCTGAGGAGTCCAGAAGAAACCAAGACATTAGGGTGCCCCCTCCCTTGTTCACTCCCTCCCCCTCCTTACCACTGCTTCCTTATACCACAGAGGATGCTCCCAAATCCCACGGCCTGTTCCTCTAAGAAACTTTAGTCCTTTCTAGTCCTGGCTCGCCGAGTGACCTTGACCAAGTCTCTTCCCCTCTCTAAGCCTCAGTTTCCCCTATCTGCCAAATGCTGCCCAATGCATGAGAAATACAGGCTCAGACAAACCCTTCGAGCCCTGCTGGATGCAATGACACGGGCGTGCATTTTGCTCTGGGCCCTCAGAAAGCCCACCTCGTCTGACCCCAGCCTTTCCCCTCCGATCTGGACGCTCTTCGCACCCTGGCCGGGGCCACGTCGGAGAGCGCCGCGTCCGGGGGCTAAGTGCGCGAGGCTCTGTCCACGAGGCGGCCGCGGACTGACCAGATTTTCCACCGCGTCCCCTGCTGCCGAGCCGGGAACCTCCACCTCCCGATCCCCAGCCCCGGACTTCAAAGCCTGAACCGAAAGTTAACTTTATCAAACTGCAGCGCTCCGCCCCCTCGCCCCCTTCCCTTAACCCGGCGGGGGGCCTCCCACAATGCACCTGAGCGCGGCGGGGACGGGGGGCGCCCCTCCCCCGCCTGGGAGCAGCTGCGCAGAGCGCAGGGAAGGGGAGAGGGGCGCTGGCCCTTTAAGAACTCAGCTTCGGCTCCCAGGAGACTAACAGGAGCAGGAGGAGGAGGGCCGGGCGGTGGCTAGGTCAGAGGGCCTTCAGTGCGCTTGCGCACCACCCGATCTCCTCCCGCCGGGACCAATCGACTAGGGGGCTGGGCGGGGCCTCCTCTGCTGTGCAATTTAAAGGGACGGTGCCGCCCATTTCCATATCACCCTTCCGAGGGGCAAGTTTATTCTGTCTTTGGTTTGTGCGGGGACCTGGGGGAGGCCTGTGGGTGTGGGGGCGGAGGGAACTGCGAGACGGTCCACTTGGTCCGTGGTGGGTGTATAGGGCCTCTCTCCCTTCTCCCCTGCCCAGGCGTTCCCTCTCCCAGTTGAGCCCCTCGATGAGTGTTCGTCCCACCTAAGGCCAGGAAGGTAATCCCTCGCCCAGTCCCGGGTCGAAGTCGCAGCCCCGGGACTGGTACTCCCTGCAGCCCAGGTTGGGGCTGAGGGGGAGCCAGACCGGAAGCGGAACTGGAGCGGCGCGGCTATGAGTTTCTGCCGGGACGGTCGAGGAGCTGCACCTATCCCCGGCCCCCCGAGACTTCCCATCGCCACCAACCGGCACTAACTGCCACAAACCGCCGACTCCGCGGAGGCGCCATGGAGGAGGCGGAGATGCAGCTCAAGGGGAAGAAAGGTGGCGGCGAGGCGGGGACTGGGGGCCGGGGAGGGGGGAGGAGGTGAAAAAGCGGGGCAGGCTGCAGACGCCGCTGTGTGCCCCTGGGCAAGTGTCTCCCCCTCTCTGGGTCTGACGGCGCCTTCTTGGACGGTCCGGGGTCCTTACCCGCAGACCACAGACGTCAGGGAATCCGTGAACTTGGATGGGACCAGAACACGGCCTCACATTTTGTGTTAGGCATTTAAAAACGTCTTTAGGAGGAGTCCATAGGCTTCCCCAGGCCGGCAGCCCACGGGGTGTGGACTCTGGCGAGGTGGAGAACCCCTGCACCCTCGGGTTGAGAGGGCCCTTGGGATGCCACGTCCTGGGGACCTCTGAGATGCCTCCATGTTTCCAAAGGAGAGAGCCCTTGGCCCCTTCTTGGATTGTCTCCCAGCTCATTGCCCCGTTTTTTCCTCTGCCTTGTCAGTGCTTAGAAGGAACCCACCTGGCACAGTGCACTCATTTTGCAGGTGGAGAAACTGAGGCTCAGAGAGAGGAAAGGGATTGATTGACCTAAGTTGTGTCAGCAGCGGTGGAATTGCCTTCTAAACTAGTTGTTCTTCTCCACCCACCTCCAGTTACTCATTCTTTTTACTCCTCTAACAACCCCCTCCCCAAAAGTCTATCTAGTCCAGTAGGTGTTTAGCCTCCTTTGGGGCATAAAATCTGTGATTTTAAGACGGCTAGATATGTTCCAAACCATGTTTCGCTCAGGAGGTTCCCTCTACCAAGAAAAAAAGAAGAAAGGGGAGGGGGGGTGTATTTTCTATAGAAATGGAATAAACATTTATTAAACTTATGCTATGTGCCACACATTAAAAATGCTATCTGACTTGATCTTCAGAACAACTCTTTGAGGAAGATATTGTGATGATTCCCATTTTACAGTTGAGGTAACTGAGGCAAAGAAAGGTTAAGTAACTAGCCCAGAATTACACAGCTAGTGAGTATGTAAATTTGAACTGGGGTCTCCTAACTCCAAACCCAGCCCACTATTCACCTCCTTTCTGTCCTCTGAGACATTTTTCAGTTTTTCCCAATTTCCCCCCAAGGTCTTCTTTCTCTTTTGACATCAGTCCCCTCTCCCCAACATACTCACATGAACTAGGTCTCTCCACAGACATTTCCCTTCCCTTTTCTCCTTTTTTCCCATCAAAATGCAAGGGGATTCAGAATCCTAATGTTTATTTAGAAAGATGGGGTTGATAGGGCTGCTGAGCCTAGGTTAACAGCTCCAGAACATATGTGTTCTCAGAAGGCAGTAGTTTTCTTCTGGTATTCTGAGATCCTGGGTTTTTTATTTGTTTGTTTTGGGTTTTTTTAGGCTTCTGAAATAGAATATGGCCAGAGCATTTATGTTCAGGACTGGATTGAGCCGTTCTGTCCAATTATAATGTAACACCTGAGTGAACAAGGCCAGATCTTTACGTGCCAAGAGATCAATTTGAACTATACACACACACACATACACACACTCTCACTCTCTCTCTAGGCATCAGTTGTTTGTATTGTTGAGGGAAGGTTCAGATATTTTCCTCCACTGAGGATGCAGAAGTTGTTACTGTAGAATTCTAGTAAGTTACCTGCCCTAGACCTGCTCTTGGGTGAATGGTTGATAAAGTTTGGGGAAGTATAAGAATTGGGGGGAGGTAATTTTCATTATTTTGGGATCTTTATATGGACTGCATCTTAACCATGGTCACTGGTCTTGGGTTCAGTTACAGACAAATTCACAGAGAGTGTTTACGTCCTGGCCAATGAGCCATCTGTGGCACTGTATCGCCTACAGGAACATGTGAGGCGCTCCCTGCCGGAATTAGCCCAGCATAAGGTGAGTTTAGAGCCAGTGGCTGGCATAGTCCTTATTTAAAGGACTCTTTAACTCTTAAACTTGGGCTCAGTGGAAGGAACTAGAGACATTTTACCTTCAAAGAGATTTGGGGGTGAGGGGGGACATAAATCACTGTCATCAAAGTCCTGAAAGGGTTGTCATAGAAAGAGATGCTTACTCTGTGTGGCTTCAGAGGATGTAACTAGGACCATTGTACAGGGAGGTAGAGTTGTTTCAGGAGCAACTTACTGATCAAAGGTGTCCCCTAGTGTTATTTGCTGTTTTTTTTAAATAGTGAGCACTCTGTCACTGGGATTGTTTAAACAGAGAGGGGAGGGGGTGTTGTAGAAGGGTTCATATTTCAAGTAGGGTTTGAACTACATGACTTAAATTTTTAAAATTGATATCTTCTATTTACCTTATGTTGGCTTCCCAAAATTTCTCTCCTTTTTCGCTTCCTCAAAGAACCAGTACTTATAATAATAAAAAAGGAGGGTTAGAGAAGGCAGTTTAGCCAAACTAAACACCTTAGTTGAGTCTGCCACTATATGTGGTCTTCATACCCATCACCCCGCTCCCTGAAGATGATTTTGAAGGTCCCCTATAATTCTGACTTTAACTATGTAGTATAGGGGAAAGAGCAGTACATTTGGAAAGTTAGGCCAATTTCTAAAACTTCAGCTTCCCAGTAGGCAAGTCAGCTTACTTCTCTGTGATTTGGTTTCTTTAAAAATCAAGATAGTCCTTTTCACAAATGCTTTGGAAACATTGAAAGTGCCTATATTAATGTTAGTTGCTGTTAACATCCTTAACTGACTCTGCTTGCTTCTGGGATTGATGCTAACCTGGATAAGACCTTACCAGCTACCTTTGTGGAATCTGAGTACTGGGTTGCTTTCCTGCAAGAGTAGCAGGTTCCATTTTATAGGGTATTTAAGTACAGAAGAGTTACAAAGCTTGCTCTGGAAATTCTAAGGAGGGAAAATTGTTTCTGATCAGGGAAGGCTTCATGGAAGAGGTAGCATTTGATCTAGGCCTTGAAGAATGAGTGATGTTTTAGCTGAGATGAGGAAGGAGGAATTGTAGACTTTGGCAGTGTTGGGGAGAAGCAGTAGCAAAGGAGTGTAGTTCATTTCTTGGAGGACAACATGGAGAGAGAAAAATGGAAGGTCTAGAAAGTTAGGTTGGCACCAACTCCCAGAGGATCCCACGTATTGAGTGGGGAAGTTTGTGTTTTGTCCCATAGGCACCGGAGAGGGTATTTTAAGTATGGGAGTAACATGGTCACGACTGTATGTTAGGGTAAATCACTGGATATTGGGGTGAAGGATGGACTCAAAGAAGGGAGATTGGTTAAGAGGCTTGTCAGTCATGTTGGTTAGCATAGGAACCTGGAGTTGGTGAGGTCCAGGTGATTTTGAACAGCCTTGGAAAGAAATAGTTACCTGCTGTTCGGAAATTGTCATCTGCATATTGTTTCCTCCATTAGACTTGAGGCTACAGGTTTCCTACCCCTGGACCACAAGCTCTTTGAGAAGTGGGACCTGGCTTTACTTTTCTTTGTGAACTTAGCACAGTGCTTGGCTCACTGCTTAATACATGTTATATTGCCTAGCAACAGTTTTAGTGATAGTAAGTAGGAGAGCTCCAAGTTACTATTAACATGAAATAAATCTACCTGCTATTCCAGATGTGACCATCTGGCTGTCCTCACAAATCAGACTTTAATAGTAAACCCATAAGACTGTCGTGATTGAAATGCTCATGCATTTCTGTCCCATGAGCCAGGGGCTACAGCTGCTGAGATATCTGACATCTACATAAAACATAAATCTTGCAAAGTGTAAATGTTTTTAAAGTTTAAAGTTACGGGATTGGGCTCCTGGGGTTTTACCTAGATACAAGTTCAGTGAAGATTTCACCTTGTTCCTTTCTTCTGCTTGAGAATTTATTACTCTGTGTAAACATGAACAGCATTCCATTTTCAAACATGCTTTTTTTTTCCTCATTGCCCCCAAATCTTGGAGTCTCTTTGTTGTTGTTTTTAATCCTCTCTAAGGGGTTCCATTAGTATAAACAAATGCTAGTCTTACAGAATCAAAGAATGTTGCTGCTTGAAAGGTCCTTAAGATATGGAACACAGAATGCCAGTACTGCAACCTGAATAGTGAGAGCTGATATTGATATGGCACTTTCAAGTTTACAAAGTGCTCTGTATTCATTCTCACGTGATCTTCAGGATATTCTTTGAAGTAAATACCATGGGTATTGTCACTATTTTATAGATGAGGAAACTGAGACATAGAGAATTATTTACCTAAGGTCACACAGCTTGTATCAGAGTTGGGATTTAAACTCCATTCTGTGTGCTGAAGCCAGGTCCAGTGTTCTTTTCTCTGCTTAGTTCCCTCTAGAACAGGGGTTCTTCTCAGGTTCTTCTCTCTGCCCCATTCCCCCCATTTTGGTAACTGTATTTCAGTTTGAATGGTTTCATTCCTGATGAATTTTAAAAATTTTCAGTTCCAAATTCTCTCTCTTCACCCTTCCCACACCCAATGAGAAATACAATTCCCATTATACATATGAAATAATGCAAAATATATTTTTACATTAGCCATATTGTGTAGAGGAGGTGGGGGAACCAAGAAAAATTAAATGGAAAAAACACTTCAGTCCACAGGAAAGTAAAAAAAAAAGTATGCTTCAATTTGCATTCAGACTCCATCACTTCTTTTTCTAGAGGAGGATAGTATTTTTCATCATGAGTCCTTTGGAATTATTTTGGAATAATGTTCTCCTGGTTCTGTTCATTTTACTTTGCGTCAACTCATCTAAGTCTTCCCAGGCTTTTCTGAAACATAGTTTCATCTGTAACCTCATGTATTTTATTTTATGTATTTAAGAACATTAATCTGAGTAATCCTTCAGTTTTACCAGACTGCCAAAGGGCACATGATAGTGGAAAAGGTGAAGAACCCTTGCACTAGAAAGAATCTTATTTATCTTCTTTATTTGGCAAATTTTGTAACTGGCAAAGTCCTTTGTAAAATGTCTATATGAGTATTTTTAAGTCCCAAGATGACTTTTGCGTGGAAAAAAAAAGTAGCCTCTGCATAATTGAATGGGCATTTTAAGTAGCCAAAGTCCCTGCTCAGCAGAATACCTTAATGAGAGTCTTGATACACCAACTCCCTATTACTCCTCTCAGCTCATCATTCCTGGTTTATGATCAGTGGTTCTGTCAAGGTGCAGAGAGCTTTAGGATGGTTAAAGAAAATCATCTGCATGATTGGAAACAGGCAAGAGAAGCACCAACAGTGTGAATTTTGGTAGCTTTGGTGACTCTGTAAATGCTATTGTCCCTAGTGATTAAAATTAGAAGAAAACTGTGCAGAAGCTTAACATGGTAGGAAGAGAAGGGCCAGCTAATCTTGGGTCACTAAGTACAACCTCAGAAGATCCCTTCTAAGGTTGGTGTGATAAATAGAAAATCTCACCCTGTGAGATAAAAGAAAAAGTGTAGCATGTTAGGAGAGGATCATTGTCTGTGCCTTTTACTGATTATCACCTATATAAAAGAGGCATTGTGGTGTGGTGGGTACAGGATAGTATTTTCAGTAAGAGAACTTGGGCAAATTCTGATTCTGCCTTATTATTCAGTTTTCTCCTCTCTAAAATGGGCTTAGATTCAGTGACCTCAAAGATTCAACTCCATTTCTGATCCTCTAAGTAAAGAATGGGGATGGAAGAGAGGGAGATAAACAGTGAATATAAACTGTAATCTTCAGTAGTAGTAAGTAGCAGTCCTAAAAACCTTACATACCTTACAGGTGTTCAGAAAGAAGAGGGTATTAATAGCATACTATGCCCTCTCTTGGGCAGACCATGTCTAGAGGAGAAGTCTGGTAGAGGAGGAACAACATGTGACATCATCCCAGATGAGGATCTGTTAAAACAGCTGAGAATGAGTAGGAGAGACAGATGGTCAAGTTCCACATGGCTTTGACAGCATCCTATAGGATAGACAGGATGGACAAGGGTGGGGAGAAACTTGAGGCCAGCACAGGGGGTCAGCAAACTTTTTCTGTAAAGATCTAGATAAGTCAGTATTTTGGGCTTTTTTGGGCCAAGAGGAAAAGTCAAGGATATTATGTAGGTAATAATAAGAGAAAACAAATTTTTAAGTGATGAAATATGATTAAGTACAGTGTTTTGTAGTCCAGGTTTACTAATGAAAAGAATAGAATACTTTGTTCGGGGAGGGGCATGGGAGTAGGTAATAGCATTTCGATTCATTTAGATTCAAAGTTAGTGTTCTCTGTCATCAGAATTATGAATGTTCATCTGTTAATGCTGCTCTGTAATGAGATTTTACATGTTTCATCTTTGAAAATGCTCTTTTGTAGAGATAGTTATTGCCAATACTGACATCAGTCCATGAGCAGGTGATTTTGTTTGAGTATATTCATCATTTAGAAGGCATTTCTAGAATTCTATTAGATTCTTCTCTTGATATTTGCCTTTTAGCAGCTAATTGTATTGCAAATTAATCACTCCCAATTGAAGGTTAGGTAGAGGCTCCTCGATTGTGGTTAAATGGATTTTGAAATGTGGAAATTCTTTTTGCATTTGAATTGAGGTCTGAAAAATACTGCTGGAATCATTGTTTGAGCTCAGAAAATCTATTCGCTGCCAGTTTGTGTGGGAATGGAGATTTCTCTTGTTTTAAACGTTGACAGCCCAGGAAATGGATAAAGCAACTTGACATAACTTGTGGTTCAAACAGTGTTAGTTGTTATAGAATTTATTTTACTGTGGTTTAAGTTTTACATAGAAGCACTGTTTTGTCTTGTAATTTTAGGTTGGATTCATTAAGAAACATTATCAAGTCTAGCAGAAGCTAGAGGCAGTTAGACAGTGAAATAGATAGATGGAGTAGTGGGCCTGGAATCAGGAAGACTCATCTTCTTGAATTCACATTTGACCTCAGATGCGGTGTGACCCTGGGCAAGTCACTTAACTCTGTGCCTCCATTTCTTCATCTGTAAAATGAGCCATAGAAGGAAAAGGCCAACTGTTCCAGTATCTTTGCCAAAAAAACCCCAAAAACCTCAACCCAAAAGGGTCACAGAGTCAGAAATTACTGAACAGCAACAACAGAAGGAAGTACGTAAACCTGAGTTCAATCTTGCTTTAGACACTCCCTAGCTGTGTGACTCTGGGAAAGTCACTTCACCCTGTTTGCTTCAGTTTGCTTCAGTTTCTTCATCTGTAAAATGAACTGGAGAAGGAAATTGTGAACCACTCCAGTATGTTTGCCAAGAAAACACCAAATGGAGTCATGAAGAGTTGAACACAATGGAAAAAGAACTGAACACAGCAAAAGCTAATTTCCAAAGCCATTCAGTAGTCAGTGATAGTGGTTGAAGGCTGTTCTTTTTGTTAAAAAACATTCAGTTTTGTCCCTGAGCTCAAAAAATCATAATAAGACATTTTTTTTCCTCTTTGTGCTTTGATGTGATGGAGATGCACTGGTAGCTTTTTTTTTTTAATGTTCCATTTCAACTATACATGGGGCATTTGAAACCCTGTTGAGATGTAACTGTATATGTATAACTGCAGTTTGTAATGCAGTGGCAGGGCAAGGCAGTGACAGTGACACATGTGTCTGTCCCAAATGCTCGGCTCTGTTGTAGCATGAAAGCTGATGTAGACAGTAGATAAGTTAACCAGTGCTGCTGTGTGCCAAGAAAATTGCGTTTATGGACACTGGAATTAGAATTTTGTATAATTTTCATGTTGCAAAGTAACCTTTTGATTTTTTCAACCATTTTAAAATGTAGAGATCTTCCTTACAGGAATTCAGCTGAATTTGGCCCAGTAGTTTGCAGACCCCTGGGCAAGGAGACCAACTAGGCTGTTAAAATAATCTGGGAGGGGGGAGAGCCTCTGTCTGATGTATGTACATGTCAGAGGTGGTATTTGAGCCTAAATCTTTTCAGATTCTTAAGTGTCATTAGAATAGGACCTAAGTGGAAGGGTGGGTGCTTTGAAAGATAAGATGTTCCATGTAAAGTTGTTCCTTTCTAATTATGTACCTGAAAGCTTCAAAAAGTAGAAAAAGATGTTGGTGGTAGAAAGCAAAGGTATAGATTTAAAAACTTTAAAAACAGATCACATTTAAAGTCGTCCCTGGTAGACAACTTCTTTGTTTTAACTAGGCAAAAATAAGACCCTTGCTGTCATAAACATTAGTATTCCAACTCTTCTCAGGTCCGTTGGACTCTCAAAAAATGGTATATATTCTTATAGCAAATCTGAGTCTCTTGAGGTTTCTCATTGATTTAGGGAGGATGGGGGGAGGAAGGGGCAGGCAGTTCTTGTAACAATCTAGTCACTAAGGTCAAAGCGAGTTGTCTCCAATATTAGGCCAATCACAACAAAGTAATTCAGCATTTCAGTCTGTCTTCATCTCGTTCTTAAGGGGAAGATCCAGGTCTAGGCAAACTTTATATGCCTTATCATAAACCATTTATAAAATGTTGGTGCTGGAAAGGGCCACAGAATAGACATCATCTGTCTAGTTGCCCTGAAGGATTGTGGTCTAGTAGTTCAGGAAGAGAGTGGCAGAGCTGAGACTGGATCCTTGGTCTTCAGGTTCCCAGGCCAATTCTCTGTTTCCTTTAGAGCACTATCTAAATTTTGATCCACCCCTTCTCCCTACTCCCTCTGGGGGGAAAAAAGGAGAAGAAGAAAGGGCTTTCATTGAATAATCTCTAGCATTTCTTTTCAGTCTGACATGCAGAACTGGGAGGAACAGAGCCAGGGAGCCATCTATACTGTGGAATATGCTTGCAGGTAAACTCAGGAGCCTAATTTTCATTTTTCTTTCTACATTTACAAACAGAATTTGATCTCAGCACTGAGGAGGAAAGGATAATTGTTCCCCCAGAAGGGGACGCCTTCTGTGCCTGGCCCCAGAGCTCATCACTCAGGTTACTTTCAGTGTATGTTTCATGTGATGACTCATTCTTCTCCATGTCCTACATCAAATATTGGAAATGGAATCTGGCTCTCAGTTCAAGTCAATAAACAGTTGTTGTGTCCTTACCCCAGATTTGGACTGAATGTAATTTTAGAAATGCACGTATCTCTAGTTCAAATACTTTTTGCATGTAAGTCACTGTGCTAGGTGCTGGGACCACAAAAATTTTAAAAGCAACCCAGTTCCTTCCCTCAAGGAGCCTATATTCTGTAGATAAGTATTATACAAAGCATGGGTAAAAGAGCCAGGTGAAGTGCTCTAGGACAATTTATGGGGAGGCATATAGCTTTGGGTGAAGGGGAGGAGCAGGGAAAGCATTCCAGAAGAGATAACCCCAAGTCCTGTACTCATCCCTAAAACAAGAGTGACCCCCATCCTCCAGGCACATGGATGAATTCCCCCCTTGAGCTGAGAGTAGCCTGGGAACCCTTAGTCAGGCACTGACATGCTTTTTACTATACCCATCCCATACGTTACATTGGTGGAGGTGAGACCAACAGACCCTGGTAAATGCCTTTCTTGTTCTCTCCGTCCCTCCCTGTTTTTCAGTGCTGTGAAGAACTTGATGGATAGCAGCATTCATTTCCGAAGCATTGAAGGCTTGCTGAAGCAGGCCATCAGCATCAAGGACCAGCTGAATTCTTCTCAGGGTCGAAGGTAGCTCCTGAGAGTGGACATTGTGTTGTATAGTCTAAATCGCTGGCTCTTATTTAAAGATCCACTGCCTGCCAGGAATATTTTAGGGAAGAGTGCATGAACCTGTAAGCTAGTTGGATTAAGAACAGGGCTGCCCAGAGCAATGCAGAAAACCTCCCATTGCGTGTGTTAGTCATTATGTGACTTTTCTTTGTTGGGCAAGAATACAGGTAGAGTTTTCAGATATTGAAATTAAAATAACTTATTTTCATATGTCTGGAAGAATGTTTTTGGCTAATATGTAGCCCCCCTTTTTTTGTTCTTCATCTTGCTAGCTAATTTGAGTAAGTTAATGCTTTAATCCTGCAACAGCCTCCTTTTTCTGATGCTTCCGGGAGCCTTTTCTGAATTGGTGGTTCTAGGAGGCATTGTGAAATACTCCCCACTTCCCCCACCCACCCCAAGTGGCAGAGTCCCCTATTTCCTGCCTCTTGACACAGGTTGCTAAAGGACTAAGGCTGCTATTGGTTCCTTCCTGTTCCTTCTGGGAAGGCCAGTTTGAAGGGATCAAATAAAAACTATCTGATGACAAAATTACAAGCCTGGTTTTTATTAGGGAACTTAACTGTGTCTTGCCTAGGTTGCTCCAATTGTTTGATTTTTACAGGATTTAGACCTACCCCCTAAGATTCCTGACTTTTAAGTTCATTGTATTGGAAAGAATATTGGAGTCAGGAAGACCTGGGTTCTGGTTCTAGCGCTTCCCTAACCTGACTTGGTTAAGGCCCAGCATCTGGCCCAAAATTTCCCAAGTTGGTTCCTGCAAAGAGACAGTGATAGTCACAATCACAGAAAGTCAGTGGAGCAAGAATGTTATACATCATTCTATTGAACCTCTTAATTTTACAAATGGAGAAACTGAGGCTTAGGACAAGTGCTTGGCCCAGAGTTGGCCAGCATATATCTGTGTTTCTGTTGAAGTCACAGATGGTTCAATGTGTATACTTCCTAAAAGTCTTGGCATTCAGGGCTCTTGTAGTAGCTTTGAATTTAAACTTGGCTCCTTCCTGATTCCTTCTTGGGTGGGGAGAAGAGATTGAGCTTTGTTGGATTGGTTTGATTTTTTTGGCCTGTGTGATGGTCATGTTTTGTTACAGCCCTGCTGACCCGAAGCCTCCTTTGGCCTGATTTTTGGATGAGGCAAATCTTTCTCCACCTTCCCAGGTCAGTGTAGAGAGGGGGATGATACATCCTGCTGCTCTGGGGCTAATTTTGCTGCCTTCTGTTTCCAGATGGAAACCTCACTTTTCTATAACCTATCCACAAAGCTCCCCACATGGACATCAAATCTAATCAGAGGGATCTTGCAATTTAAAGTGTCAAGGTGGGAGGGCCCATAGAGTGTGGCCAGACACATAGACCTGGGATGTTAGGCCACAGAATGGGAGCACTGGAAGAGACCTCTGAGATCGTGTCATCCAACCCTGTCACTTTATAGGCGAGGGCTTTGAGGAAGAAGAGATTTCCCGATTGGGTCCAGAGTCTGGCCCCTGATGCTCGAGGTATGGACTCCTGCTGTACCATGATGGAGGATCATGGGAATTAGAGATGAGGCTTGATGATCTTCACATTCCTTTGGCACTTTCCCCATACCAACACTGTCAGAAGATCTTTGATTTACAAATGAGGGCATTTAGTCCAAGCAGCAAAATAACTCACCCTTGGCCATCCAGGCACTAAGTAACAGTACTCGGTTTTCAAATACTTTGCTTTTTCTACCTCAGTCTGCTACTGCTGCTGTCCCTGCTACCATCACCACTGCTGCTTCTGCTGCTAGCTGTCCAGCTGTTCTTTGTTAGTCTGTCATTTACTTTGCCCCATCTCACCAAATAATCCATGTGTTCCAGGCAGCAAAGGCCCCCAGAAGACCAGTCAGGCTCAGAAGTCAGAAGCCAGAAGCACCAAGGAAGAGAAAAGGTCCCTTATCTTGGCCAGCACTTGTTTCAACCCCACCTTGACTCAGAGGTTCCTGTGTGTGTCAGATTGGTCCCTAATATGAGCAGAAGACATTTTTGAAAACCCTATGACTCTGGCTCTTTGTCTTAGGAGTACCACCTCCTGATTTCTTAGCTCTAAATGAGAAGACTGATGTCTTTCTCTTTAGGGACAGCTTTCCTCTGTTAGGGGAGCAAGTGCATATGGCTTCCTGGTCCCAAAGGCTCCTCTAGGAAATGGCAATTTCCTGTTTGTACAATATCAGAGAATGGACCTTGAAGGTCATGTAAAAAAAAAAACAGGTTAAGACAAGGGAAATGACTTAACTTGCCCAAAGTTAGTCACACCATGAGTCAGTGGCTGAGGTGGACCCTAGAGCCTCAGTGTCCTGACCCTCTTGTGTAGTGTTCTTTTCATTTCATGTTGCAGTGGTATAAAGGCTTGTGAAGGGACTGGTATAAGGGCACTGAGTACCAGGCCAAATGGGCAGCATGTGACCTTGCTGTATTTGCTAAGTGGGTGAGGACCCTAGAGCAAAAGAAGCCTGAGACAGGCTGCTAGAGAACACTTCTGGTCAGCTTGGGATTTGGGGCTGAGAAAGGGCCTAAATAGACAGGACAAGGTGGGGGTGGGACCCCAAGTTTGAGAGCCTGATCAAATCTCTTTAGTGGAAAGGGCTTCTGGTCAACCATTTTGTCTTGTTCAGTCATGCTAAATTCTTTGTGACCCCGTAGACATAGCACATCAGTATTGTCCATGGGCTTTTCTTGGCAATTTTCTTCTCTAGTGAATTAAGGCAAACAGAGGTTAAGTGCCAAGGGTCACATAGTAAGTGTCTTAGGCCAGATTAGAATTCCAGTCTTTCTGACTCCAAGGCCCAGGGCTCTTATCAAATGAGCCATCTAGCTACCTCGTTTTAAATAAGAATTTTCTTTATAGTTTCTTTAGGTGGCTATCAACCTCCACTTGACCTAGGGGTTACTTGTTGGAGCCCTTTAAGACTCTACCCGAACTCTGAGAACCCATGGAAAACTCAGGCAAAGGATAGAGCAACTCAAGCAGGGTTGGAGGCACCTGATGTTGTGTTCTCCCCTGTGATTTCGGGGTATTGAGTATGCGCTGCTAACAGGGGAGCACTCCCCTGCCATGAGAAGCCTGCTACTGCTGAGGCACTTGGGAGAACAGAGTCGGGGAGGGGAAAGGAGCTAAAAGGAGGGAGGCAAGGTGAAAGGGGAGGAGGGAGAGAAGAGGGGATTGTGAATGAGAGAGAGATTAAACAGCAAGACATTACATCTTGGTGTCAGGACTCCTTTGTTTGGGAGGAGTAGGTTCCCCCAAGGGGTTCGTGGGGGCGAACCAGAGGTCGCAGTGGAGCGACTGGGAAAGGAACTCTCCAAGGGGTCGCAGTGGGGCAACCATAAGGGTTGTAGCAGGGCGACCAGAATCGCGGAAGGCGATTGGAGTGCCGCAGAGGCGGCTGGAGAGGTGAGTTTGATGTCAGCCCTGTCAGGCGGGCCCTAACAGTTACTGACCCATGACCTGACAGCTTTATGTAAGGGACAGAACACTGGATTGGAGTCAGAGGCTTGAATTTTGCCTTTATATACTGTTGTGTGTTTGGGCGAGGCCTTTCTGTGGGCTTCAGTTTCATCATCTGTAAAGTAAGGGTTTTGTGGCATGAGGGTAGGGAGGTGGGGTGGTCAAGGAGTGTGGCTCGGGGGTTAAAGTGCCTTCTGGTTTACATCTTGTGATTCAGTTTAGTTCTACAACTTATCAAGGTTGCCTGTTCTGTTCTTGGACAGTATTCAACTTCCTGCAAATCCCACCATTGACTCCAGCTTCTGTACTTCTGGTACTTGGTATTCCAACCTTTTTTTTTGTTTGTTTTTTGGAGGGCAGGGCAATTGGGCTTAAGTGACTTGCCCAAGATCACATGGCTAGTAAGTGTTAAGTGTCTGAGGCCAGATTTGAACTCAGGTCCTCCTGACTCCAGGGCTGGTGCTCTGTTCACTTCACCAAGTAGCCGCCCTGGTATTCCAACCTTTTGAAGCTCTGAAGGTATCTTCCAATACTCAGTCAGGAAAGAGTAACTGCAAAGAGGCAAAGAACAGAGGCCTGTATCCATAGGCCACCAGGCAGCTGGAAGCAACAGCCCTCTTCAAATACTGCTATTATCTCAGCAATAGTACTTTATGCTGGCTCTGGGGCAAGGTGGCCTTCAAGCCTTTCCCTAACCCAGAAAGACCACAGCAGCTCATCTTCCTTGCTTGAAACCCAGCCAGGCAGGAAAGAAAAACTAGTGTCTTTCAAATATATTCTCAGTTCTGGATCATCCAGTCAAAAGGATCCTCTTCTCAGTGTGGCAAAAGAGCTAGGCCCTTCCATTTACCATCATCACATACACCTTTCCAGAAGCAGGCTCCCCCTAGCCTTTTATGGACTAGAAGCAGATTGAGGACATAGTACATTCTCTGAGGATGAGATCCCACTGGCTAGGACCTGTTACATTGGTAATTACTTGTCTATTTACATATTATACCCTGCCCCACCCTCTCAGTGAAATGTAAGCTCCTTGAGGCAGGAGATAGAATGGGGATGATGTTGCACTTAGTAGGCATTTATAAATCTTCCCTAAGACACTAGCTCTGCCTTGATTTCTTCATCTCTAAAATGGGATAATAGCACCAACTCCTGTGAGGATAAAATGAGATAGTATTTGTAAAGCGTGTAGCCTAGTCCCTGGCACATAGTAGGCACTACATAAATGTTAGGTGCTCCTATTCCTCCTCCTCTTCCTACTAAATGCTTGTTGGATTGACTTTCATTGAACTAACTCAAAAGGAAGCAACTTTTTGTTCTTCAAAGAATGATCAGTATACACCAGCTGATGCCATTTGGTAAGAGATTATACATTGATAGAGGAAGAAGAGATAAGCCATGGTGAGTGGTCTCTCACACTGAGTGGCACCAAGGCAGCTATATTTGTCTTCTTTGCAGAAGCAGTAGAGAGGTCTGCTGTCTTCCTGGAGAGGTTCGCCCAGCTTGTTAAATCTGTGACTACTACCCACTTAGGATGACTCCTGTGGCCACACATGATGCTTCCAAAAGGAATCTAGAAAGCATTGCTAAAGATTATGAAGTCTTAGGCCACCAACTGAAGACTAGGGAGCTACAATGGATGTTTTTGTCACCACTGCCAATCACAGGCAAGGATTTCAGAATATACAGGCATATTTGGAAAATGAATATCTTGTTAAGAAAATGGTATTTGCAACAAGATTTGGATTTTGGACCACAACTTAAGATTTAGAGATAACATTTTGCATATGGTTGAAGTGTATTTAACAAGCACTGCTTAAAATGTAATTGGATAGAATCTTGCAAACCTAGTTGAAAAGGTTTTAAACTAAAAAGGAAAGGAAAGGGAGAAAACTTCCTGTATACCATAATGAGTGGCTGCAATAGAAGAAGGATAGCAGTAAAGCTGCTTAGGAATTCACAGACAAAATCCAAAGAAGGAAACATCAATAAAATACATGAACTCATATATCTGTACATAAATGCACAACACAGTGATAAGGAACAAGGTGACCTAGATGTCAAGGAAGCAAATTTTACTTCATGGTATAATAATGCTAAAATAATAATATTTATATGGCACTTTTTAAGGGTTAAAAAGTGCTTTACTGACATTATTTCATTTGATCGCTGGTAAAATCAGGCCCATTCAAAAGAAGAAGAGAGCATCAACTTTTAGGGCCTTGTATGTATACTCTGTTGTCTTTGGAAGAAGAAAAATGTAACCAACGTCCTGAAAATGATTGACCGTTTTGTCCAATATGCATAGGAACCAGAAAGCTTCTGTAGTTGCTATGGGATGTCTCACTCCCAGCATGAGGCTGATTACATCTCCCTCTCAGAGTTAGGGGACTAACCCTGAGGAGTTAGGAGTGTCTCTTTTCTAATATTATTAGTTGGAACCACCATTTCCAATGTGGTCCACTAGTGATTAGCAAAACATTTTCTTTTAATCAATTACCATCAATTAGCTTTTACTGAAGATATTTCCTAAAAAGATAGAACAGTAGTATAAACATTCCTCTGCTTCAATACCAAGGGGGTAAATTCTCCCCAAAGCTACCTAAGGCTTAAAGTTTCTACATATGGTCGCACCAAGTGTATGTAATACCTTATATGTGCTCCAGATGGTATCTAGTCACAAAGTGGGGTATGAACACTCTCACCCTTTCAATGGCTTCCTAGCCTTTTATGGACTAGAAGCAGATAGAGCACATATTACATTTTCTGAGGATGAGGTCCCACTCAGTTTTAAATTCCAAGATATAGACCACCACCCCTAAGTTACATTCACTCTCTGTATCCTGGGGGTAACCCTGGTTAGGGGAAATACACATGCCCTACTCATCACTCTAGTTTTTGAACCCTTAGCCAATATGTTTTCTAGTTACACAATTAGCTTTTCACAAAACAGTGCCATCAGTCATTAAGTCTTTATTAACTACCATGTACCAAGTGCTGTATTCATTGCTGGGGATAGAAAAAAGCAAAAAGTAGTCTGTGCCCTCAAGGAGGTCACAGTCTAATGGGAAGACAACAAGCAAATATGTACACACAAACTTTGTACAGGACAATAGGAAATTAATAATTAATGAAAGAAAGGCACTAGAATGAAGAGCGATTGGGAAAGATTTCCTGTACAGAGTTTAGTTGGGATTTGAAGGAAGCCTGGAAAGCCAGAAAGCAAAAATGAGGAGGGGGAGCATTCCAGACATGAAAGACCGTCAGATAAAATGTCCAGAACCAAGAAATGGAGTTGTCTGGTTCATGGAACAGCAAGGAGGCCAATGTCACTACATCAAAAAGTACTTGGTAGGGAATAAAGTGTAAGAAGGCTGGAAAGCCTTGAACCCCAGGGGGAGTAGTTTATGAAGGGCTTTGAATGCCAAACAAGACTTTGGATTTGATTCCCAAGGTAATAGGAAGCCCCTGGAGCTTACTGAATAAGGAAGGGATATAGTTGAACCTTTGATTTAGGAAAACCACTTTGGTGGCTGAATGGAGTATAGAGTGAAGTGGGGAGAGACTTGAGGCAGGCAAACCTATTAGTAGGCTATTGAAATTCATGTAGTATATGTTACTTGTACAATCAGCCCCTTGTAATAATACTTAATAAGGCAAAATAACCAATTTTGTGTGTATGTGTATATACACATATATATGCAAATGCATAAATAATAAAATATAACAAGACATCTACCAACAGGTCACCCTCTGCCACTAGTGCACTCTATAGTGAAGAGTGGTCACGCACTTAAAGGAAACTGGCAAGGAAAAACAGGAAGGAAAACTCATGAAATTGGGGTACTTTTATAGCTTTAGCCAGCAGGCTTCAGTGGTTTTGGTCCATTCAGGAACATCTGCATCACATAAAACTGCTTTTCTTCTCATTGCTTCACTGTTGATCCTCACCACTCCTCAGCTGGGAAAATCCTACTCTCTACCTGAACAGAACCTTTACAAGCTCTTCCAATGAACCATCACCCTTCAGAGGGCATTTAGAAAATGTCTTAATGTGAATAGCAGTTCTCTCTAACCTAAAGAAACGTAAAGCTCATCCCACTGGTCGTACCTGAGCCATGCAAACTAAACTGGCCAGTTACTCACTCACCAGGAGGCTGTGCAGTTCAGTTAATGCAGAGCTAACAGCAACACAATTCCAGCTCACCAGGAACTGCCTTCTGCTTTACCTTTTTTTCAAGCCATATTTGGTGGCATAGAACAAATCCTTGTACAAAGCTCTCCAACTCTAGGTGTCACTGAAGAGCAGTGACTTCCAATATACAAAGACTATCAAGTAGAGAAGAGTTAGACCCAGCTGAAGAGTAGTGAGGGTCAGCAGTCCAGCTGACCCTGCAGCTCTTGTTCGTTGACTTAAGTTCTTTCTTACTACTAAAGGAATCATTCGGCTGAAGCCTTTTCTTGGTTCACTGCTTATAAATGCCACAACTACAATGGGGGAACTTTTTCAACTCCCCTCCTGTCTTCTTCCTCTCCTCCTGCTGTCTTGAGTGATGTCTCTTGCTCTTCTGGAAGTGTTTAATGTTTAATATATTAAGTGGGGAAGGACCTCCTGACTCTCAGTGACTCATCTACTGAAAAAGTCACAACTTCCCAGGTTTCCCTTATCAAATTGATAAGTTTTTGTTTTTAGAATCACACCTCAGTCTCCAAATGTCCATCTCTTCCTCATATTTTTAGTTTTAGAGGCAGCTAGTGGTTAGAGTAATGGGCCTGGAATAAGGAAGACCTGAGTTCAAATTCAGCTTCAGACAGTTATTAGCTATGTGACCCAGGGCAAGTCACTGGGGATAATAATAGCACCTACCTTCCAGGGTTGTCCTGAGGACCAAATGAAACAGTATTCGTAAAACACTTAGCAGACTTTGGTGTGCTAGTGCTCCTCTTTGCCCTTGGATTGTGACCCAGGACTTTGACCCAGATCTGTGTATGGGTCCTGCACCCAGTGCCAGAAAAGGGACTGCTGTAATCTTCTGACCACCTTCTTATCTGTGGGCTGAGAACTCGAAAACCACTGCTGCCCATTCAGTTGCTCCCAAGGCCCTCTGCTCTCTTGGTGGGAGTTGCCTGCCCTGGACTGTGCTCCACTCTTACCTTCCCTGCCAACCTTTTTTCAGTTGTCTTCAGCTGGAAAATTGTTTCACCCCATCTTTTTGTGGGTTCTATTGCTCCAGAATTTGTTTTGAGGAGTTATTTAAAGTTGTCTGGAGGAAAATTTGGGAGAGCTCAGGCAAGTCCCTGCCTTTTCTCTGTCATCTTGGCTCCTGTGAATTTTCTTGACGTCTGCTCTATCCTGGTTTTCCACCTTCCTGCTCTACTGCTCCTTCTCAGTCTCTGTTATTGGATCATCAGCCAAGTCATGTCCGGTAATTCTGGCTGTCCTCCAAGGCTCTCTCTAGCCTCTTCTTTTGTCTCTCTGTGCTTTCTCATTGTGCTAATTTTGGCCTAAGGGTTAACACCAAGAAAACAGGTTCTCCATCAGCCAGCACCACGCCATTTTGAATGGAAAAGAGAATTTACCTCTCTCCTGAACTTTCCTATTACTTTTGAGGGCATCATCATCCTTCCAGTCCAGGTACCCAGGTTCACAATCTTGATATCATCCTTGATTTCTCAGTCTCTCACCCCACATGTCTAATCAATTGCCAGGTCTTGTAATTTCTTTATGTATAGTATCTCTGGCATATACCTTCTTCCCTACACTCACATCATAATCTATTTCAGGCCATTATGATCTTCTTCCTGGGCTATTTCAATAACCTTCTAATTGGACTCCCTGCCTCTAGTCTATTCCCATTCCAATCTATTCTCCATGCCCAAGCGATTTTCCTTAAGCATAGGTCTGATCCTGTCAACCTCCCCTACTTAATAAACTCCTATCACCTCTAGAATCAAATATATATTTCTCTTTTTGGCATTTAAAGCTCTTCATGACCTGGTCTCTTCCCATCTCTTTGACACATTGCTACTCTTCATGTACTCTATGGTCCAACCTTACTGGTGTTCTTGCTCTTCCTCACATATCAAACTCCATCTTCCATCTTTGTGCTTTGTCCCCTATGTCTGTAATTCTCTCCCTCTTCACACTGCCTCCTGATATTCCTGGCTTCCTTCAAGGCCCATCTTGCTGTGGGAGGCTTTTCTTATGTTCTTCCAGTGGCATGTGCTCCCCTCTTCAAGGTTACCTTGAATTTAGTGCACATGTGTTGTTTATATGGTTTATCTATGTGACAGTCATTCAGACAAGTCTTGGACTGGTTGCCTTGTCAGGGGCCTGAGTTGCTAAAGACTGAGAGTTGTAGTTTTCCCATCTTGAAAAAAGACAAAGTTAGGGCAGCTAGGTGGCACAGTGAATAGAGCACCAGCCCTTGAGTCAGGAGGACCTGAGTTCAAATTCAGCCTCAGACACTTAACACAAAAACTAGCCGTGTGATCTTGGCAAGTCACTTAACCCCAATTGCCCTCCAAAAAGCAAAAAAAAAAAAAAAGGACAAAGCTGTGACGGACTTGTTGTAGTAGTGGTTTAAAATGCTCTCTTGAGAGATGCAGGAAGGGATCCCAAGAAGGTAATCAGGGCAATAGAGAGTGGAGACTCCAGTAGCATTGAGTATCAGTGACTGTGTCAGTCTTCGTTCCAGGAGGATTGACTCTGACCCTTGTAAGGGCTGGAGCCTTTTTCTTTCCTTGCCTCCCAGCTCATCTTTAAAATCTAATAGGGAGTGACTAAACTGTCTCTATTTGAGTGAAGAGCTAGAATGAGGGTAAATTTACTCCATTCTCTGATTTTTTCTGTTTTATTGGCCCACGCAATGGATGGCATTGTTTACTAATGGTTCTTTTGCTTGTTTAAATTTGCTTGCTTTCTGTATTAAGAAAAGTTTTTTATAGATTAAAGTAATTTTAATTGCATCCTGTGTTAGTCTTTGCTAAAGAAAATGTATATAAGGCAGGGAAGTCAATGGATAAATGGGCTACACAGAATCTAACTGACAGGCATGCCTCATTTCCAACCTGGTAACCAGAAGATTACTTGGAACCTCAGAGATTTTATGAATTTTATTAATAGTCTGTATTTTAAGGGCTTTCCCCCCTTATTTTTGAAGAGAAAAGAAGCCACATGGAATAGGGCCCCTTGCCCTAGAGTAAAACACTCATAAATTAGACTCTTTATCTCCCAGCAGACAGGTCACTTTCAACAAGTGACCTTTGAGTTTTCTCCATCCTGCATGGGAGAGAAGGAAGAGGAAGTAGATATGGGCAGCCTCAGGGAATAGAGCCAGGAAAGGTCAGAAAGAATCAGTACCACCTGTGTGCTGAAGGGAGTGCTCCTCAGGTGAACTTCTCTCCATAGTGACATCAGGGGGTTATACGTAATATATGTATTTATTATTTTCTGCATTAGACTATAAGCTCCATGAGATCAAGGCCTGTTTTTGCTTCTGTCACTGTTGTTGGTCCTTTGTTCCCATCATGAAGGTGATGTCTTGACTTTACTGTGAATTGGATTTGAGTGAGGCAGAGCTTTCAGAGTCATCAACCTCACTCTCTCCTCCAGAGTCATCAAAGTCCAGTGGCAAGACACCTGGTGATGACCTCAAATGCAGTAGATGACCTTAGCTTCTCTAAATTAAGGTCTTTCCCAGGTGTCAGTTTGTCTAAGGCAATTCCCATTCACCATTCAGTGACTATGGTCTAGGCAAAAATTGAGACAAAAGATGGCCTAATTTACCATCACAAAAATATTAATCTGGCAAGGGAAGGCCTTCAAAGTTTCTGACTAAAACAGCAACAGTTGCTATTTAGACTCACTCTAAGCCATCAAAACTAAACAGTAAGCCATTGAGGCTTGGGCTGGGGGCTAGTATTTCCAATGAAGGCCAGAATGATTTGGCTTAAAAGGTATAGTCAAGTAGTTCCATTTGAAACACAGTGGATTGGTCCAGAGAATCATTGGGCTCCTTTAAAACCATTATTTTTTTTTAAGAGCCTGTTTTTTCAGAGCTATATTTTAAGAAATCATAAATGAAAACTTAACAGGACAAAAAAGTAAATTGCACCAGTTTTTAGGAAAGAAAATCTAGCGCCTAATCCCCAAATATCTTACAAAATATAAACAGATAAAATGATATTCCTGCAGAGTACCTACGTTTAAAGATAAGTCCCCCAAATAGAGAGAGGGACCACATGTAGTGAGGGGTGGTAGTTGTGTGTGGCTGCAAGGGAAGCAGAACAGACATATCTAGCTTCATCTTTCTCCACCCTTCTCCAAGAGAGACCCATTCCTGCCAGGGAATTTTTAAAAAGAGCTAGTTCTAGTTCTAGGGGTCAGCAAGCCCTTGGGTTTTACAAGGTGACATGATCCAAGGAGAGATGTGGTCATTGCTCTCCTGCCCTGTGTTCTGGTCTGTGAGCAATCACAAATATTCTTCTCTGCACTCTACCTGTGACCAGGGCCCCTGTATCTGTGACCAAGGCCTAGAAATGTAATAACTTAATGATAATTAGGCCTAGAAATGTAATAACTTAATGATAATAACAATAGCACCTACCTTCCTATGTTGACTGAATTAGGAGGGGCAACCAAACCTGCTGCAGTATATCCCCAGTGATAAGCACATAATAGGCCTTCAATACATTCTTTTGTGGATTAATTAATTTCTTCCCCCCACTACTCATTCATTTGAATGGGAGATCCAGAGACCATCAGGGGAGAGGACATGGTGAACAATAATGCCGGAGTCCTACATAGTCCTGTGGAATTTCTTTAGGAGAGCTCCCTGAAATGGGTTTTGGAGACATTAGATCCCCATAAAGGGTTAAATAGGAATTACAGGGTTTTCTAGCTCTGAGTCAGATAGAAATTTAGGAGAAATTTTAATCCTGCTAGTAGGATTTTAGAGTTCAGAAAGACAGACTTAAATGCCCCTGGATTCTAATTAACTCACTTCCTGTTTTGTGTTGTAAAAGAGCTTTGCCACAGGAAGGCTCACAGACCTTGTCCTTGTGGAGAGATGACTGGGTATTCGAAAGGCCTGCCTTTTTCACTTAAAGGGTTGAAACTTCTTGTCTCTCACTTGAGATGGCAAAACCCACTACTGGCATGGGCAAGAAGAAGCCCCTCAGCTGAGGACTCTAGCTGAATCTCAGTAGGAGTCAGCTGTGAGAATGCAGGAGAGAGAAAGGTAAAACACCCAGGAGGGATCAGCAGAGACTGATGTGTTGTCCTGGTGCCTTCATACATCTTTAAAAAAAAATAACAACAATAATTCTAGAACAGATCCTTTGAGGATTCTTTCAGCCATGACATTCTAAGATCCCATTTCCATTATTAATGAGATTGGGGCAGGAAAGGAGGAGTCAAGGGTTTTGAGAGCTGAGAGGGTGTGCTTTTTTTTTTTTTTAATGTCCGTTAATAATAAAATATTTTTACAGAGACCAAAAAGTCAAAATAGTGCAAAACATCTCAATTTCATGCATCCATGATCGATTTAACACTTTTGTTCTGGTTCGTATATTTACAGAGGAACCCAGGGCATCATTGCTGTCCCAGGTGGAAGGTGTTTCTTTCGAAGCCACATGCCAGAGAAGTCCTGTAGCAGGGACAAACGCTTGTTTGAGGAACTGTTCTTGGGGCCAAGGGTTGGGGTGTGATGGGGGCACACCCTCCCCCCCAATAAAGCCTTCTCTGCTCTAGTCATGGGGCTCAAGTTGTTAGGAAAAGGGACTGAGAGGCATTAGGGAAGGAGGGAAGCAATTCAGAGAGCCCTGGGCTGGGCATCCATAGACCTGGGTTCCAGTCCCAGCTCTGTACCCTGGATCAAAGTGTGACCTTGGGCAAGTCCCTTATCCTGGGGCCGAAATTTCCCCTCTCTGTAAAAGGAGGGGTTTGAGCTAGAGCTGAGATCCTTCCAGCTTTAAGATCCTGTTACTGAAGGCAGCAAACTAAATGCTTGTCACAGGGGGCAGTGGCTGGAAGTGGGTGGGAATGGGGTTGAAGGAGGGAAAGTTTCCTCGTCTGACACAGTTAAGTGCTCTTCTCTAAAAGGCAAAGATGAATGGAAAACAGGTGCAATGTCCTACAACTTTGGTCCTTGGCAAGTATTAGAAAAAGGAATGGATGTTGAAGAAAGGGGTAGGGGATGATCTGGTGGTAACAGAAAACTGGGGCTTCCCCACATAGGCTCCCTTGGTGCAGCTGCTCATCTCCTGCCTTCCCCTCCCCCCACCCAGTCCTTTGGTCCTTCCAGATCCTCTGCTCTCCAACCCCCCCGCCCCCCCCCCCCCGGTTCTCCTTCTACCTGTCTCTTTTGTGCTGTCTCAGTCGCAAGACTGTGGAGCCCTGGGTTTCACTTAGGTCATAGTTTTATTGCTGGAAGGAATCTAGTCCCAACCTCATATTTTACCAGATGAGGAAACTGAGACCAAGAGATGTTAGATATTCACCTGTAATATAAGCTGTGAGAAGCAGAACCAGGATTTGAACCCTACCACTGCAGCAGTTCATCCCCTCTGTCACTGGCTCACCGTGTGACCTTGGCCAAGTCCCTTCCCTCTCTGCCCCTTGGGTTTCCCATCTGTAAAATGAGGGAACTAAGCTAGATGGCTTTTAAGGTGCCTCACAGCTCTAATACTCTCCCCTCCCCCCATTTTTTGCATATTGCATGTCTAATCCTTGGCCCTAGTGGTAGAAAGAACTGTTGGCTTGAGGAATATCCCCACCTAAGTAAGTTAGGAAGGGATAGAGGAAAGAGAGGATAGCTCTCCTAATTTGAACCTCTCCTCTGGGTAGGAGAATCCAGTCTCTGTTAATCTGGCTCTTTTCTGCTGTCTTTCTGTAATTTTGTTCTTCTTTTCTGCCTGTCAGTTCCTGCAAACAGATGGCATTCTTCCCTTATGCAATCCAGGCTGAAGGCAGATGGCTTCTAGGTTAGGACCCAGGAGACTGTGAGGGGAGCAGTTTTGACCCCTTCAAGACATTTGGTCTAGTATCACTCATCAGCAAATATCTTTGGGTAGTTGCTTTCCAATAGGCAGGTCCTCCTTTGAGCAAACTGGCTAAATGGACACTGGGATTCACTGAAAGGCTTCATTGGAATGAGTTGGGGAAAGTGAAGTATTTTATAAATGAGCTCCCCTCTGGTGCTGAAGATAGTGTCTGACTTCTTCAGGGGCTTTCCCATTGTGTAAAACGAGGTCTGCCTTACTCAGGCTTAGTATGCCCCAAGTGCCTTCCTGCTCCCAAGGAGGGCACAGACTGCCTGGAGCCACCCTCACCCAGGCCTCATGTGGTGAAAGATGAGGGAGCCTCTACCTTCCCTGAGCTCAGCAGGGCTGATTGGCTATGTGACCCTGGAGTAACATTTCTTCCCTTCTCTGGGCCTCAGTTACCTCATCTGAAAAAAACGAGGGGGCTGGATTAGATACTCTTTAAAGCCTTGCATTCTGCATCCTGAGGTCCTTTCTGTCTTTGCAATTCTATATTCCAAGAGCCCTCCCAACTCTGATATTCTGTGATTTATTCCATTCTCCTTTCCTTCCTGCTTCTTACCAGATTAGGACCATGGACCTCCCCTCCTCTCTTATAAAAATATCCTTGCTTTTCCTCCTCTCTTTTTACTCTTATGATCTTCCTCCCCTTCTATAAAAAGATGAGTTCTCAATCCTGTCTCCCCTGCCCCCATCTCTCTGGACCCTCCCTATTGTCTGGGTTCCTCTCTCCTCTCCTTTCCATGGAGGTCCTCTGAGATACAGGCTGGAGAGGCAGGAAGATAGATAGGTGCACAGGTAGGAAGTGAAGACAGGTGCACACTTGCTCACTCACACATGCAGATAGGTGAATAGACACGTGCACACACATGCAAGACAGGCACACAGACTCATGTGTTGGCAAACATGCATGCACACAGACATGCTCATTCACACAGACAGCCACACACCGATGGGATATACAGGCACACACACAGAGGCAAATGGGTACAAACACAGTAAAGCACATAGACAGATACGTACAATCTCCCATCCACATGCACAGACAAGTACACACAGATGGGCACCTATGGCAACGAATGGACATGCTCAGAGATGGGTGATGCGCCCACTCCAGAAAGGTGCCCCAGCCCACAGGCACACAGCCTCTTGCTTTGTGTTTCAGTGGCCCATGTGGAGGAACAACCTTTGGAAGGCAGAGGAGCCCCTAGTTGGAGGGAGAGGAGAAAGAAAGAAGTGGCAGAGCGAATTTAGTAACTGGGAACAGTTTGGCCAGGCAACTTCACTTCTGACTCGTCATGTGCTGGGGGTGGGAAGGGGTGAGGAAAATGGACATTTTGAGGGTATTTCTAATAGGAAGTGGCAGATGGGAGTATCTGTTCCCTGGGAAAATTTAAGGGCCCTTCAGGAACAAAGAGGATTATATTCTCCTTCTCTACCCTGCAAAGCCTTTCCATACCTCCTAGGCCCCCCTGGCTCAGTGGGTGGGGGAAGAGGAAAGGCTGAGTTGGGGTGGTAGAGGAGAGGGTAGAGGAAGTGCCTGGGGAGCTTGTAGACTGGTGGCAAACTCCCCTTCTTGCTGTCCTCCAGGTGACAGATGAGGCTGAAGGAGGGAACAGTGAAAGTCCTCCGAGGTTGGGGGAGAAGACCCCAGTGGGGACTTTTAGCAGCAGCTGGAAGCAGGGGTCTGAGGTGCAGCCCCTTGGGGCCCCCCTGGGGAATGGTGATGGAAATGGGATGGTTGTGGTCCTGGTTCCTCCCTTCCTGGATCCCCTGTCTGAGAAAGGAAAGAGGCTGGGAGCAGGGGCATCCCAAAGGCAATGGGGAGGGGGAAGAGGGGCCATTCTGGGCCTGGACCCAGGAGCTCTTGGGAATCAGAAGGGGAGCTATATCAGATTCTATCCAGAACAGGCCATTTAGTGCTCCCCTCCAACCTCCACTAGCCCTGGCCCCGAATGCCCTCAGAACCCTGAATGGAGTTGGGTGCCTGAGGGATTGTGTGCTTTTAAACGTCACTTTTTTTTTTTTTGCAAACACCAAACCTGGGGGTCCCTCCCCAAACCCTCCTCCCAACTTGCCTTTCAAAGGCCCAGCCTCTGAGTACCCCCTCCCCCCTCCCTGAATGGCTGGGGCCTCAGGCCCCTGCCTAGAGTCCTGACTCACTGTCCCCAGCCCCACAAAAGGGCTCTGAGGTCCTCCCTGGATAATTGCCCTGCTCCCTTTCCCCCACCCACACGCCTAGGGGGTAGGGGTCCCTGGTGGTGATAGAGGGCAGACGACCAGTATGGCTTTTCTGCAGGTGTGGGTATGGATCCCCAGGAGAGGGGAATATCCTAGGGCTGCCCCTCCCGTGGCATGTCTTCCCCCTTGTAATCTGCCCCACAAGCCCCCTTGGGGTGGGGATCTGACCTTCCCAGTCTCTTAGCAGGTAGGTCTCTGGGAACTCAAGACAGAACCTAATCTCCCCTACTCCCTCTGTTCACTGCCCAACGGGACAGAGTGGATGGAGTATGCCGTGAAACAGGCTCGCAGCCCTCTCCCCGGGTCCCTAGGGTGGGATGGAGTGGGGCGCGCCTCATCTCTTTCAGCCCTCCTAACCCCCTAGTGGGGATGGCAGGAGCAGAGGGTCCCTCCCCCTCCCCAGTTCTCCCTGGTGGGCAGGGCTGGGGCCAGTGGGAGGAGGGGCCTCCCGGGCTGCCCGGCGCCCCAAGAGAGAGAGCTTCCCCGAGCCAGGCCAGGCCAGGCCAGGCCCGGGGCCCCTCCCCGTCAGCCCAGCCCAGCTCCCTAGGGCCCAGGCCCCTGGCCCGACCCGGGCCCGGGTCCGGCTCCGCCCTCTTCAGCTGAGCGGGTGTCCGATTTGAGTTTGACGAATTCCTTGGCCACCTCGTCGTTGCTGCGCTGGGAGAGGATGCGCAGGACGGTGAGACCCGTGTCGTCCATATGGATGCGGCGGCCCAGGGGCAGCCAGCAGGCGCAGCTCCCGCGCTGCAGCAGCTCCTTGAGCTGGAGTACGGCCAGGCCCACTGTGCGGTCCTCGCGGGCGAAGCAGTAATCCTTGACACACACCTGCAGTTCGTAGCACTCAGGGCCGGCGTCCGCGCTCAGCGTGCTGGGGGCAAGCAAAGGGGGGGTGAGGGGTGGGGCGGTGTAAGACTGGGCGGGCTGGGCTTGGGCTTGCACTCCCAGCTGCACAGCCCCCCGGGGCGCGAGAGCCTCCTCCCAGGCAACCTGCCCCGGGCGCTGCGCAGGACGCGGTGGACAGCTCCCTCCACCAGCCAGTCTGAGACTTAGTAGATAAATCGGGAGAGGGCTGCTGGAGGCACACAGAGGTTGTGTCTTGCCCAGATCCGCAGTATTAGCAAATGTTAGAGGTGGATTTAAACCCACAGCTTCCCGACCACAAACCCAGCCCCTTCTATTAGCTAGTTAATTCGAGAAAAATGGGACCTCCACACAGATAGGCTTGCTGTACAGATATTCCCCCTGTGCTATTCTTGTGCAGATGTTTATGCCTGTACAGACCTTGTACAGATATTACCCCTAGGCAGATGCAAGGCAGGTGTCCTTCCCATGCAGGTGTACAGTACAGACGTTTCTGCACTGTAGTTGCTTAGGGCCTACACCTCGCTGATGATTATGCATGCACAGCTCTTGTATCTGCTCACATGTATGTGCAGGCGTTACTTCTATGCAGACTCTTAGGCCGGAATGAATTTTGCACCTGTGCAAGTGTTACTTTTGTGCATATAGTTCTGCCTAGGCAGATGTTTCCTGTAGAGCTGCTTCTTTAGAGCGATGTTTGTACAAATGTTACATTTTCCCATGTTTGTCCCATGTAGATGCTACTAGTAAAGATGTAAAATACTCACAATTGGAAGGTCTCGTTGTACTTGGGAGCCCAGCTGTTGTTCTTGGATTTGGTGGCAAATTTCCTTTTCTTGTCACTAAGCTGGGGCCCAATGATATTGACCTCAATGAAGGGCCGAAAGATGCCTGATGTCTGCCACTTGAGGTCATTGGCAGCCACAACTGTTCCAGAGGAAGGAGACGGTAAGTGGGGCTCCACTCAGATGCACCAGGTCCTCCCCCTGATCTGGCCTCCCAACTGAACTGGTTGAAGACCTTCTAGAGGACAGAGGTGAGGAGGCTCAAGCCCACACATTCCCATTTACACTTACCTTTCACAGTAACCTTGTGTTCCCCAGTACCTGGGTGGGTGAAGAGCTCCACATGGACAGAAACCTCACCGACAGGGTCATCCACTCCTGATCCTGATGGTGGTGGGGTAGGAGACAGTGGGTATGAGTTCTGCCCTCCACTTGGAGACCACAAGCAGTGTTCTCCACATACCCCACTCTACCCCAACCCACCCCCAACCCACACACATGCTGGCGGCCTCAGGTCAACAACACTAATGGGGCAGGTCATTCAAGAGGGGAATGGGGGGAGGAGGCAATGATGTGGGAACAGAAAGAGTCCTGGACTAGGAACATTAGATAGAGAGAATGATGACCTTAGAGTCAGGCACGAAGCTCCAGCTTTAACCCTTTCTTCAAACTCCACCTCTAACACTTACTGAGAAAGCATTAACTATTTACTCAACCTCTCCAAGCCTCAGTTTCTCCATCAGCAATTGAGATGATCATACCTGTATCTCACAGGATTGTGAGGATTAAATAAGACCACAAAATTTCAGAGTTAGGAGGAATGTCTGAGGCCATTTGCCTGATGAGTACTGGCAATAAAACCCGCAGCCCAGGGAGGAGTCACCTAGCAGCTAACACTGAAAGGTCTGTGGCTCTCATTCTAAATGTTTGCCACCCCTTTTCCTACTCTGCTTAGTACAGCTCCATTATTCAGCCAATAGAAGTGTTTGAGGAGACAGTGGTCCTTAGGGAAAGCCATGCAGATTTCTCCAATAGAATGTAAGCTCTTTGAGGGCAAGAACAGCTTCATGTTGCTTTTGTCACCTTACAACCTGGTAGTATGTCTAGCCCGTAGAAGATGCTCAATAAATGCTTGCTGAAATTAATTGCTGAACCTACTACATCCTAATGCAGCCGTTACAGTTTTAGAGGGTTCTAATTATTCTAGTTTCCTCCTCTGCCCCCTTATATCAATCCTACTTATTTCTTTCCAACACCCACACGTTGTTCTTAGTTCTGCCTTCTGGGCCCCAGCAGAGGACACTTACTCTCTCTTCCATATGACAACCCTTTGAGAGCTTGAAGACAGCTCCCATGTCCCTCCAGCCTTAACAGCCTCAGTTCTTTCAGCCTTTCTTCATGTGGCTTCCTTTACCATCCTGCTTGCCCTCTCCTGTCACACTCTCCTGCTTATCAACGTCCTTCCTAAACTGTGACATCCTGAGCTGAACATGGTGCTTCAGATGTGGTCTGACCGGGACAGAGTGTGAAGGACCTATCACCACATGACTCCTGGAAGCTGTGAATCTTTTAAAGCAGACTAAGATCAAGCAAGCCTTTTTGGCTCCCACATCACACTGTGGACTCACATCTATATTGTGGCTGTGTCATATTGAGCACTAAAGCTCCTTGAACATTTTCAAACAGCTATTGGGAATAATGTAGATAAAATGCTTTACACATCTTAAAGCAGAATATAAATATTGACTGTTCTATTAGTGATAGTTTACATTTTATATAGTACTTTAAGGTTTGCAAACTATGTTGGAAATATCTCAGTTGCTCCTCACGATGGTCCTGTGAGATAGATGCTATTATTTTCCCCATTTTTTCCAGTTGTATCTGACTCCTTGTGACCCCATTTGGGGATTTTTTTGCCAAGATACTGGAGTGGTTTGCCATTTCCTTCTTCAGTTCATTTTACAGATGAGGAAACTTAGGCAAAAAGAGTTAAGTGACTTAACTTGGCCAGCATCACCCAGCTAGTAAGTTTCTGAGGCCAGATTTGGACTCAGGAAGATGAGTCTTCTTGACTCCAGGCCTGGCACTCTGTGCACTATGATGACATCTAGTAGCCCATCCCCATTTTATGCATGAGAGAACTCAGGCTGAAAGTGGTTCAATGCCTCAGGGTCACACAGCTACTAAGGGCCTGAGGCAGAATTTTCAGTGGTTCTTTATTGCCTTCAGGATATGCAGCAACTAGGTGGCATAGTGGTGTCAAACTCAAATGGGACCACTAAACTGTACATCAGGATCCCAACTGACTGTGTATTACCCTAGAAAACTTAACATTATCTATGTGCTATTATATTTTAATTTTCTTAAATATTTTCCCATCACATTTTAATCTGGTTCTGGCTGCTCTTGGGAGTACTGGGGGCTGTGCATTTGACACCTTTAGTGTGTAGAATCTGGAGTCTGGGAGATAAGAATTTAAATCCTTCCTCAGATGTATGACCCTGGGCAGGTCAATTAATCTCCCTTGTCTTCACTTTCCTCCTCTGCAAAATGAGGATAACATTTGCTTCAAAGGTTTATTGTAAGGATCCAGTGAGATGTATAAAGAGCTATGTAAACACACTAGCTATCAGCATCAGCATCATTAGAACAGCAACTCCTCAGTCAGTATTTAAAGCCCTGAACAGTCTCTGTCACCTACTTGTCCAGATTTATTCCATGTTAGTCCCTCTTCAGACACTCAGTGTTTGAGCCTGCTTGCTCTTCTTTTGGCTAGATTCTGGCCTCCCATCACCCACCTCCACACCTTTGTACTTACAAGCTGCTTTCTATGCTTGCAATGCCACCTTTGCCTCCATCTCTTAGAATCCTCCGTTTCATTCAGGCCTCAGCCAGGTTTTACCTCTTACAAGACTTTCTGCAGCTCCCTGACTGTTAGTGCTTTTTTCCTCCTCCAATTATCTTGTATTTAGTTCCATGTTTGCATGTGGCACCCTTCTACACCCTCATCCCCCACTCCAGTAGAATCTTATTTTGCCTTTATTCTTCAATGCCATAAATACCTAATGTGTGCTTGTTGGGTTAGATCCAAACACTCCCCAAGGCAAATATGTTACTAATGTAACTTGACTTTTTCCTAAATTGCATCAGGAAGCTATGGCCTCTCCCTTAAAGAAGAATTAATTTGCTGTGTAACTAAGGTCACATGCAAGGCATTGTGGGGTAGTGGATAACACACTTGAGCTTACAATCGAGATACTTAGGCTTGAATTCTGCCTCTGATACTTACTAGGTTTGTGATTATAGACAAGTCACTTAGACCCTCAGCTTCTTTGTCTATTAAATGGGAATAATAACACTCGTACTACCTACCACATGGAGTGGTCAGGAGGAAAGCATTTTGAAAACCTTGCAGTAATAAACATAGAAATGTGAGTTGCTTGGTCTTCAGTTGTTATATTAGAATGAACATGGTCACATGATACAGTGGGAAGACCTCTGGATTGGGAATTGGGGACACAAATCCCAGCCTCCCCTTTGCCTCCCATCTTGTTCCATCTCCTGGTCTCACTTTTCTCAGCTGTGAAATAAGAGGGTTTGACGAGATAATCCCTAAGGTTGCTTCAAGCTTCAGCACTTTATGTTTTAGGCACTATCAGCTCTAAGATTCTATGTTCTGTGTCAGAGAATCCCCTCGAAGCCTGTCTTATTTTGCTGTGATTCTACAGAGCTTGACATTAATGCAAAAGATTAGGGACAAGCAGAATACTGCTTCTCCAAGGGACTGGGAGAAATGATCTTTTCTATTGCAAATTGTGTTCCCTCTAGGGAAGCAAGATGAGGAAAAGAACTGCTTAATTTGCTGTCATCAGTTATCTGTCAGTATATACCTTTTCCTCAGAACATTCCAAAACCTACCTACCACTCAGCTTCTGAATCTCACTATTTTTTATACTCATTTTTTTTTCAACTTTCTTTTTTAATCACTTCATTTAGCACAGTGTCTGGCACATAATAGGTACTTAATAAATGTTTATTGAATTGAGTTGACCAGCTTCCTAACCTGGACCTTCCCCTCCTACCTAACTTTGTATCACCTTCACCTGATTTCCCCTTCCTCTATTCTCAAAAGATGATAATATCTAAACTATACTCAGCTTGGATGAAGAGTTAGACCATGGTGTCCATAGGCCAGGTTTTCTCCTGTAGCCACAAGTAATAGAAATGACTTTAAGTCATAAAATGCAGAGTTACTGAGTCAGTTCTCAAACAGTATCCTAAGGCTCCTCCCAGACCTGGCATTCTGTGCTCCAGGGTTCCTTCTTAGTCCTGACATTCTACATTCTGAAGTTCCTTCCAGTTCTGACATTTTGTTCTGTTTCAAGGTAACTCCCAGGTCTATATTTTGTGTTCTGTGTCCTAGGGTTTCTGCTCTCTCTGAGTTTTCATGTGCTAAGGTCCTTTCCAGCTCTAACATTCTGTGATCCAAATTCTTATCTTTCTGGGAAGTTGCTTCAGCTCCTTGGTTGCTTCAGTCTTTTTGGAAATGTCTTGAATGGACCCTTCAGGGCCTCCTCACCTTTGAGTAATCATATAACACTGAAGCTTGGTACTGAAAGGTAGGCCCTGGCGCCAGTGGCTATGACACTGAGTTGGTCTTTTTTTTTTTTTTTTTTTTGCTTTTTGGAGGGGGGAAGGTAGGGCAATTGGGGTTAAGTGACTTGCCCAAGGTCACATGGCTAGTTTTTTGTGTTAAGTATCTGAGGTCAGATTTGAATTCAGGTCTTCCTGACTCCAGGGCCAGTGCTCTATTCACTGCACCACCTAGCCTCCCCAGAACATTCTTTTGTCCATCCCAAGCAGCTCTGAGTTAAGCATGGCTGCCCTGCCATGTTGATGGCTCACGTGGCATCTGTGATGAACTAACATCCATAGGACCATAGAACTTCACAGCTGGAAGAGACCACAGAAGGCACTTCTAACTCTGGCTTAAGCAGGAATCTTCTCAATAATGTCCCTGACAAGTGGTCATTCAGTCACTGTTTGAACACCTCCAGTGATAAGGAACTCACTGCCTACAAGGCATCCCTTTTCCTTCCATTGGTGGTTTGCTCTGATGATTGGAAAATTCCTCCTTACACTGATCTTGAATCTGCCCCTCAATGGCTTCCACCCATTGCTCCTAGTTCTTCTTGGCTTTGGGGGATGAAAAGAAAGAGACACATTCTTCCTGCACATAATAGACCTTTATATATTGGAAGGCAGCTACCATGTTCCTCCTAAGCCTTTTCTTCTCTTTTGATAAACATTTCCAGTTCCTTCAGATGATCTCCATGATCCTGAAGTCCCTGCTCGCTCTCTCTGTTGCTCTGCCACATCCCTGTCCTTCCTAAAATAGGATTCCTCAAATATGATATTCCAATGTGGTCTAGAGGACAGATAGAGTGACTACCACTGCTTTGGATCTAGACTGTAGTACTGGCCCCAGGGCTGTGTCTCAGGACCCCTCTGCAGCCTTTCCTTGCTGAATGTCAGCATGGCCTTGTGGAGAAAGAGGGATCAGGACCTACCTTCAAGTGGGACCAGTGACCGCCCCAAAGTGGGACCTGTTGCCGCCAGCAGTCCGGGCCCCAGTTTGTCTCCCGATCTGCCCACCCTCCCCCCACCCTCCACCATACTGCAGGCAGCTCCCCATCCCCCATGAGGGCAGGCTTGCCAAATGGGACATGCAGCAGGTGGCTGGGACTGGAGGAGGTGGCGGCTGTGAAGGGGATGAGATGGGAGTCATTTATTCCAAGCAGAACCATACCAGGCCGGCTTGGCTGGGGGCTAAAGAGAAGTAGATCCAGGCTGGGGGGAGTTCTTGGATCTCCCTGCCCTGGGGGCTCAGATGCTGAGCCCCTACCCCCTCTCCCAACAAGTCACATGCTCAGCTTCCTCTCCCTCCCCTCTGGAATCCGATGCTTTTTATGCAAGCGTCAAACCAGACCCAAGGGAGTTTAGGGTAAGGGGTGGAGAGGGTATGTAGGGAGGATTGGAGGGTGGGTCACACATCGGGCAGGGCCAGGCCCCCAAGGCAAGGGAGAGAGAAGTGCTGGGTCCCCCACCATGGGATTGGGGGAGTCAGAGCCTGAGGCCCACCCTGTTTTGCTGGCTCCAAGGGGAAGGGCCTTGCCAAGCTGCTCCTACCCCCATATTGAAGGAAATGATGGGAAAAGTCTCATCCCTTTCTTCAGAAGGCCTTGGGTCCCACTGGACCTGACAACTAGGGATTTGAAGCATCTACCAAATAAGACCATGGGTGGTGCTAGGATCCAGACTGATAGAACTGGGATCTGGTATGAAAAAAATAGGCTCTAACTCAGAACAAGAAGGATCTAGCTTAGGAGAGAGTTGAACTGGTCCAAGGAAGGACAGGACCCACTGGCCAGTTTAGTTCAGGAGAGTGAGGACCTCAAATTCAGATCAAGATAACTGACACTGGGATCAACTCTTGGAGAGCTAGGACTCCTCCTCCTCAACTTTTCCTTCCTCCTCTCCCCCTTTCTTACTTCTAAGTTTTCTGTGAAATGGGAAGATTCAACTAGATGATCTTTCATGTTCCTCCTAGCTCAGGCATTCTATGATTCTAATTAGCATTGTCTTAGTTTAGGAAAATGCTTACACGTGGTTCAGAAAATCTGGGTTCTTAGGCCCTGGGATTTCTCCCTAGTGGTTCCTGGGTCAGACTGGTGGTGGGATAGCCTTGTTATCTTTTGGCCCAGAGTCCTTCCCTATCCTACCCTCCCCTTTGGAACCAGCAACCTGCTGTGCCCTCCGATCCCCCAACTCTCCCATCCCTCCCCCAGCTCAGATCCTAAATCCCTGGCCCCATGGTGGAGAGGGGGAAGTTGGAGCTGGGGTGGCCAGGGCATACCCTGGTAGGTATGAGCATAGCAGGCCTGGCTCAGCCACCAGGCCAGCCATGAGGACAGAGGGAGGGATCAAGGGATGGGGCCTTTTACTAGCTGGGGCATTGGGAGAGTGCTTCAGGGAGTGAGGGGCAGCGACCAGGGCACCGAGAGTGCAGGGAGAGGGTACCAGGGACGGGCAGGCGGGCAAAGAGACGTACCCTTCTCAGGATAAATTTCTTCACTAAGAGTAAACCTAATACCTTTTCCACCATGAACTAGTAAAGAGCGAAAGGAGAGACACAGAGAAAGGAAAAAGATAAAGAAAGAAAGAAATAGGGAAACAGAGACAATGACGGAAACAGAGAAAGGCAGGGAAACAGGAGACAGACAATTAGAGATGGGCATAAAGGTAGAAATCATGAAATAATAGAGAAAAAACAATGGAGACAGAGAGACACAGGGAAAGTGAGAAAGTCAATGAGACCCACAAAAGAACATAGAGACAAAGAAAGAGAGATCCCAGAGACAAGGAGACAGGAGAAAGGATAAGGAGAAGAGGGACAGGGGGAGAACAACAGTGTCATAGAGGGAGAGAGGAGAGCAAGGAGAGGGTTGGGAGTTGAAAGGAAGGAAAAAACAAGAAAGAGAGAAACATCAGCTCCCAACAGACAGACAGACAGACAGATGAGACAGACTGGCCCCTGGGGCTGTGAGGGGCAAGAGTTAGGTCAGAGCATTAGAGTGGCAGGCAGGGGAGGGGAAGGTCTATGGCCCCCAGCCCTGCTCCTCAGCAGTCTCAGGCTGGGGGCATAACTTTCCTTATATTTCCAGATACTCCTTCCCCCAAAACCAAGGCCTGAGGGCACCTCAGTCACTCCTCCCTGGCTCCTGAGTTACACTGAATGGCCTTGTACAATCCAGGTTTGGGCTAAGTCAGGGCAATGTCAAGAAGTCCATCCTATTTAGCTTCTATCCCCCTTATTCCCAGCCAGGCCCAACCGTAGGGGTCTCTCTACAGGTGTGAGGAAGAGTCATACTCAACAACAACTACTTTAGAAAACCATTCTAAGAGGCCACCCTGTGCTCACACACCCCCACCCCCAAAAAAGATTCTGTTTAAATAGATTTCTGACATGGAAACTGTCACTTTGAACAGAGACACCTCCAGAGGGTCAGTGATCCATCTGAGAATAGAACCAAGGGGTCTGCTCAGGCCCCCACCTACATGAACCTGCCTCCCACTAGGCCTGTAGTTAATGAAGCTCTATGAGGCAGCCTGGGGCCTCTTCCATGGGCAGACACTTCCCCCCTTCCCCACAACCCAGTTACCTCAACCTTAGGCACTGACCCAGAAAGAGATCAAGAGAGAACCAAAGATTAGAGAGGAGGCCACAGACATTAATCTTCCTCACCCTCCCTTCTCTCTAACCCAAGCCAAGGGACATGGGAATTCCTGCTTCCTGGCAAAAGAGCTTGGCACTGAAGAAGTTATTTGGGGTGGCCTCCTCCCCTCCACCCAGCAGTGAGTGTCCAACTTCCTCTACCCACAGTGTTCAGCTCTAAAATGATGTTCCTCTGATCTCTGAACCTTGTACTAATATCCTATGGATCTTGCCCTTTCTCTTGTGGTATCATAGAGGCTCTTACCAAACCTCATCCAATGCTTCTCCTTCCTCCTCCCACCCCCACTCTATGACCCAGCCTGGAACAGAGACCTTGAGGGTGAAAGAAGAAAACAGCTGTCATTGGTTAGAGGAATGGACTGAGGGGCACCTGAGCTTCCTCTGTGCTCCTCAGTGCCTAGGCTTGGGCACCAGGCATGAACCTCCCTCCCCTCCCACCATACTGTGCCCAGCTGCGGGCAAGGGAAGGAGGTGGGCAGACCTTACCCTGAGCTGACTGAGTCTGGACAAAAGTCTTGATAAGCAGGTCTGTGGCCTGCGTGTAGAGAGATAGGGCATAGCGGAGGGACTGCAGGTCTGGGCTCTTTTCCAAGAAGGTCTTCTTGAGCCCCACGCCACCCGCATGGAAGTATTGCTGTGAAGGCAGAGGCTAGGTCAGGGGTGGCTCTCAAAGACTCCCTCTGAGTCTAGGAGCATCAAAGCCATGTTTTCCCAGGGCACCAAGATTGGTAATGGTGGGCTGATTCCTGGAAGGAGCATCAGGAGACCCAGGTTCTATTCTCGGCTCTTGTCCCTGACTTGAAATGTAACTGGGGAAATCCCTTCTGATCTCTGGGCCCCAGCTACCATATCTAAGTTACCATATCACCTAGCCAACCAGCATTTCTTCAGTGCTTAGTGTTTTTTTTTTTTTTTTGCTTTTTGGAGAGCAATTGGGGTTAAGCAACTTGCTCAAGGTCACACGGCCAGGTTTTTGTTTGTGTGTGCATTAAGTGTCTGAGGCCAGATCCAAACTCAGGTCCTTCTGACTCCAGGGCCGGCGCTCTACTCACTGCGCCACCTAGCCGCCACCTAGCCGCCCCCTCAGTGCTTAGTGTTTTTGAGGTCCTATGTAAACCCTGGAGATAGAAAGAAAGGCTAAAGCATGGTTTCTTCCCTCAAGGAGCTCACATTCTAATGGAGAAGACTCCGTGTATGCCCAGAAAAGGCCAGGGTTGGGCTGGAGGATCCCCAAGGTATTTTCTATCTCTGATACTCTACATGTTAAGTACTAAACTACTTTCCAGTCTTATAGATAAGTCCTACTCTACCCTCCAACTTTAATATTTCATGTTCTAAGGTCCTTTCCAGCTTTGACACTGGATGTCCTAAAGCCCTACTATGTTATTTTCCTTCCTTCCTCAATGACTTCAATGCCTAGCTCCAAGTCTTTCCACCTCAAATCTTGCCCTCCTCAGCTTTGACATTCCATGGTCTAAGGGCCTTCCCAGACCTGACATTCTGTGTCCTAAAGGCTCTCCCAGCTCTGACAGTCTGGGTTCTAAGGTCCCTCCCAGCTCTGAAAGTCCAAGGGACCTTTCAGCTCCCATTTTCTCCTTCTGCCTTGTACTTCCCGGGGTTGTGGTTACTCACCTTGATAGTGTCCAGAGCCAACTCCACCACAGCACACTGCTTGGGGGTTAAGCTCTTGGCCTCTTCCCGTACCATGTGGTCCTAGAAGAACAGAGCAAGAAGGGGAGAAGGTTGAATGGCTCTGTCAGCTGACACACTAATTCAGCCCCTTGATGATCTCTATCTGCCCAGGCTTGGCAGGAAGGAGCCCATAGGCGTTGGACTCTGGGGGAGGTTAAGGAAAATTTTTCAGCCTTTGAAGCCCTTCTAGCTCTGGCAGTCTGAGCCAGTTCTGAGCAGGTTTCAGGGTAATGATAGGGGAGGTCAAGGATGGAACCCTTTCTAGCCTCTGATCCCTGACCCCAGGCTCCCTCTGGAGGGCCTGCAACCTGAACTGAGGAAGCCAATATGAGGACTTCTGCCCCCCAACCACAACGTGGCCCTCTGCCCCAAGTCTGTTCCCCCATAACCCCAGTTCACCTTGAGCTTTGAGAGCTGGCCCAGCTCCTTGGCAGCGTTGAAGATCATTTGAGTCCCCTGCAGAACACATAGAGATACCCAGGGAAGGGGGTAAGGATATGGTTGCAGGGTCCCATGCCCCTGGGTCCCACCCCACCCTCCTGTACTGAGCATCACCCTTTTGCTGAACCTGGACTAAGCCACTTTACCCTCTACAGGGCTGATGTGCCCAGGGCCACAGTGGCAGGGAGGCAAATCCCAGACCTCTTGACATTAGGGCAAGATGGAGGCTGGAACACATGGCCACCTGAGGAAAAGGTGAAGGCAGGTCCATAGCTGGGGATAGACTCCATTCCTGCTCAGTCTCAAGAAACCTTGGATGCAGAGGATGCCATGGTGGGCCATTCTGAGAGGATCCCCAGAGCTTGGGGGATGGTGCTGACTTGGATGGTTTCCCGCCCTGGAGGGCCAGTATATCTAGGCAGGGGCTTATGGTTTGGGGACTGAACCTTCTGTGGACAGTGGTTCTCAGAAACTGCCCTCATCTCTAAGGTAGGATTTCCTCTGGGGGAGTCATGTCCCCACCCCAACAAATGCAGAGTCCTGAAAAGTTATACCCTTCTCCTCAAGAGCCCAAAGAACCAGAGGCAAGGAAGAAGATTAGGGGAGAAAATAAAAGAGTAGAGTGTGGGGGGAGGCAAGAGGCCAGATGTTACTAGGCCCAGGCTAGGCAGAGGGTGAAGGCAGGCTGGTCATTGTCCCAGTTCCTTGTTCTGTCTGGAGTCTCAAGTGTAGGGTGTGGGAAGGGGCTTCCAGAGAGGGAGGTGGCCCCTGGGCTCTGTCTCCCTGGACAGGAACCAGAGTGATGAGTTCAGTAGAAGCCACTGATGACCTTCATGGAAAAGCTCTTCATTTACCTTCTTGGTCCCCACCTCTGCCACCTTCCCAACCCCTGGGTGTCACAATAAGTGAAGGCCTGGCAAGAGGTGGGGTGGTCCATGGGAAGCAGCATGGTGTACAGGGCAGGGAACCTGTGGCCTGGAGGCCACATGTGGCCTTCTAGGTCCTCGGGTGCAGCCTTTGACTGAGTCCAAGTTTTACAGAACAAATCTTCTTATTCAGGAGATTTGCTCTGTGAAGTTTGGATTCAGTCAAAGGGTTGCACTTGAGGACCTAGAGGGCCACATGTGGCCTCCAGATTACAGGTTCCCCACCCCTAGAAGAGAACAAGCCTGGGGCCCTAGTGCCATCCTTGCTATTCCCTCATTGTGTGGCCTTGGGCAAGTCACCTCCACTTTTGGGTCTGTGTTTCTCTGTCCCTAAAATGTAGAGGTTGGATTAAATGGTACTTAAAGTGTCCTTTATGGTTTTATGATTCTTCAGCTAAGTGGCTGTGTGATCTCGAGCAACGACCCTTCCTTAGTCAGAGAGAACCTCTCTCACATTTCTTCTATTCATTGGTGATGATTATCCCTGCCTGGCCTACCTTTGGGAAGGTGTTACGAGACTAATTTGACAAAGGGGTGTTGAAACGAACCTAGAACCCAGAACGAATGGATTGTGTTCATTCTTTGGGAGGCTTCTGGGGGTATTGGCCTCCGGTCTCCAGCCCATCCACTCCTTCTCCCCCCACCAACATGAATAAGTCGGCCAGCCGGACAGACAGAGAAAAGAGAGCGGACAGACAGAGGGACAGCACAGGGGTCCAGCTATCCCCACCCTGGGGGGAGAGACTCTGGGGAACACAGGATCACAGAGGCAAGAGGTTTGGGAAGGGAGTGGTAGAGGGCAAGGAGAGGAAGGAAGGGCATAAAGAGAGGGGGAAGCCAGACAGACAGTGAGAGACCAACATCTTACGTCTGAGTGGCTGGGGAGTTTCACCCTGCCCTGTGGAGAGAATAGGAGTTCAGAGGTTTCATTGACTATTGGGGGGTGGGGTGGTCAGTAGGACTCCCTTCCTATTCCCCCACCCTCTATCCTCAACCTGAGCACAGCTCAGGAACCTGCCCAATTCCCCTGCCCATCCCCCTCATTCTCCCACTACCCACCAGCTAGATAGAAAATCCTTCTCCCATTCCCCAACCAATCACTCCATCCTTGGATGGGGGACTCAGGGCTCAAGGTTAACACTCTAGTTCTACTGGGTTCCTTGCTGGGCACCCAGGACTATGGAGATAGAATTGTCTTCCACATTGAAAGGCTCTAGGCTATGAGACTAGGGCCAGTCCCCCACACCAGGGATGGGTGTCTTTTTCTCCTGAGTCCTTCTCTGAGAGGAGAGGCAAGTCTAGCCAGCTCTCCCCAGCCCAACCCCCAACCCTAGTCCCCACAAAACTTGTCTCTGGACTCCTGGGGAGGGGGGAAAATTATACAGTTTGACTCCACATACACAATCCCTCATACACGGTCACATACACCACAGCACACTTACTCCATACACACAACACACAGCAATTTCTACAAAGAAGACACACGAACATACATATTCACATCCAAAGAATCACAAAAACACAAATTTTGAACCTAATTCAACCTGTCCCTGACAAGTAGTCATCTGTCCTCTGGTGGAGGACTTCCCAAGACAAGCAGCTCCCTGCCACTCTCTAAAGGCTGCCTTTTCTACTGTTGGAGAGATCATCGTGAGAAAGCTGGTATTTACACAAAGCAGAATTCTTGTTCCTGTCACCTCCCGCCATCCCCACCCTTACATGCTCTTCCTTCGATCCTTCCAAGGGACAAGCAGAACAAATCTAATCCCTTTTACAAATGACAGCCCTTCAAATCCTGGAAGGCAGCTATTCTGTCCCCCTAAGTCTTCTCCAGGCTAAGCATGCCCATGTCCTTCCACTAATCCTTAGCTCACATCCTCTCTAGCCCCTCACCATCCTGGGTGTCCTCTTCTTGAAATGCTTTCAGTCCTCTGATGCCCAGAAAAGACAATGCCACCCCAGAAGTGGTCTGACCAGGGTAGAGTGTAGCAAGACAACAACCTCCTTCATGGGAGGTTGGTTTTTTGGGTTTTTGTTTTTGTTTTTTTTAGTTCAATGAGGAACAATTATTACTATTTATTTGGATGCTTGTGCTATGGTAGATACAGACTGTATTCTTTGCCCTGCAGGACCAAAAACAAATGAACAAACAAACAAAAAAAACCTCCACATCCCCAAACCCTGAAAAACAGCTAGAAAGGATGAAAAAATTCCAACAGAACACCCTGACACATATACCCTCATGGACACCACTTTATTTTTCAACGCAGCCTTCATTGGTTGTTTGTCTGCCATATCACTTGTGTTCACTCAAGTTGAATTTGCAATTCACTAAACCCCCTTGGCCTTTTTCATACAGACTATTGTCTAAATATATCCATCTTGCACTTGGTAAGTTGACTTTTAGAACCCATGAATCTGTCTTATTCATTATTGCTTCATTTTTACTTGATTTGACCTAATATTTTGGCCCATCAAGATCTTTGGGGATCCTGACTTTTGTTCCTAAAATGTGGTAGCTCTCCCTCCTAGCTCTGTGTCATTTGCAAATTTGACAAACACATAATTTATATCTTCATTCAAGCTGTTGAACAAAACAGAGACATAGACTCACAGACACAGACATAGACACAGTAAATGCATGGGTAGATAGAAAAATGTACACAGCACAAATGTCAACAGATAAACACCCATATCCTACACACAAGCATACATGTGAAAATACAAATGATATATGAAACAAACACAGAAACACATTAAAGACATAAATGTATTGATATACACATATCTGGACACACAACAGGCAGCCCCAACTTTTAAACAAAACCCATTCCTGAAACTCCTCAGAGTGCACAGAAAGCCCATCCACTACTGACTTGGTAGTAGATGCCAGAAAAGACAAAGTGTGAGGGAGGAAGGTAAAGTTGAAAAGAGGGGGTTGCCTCTACATACATGTAAGCAATGTGTACATACACACACACTCCACCTTCTCTGTAGGTCAAATCCCATCTCAACAAACCATCACAATGCATATCATTGTGTAAGAAACGGCTCTCCAAAGCTAGAGGGACGGTGTGGTTAGTAGACCATTGCCTGATACTGAAACATTTCAGCACATCCTGGAGGCCATTGGGTATTTGTTGTGAGGGGATGCAAATTATATTCAGTGTGCAGACACCTCTATACTTAACACACACACACATACACTCATCATACACAGAACTACCTTCCTACAAAGTTAAGTCCTGGTTGCCTGTCCTCTGTCTCTCTCTTCCCAGCCATCTGTCTATCTATTCCCAATTGCCTGTACTCTCTCTTCCCCATCCATCCTCAGTCTAACTCTCTACACGAGTGCACACACACACACACACACACACACACACACACACACACACACAGACACACACACACACACACACAGACACACAGGCTTAGCATGGGCAGAGCTGAGTGTGGGGCCCGGGCCTCAGGTCAGCTGGGGATCGGCCCTCATTACCTTCTCTAATCCCTTGCCATGTTTTCTCAAGAGCGTTCCCTGTAGAAACAATGTCACAAGTCCATCAACTGTGCCAAGGGGTGTCGTAAGGCTGTATGTGTGTATGTGTGTCTATGTGTGCTGAAGGGTCCTGGAACACAAGGTGTGTATGTCTGCACGTGTGTGCAGATACTTCTAAAGGAATCTATTCACATATGTTCATGTGTTTATTAGAAGCGCGCGCGCGTGTGTGTGTGTGTTAGAGGTAGAATAAGCATATTTATGGAGCTGTGTGAATCCCTAAGTATTTGTATGTGTATATGAAAGTCTATGCTCCTGTTCATATATGCATGTTTCAGAGTGTGTGTGTGTGTGTGTGTGTGTGTGTGTGTGTGTGTGTGTGTGTGTGTGTGTGTGAATGGGGAGCCTGGGGTTGGCCTACAGGGGAATGGATGTTACTATTATGTTGGGGCCCCTCTTCTCCCTAAGCCATCTCCTCCTTCCCCTCCCCCATTGAACTGGTGAGTCTAAGATGGAAAGGGGGTGTGGAGCCTCTGGACCTGGGTCATTTGGGTATCCCCTCCCATGCTGGTTCAGGAAGTCTGGTGTTCCCATCTGCCCAGGGAATCCTATTTCCCAAGGGGCCTAAAGGTCTCGCCTGTAGGTGAATGGGGATGAGGGAAAGGGAGAAGGGAACCCTTGAGAGGTGAGGAGAGGGAAGAGGAGGACCTCTGAGGCTGGGAAGGAGGGGTAGGAAAGCCCTTAGTGGGGATGGGAAGAGGACAGATCTTAGAAGGAGCAGGGAGAGGGAACATTTCCTCTAATTCCAAATCCTTGCAGACCTAACAAGTTTATGTGACTCTCTGGGAAAGGAGTTGGGGATGGGGGGAGGGTGGTATGGTACTGGGCTGTCCCAAAGCCTTCTTTGCCCCACCCTGTTCCTAGGTAATTTCTGGTCAGAGACAGAAGGGGAGAGGCAAAATCAGGAGAAGTAGCTTCTAAAGGGGGATCCCCAGAATTGCAGGCAGATTATGGAATACTAGGTTCTACCCCCAGATTGTGTTGTTCAAAGACAGGGCTGTGGGCACTACCCATGCCATCTTGGGCATGAGGAAGAGAGTGTAAGGCTGGGAGGGAGAGGGATATCCGTTCCCTCCCTCAGGGGTCCCCTCCTCCCCCAAGACAAACATGAGGCAGAATCCTTGAATGGCAGTGCCTGTGGTGGGTACCCCAACTGGCACCAAGCAGTCCGGCCAGGCAGGGGCTCTCGAGAACATGGGGATTTGGGGGAGGTGCTGAGGCCAAGGCCAAGGCCGGGCTGGGGTGGTGAGGTGGAGTGCAGCCACACAAGACAGGGGACTGACCAACCAAGTTCGAACACTGAGCGGACAGACAGACAGAGACGGGCTGCTGTACTTACAATCATCTGCCGCAGGGGGATGGAATAATCAAGAATTAGAAAAAGATTGCCTGCACCTAGGTAGCTGGGGCTCAGTCCCTGTCCTAGACTGGGCCTCAGGCTGGACCAGTCTCTCTTGTGCCTCTAAGGGTCAGTCTAAGGTGGTCTCTGCTGTAGAGCCAGTCATTCTGGGGTTGACCAGCAGAAGGCACTGTTTGCTCAGCCCTAAACCTTCATACTATGCTCTGCCTCCTACAAGTCTCACTTTTGGCCACTGAGTTTGGTCCCCAGTAGTCTTGGGGTCCCTTCTACCACTCTTAGCAGTTCTTCGTTTCCTGCTCCCATTCAGACCTTTGGCCTAATAACTCAATTGCCCTCCTCTGTTCTCTTTTGGGCATCCTGAAGTCACAGGAACTAAGCCCTCCCTCCCCCAAAAGGGATATCTCTCTAGCTCAGGAGGGGAATCAGAAAATATAGCTACTTTTGGGGTGGGCTTAGATAGCTTGCTAAGGATACAACAAAGGGTTACTGGAAGGGTCCCATCTTTCCCTTTTCTACCCTTCCACCAAAGGGCTCCCTTCTTGCTTCTTCCCTAGGTCCATTCTCCTCCCTTGCTTCCCCTGGGCCCCTGATGGTCTCCTTACAGCCCCAAACCCATTGCTGATGGAGGGAAATGAAGGCTCCAGTTTCTTAGGCTGGTCTCCCCTACTACCCTTAGTCCTTGATACTACCCTAGCTATCTTGGAGATGTCCTTTTGAAAGAATGGGCCTCTTCTTGGAGATGAAAGAAAGAACTAAGGGATTTCTGACCTGTTTCCAGACCTCTCTCCTCTCTGTGCTCTAGGACATCTCTGACCTCTGTCCTCAGATCTTTTTACTCCCTAATAATGTCTCTGACTTATGACCCAAATTCTAGTCTCCACTTAATCTCTTGGTTCTTGAATGTCTCTGTTCTCTGACCTGTCCATGGATTCTATTTGTGACTCAGCAGGCCCCAGCTTTGAGTTCTTGGGGCCTGTCTGGTCAGAGACAGAGGCAGAACACAGGTGGGTGCTGGCAGCCCCCAGCTGGGACTTACCGTCTGGTCTGTGAGGGGTGGCAGGACTATGGTCTTCTCCATTGTGTTCATCACTAGCTTCCAGAGCTCCTTCAATACTCGCTTCAGCACTGTCTTCTCACAGATTTTGGCAAAGAGGGTCAGGCTAGGGGTGGGGAGTGAGTAGGAGAGCTGAGCTGGCATCCATGGGTGGGCCAAGCCCTCACTCATATCCCAGACCTTCCCCCCCTCTCCCACTTCAGAGAGCACAGCAGGCAGAGGGGAGAGAAAGTCAGCACAGGTCTTCCCTGACACCTTCTAGCTGTGGGGAAGGGAAGCTCAGGTCTTACAGGCTGGATAGGATCCCAAGCATAGTTTTCCCTTGTCACTGTTCCCAGGCATATCATGCTTTCCCTCTACTTTGCAACCCTGGTCCCATCTTTTCCTTCCCCTCAACCCCCAAAAGCCACCCCTCTCACTACTGCCAGTCTTCTTTCCCTTTATGTGGCTCCTGCAAACCCCAGGTTCTGATTATAATTCAGTCAACAAGTATCTAATGGTTTCTGGACTGGGTGGAAAGATGGAGCTGGTGATCTCTAAAGCCCCTTATATAGTAAGCTCCCAAATTACAGTACTCTAGGATTTCAAGAGTCTATGAGTCTAAGTTTCTAACAGTCTAAGGAAGTATTAGTCTAAGATTCTAGCAGTCTATGAGACTAAAATTCTAGAATTCTAAGAATCTAAGATTCTAGAATTTTACATGTCTAAGATTTTAATAGCTTCAGATTCTAGGACTCTACGGATGGCATCTTGGAAAGAGCACTACATTTTTGAGTCAGACATCCTGGGTTCATATTCTGACTCTATTACTTAGTATCTGTATGACCTTGGGCAAGTATCTTACCTTCTCTGGGCCTCAGTTTCCTCATCTATAAAATAAAGGGTTTGGACTAGAAGAAATACAAAGTTCCTTATAGCTCTAAACATTATGATCCCACGAAGTTAAAATGAAAAGATTCTAGTAGGGAGGGCATAGGGTGAGACTTTGGTTCAGATCCTGATAGCTGGCTGACTCTTGGAAAGTCGTTCCCCTCTCTCGGAGCCACTGTTCCCTCATCTTTAAAGTGGGAGTAATAATATTTGCACCACCTACATCAGAGTTGATATGCAGAAAGTGCTTGGTGTGCCTTAAAGCAGTGGGGAAGTGTGAGTTGTGATTTTGAGTCTAAGGGTTCAAAATCATGATTTTCCGCTTCTGTGATAATGTTGCTGTTCAGTCATTTCAGTTATGTCTGACTCTTTGTGATCCTGTTTGGGGTTTTCTTGGCAAAGATAGTGGAGTGGTTTGTTATTTCCTTCTCCAACTGACTTTGCAGATGAGAAAACCAAGGCAAACAGGGTTAAGTGACTTGCTCAGGGTCACTCACTGAGTGTCTTCAGGCTAGATTTGAATTCAGGTCTTCCTGACTCTGGGCCTGGTACTTTATCCACCTAGCTGCACAGATGAGGAATCTATCATAATAAGATTTTGTGATTCTCCCCACACTCACTAAGCCCTCCTTCTTCCCAATGGTCCTTCCTCCATGACCCATTCTCCTGGCTCTACATGATCCCCTCCCCCCCTCTGGGCCCTGAGCGTGGGGACTCACTTGCTGTCCAAAAGGTCCATGATGGGCTGCAGGACATTATCAGCATCCTGGGCAACGCTGCTGCAGGCACTGGCTGGCACATTTCCTGTGCCCTTCACTTGACTCAGGATGTCCCCCATCTGCTTGACACACTCTTCTATGTGTGGCTGGAAACTAGGGGCATAGGGCTAGTCATCAGCCTGGGGCTCCCTGAAGGGCAACCCTGATGCTCCAGAACAGGGAGGTTTAGGGTGGGGGCAGAGGCAGAGATGGGGTCAAGTGAGGGAGTGGACTGTCTGAGGCAGGGGAATGAGTAGTTGGGGGCATAGAGGAAAGGAAGCAGAGTAATTGGGTCAGGGAGACATAGGGATAGAATTATTGAAGGAATAGAGGGATGGAGTGATGAGGTCAGGGCTGTAGTTTTGGGACTGAAATTCTTACACAGACCCTCCCTTCTCTCCCCCCGCCACACCCACCCACCAAACCTGGTCCTATTACTCTTGTGCCTCTTCCCAGAGTCCTCCAATAGCTGAGGTCTAGGAGTTCAGAGGCTTGATTCTCCCCTTCCCTCTGTTCTCCCCATACTGTTCACAAGCATACCCACACAAACACTCACACACCTAGTGGCAAATAGTCGACTGAGTTCATCCAGCACATTATTGAGTTTCACCTGAAGCTCCTTCAGTATGTCACTGGCTTCAGCATCCAGCTGGGGATAGGGAGGGGGTGAAGATGAGACTGTTGTCAGAGTGGACCCATGCACTCAGAGGGGCAAGGAAGAGTCAGAACAGTTGGAGATTCAGACCTCCTGGGGTCAGTGGGCACCACCTCCCTCAACTGATCAAACTAACCAGACTGACAATACCTTTGGCCAGAGGCCCAGAAAATCATAGAATCTCTAAGGCTATTGAGCCCAATCAGAGAAGGAATCCCTTCTAATATCCTTGAGGAGGGGTCATCCAGTCTCTCCTTGAACACCTCCAGCCCCGGGGAACTCCCTAACACTGGAGGTTGCCATTTCTACATTTGTGTAGTTGCTCTAGCTGTTAGGAAGGTCTTACTTTACAACTCCCCGCCCCTCTTTTGAGTAAAATATATCTTTCTCTAGGAGAGGGACTATTTCATTTTTGTCTTTATAGTACCAGTGCCTAGATAGTGCTTGTCACATAATGACACTTAATAGATACTTGTTGAATTAGATTGATGCTGAAATTGACCTTCCTACACCTAACCCACATTGATCCTCCTACCCCCTTCAGGGGCCAAGTCTAATCCCCCTTACACATGCTAGAAGACAGTCCACATTCCCCCCAGGAAAATGCCCAGTTTCCTCTATATGATGTCTATATTTGGCATGGTCTCCAGTCCCTTCACCATTTTAATTGCCTTCCTTTGGACATACTCTAGGTTGTCAGTGACTTTCCTAGAACCTAATCCCTCCAGCTGAACCCAGGGCTCCAGACATGCTCTGACCAGGGAAGGGGGCAGTGGGAGGGCTCTCATTCTGGTCTGGACTTTGGGGACATCCATAGAGTCCATCAGCAGACCCATGCTGGACACTAGACTTCTCTTAGTGCACCCTGAGATCCTGCTAGCTGTTTTTGGTGGCCACATCACACAGATGATTCATATTCAATATTCAGTTTACTCAAAGCCAAGGGTCAGCTTCAGATATTACTGTTCATCCACTCATGTCTCTCCCCCTGTCCCCACAACACATGTACTCACAAACACACACACACACACAGAGAATTGTGAAAATGATTATTTGAACCTAAGTGTAGAATTTTACATTTGTCTCTAATTTCACCTTATTGGAATAGGTATAAAACGCTCTGGAAAGGGTTTGATGGATCCTAAGCCCGACAGCTGATATGCCCTTGCCTTTTTAACTTTATGTAGTCTGTAAATTTGGTAAATCCATCATTAATACTTTCATCCAGGCAATTCTTGTAGGGGACAAGGAAAAGGAAACTTTCCTGCCTATTTACCCCCCTAGTTCTGGTCTTTGTAAATACCACCCAGAGTCTGTATTCCTTTCTTGATCACATCCCACTAACTCTCCTGGTTAGTCATCTCTTCCTTGGTGTTCAAGGTAAATGGAGTTGAATGAGTCTGGAGTAAGGGTGGAGGAGGGAGCCAGGAATCTGGTTCTCACCCATCTACCTCAGGGCCCTTGATTCATAAAAAGAAGAAAGCCCTAGGCTAAGAGCTTTGCTTCACTCATCTTGGGCACTTGCCCAGGGAGCTTACTGGACAACCTAGCTCTGGGTAAGAGGGGGCTCTGGAGTCTAAGGGGTCACAGATCAGAGGTGATGTAGGTCAGAGAGAACAGAAGAGTTCATTGAGGACACATTGGATCAAAGAGAGCACATCTGGGGCCCCTGCTCTTCCCATTCCCTCCATTCAAGTCTTACCTCCTTCCCACCCATGGCTTCAAACATCTTCTCCAGTTGCACCCGAAGTTGCTGTGTGTTGTTCATGAGGATGCATGGCTGTGGGGTGAGGCAGGGAGATAGCAGAGGGTCAGAACCCTTACTCTGGGGCTCTCCTTGCAGGCACAGGTTATGACAGACACCTGATCACCTTCCCCACCCCCACTTCCACCCCAGGTAACAGGGAAGGGGCTGGGATTTCTTCAGCGTTCTTAGGCAGAAATGGGAACCAGAGATACCCAGGCAGGGGTGATGATATGCCTAGTGTCACATGGGGATTTCACAGAATGTCTGGAAACTAAAGGTGACTTTGGGGTTTCTGGGATCCCTCAAAAGTTGAGTCAGAGATGGGCAAGGGAAGAAGATAGAGTAAGAAAGTCTATGGGTTCAGAGTCATTCCCCTTTCTGTTAAGGGAGTGTAAATTATGGCCCTAGTGTATGGGAGGGACTGAGAACAGCGGCCAAGTGAGCCAGGGCCCAAGGGAAAGGAATGGAAAAGGGACTTTTGGGGTGAAGTAAGGGAAAGGGAGGGCGGTGGGTGATGGAGACAGGAGGTAGATGAGGTGACTGGGTGTAGGAAAAGGGAAAGTCACACAGGGGCACATCGAGTCACATCCAGGCACTCAGTTATACATTCTGGACACGCGCACTTCCACCCTCAGATGTAAATATCCACCTGCAGCCAGCGAGACAGACACACATACACAAATATTACAGCCACGGTGTTGGACTGACTGGTATGATTAAGAGCATACCACCTCAAGCACTTTTAAGACACTGCTTCTTTAAGAGGATTGGGTCAAGGGAAGACAGTGTTCTGAGTTGGCTTCATCACACTCTTCTTTAAAGAAATAGATACATCTTTGCTTGAAAGTTACTCCCAATCTCAGAATGCTTGTCCAGTAAAAGTGGGGTACATGACCTCTAAGAGGCTGGTGGCCACTCTGCATACGGCTGCTAGTAATGGCTCTGGGGTGCAGCCAAAGGGAAGCCTGCTCACATATATGTGCATCTGTGTACATTGTGTGTACATGTACACAATGAGTGATACAGATATTTGTATCATCTAGTTCTGTCTGTCTGAATCTGTCTGTATCTGTCTATCTGTCTATCTGCCTGTATCTTTCTGTCTATCTATCTGTCTGTCTTTCTGTTTGTATCTGTTTGTCTATCTGTATCTGTCTGTCTGTCTATCTATCTATCTATCTATCTATCTATCTATCTATCTATCTATGAAGCAGGTCTGAGGAAGAAGCAGAAAGGTATACTATACATAAAGATTGGGAAAGATTGAAGAAAGGACGTACTTGGGAACCACATGGCATTTAGAGTTAGGACTGATCAATGCAGCGTGGTGGATAGAAGGGCCAGCCTCGGAGTCAGGAAGACCTGGGTTTAAATCCTGCCTCTAAAATATACTGACTGTGTGGCCACAGACAAGTCACTTGACTTCCTAAGACAGGCACCTCTAAGAACATAAGTTAACAAGAAGCAGCTAACTTTCACTGGGAGAGTTCCCTCTCTAGAGAGTTCCCAATACCAAAGAAACCACAGTTCTATCCCCTATTCCTATCTTTTAGATGGTCTAAATTTTTAATATTAGACACACTCATAGACAAATGCTCTCAGACTCAGCTCTCCTCAGACACCAACACAAATGTATACCCCTTCTGACATACCCATCTTCTGTCTGCTTCTCCTCCTCTTTCCCCCTTTCAGTTTCTCTCCCTGTCTGTCTCTGTCTGACTGTCTCTTTCACAGACTCATAGAAATTAAATTTGGAAGGCATCATAGAGATCATTTAATCCAATCCCTTTCATTTTATAGATGAGGAACTGAGACCCAAAGGTGAAAAATGCCTTGCCCAGGTCATAAGGTATCGTCCTAACAGAGCAAAGACTTGAGCCTAGGTCTTTTTAACTCAGAATCTGGTGGTGTTTCTACCACACCACAGTCTCTCTCATATATCTTTAGATATCCATAGTCATTTCTTTACATGAACACACACACACACACACACACACACACACACACACGTTCAGATTTGTGTGACCCAAATGGGGGGTGATGGAGTAGGAGTGGGCAAGGAGGACCCCAGCAGCCCAAGAGGGAGGGGAGAACACGTCACCACTTTTTCCTTCTCCTTAGAGCAGTAGGTGGTAAAGTCCTTGGAGATGATCTCAGCATACTGCAACAGGACGTTGCTGATTGTCTGTGGGAAAGCACAAAGACAGACAGCAGATGGAGGATGCGGACCAATGGCTTTGGGACAGGAGGCAAGACCAAGGGGGCCAGGCTCTAACGATAAATAACAATAATAGTAGCTAGCCTTTTTATTTTGCTTTAAGGTTTGCAAAGTGCTTTTCAAATATTATCTCATTTAATCCTCTGTAACAACACTGCAAGGTAGGTGCTGTTATCCTGACTTTATAGATGAAGAAATTGAGACAGAAAGCAGTTAAGTGATTTGGCCCATTCACACAGTAAGTGTCCTGAGCCCAGAAGACCCGGGGTCTTCCTGATGCCACTGCACCATGTGGCTGCCCAAGCAGCTATGTTTTATAAGTTGCTGAGTTCATTACAGATCCTCCTCCCTCTCCCTCTCCTTCTGCATGGCTGTGGGGTTGAGGCAGGGAGATACCAGAGGGTCAGAACCCATAAGCTGGGGGCTCTCCTTGCAGGCACAGGGCATGAGAGACTCCTGATCAGCTTTCCTGCCCTGACCTTTCACCCCAGACAACAGGAAAGGGACTGGGATTACTTCAGAGTTCTTTAGGAAGATATGGGAATCAGAAACCCAAAAAGGGGTGATGATATGTCCAGTGTCGCACTGAGATTTCGCAGCATGTCTGGAAACTAAAGGTGATGTCTAATAAAGCTGAAGAGAGAATTAAATCCCCATACCCCAAAGAATCCAGATCTGTAAAGATACCAGTCATAAAGATTTCCATTATTGGCCACAGGATAAAGAGACGTACTCTATTAGCTTGTGACTTGCTGCTGACAGATGTGGTGGCTGGTATGTGTTGACCTGATATCACTAACTGGGAGTTCTTCTGTCTTCCTGGGGACAGGGGTCCAGGACAGGACAAAACACCCTCTCAAGATTTGTCAAACTCAATAATCACTTTTACCTTTTCGTGACTTAGGTGCCAACAGATGATGCCACCATAAAAAAACTAGGAAGCATCTTTAGAATTATGAAAAGTTGGGCAGAAAACTAAAGACCCCTAGGTGCCTAGGTGGTGTTTTCATTCCTGCTGCCTAGTAAAGGTAGAGGCTTCATGGGGCAGCTAGGTGGCGCAGTGAGTAGAGTGCTGGCCTTGGAGTCAGAAGGACCTGAGTTCAGATCCGGCCTCAGACGCTTAACACATACAAACAAAAACCTAGCGGTGTGACCTTGGGCAAGTTACTTAACCCCAACTGCCCTGCAAAAAAAAGGTAGAGGCTTCAAGGATTTGGGAAATGAACAGTGGGCTAAGAAAATGAAAATCAAAAAATAGGATTTGGGTCTCCACATTGTGCCTTCAGCTACAGGAATGATGGGCTATTTGTTGTTGGACAGGGATGGAATGCACATCTGTAATCATGGAACCTCAGAGCTGGGGAGGACCTCAGAGACCAAGGTCTCTATACTTGAACAGAAATCCACTCCAGCCCAAGGTCACATAGGGAGTTCATAGCAGAGTTGGGTTTGGAGTAGATGAGACATGGACAAAGAGAAGGCAGAACTACTTAAATTGAATTTTGTTTCTGTTTTCTCTTCTAGCGAAAATGACCTTCAGCATGGAAGGAGCAAAAATGGCTAACAGGAAATTGAAACCCCAGGTAAATGAAGAGATTGAAAGAAAGCCCCTTGATGTTCACAATGACTTCACATCACCAAACTTGGACAGGCCACATCCCAGGGTACTGAGCATATCTATGGGCTTCTTTTGGTAGTCTAGCTGAGAATGAGGTGTATCACAGAGAGAGAAACAGGCAAGCCCTGTGTTGACTTTCAAAAGGAGAAAAAACGACAGGCTGGTGAATTTGATGTCAATCCATGGCAAAAGTCTAGAGTAGATTATTAAAAAGTCAGTCTATGAGCACTTACACAGGGAAGTGGTAATCACAACATGCCAGCATGGATTTACCAAGAACAAATCTTTCCAGTCTAACATAATTTCCTCTTTTAAAGGGTTACTAGATTGGAAGGTCAAGAAAATACTTTAGCCACAACATAACTGGATTTCATTCAACAAGGGATTCATCAAATCAGTCTCTTGGTATCCCTCTGGACAAAATGGAGACATATTGACTAGATTGTAACGACTGATTTCAGAGCTGGTTGAATGACTAGATTCATAGAGGCAATTAATAGTTTGATATCAACCTTGTGGGAATTTACTACTGGAGAAAGCAGAGTTCTGCCCCAATTTCTATTTTGTTCTCTCCCCCCACCCCAAGACTTGGATGAAGGCACATATGGAATTCTCATTAAGTTCACAGATGACACAGGCTAGTAGGGTTAGTTAATGTGTTGCATGTAAGAATCAGGATCCCAAAAGATCTCAAAAGGTTAGAATGTTGAGTCAAACCTAATAAGATGAAATCAAGCAAGAAAATCAATGGCACAAGATGGAGAAATATGGACAATTAATGGGAAAAAGCCTCCAAACTCAATAAAAGTCAAGAGTATGATATGGAAGCCTCCTAAAGCTAATGCCATCTCTGGCTGTGTTAACAGAAGCATTCTGTCCTGGACAAGGCCGATGAGAGTCCTTCTGTCCTCTGCTCTGGTCAGGCCATATATGTCTTCATTTCTGAGCAATGTATCGTAGGAAAGGCATTGACAAACCGGAGATCATCCAGAGGTGGGTGACCAGGGTGGTGAGGGCATTGGAAATTTTGTCACAGAAGAATCCATTGAAGGAATTGGGGATGTTTAGCTTGGAGAAGAAAATACTTGGGGAAGGGAGGGACATAATAGTTCTCTTTAGGGATTGAAGGTCTCTCAAATCAAAGAGAGATCAAACTCATTCCACTTGAATCTACCAATGGCCAAGTAGGAGCAATGGGAGAAAGTTGAAGATTTAGGCTTGATATGTGGAAAGATTTTATAACAACTAGAACCACCTAGAAATGGAACGATCTGCTTTGGGAAGTAGTGTCACTGGGAGTTTTCAATTGGAGACTTCATCATTACTCACCAAATATGTGGTGGGGCATTCCTGCTTACTCTGGGTTGGACAAGATAATCTCTATCATCCCTGAGTTTCCCATACTGAGATCTCTCATGATTCCATGATAAAAAGTCATTTAGTTGGATAATCAGTCCACTGGGGGCTCTGAAAACCCAGGCAAGAAGATGCAGAAAGTACCTTTTAAACTAAAGCTCAATGGTTCTTAAAATACTTTCAGAAAGATTCAAGCTAGGTCATGATAATCTTTACATTTATACAGCATCATAAGGCTTTTCTAAGATATTTTCCCATCTGTCATTTCATTTTAGGATTGTAATATTTAGAGTTGGAAGGTTCCATAGAGATCATTTAGTTTCATTCCTTCATTTTACAAATGAGGAAAATTGTTTTCAGAGCAGGTCACACTGACCATGGCTGACTGTGGCTCAGATAGGAAACAGGGGAGATGGTAATGTTTAATTGGTACCTTCATTTCCAAATAATCTGGCCTGAAACACATGGCTCCTTTATCTATTCCAGTCAGGTACTTCTACTCACTACTCACCCATCCCCACCGTCTTTTACAGCCAAGTAGATTCCCACTTCCACACTTCTGCTTAGGCCATGCCCTCCTCCTGGAATGCCCACTTCTTTTCCCTCTCTATCAATCCAGCTTCCTTGTCTAGAAAATTCATCATATAGGGATGTTTCTTGATGTTGGTTCTTCCCATCTGAAGGATATCATCTGGATATATTGTCTAATGTCTATGAAAATGTGAGCACAGGCTGAATCTTTTCCTTTACTAAATAATCCCGACTCCCAGAAGCTGATCTCCCCCCACCCCATCTGACCCCGGTACCTTGGCAAATCGGCGCATGTAGTGGCCTACAATCTGCGGGTCAGGACACTCAAGTTTCTTGATGATCTCAAAGCTCTGATTGAGCTGGGAGAAGACATCCACCACAGAGCAGGAGAATAGGGCATGTTCAGAGGTCTGCTGGAACTGTAGAGGGCCAAGGAATGAGGAAGAAGGTTGTATCACAGGGCACAGAAACTACTTGGCATGACTGAACGCTGAGGAAGTATGTTTGGGAAGTAGAATGAACAGAGGACCTGCACTTTCCACATGTGGGCTGCTCTCCACCCTATCCATTCTTAAGCCTTAGGGAATGTAAGGTTGTGTCTTTTAGACCGTGGTTGGGTTCCTGGAGTTTAAAGAGGGTGTTTGAAGCCCTTTTCTAGGTCTGGGGAGTGGTCTCTAGAGGGACCTGGACTAGAAGAAGAGCTGGGTCGTTGGAGCATCCTAGAATGGTGACTCTTTGATGCTAACTTGAGGAACCTGGAAGTTTGGGGTCTGACCTTGTCCTGGGTGGGGATATCATCTTTCTACCAAACTCATCTGAGAAAAATGTCTGAATTAGACTAATCAGTTCCAGGACGGGGATGGGAGAAAAGGGCTGACAAATACTTCGATGGGCTCATGAACACCAGGCTAGGCTCTGGGGTGAGCCACACCTTCCTCCTCACTCCCCACCTGCGGGGGCTCCCTGCCTCACCCCATCCTTCTTGTCACGCTCCAAAGCTCCATGGAGGAAGTCCCGGGACACCTCCTCATTCTCATCCAACCACTGGATAACAAAGGGTTCAAACCACCTGCAATGGTGATGTCGGTCCAGTTACTGTCAGTCCCGACCTTCCATAATCTCCCAATGTATCCATGCCAGGACAATGACCCCCTCCTTCTTCCTTAGTTTCCCCTGCAGCACCTATCCCAGGTCAAGGAAAGGTGGGTAATCCATTGCTTTCCCCTCTCCCTTTCTCCCACAGAGCCCAGCTTGGGAAAGGGGAGGAGTATGACTCACGCCGGGTACTCAGGCACACGGTCCTTGAAGGAGGGCAGTTCGGTCACGTACTCATTGTACAACCATTTGACTTTGAAGTGCAAGTTCATGTAGTCGGCACTCTTGCACAATCGGTGTTTGTCATGCTCTGAGGAGAGGAGCAAGGAACAGGGATAGGAAGCAGGGTGGCTCAGAGAAAAAGTTTGTCCTGTCTTCTTCCCCAGCCCATGACCAAGTCTTGACCCCAGGCAAGGCTGGACCTGGGTTTGAATTCTCACTTTGACCCAAGACTCAACTCCGCCACTCACTAGTTGTGTGACCTTGGGCAAAACTCTTTCCTTCTCTGATCCTCAGTGCCTTTATCAGTGAAATGGGGACATTAATGACACCTGCCTCATAGGGTTATTGAGAGGATCAAATGAGATAACGATAACGTGTAAAGTGGAATGAGACAATGCATGGAAAGTAAAGCCCTATATAAATGCTAACTTGTATGATTACTGTTATTCCTGTAAAAACCAAAGTCCTATATAGATGTTAGTGATTGTTATTGTTATTATCTGTAATTCTAGGGCACTGGACCAATCAATCTCTAAGTTTCTTCTCCAGGCACTCTCCCAGAAACCAGGAATTTTCCAGGACTGGGAAGCAGGGACAGGTAGGAAGCAGGGCACCATATACATGCTTACAGCTCACAAGTCTTGTGCAAAGGGAGTGCCCTATTATCCCCTGCCAGTCCAGGCAAAGGACAGGGGGTGGGGGTGGGAAACGAGCTGCCCTGGGGGGCCAGAGGCTCTGGGGAAAGGCTTCTCACCCTCCATGGCATACTTCATGTCCTGAGCAAACAGGTTCCACATCACCTCAGCACTGATCTTGCCCACGTTCAGTTCTTGGGGAAACCTTTCCCAAAAGAGTGTGGAATGGTGGGAAGGAAAGAGAGAGGGAGGGGAAGGAGAGAAGAGAAAAGGCTGAGATGAGGAAGCTGGCCACGAGGGGGCTCCCTCTCCTCCCCCGGCTTTCTTCCTCTTCTTTTCTGCACCCCCTCTCCATAGATAGAACACTTGGACCTCTCTCTGTCTCTGTCTCTCTAGCTCTCTGTCTCTCCGTCTCTCCGTCTCTGTCTCTCTCTCTCTCTCTCTCTCTCTCTCTCTCTCTCTCTCTCTGTCTCTCTCTGTCTCTCTCTCTCTCTGTCTCTCTCTCTCTCTCTGTCTCTCTCTCTCTGTTTCTCTCTCTCTCTCTCTGTCTCTCTCTCTGTCTCTCTCTGTCTCTCTCTCTTTGAAGTTCCTAGGCCTGAGTTCCTTCATTTGTAAAATGAGGGCGTTGAATCCAATGAACTCTAAAATTGCTTCCATCTCTATGACTACAGTCCTGTGATTTACAGTTCTTCCACAGGACTCTGACTCAGGCGGTAGTGGTCACCTCTGAGCCCAGAGCCACCCACACCCAATACATAGAATAAGCACCCTTGGATTGAAGGTCACCCTGTTCTTTGGCATTATTCTTTCTAACTGAATTCCCAGACTTAGGGTCCTGTTTGTTTCTCACAGTCTGGCCTCTTTATTCCCTCTTCCCTGCCTTCCTGGACCCCCAGCCTCTCCCTGTCTACAATCTTTCCTCTGGGGAAGTCTGTATAGGCTCATTCCCTTTTGCTTTGCTGATTTCCCGGTACTGGTCAGCCTGATCCTATTTTTACTAACACTAAGTTTTCATTCTCACTGTAAATTTCAGTTTCCTCTACTCAAGGTCCTGGGGATACGGTGGTTCTCATACACATGTGCATATAACTAAACAGCTATACACATGCACACGTATCCAACTCTTAGCATAATGCTTGGTATGTAAAAGGCATTTAATAAATGTTTGTTATGATTTTATATACATACAGCTACCTGCATGTATACAATTACACCTTGCACAGACACATACACACACATATAATACTCTACCCACAATTCCCTACAAATAAGCACCCTTATACAATTACTCACATATGCAAAATTATGCATATAAATCATTACTCACACATCACTATATAAAAATTTATATATACACATAATACATAGATATGTATAAATCTGGAAAAGGAAATGACAAATCATTCCAGTAGCTTCACCAAGCAAATCCCAAATGGGGTCACAAAGAGTCAGATATGACTGAAAAACACAACTGAACATACACACATGATGCATATATGTATGTATACACACAATTATAGTTACCCATACTGACACACAATTTCTCCTCCTCTTCTCTGTCTCTTCCTTTTCTTCCTTATTCCTCTTTCCCTTTCTATGCCCCCTTCATCATACACATTCACACAATGGCACACATTCACAAAATTTGCCCACACCCAACATCCATCTTTTCCCTTCCCTCCACTCACTGGTTGAGGCAGGGTGTGTAGGAGTTCTTGTCTTCCTCAATGATGGACACAATGAGTGTGATGAGCTTGGACCAAAAGTCTAGGTTCTTGATGCTGGGTCCCTGCTCTTCTGGAGGCACCTCACCCTTCTTAGCCTGAAAAGGTCAACATTTATATCTATCCTAAGGACCACTTGGACAAATCTTCTGTATCTGTTTATTTTGTGGATAGATGGGGAAGGTGAGGAAGATGCTTCATCATCTTGGGAAAGTAGGGAATTCAGATGTGATGTTTGGTTGGTCCCAGAGGTCACATCCCAGTGAATTCTTCACTCCTGATCCCCCTTCCCCACATCTACAGAGTTCATCCCTCCATCACAACATATTCAGTCCCTTCATCTTTCTTAAGGCTTCTTAAGGCTGGAACAGGAAGGGATGTGATATTCACATCACCCTTGCATATCTGTGGGACACTATTGTCTTAAGCCCTCTTCTTTTCCCTCCCTACATCTTCTGTCTCATTACCTCTAATGGGGTCAGTTATTATTTCTATGCAGATGACATTCAAATCTGTACATCTGGTCTGAGTCTCTCTCCCAACCTCCAGCACTCCATCACCAACTGTTTGTTGGACATCTCCATCTAGGACATCTCAAACTCAACAATCCAAAATAGAGCTCATTATCTTTCACCCTAAACGCACCCTGCCTCCAAATGTTTCCATATCTGTTGAGGGCACTACCCTCTTGCAATTACCCAGGTATGCAAACTTAAGAGTTATCCTTGATCTTTCTCCTCCATAGCCAGTCAGTTGTCAAATCTTATTGATTCTACCTTCATAGCATCTGTTGTACTGAAATGAACTCCCTAAAGTTAACCCACCTTTCCTCCAGACTCCTTGGTTTTTACCAAATGTACTACCATCTTCCCAGTCACCTAGGTTTATAATTTCAATCATCCTCATTCTTCCCTTTCCTTCACTCTCCATACCCAATCAGATTTGGTTTTTTATACCTCCACAACACTTCTCACAAATATATCCATCCTCTTCTTTCTACTTTCAAGACCACCACCCTATTCAGGTTCTCATCATCTCTCTAAATCATTGTAATTGCTTCCTAATTGGTCTCCCTTTCAGGCTCAGCCTTCTATTATGCCGCTACCAAAATAAACTTCCAAGATCACAGAGCTAGCTTTTATTACTCAGCTTCTCAAGTACATTCAGTGGTTCCCTGTTGCCTTTAGGACAAAATACAAATTCTTCATCCCAGTGTTTAATGATCTGCACAATCTGACTTCCTCTTATTATTCCTCTTCATATATCTTGTTTTCTAGCTTATCTCACTAGCTGTTCCTCAGATTCAGCTATCTCCTACATCTGTACATGTGTATAAATAGATGTCCATATCTATAAATGTATTCCATCCTCATATCCCCCTTGTAGAATAGTTATCTTCCTTAAAAATTTGGCTCAGGCACCCCTTGTTTCATGAAGTCTTCCCCCAGTTCCCTAACTGTAAATACTCTCTCTCTCTCTCTCTCTCTCTCTCTCTCTCTCTCTCTCTCCCCCCCCTCTCTCTTCAAATGAGCTTATATTTATTTCACCTGTTGCACCTCTAGTAGAATGTAAGCTACTAAGGGTAGGGATAATTTGTTTCCTATTCATATTCCAAGTACCTAGCATAGTGCCTTTTACACAGTAGACATTTAATAAATATTTGCTGAATTGAATTTTGTTCACTTGACTGAACTGAACTATACTCAACTAACCCCATTTAACCCATTCAGCTCAACTCACCCCAATCTGATTCAACTCAACCTAACCCAGCCTATTTTAGCTCAATTCAATCCAATTCAACTCAACGAAGACCAGTTTAAACAAATCCAACCCAACTCAATATGATACAATCCAATTCAACCTGACCCAGCCCAGTTCAGCATAACTCAACTCAACCCAATCCAAACTAACTCAAATCTACCAAACCCTCCCCAATTCAACCCAGCCCAACTCCAGCCCAGTTCAACCTAACTAAACCCAACTCAACCAATTCAACTCAAATCAACCAAATATAACTTAACATAGCAGCCAAAATGGATTCAGCTCAATTCAACTTAACTCCAACCCAATCAAATTTAAACTGATTTAGCTCAACTCAACCCCAGCTTTATTAAACCCAAGTCAACTCAACCTAATCCAATACAACTGAACTCAATTCAATTGAATCAAATATGGATTAATTCAACCCAGCTCAACAGAACCCAGTCCATATAACCCAGACAAATAAGACCTCAAATGACCCAGCACAATTCAACCCAACTCAACTCAATTCATAATTATCCAATTTAACCCAACTGCATTTATACATTTTTTAGTCTCTGTTAAGGGTAAATCTTACAAGGACCATGGTCCAGGCTTAGCCACCCTCTCCCATGAAGCATCTCCATGTCTCACTCCCTTACCGGGTCAGTCTGGTATTCTCGACTATAGAGTTCATGGCAGTTGTTAAAGATGTACTCATAGGTGGAATTGAGGCAGGCCTTCACACAGTCCTTTACCACTTGGCTGGCACGAGGTGGGCTCTGTAGCTCCTGGACCTATGAGAGAGATAGGTCTAGGTAGGCAAGAAGGCTAAGAAATGATCTGTCTTCATCTCAGCTGAAGTTGAACCAATAGTAGAGAATACAGGTGTGATATAAAGCCTGACTGACCAATAGATTCCAGTTTCAAAGGGGTGGTGCCAAAGGAGAGGATCAGTTGTCTAGTGGAAATCAGGTCATTGGGAAAGATATACAGTTCTGAGGTATAGGCACATGATGATGTGGTGTAGTATGTTCTGGTGGAGAGGCATGGAGCCACTCCCTAGGCAAAAAATAAAAAATAGCCTAGTAGCCAGGAGTCCCTGGGAGATTCCAGGATACTGCTAATCCCACCCCAGGCAGGACATCTCTGTTACCTTCATCCTGAAGAAGGTGATGCTGGTGAGAAGGTCCACAGTAGACTTGAGATCCTGAAGCCTCTCTGGGCTGCTTGCTGGGAAGTTGTTCTGAAGGGGGAAGGAATAAGGATCACCAGAGATAATAGAAGCCCCCCAAACCCTTCCCAACCACAGGGGTGCTCATCAGATGATTCCAAGGAGTCAGGGATTGTGGGAGTCTGGGAGGAGGAAAAGGGATGGCAAAGGGGAGCTTTTCTGAGTCTGGAGAAGAGGATATGAGGACATAGGACCTCTGTAGCATAGGGATAGTACAGGGAAGGGCCCTGCCAGGAACTGAAGAGTGGCCTGGGGTGGGTATGGGGGCAGAGGAAAGGGGGTGCAACTATACCTAGGTCTTCCACATGGATATTCCACAGCTTCCATCCATATTAAGGTATATGCCTGTATGTGTGTATACCAGTTGACCTATGTATCATGGCATGTGCAAGTCCACATGTTGTAGCATGTTTATTTTCAAGTGTGGCTTATATGTTAGTGCCATCTTCCCTGAGTGTGCACTAAGGCACATATGAGCAGATTTCTCCATATGGTTGCACCTATATGCCATAACTTATGTTTCTTCATGAACACATGTAAATGTTGGGATGTACAAGTGTGTGCATGTTGGGACATGTGTTTTACGCACGTGTTTCTTTCTTTCTTTCTTTTTTGCTTTTTGGAGGGCAATTGGGGTTAAGTGACTTGCCCAAGGTCACACAGCTAGTTTTGTGTTAAGTGTCTGAGGCCAGATTTGAACTCAGGTCCTCCTGACTCCAGAGCCAGTGCTCTATTCACTGTGCCACTTAGCCACCCCACACGCATGTGTTTCTTACTCGGTACATGGACAGGTCGATTCTCAGGGAGTTGTGCAGCTGGTCCAGGAGTTTCACAAAACGCTCTTTCTGAGGAGACAGTGAACATGGGGCAGGGGAAAAGGGGAAGATTAGAGATGCCAGTGATTATCCTAATCTGGTAGGGGGTACAACCTCATCTATCCATATGTGGAATGAGAGGATCAGAGATGTCTCTTTATCCTTATGTTCCCTATTAGGATAGCACCAACCCTGCATATGAAAAAGAAGCAATTGATAAATATGAATGATGATTTTGTCACCTACTGCCCCATCATGACAGAATCTAGACCTGGTGAGACCTAAGGATACTGAAGACAGACAGTCTAAGGCCCAGCTGAGAGGGCAGAGGACCTAGGGGCTTCAGGAGCAAGCTCTTCCAGAGAGAGCCAGTACCATTCAACAGTTTCCTCTGGGCCATGGGCATGGTCAGGTATCTCTGCGCCTGATACCTCACCCCAACAAATGTTTTACTGGGAGCCCTGGGATGGTCAGAAACTGATTTGGCATTTCTCTCCATAGTCATTAGGGAGTACAAGGAATTTCATCAGTTCTGTCTCTGTCCTGGGAAGGAGTGTCCATCTGATTGGATGGAGCAAAGGGCAGAGGTAAGAGGACCCCTCTAACGGGCCCACGAGGCTGGGTACTGACCCCAAAGTTGGAGGCAGCAAATCGGTCAGAAGCAGAGACATTGGTAGAGGCTGTGGTGTGGGCATAGTAGGCATTAATGTTGGCTAACAGGGTGCTCATGACAGCTGGTACTCCAGGGCACATGTACTTGGAGGAGAGGCAGGCGAAGTGTCTGGGGAAAGGAGGGACAAAGCAAAGGAGTCATCAGGGTGCTCTCTAGAAGGTCCATATCCTCCCACTGGTCAGGGAACTGAGCTCCTGTCCTCCTTCCGGCCCTGCCCCCAGGAAGGCTTGCCATGAGGAGGATCCAGATTTGACTTCAGCTATAACTTTATGTCCCTTTAAATGTCTCCCTACAAAAGGTTCCTCTGAGGAATATATGTCCTCATTTCCTCCCTCCCCCTCTTTTCCCTCCCTCCCTCCCACTCTCCCTTCCTTCTTTCCTTCCTTCCTTCCTTCTTTTCTTCCTTCCTTATTTCCTTTCTTCCCTCTCTGTTTCTTGTCTCAGTCTGTCAGTTTGTTTTCTATCTTTCTCTCTGTGTTCTTTCTATTAATTTCATATTACGTTTCCTTCTCTCTGTCATAGTCTCTGTATGTTTCTTCTCTCTTGAATCTGTGTCTCCATTTACGTCTCTTTGAGTATTAAGGATGCTTTTCTCAAATGCAGAATGAGACATACTTTTTTTTTACATGGCCAATGGGAGAATTTGTTTTTCTGACCGTGCGTATTTGTTCTAAGGGTTTTAAGAAATTGTTCAGTGAGGGAATGGAAGAGACAACAAATGCTTGTTAGAAAAATAATAAAATCAAATTTAAAAAGGAATGAAATGTGTCAAAAATATAAAAACTAATCATCTTGAAACATTTTTGGAATTATGTGAAGTTTTCCCTATGATTTGAGAAATGATTTTCACTTAACAGATTTTTTTTTTATAAAAGAGTGTCTATTTCCTTCCTCAGTTTGTCTCTTTGTTGTTCACCTCGTCTGTCTGTTTCTGTCTGTCACTCTGTGTGCCTTTCTCACTCTGCCTCATCTGTTCCTCCTCCCCTTTGCCCGTCTCTCTCCATCTCTCTGTGTTTTTCTTTCTCATTGCTCATTAAGTGACTTTTTTGCTAAATCCCAAACTTGATGTTTTCTTCCCTCCTCCACTTCCCAGTATGAAGTTCTCCTGATTGTTTCTCCTTCCCATGCCACATCCTGGTAATCTCAAGTTCCTCCCAACTCTCTTCTGACAGGCTTCCTACCTTTGACCCTACTGGTGACTTCCATAATCCATCCTGAACTTAAAACTGACCAATGGAGATTCACATTGCTCCGCTCCCACAACACCTAGTTTCCCAATCTCTGGTGTCAACTTGATCCTCTCAGCCTGCCTGACTCCCTTCTTCTCCTTCCCGTCTTGAATCCATCCCATCCCCACCTGCTCCTATACCAAGGGGCCATTGCCCACCCCACCTGCTACAGCCCACCCTTCTACCCCATGGCTGGTCTCACGTCATGGCTTGGTAGATGGATTCAACGCCATAACGCATGGCAAATTCATCCACAATTTCCTGGGCTGTCTCGTCATAATAGACCTTCCAGGCATCATCACCCTTTGCATCTGGGATCCGGACAGCGCCACTGTTCTGCACATCTGTTACAAAGTGGAACAGGTTCTGAAAAGGAAGAGGGGGAACAGAGTAGATCAGTGGCAAGAGGGGACAGGACCAGGATCAGGGATTGGGGGAAGGGTATAAGAATTAGTGGGTGGGGTGCAGACTTCAATCCAAGGACAGTGCCTCTGACCTGAAGGATACCTGGCAGGGCCCAGAGGCCCTGGAGGGAGAATGGGGACACTGAGATGGTCTCACCTCATGCAGACATGTGTACTGGACATGGTATGGTGCCACCTTCTCCTCACCCTTGATCTCCACACTAATATGTAATCGGATGGCTCCAGACACAGCTGACTTGTCTGTCCGCTTGTCTGGGAACCAGAGAAAGAAGAGACAGAAGGTCAGAAAGGGTCCCCAAAGTGATCTGGATCAGTGAAGAGAGACATTGGAGGCCTTCATCTTGAGCCAGACAGGGATAGCTTAGAGATAGGCCACCTGGAAACAGGAGATAGAACCAGAGGATTCCTGGTGTCTGGTGGTATTTAAATCTTTCCAATCAGATTGAAGACCCAAGGGCAAGGATTATCCAAATGTTTTCTCCTCAGACTGGAGACTTTCTCTTGTCTCTTCCTCAGAACAGTGTTGGGTCTCTGCCCATGTCCAGCCCCCCAGCACAAACATGCCAGGAGCAGCTCTCACCCAGATTGTACCAGACATCCATCTCGCCGCTTAGAGTTCGTACTTCAATGATAGTCTGGCCCAGGAAGTCATCTGACTCTCGCTTGAACCTCTGTTTCACTCGAGACTTGATGTCGTCATCCTCATCCCAGACACGCACCTTGATTCGGTCTGAAGAGTTATGGCACTCACTATGGAAAAGGGGAAACTGTCAATGCCCCAGGCATCAGTGCCAGGAGGAAGCTGGGAGGAGGAGGGAAGGAGTGGGGATGGACCTCCTTGCCAGAAGGGATTTCAGGGCCAGGTGGGTCCTCCCTGAGCACTGGGAGACACCCCCAGATGAGGGCACTTACAAATGGAAGTTCTCTTCCCACACAGGGTTGAGATTCCCATAGATGGTTTTAGTTCGTTTCTTCGTCTTGCCGACCTGGACAGTAACATAGGGGTCACTGGAGCCGGTTTTATCCTTTGCCTGAAGGCCCTGGGCACAGACCACTGGAACACACACATGCATGTACAAACACATGTGTGAGCATATGCAAATGTACATGCCAGATCAGATTACACATGCACAAATATAAGCACTCGTGTACACGATTCAGGGGCATATATTCTAGCACACTTGCATAACACATACACACATGCATGCATATGTACACCAGAACACGTGTTCACATGTACACATATCACGTGATCAGATACAGACACAAATATACAAACAACACTCTTGCACACATACATATATCCATACATCCTTGTAAACCCCTATAAAACTGAGCTAAGCAAGGCAGCCCTGGGGAGTCTTGGAGACAAGACACCCAAAGTGCTACTGGTGGTGTGTTGGGAATGCAAGAGGGTCCCAAGTAATACCAAGAGTACAAGGTGGTACTAGGGGATGCTGAGGATACAGGATGGCATGGGCATTTCCCAGAGCATTCAAGGGAGTAATAGTAAATCAATAGTAAATAGCAATAGTAAATTAAGAATCTATTAAGTATCTGCTATGTGTTAGACATTATTCTAAGTTTTGTGTAAGTTGCCTCTGGACCTTGACTTAGACAAGAAACCACTAAGAGGTGGGTGCTAAGGGCATCACTAGATGGCCAAGGAGATGTTCCCGAGAGCCCAAAAGAAAGCTATTTTTCTAGGAAGTGGCTTTGAGCCTGGTGATTACAGAGGGGGTCTGGGACAAGGTGGGAAGCCATTTGTGAAGAGATACCAGTGAAGGGCATAGATGCCACTGGGGCCTAATATACACCATAAACTCGACCTAGCCTCGGGCACCCCACGCCACATCTCTGGGGGTCACACAGCCCGACACCCAGGGGAACCTCACCGGTGATACTGATCTTAGCTGACCACTTGGATGTTCCATCCAGGACACTCTGTTTCACAGCCTTCATCTGCTGTGTATGTGTTGTCTTGGAGACTGCAAAAATCTCCTGGATCAGCTCAAAGATCTCAGGCTTGTTCCGCTCCCGGATCTTCATGCGGTCCTTAAGCACCATAATGATGTTCTGTGTGCGGTCCTCAGCCCCATGCTTGGAGCTCTTCTCTGCAGCTCCTGGAGCATCAACAGAACTCTCAGTCATTAGGCTGTTAAACCCTGACTGAGCGTCCATCCCTTTCACTGATTCTCCAATCCCTGCACTGGATCCCAATTCCCTTCCCAATCACCATTGCTGTTTCCCCATCTTGCAGACATCCCTTCCCCTTTCACTCATAGATAAAATTAAGAGCTGGAAGGGACCTTCGGATCCATTTAGCTCTTCTCATCTATTTTGCAGATGAAAAACCTGAGATTTGCCTGAATTCAGATAGGGAGTCAGTGGCAGAGCCAAGGTCTGATTCCAAACTCAGTACTTTTTCTCATTGTACCACCCTGCCTCTGCCGCCTCCATTCACCCAGGGATCACCCGTCACTTATTCCTTATTTTGCTTAATGAATTACCATTGCCTTCAGAGCTTTTCATTCTCTTCACTGAGCTCCTCATCCCCTTACTGAGCCCCCATCACCTTGCATGTAACTAGTGGTAACTTCCACACTTGTTCCATTTTCTCTTGAGCCCTGGCTATTGGCATCTCTGATTTCTCCTACTCTGCCCTAGGATACCCAGGTCCCCACAGCCACTGGAATCTGCAGAGTATAAGTTGGGTGGTGGACTTGAATGTGGTCTGGTATACCATATGCTAGGCCTGCCTATGCTAATAGCTGAGATAATTATGGATTTGGGCTCAGAGGCCCTTGAAGGACCTGGGGAGCAGGTGATGAAGTCCAGGGGAAAAATATAAGGAGAGTTGGCACTCCTGATTGTCTGAGTTGATCTGAATCAACTTAGGGGCAGACAGATAATGAGAGAGGCAGAGAAATGCCCCCTCATGCCCCAGAGGGGAGGGAAGAAAAGGCCTAGGGACAGTGCACCCATGACGGTCCCCATTAGGTCTATCCTTACGCTGCAGGCAGTCAGCATTGAGCAAGTCCTGGCACTTCTCATGACACTTGACCCCGCACTCGGTACATCTCATGCCCTGCCGAGCAATGCCCCACAGAAGCCCCTCACACTCATAGCAGTAGGTGGGTGTGGTGGCTGTCCACACCTCGAAGTTGTGGGGGGTTGTGCAGGAGATGGGGTAGATTAAGGCTTGAAGCGTCTTCTTGTAAACATGGTTTTTCTGGAGAGAGACAGAGAGAAGGGAATCTGATGGCAGAGGCCCAGACCAACAGAGCATCCCTTTCATCTACATTCCCTCCCTTTATACTGGTAGACACAGAATCACAACCTGAAAACTAGAAAGGACCTTGGAAGCCATGTCCTTATACGGCTCACCCATCCTTCACTTAAAGACACCCACAGACATAGGCTCATTGTCCCCGATTTGGCCTGTTCCACTTTTGGATGGCTCTAATTGTCCAGTTTTTCCTCCTAGTGTCAGAAATCTGCCTTTCTGTGACTCCCCACCCCCCTTCTGCCCCAATTATTTCTAATCCTGACCTCTGGGGCCAAGCAGAACATGACTAATCCCTCTTCTTTTTCAAATACTTGGACACCCGCTGGTTATCCTTGAAAAGAGAGATCACATCCCCTGCTACTCTCCCTCCCTCCTCACCAATTCTTCTTCTCCAAGCTAAATTCTCTTTGATTCCTTCAGCAGAGGCTCATAATGACATGGTCTCCAGTCCCTTCACTATCCTGGTCCCCTTGTGGCACTTCCTCTAATTTCTAACAAGCACCTTGACCCTTCTTAACTTTGTGCCTATTTCTAATTCTTCTTTCAAGGCCCAGCTGGATTCCTGCTTCATCCTGGGAGCCCTCCCCATCTATCCCAGTCCACAAGGGTCTAAATCCTCCAGTCCTGAGGATCTGTTTAGCTCATGGGAACTTCTGTTTGTTTCTTGTCTTTTCACTGGTCTGAGCCTTGCTTCCTACCCTGCCTTTGGAGCTCCCTGAGGACATCAGAGCACAGAGTTTGGCACATAGGGGGACTTAGGAGAGACATGTTGATTGAGTTTCCCAGTTTACTCCACCCCCCCAATTGCTGGTGCCTTTTCCTCTCAGATTATCTCCAATTTATCCTATATATAAGCATGTTTGTACATAGCTGTTTGCATGTTTTCTCCCCCCATTAAAATATAAGCTCCTAGGGGGCAAGGATTGTTTTTTGCCCTTCTCTGTGTCCCTGGAAGTTAGCACAGTGTCTGACACATAGTAGGCACTTAATAAATGCTTTTTAACTGACTGTGGCACATCTTTCCTTCTCCTGTTCTCCTAGAAGACCCCAAAATGGTAGACAACTTTTGAGAAACTGTGCAGTAAAAAATAAAAGCCAGGGAGGCCAGTCTCCAAGAGTCTACACCTGCCTGCAGCCTGCACCTTTCATGTCTACAAGAAGACCCTGGTCCATGGGAAGGAGACAACATTGAAAAATAGGTGCTAGTCAGGGGAGTTATCAGGAAAGATTATTGAATAGGATGTCCCATAGACATTAAACTCAACACTGAGCTCATCCAAAACTGAGCTCATTATCACCCCCTTCCCAATCCTGTCCCTTCTTTCTGACTTTTCTCTTGAGAGGACATCCCCCACCAGTCACCCATATTTGCAGCCTTTACTCTTTACTTTCTCTCACTCCTACCCTACTCTTGTATCCAGTGAGGATTTCAACCTTAATAACATCTCTCCTTTCCTCTGACTCTTGGCCCAGAGGATGCAAGCCCTTGTCACCTTACCCTGAACTCTTGTAGCCTTCTGGCTATTCTCCTTGACTCGAGTCTCTCCCTAAACCTGCGTATCCTCCCCTTAGCTATCAAAAATATCTTTCTAAAGCATAAGTCTGACCACGTCACACCACCCTCCCCCTGCTTTCAACTGTCATGCAGTAAACTGCAGTGGCTCCTTATTATATCCTGGATCAAATATAAATTTTTCTTTGGCCATTAAATCTCTTTATAATCTGGACCCCTTCCTATAATTCAGTGACATTGGCCTCTTTTCTGTTCCTTGTACAAATATTCAATTTCTGGACTCTAGGAATTTTTATTGGCTATCTCCCTGCCAGGAATTCTCTCAACTTCTCATCTCAACCCTTGGTTTTCCTGGCTTCTGGATAAAATCCAAACTTCAGCAAGGAAGCCTTTCCTGATCCCCTTTAAGACTAGTGATTTCCTCCCAGATTATCTCCAATTTATTCTACATATGTCCTGTTTGTACATAGTTATTTACATGTTGCCTCCCCCATCAATGAGTCCTTAAGAACAGGGATTGTCTTTTGCCTTTCTTTGTATCTGATGAGTTTAGCACAATGCCTGAAACATAGTAGGTGCTTATAAATGCTTGCTGACTTGAGGATTACCCTATATTTTGCTTTTCCCATCCTTAAGGCCAGAGCATCTGCTGGCAAAATCCCAGATCCATAGGTTCCCAATGGGCCCCCCTTCCTTTCCACCATCCTACCACCAATGCCCACTTACTAGCTCTTCATTGTTTAAGGTGCTGGAGGCCAGTGCAGAGGTGATCCCAGCCTTCCGGGACTGGACCAGGGACTAAAAGAGGAAAGCCAAAGGTGGAAGAAATCAGCCATGGATCACAATCCCTACTCACCATTGTTGGCATCACCAGCTATGGAATGAGAACCATCAGTCTTCATTTGAAATCACTGATCACACATTGGTATCATGCCTTATGGTGAAGGGACTAACTGTCTCTTGCACCTCCCCAACTTGTTGACTGATAGCTGTGGCAGGGACCCCCTAGCTATCCCACCCCTGTAGGCAGGTCATTTCCCCAGGAGAATAGTGGCACCATGCTCTTTGGGATATTGAAGTATCCTAGGGACAGCAGGCAGGAGGTAGAAGGGGTGGGAAGGGCTGTAGAGAGTGTTTGAGGGTAGAAGGAAACTATGGTGGTCACTTACCATCGCCTGAATGACCAGGCAGCAGGAGAAAAGGAAACAAATGATGTTAGCTTCAGAAAGCCTTTCCCCACCCCCACCATTCCCTTACACACACACACACACACACACACACACACACACACACACCATACCCCTTTCAGACATATCTGCCCAGGTCTATGAAAGCTTTCTTTGGAGATGCTATAGGAGTAAGGCCAACATTTGACTGGCAACCTCAAGGATAATGGAAGGGCCCAGTCACCAGCATTCTATCCCTCCCTGGGCTACAGCAACAGACTATGGATCCTAACAATTACGAGCACTAAAATAATACCAAGGTGATAAGGGGTGAAGGCCCAGGATGAGGAGGGTGCTCTGGGAAGCTAGTACTTATGTCAGACCCATCTGAGAGGAGAAAAGAAAGGAGTGAGGCCTTGGCAGGATCAAATGGGAAACTGCCTGATTCCACCCTTTTGTTCCTCCCAGCCCAGGAATAGCCCTGGCTGGTATGATGTGGTCTAGGGGCAGGGAATAGGGATCCTCTCCAGGCTTTAGTCGACTCCTCTGTAAAATGGAGACGAGCTCTAAGGTTCTTCCAGGGTAACCATTCCATGTTCTATAGGAAGAAGGAAGGAACTCTCTAATTGAGTGGAAGTGGGGATGATATTGGCCATTGTTTCAAATTTTTGATGTGGATATTATATGCTGTTAATTTTAGGGAATAAACAATAGCCAGGGATGGATGGGGATGACAGGCCAGTCATAGGATCATTAGATAGAAAACTGGAAAAGACCTTTGAGGTTAGGAAATCCAAGCCCTCCATTTGACACATGAGGAATCTGAGGCCATAGAGGTGACATGGCTTGCCCGAAGTTGAACAGGGTGCCAGTAATGCTGATGAGATCTGGGCCCTAATCCAGCTCTCCTCATCACTCTATACTATCTCTGGGCACTTGTTCTGGGAAGTATAGGAAGTAACAAGGCAGAAGCTCTGGCCATGTTCCTGGGAGATGTGGGAAAGGTTTAGAATAGTTGGAACAGGAAGCCTCAGATCCCCAATTCCCTGCTTCCATTGCACAGATATATATGTTGTGAGTTATAATGGTTACTCCTTCCCTTCCCAAAGCCAGAAATTCCCCCAAGGGTTTTCTGGAAATGTGCTGAATGGGAAATATACACCAGTTGGCCAAGTCATGGGGCTGGGTGCTGAGGAGGCATCTAGGGCAGGGAAGGAGGCAGGGAGAGAGAACCGAGGGCCAGACTGGGAGTGAATGGAGAGGGAAAGAGGGGGCTTCCTGGGAGACAGGGCCCATGCCCACTCCCAAATAGTTGCTTGCATGTTGTTCCTTCCCCTCCCCCTTGTTAGACTGTGAGCTCTTGGTGAGCTGGGACACGTCTCCACCCCCTCTGTATCTCCAACACTTATCAGAATGTCTAGAATACAGTAGATGTTTAATAAATGCTTGTCGACTTGACTAGTGAAGGGAAAGCTATCTTTAGCTAGTCAAGTTGACAAACATTTGGTAAACACCTGCTATATGCTCAATCGGACAAACCTAATGCCAAGTGCCAGCCCTTCAAATGTTTGAACAAGACTATCATGCTCCCCTCCCCTCTTCTCCAGGCTAAAGAGTCCCACTTCCTTCAGCCAATTGTCCAGGTTGTCTGTGTGACCCTGCAGAAGCCACAGGCAACATCTCTGAGCCTCAGTTTTTTCAACATGGAAATAAAATGAGGATACTAATAGCTAGTAGCATTTATGTGGCACTCTATGGTTAACAAAGCAACACAACCACCCCGTGAGGCAGGTATTATGTCCATTTTGCAGATGAGGAAACTGAGGCCCAGTGAAGTTAAGTGACTTTCCCAGAATCACACAGCCAGTAAGGGTCTGAGGCTGAATGTTATTAATATTCTGATTATGGATAGGGTAGGAGGAAAAAAGAAAGATCAAGAAAAAAGAGACATGATACCGCTAGGAGTTAAGTGTGATGTAGTAATTGGGCTCCAGGGAAAGAAAGGGAGACAGTCCCAGTAGACCCCTGGGACCAGCCCTGGAGACAGGTCAGGACAGGGAGAGAAGGGAATGCTGCTTACTCACCAGGTCGCTCACAAGGGGAATCGGTTTTCTTTTGCGAATGTCGGGCATGCTGTCTATGATGATGAGACCACCGCCAGGCCTGGGAGAGAAACAGCAAAGAATTCCCCTGGGCACTGCTCATACCTGTGGGTCCCCTTACAACAACCCAGGGGCCTTGGTACTTCAAACTGCCAAGGAATGAGGGCACAAAGCACTTTCACTTCTGGGATCTCTAAACATTCAAATGTACCTACAGACCTGAGCCCTTGATCTGCCCTCCCTTCGCAGGAAGCTCATTCCAGGTGGTGCCCAGGGAAGGGGGAGGGAGCAGTTTGGGCTTGAGGTGGCCGTGTTTATCTACTCACCCGCCTTTGAACCAGAGCGAGTTAGACATATCTCCTTCTCCTCGGGCCTGAGGGATAATCACAACTCTGTGACATTCTATCCAAAGGGCAGTCACCATCCCTTCTACCCCCCTCCAACTCACAGATGGATACCCTGGGGGAATTTCTCTGAACTTCCAGGATCCTGGCTCTTCTCCCTGCCTGGGTCTCCTTAGGGGAGCAAAGCCCCATGGTCCCTCCCAGACCCTGGAGCTCAGCCTCCCTCTTACAGCACCATAGCCTGAGATTTGAGAGGAACTTCCCTGCTGCCCTGATCCCTCCCCCCCACCCCCAGGGCTTTCTGGCCGTCAATCCAATCTCTCTTAGCTTTCATCTATCCAGTCTGATCTCAGTATTTTAGTCTACTGAGATCGAGGGTCCCTGGGATGGGGCAGAGGATTAATGTTAATGTGTCAATGAGTGTGAATGAGTGGGGAAGGGGTGTCCACTGGCAATGAGGCAGGAGGGTCTGTACCAACCCCAGGTCCATCCTGACCCAGTCATTTTCTCTCAGTGTGATTTTGGACAAGTCATTCACTTGTCCATTCTAAATCACAGTGAACTCAACTGTCAATTGGGGGTGATACATTCACAGAAGTCTGCCTTGAGGAAATTCTATAGAAATGAGGAAGAATGAGTTTTATTTTAGAGGTTTTAATTGGAGCAGGTTTCCCCACCCACTGCCTGGATGAGAGTGGAGAGATATCAGTGTCTGATGCATCTTGACAAAACATTAATTTGTTTCCCCTGCATCCCTGAGTTGAAACATCCTATTCTGGAGCCTAGCAAGCTATGCCAGGAATGAAAGAGATGCTGAGGGTGTAAGAAGGGGGCAGAGGAGAAAGACCAACTGCCTTTTTCGGATCCCTGCCCATCCCCTAGACTTCTTCCCCCTCCTGCTGCTCTGGTGTCCATCAGGGACCCTGAAGGAGGTTACACACCTACCTGTGCCAATGGTGCTCACAGGGCATGAGGGCAGTGATGGTGATGAGTAACTGAAAAGCATGAGAGGACCCAAAGGGCAGCCAAAGGCAAACGAAAAAGAAATGATGGCGGATGGTGGCAAGGGAGGGCGGCCAGAGCCAGGCAGTGGGAGGACAGGAGATTCAATGGAGATCATGGAGGGAGCAAGGGGGCAAATGAAGGCACATCCCCAACCCCTGCCTATCCTGAGGCTCTCTCAGCTACCCAACCCAACCCCTTCCTCCCCTCTGATTCCCATCGGGTTACCTAGTCCTCCCTGCCAATTTATTCCTAACTCCTATGCTAAACTTGCCTACCCACAGTTCTTAGCCCTGACATTAGTCTTGACCATTATGTGACAGATGACCTTCACCTTAATCCTGATCACAACTATGACCTTAGATGCAACCCTGATTCTTTTTTTTTTTAAAGCAATTGGGGTTAAGTAACTTGCTCAAGGTTACATGGCTAGTCATTATTTATGTGTGGGTGCTCATTTTCTGAGGCCGGATTTGATCTCGGGTCATCCCAACTCCAAGGCCGGCGCTCTTACTCACTGTGCCACCTAGCCGCCCCCGCAACCCTGATTCTTAATGTAATACACTCAACTCAACCCTGATCATGAATTCTATCCCAATCCCAGATCTAACCCTGATCCTCATCCAAAGTCTAACTCTGACCTCAATGCTAACCCCAATGTTGTTGTTGTTCAGTAATTTCCAGTGTCCAACTCTTCATGGCCTCATTTAGAGTTTTCTTGGCAAAGATACTGGAGTGGTTTGTCATTTCCTTCTCCAGCTCATTTTACAGAGGAGGAAACTAAGGCAAATAGGGTTAGGTGACTTGCCCAGGGTCACCCTGCTATTAAGTGTCTAAGGCCAGATCTGAAATCAGGAAGATGAGTCTTCCTGATTCCAAGTCCAGTGCACTATCCACTGTATCACCTAGCTGCCCAATAACCCCAACCTTGACCATAACCCCAACCCCAATGCTTGGTACTAACCCTAAAACCAAGCCTAACTTCAACCTTAACCCTGAGCATAACTTGAATTGCAAGGCCAACCTTGACCCTCATCACAACCTCAATCCTGACCCTGTATCTAACTCTGATATCAATCCTATTCTCCACCCTAAACCTGAATCTCAAATCCCCACATCCAGTCCTACAAACCTGGAAACTTCCCGAACCAACCTAGACCCACTCCTGGCTTGTGACACTAATGCTTCTGGTCTCTGCCTAGCAGGAGCGGTTCCTCACCAGGCACACTCACCTCTTGGAGCTGCATCCGGACTTTGTTGAATACTCGTAGCCAATTGGCCTTGGCTCTGGACATGGAGTCCTGCCCCTCTTCATCTTCCCGAGCCCTGTAACTGAGACCGGCCCCGCCCCAGGGCCAGCATTTAGGTTCCCCTCTGGGTCCCCAGTGTCTGCATCTCTAGTGCCTCCCATGCATCAATGTCACAGCCTGTGTGAGGAGTGGCTTGGGGTTCCCTGCTGTGATGGGGGCCAGACCTCATGCTCCCATCTGGAGAGAGTAGAGAACCCAAGCATCTTGGGTCTCGCTGGCAGTTTTTTGGGCCTATAACTCTACCATCCCATACCCTGTGTAGCCTGGAGCCCAGGCCAGATTCTGAGCCCACCTGTCTCTTGTCCCTCTGCCCCCCACTCCCTGCCATGGCTGCATCTGCAGCCTGCTTCCTTTACCTCTCTTCCAGCTTGGGAGGCTCCGGTTCAGGGGCCCGCTCTGCCCCGGGCACCTCCTCTGCTCCTGCTGGCTCTGGAGGCATCTTGGCCACTTCAGGGGCCTCGGCAGACACCGGAGAGGCTTTCTCCTCCCTGTCGGAGGAAGTGGGTGCAGCTGGAAGGTAGCTCTGCTCCTTGGAGTAGTCTTCCTCGTTCTCACTGTAGCGTCCCTCCCTCAGCTCTTCATCCTCCAAGTCTTCCAGGTCTTCCTCTTCCAAGTCCTCCTCCTCCTCTTCCTCCTCCTCCTCCTCTTCCTCCTCCTCCTCATTCTGATCCCAGTGCGGGGAGTCTTTGTGGTAGCTCACCGAGCTGTGGCAGGAGTGGTAAGAGTCTCGGTCCCTCTCTTCTTCTATCTCGGAGCCCTGCAAGCTCTGGTCATCTGGGTCAAAGTCCTCACTCAGCTGGGAGCTGCCCTGGCTCAGTTCCCCTGAGGAGGCATAGCGGCTGCTGCCAGTTGGGCTGTATGGTTGGCAGGGTTGGAAGTGGGGAGAAAGCAGATAGAGATGAATGTTAAAAGCATAGTTGTCTCCAATTTAGAAGTCCCTGTGCCCTTCCCTTCCAGTCTTGAGCAGCAGGGAGCCCTCAGTGGGATGGGTTATTCATCCTAAGAGTGAACACTCATCTAACCCAAAGTTAGAGGATTTTGCAACACTAGCAGGTTGTAGCAAAGTGTCAGACAGGAAGCCTCGAGCCCTTTACCAAAGCCCCAGCCCTGCCACTGGCCAACTGTGAGACACAGACTAAGGCTTCCCCTCTCTGAATCTGTATCGCCAGAAGAATAATCCTTGCTCTGTCTACTCTACAGGGCTTTGGTGAAGAACAAACAAGAAACTAGATGGAAAAGTGCCCTTTTCCACAGGGAAGTAATGTAAGGTGATAGCTCTACTCCTCTCCTTGTTCCACTTCCTTCTCTCTCTTTAGAGCAAAAATGTCCTGGATGCCAACCCTACAGCCCAGGAAGTTCAAATCCAAGACACGAGGAGCTGCTGGCAGCTGTCCCTTGGTCGTATTCTTCAGCCAGCTGACTGAGGACCCACTATTCTAAAGGAAAAGAATGCTTTTTCTAAAATTTGGCTAAGTATGTGGAAAGTATTAAAATGGACAGTGCTAACTCCCTCTGGTGTCTAGGTGGGTATGGTGTTAACCTTCGCTTACTCTCATCTCCCATTTTGCCCCCAAATTTATTTCTGTTTTTGTTCCCCAGGATTCCTTTGACCCCGCCCCCCACCTCCCTTCCCTGGAGGTCCCACAGATTAGTGGACAACTGCTCATTATACCATCTTAGATTAGGCCCATGTCCAGTATCTCTCTTCCTTTTACCCACCTTGGCCTGGCTATCCCCCCATCCTCCCTTCTTCCTCCCCTCCCCTCACAGCAAACAAATCCAAAACAGAGACAGGTGGACAAAGCCAAAGGACAAGAAGAAGAGGCCCCCAAAGGGACAAAAAAACCTCACCATGCAGACAAGGACAGGGGCAGTGTGGGGGAGGCCGATACCACATCCATGGACACATCTGACTGGCTTAGAAAGCCCCCAGGAGCCATTTCTAACTTAGACATTCTGCCTCTATGGTTCCTAACGTTCTGGGCCAGAAGCTAGAACACCTGAGTTCTAGTCCTAATTCTATAACTGAATGAAGGTATAACCTTGACTAAGTAAAATGTTTCTAGTCTCTGAGCCTGGTATTTCTTCCCTCTGTGAAAAAGGATGATGACCTATAATCTGCTCCCCTTCCTAGGGCTATGTATGGTTCTAATGGGAGACAACATGAGAAATGGCCTTGATGTAGATTAGTGAAGATAAGTCGGAAGCAGGCCACACTCCATTAGGAATGGGATACTAGCCTCCCTCTTCTACCCAACCATAGCCACCACTACCCATTAAGTATGTGACTTTGTACAAACCACTTAAACTCTCTGGGTCTCTGTTGACTCATCTGTAAAATGGGTTTGATAATACATCACCTCCCTTAAGGTTTGGAGCTGGAACAGATGATTTCCTTTCCCATTGTGGGAGTTACCACTCTATGAGACTTTTCTTTCCTATAAAGGGAACTGAAGGGGATTGGGAGGGGCTCCCCATGAAGACAGGGAGAGAAGGCTTCCTTGGGAAGGGGCTAAGGGAGAAAGATCTGCTTAAAATGCCATTAATTCTGATGATATCTGGAGAATGGTCCCTCCAACTCACCCAAGAGGGAGTTATATGGACTAGGGGTGATTGGCCAGCGGTATCGGCCTGCCCCAGCCCACAAGGACCAGACCACAGCACTGGACGGGGCATGAGCCTCACAACAGGGAAAGGACCCACCTATCTGACAGGTCTAGGGATGGCCTGTTCTCAAGGGAATAATGGCGGCGGGTTGGCCGGCCCCGGCCAGCCTCCGAGTCGCTGTGGCCCCGAGTGGTTGGATCGACGCTACTGAAGCGTCTGCCAAGGAGTGGGGAAAGGGGAGGAGGAACATGGTCAGCAGGTAGGGGAGGGGTATTTAGCTAAGGCTCCCCCTGGGGAGGGGAGGGCAAGTGTCAATGGGTGTGGTCGTCCTGGGATCAGTTTGGCTGGTGCCATGTAGCAGGAGGGCTAAGTTCTGCCCCCTTGCCCACATGGGGCTCATGAATGTCCCAAGAGACCAACCCGCTTTCAGGGCCCCACACATTTGGGTTATTTGTCCAAGTTTCAGCATCATCTCTGGGCCAACCAAGAATAGTCTCTTTAACTTGCTTGGTCCTGTTGACAACTTAATTCAATTTTGAAAATCCACCAACAATATACTCCTTGCAGTGATTCTGCACCTGTGGGTGAGGCAGCTCCCTCTTACTAGAGTTAACAGTGGTCCTTAATCTAGGGGTCATGAACTTGTTTTTGTCATAATTATTTTAAAATAATTTTTCTTCATAATCCTCTGTATTTTATTTAATGCATTTTAAAACATCATTCTGATAAATCCATAGGCTTCATCAGCTTGTAAAAGGGATCCATGATGAAAAAAAAAGGTTAGGAACTTCTGGATGAGAGTTTCCCAGGAGATCAAAACTCTACCCTGCACCCAGAAGCAGGGTCCATTTCCTCTTCAGACCCCAAGCTTCATTGATCTCCTCCTTCTTCCCTTCCCTTCACCTTACTCTTCCATTCAACAATATGCAAGGAGGTAGACTTGTCTCATAGAGAATACAAGTCAGACCTGTGGTTGACTTCCAGTACTAACTAGGTGATCGTAAGGAAGTTTATTGCTCCTTACTGAGTCTGTTTCTTTGTCCATAAAAGCCGAGCTGGACCAGAAAATCTCTTTCCTTCCATTCCTGCTTCCCCTTCCTCATACCACCCCAGGATTCTAGTTCCTCCCCTTCTTCTCTTCTACTCCCCCCACCCTCGCCAGGTACCTGACTGGAGGTGCTTCTGAGTAATCTTCATAGCTCCTCATGGAATCACTGTAAGAATCCCGGGAATCTCGGGAGCCCAGTGGAGGAGGTCGGACTGAATACTGGTGGACGGAGGCATTTGGCTGGGACGTGGTGTAGTAGGGCGGTGGGATGCTGTTACTAGTCTCACTGCGATAATCACTGTCCCGGTCATCCACAGCACTATCTGGGTCTTCATCTGGAAAAGGTCCCCAGAGGGAGGGAGGATGCAGAAAGGAAGAGGGTGAAGGACCAGGAGGTGGGATTCAGGGTTGTCCCCAGTAGACAGCCCAACCTCCTCCCTTCCAGGCACCATGGATGGTACCAAAATGCTTTTGATCCCAAAAAGTGATTGTGAATTTAGGGGTACTCCCCCAAGACCTAGGGTGTCCCCAATGCCAGTTGCTTTCTTCCCCTCTGTCCATATGCTAAGTAAGGTTAAGTATCTCATGCAAATCAAAGAAAGTTGTCTTTAATATGGGGTGCGGCATGTGACTCCCTATGTGGGAGAGACTGTGAAAGGAAGACTGGAGGGAGGAAGAGCTGGTGATACTTTAGGGGCTTTGAGTAAAATGTGGGGCAAAGAGAAAGGAATAAAGAAAGGTGATAGAGAGATCCATGATGGCAGACAGGCAGTGGAGAGGTTTGGAACATGGTCCAGAGAAAATGGATGGCCCAAGCTGGAGAGAGGAAGAAGGGAGGAGACAGGACACAGGATATTAGGACATTATATGGAAGGCAGAGGTACCTTCAGACTTGTGGTCAATAGCAATGCCCCCAGGGCTTAAGTAGACCTGGAGAAGGAAGTAAGGAGGACTGGTTTACCAGACTCCCCAAGTGGGCCTCGAAGAGACACAGGTGGTATGGTGCCAGCTCCACCTGCCTTACTCTTTTCCAGAACCAGCTATCCCCAGTGGTTTTGAGGCTACAGGTGCCTTCTGGGGTGGCCAGGCCCAATACGTAGTGCAATGTCAAGGTTGCCTCCTCAGCCTTAGGCTCACCTATCACCCCTTGTTGATAGTCTTTCAGAGGTATAGCAACACTGACCCACTGGCTGGGATGTTTTGCAGGAAGTAGGAGAAGATGTAGAAAGCTGGGGTGGGAGGGGGTTTGAGGGCACAGAGTGGGCAGAAAGCTGTGGACACAGCAGAAGATCAGGGCATAGGACCACTGGGAAAATGTTCATCCATCCCTCCAGAGCTGAGGGGTAACTGAGGGTCCCCGACAATCACCCCCACAGCCCTGCCACCATTTTAGCTTCACACAATAGTATAAAGGTAGACGTAGGAAAAAACTTAGGGATCATCTAGTGACTAGATGATCTAGTCTAGACTAGAATATTATTCTAGTCCAACTCTTTCATTTTATAGATAGGGAAACTGAGGCCCAGAGAGGAGAAGACTTGTCCAGAGTTACACTCATCCCCCACAAGAGGAAGGGGAAGAGAAGGAGGGGGGAGGAGAGAATCAACAAGGGAGTAGGTGACAGGTAGGGGAAAAGATATGGGATTGGACATGGGGGCAGAGGGTAGGGAGAGAGACTTGGGCAGAGATGGAGGTCCTGAAGGTCCCTAAGGGGGTACTTGTGGGTATCATAGTCCCATCCAATCCCAAATTGCAACCCTCATTATCAGACTGAAGCCTTACAGGGGCTCCAAGATTAGCCCCAAATTCCCACATTCTTCCTCTGCTCATGAGGTGACATAGGGACACCCCTCCTGCCACCACCAGGGGAGGCCAACCAGAGACTGAAGGATGAGGGGGCAAAGGGACAGGGGAAAGGTGGGGATGTGCTAGGCTGACTATCCCCATGTCCCCCATAGTTCTCTTCAGGGGTTGGGTAGGGGAAGGGAGGGGAACATGGTCAGGGGAGCCATACGCCCCCATTCCGCCCCCTCACACTGGACAAATCGCCGGCTGAGTACTTACTCTGCTGCTCCCCCCAGCCAAAATAACTCCAGTTGCCTACAAAGAAAAGGGGCAGAGAGAATAAAGATGGGCGAGGACTTGAGGCAGTGGGCATGGAAGAGGGCACAGGACAGGGAACAGGGGCTGAATCGTGAGCACCCTCTGGACACCTGCTCTCTTCCTCCCCCATTGTTCCCAGTCCACCGCCCTCTCTCCATCACTGCCTCCTGGTCCTCAACCCAAAGCAGTTTAGAATTTTACAGTCGAAAGCAAACTTTAGTCCAGCTTCCCTCCCCCACACTGGAAAAGAATGGGACCAAGAGGGAAGGAGGGGGATGGGGAAAGTTGGGGAGGAGCTGGTGGGGTGGGGAAGAAGTGAGGGAAGAGTCAGAGAAAAGTTGGAAGCATATGGAGCATCTTCTGAAGGTCATGTTAAAGAAGCAGGTGTGACCAAAGTCAGGAGCTAAATTAGGGGAAGAAAGAACACTGCTCAGGAGGAAGGGACCCTCAAAGCAGTGTGGGAGCTATTTGGATTTCTGGTGCTAGGCACATAGTAAGTGGGGGTTTTCATTCATGCATCCAGCTTCATAAGCAAGGAGCTTGAGAGGTGAGAAGTGGAGGTTTTATACAGTGAGTGAGGATTTCTTCTTATTTATTTCATTGGAGAGAATCCTCTTCCTGACCCCTCCCCCACTAATTGGTTTGGGTTTGGGTTTTTTTTGTTTTGTTTTGTTTTGGTGTGGGCCAGGGGATACTGATGGGATTGATAATAATAATAATAGATTACATTTATATAGTTCTTTAAGGTTTGCATACATTTACTCATTTGAGCCTTCCAATAATCCTGTGAGGTAGGTGCTATTTCAATCCCTGTTTTCCAGATGAGGAATCTGAGTAGGGGAGAAGTTAAGTGACTTGTCCACGTTCGTGTGACAGGCTTTGAACTCTGACCTTCCTAACCTCATGTCCATGGGACATGCCATGCTGCCTCAGGGCTCCCAGTATGTCACTCAGGCTATGGAACGTTCGTATCCATGAAGGATACAGTATTGGAGGTGGTAGATGTTCACAGAAGCATGATTGTCCTCCTCGTTGAAACGGGTCTCTTGCTCATTTTCTTGGGAGGGAGGAGATCAGGGAGAAGAGCCTATATCTTAAAGGAGGAAGTGGCCAGTCTGCCCACATCTCTCAGATGGGGAGCATTCAGATACTAAGAGTGAAACTTTCTAGGTCCTAGGATCATAGAGTTAAAGCTGTAGGCCTTTGAGTTCAATCACTTCATTCTGTAGATGGGGAAACTGAGGCAAGCAGAGGTGAAGTGACTTGCTCAAGGTCACACAGCTAGGCAGGATTTGAACTCCCTGATACCAAGTCCAGCACTCTAAGCACTGGGATACCCAGCTGTCACTTGACGATTAACAAAGTGCTTTACATGCCGTTTCTCATTTGACCCTCATGGCTACCCTGTAAGGGAGGCCTGGTAGGGATTTTTATGTCCATTTTAGAGATGGATGAAAATGAAATTGAAAAAAAGAAGTGATTCACTAAAGGCCACATGACATGTTAATGGTTTAGACAGGACTGGATTATTGGCCTTTGGGTACACCATACAGCATAGATGTCCAAAAAAGCCCCAAATACTGGGACACTAGGTGAGGAGGTCATAGAATCATAGATTTTTTTTGGGGGGGGGAAGGGAGAAAAGCAAAACAATTGGGGTTAAGTGACTTGCCCAAGGTCACACAGCTAGTACGTGTCCAGTGTCTGAGGTCAGATTTGAACTCAGGTCCTCCTGACTCCAGGGCCAGTGCTCTATTCACTGTGCCACCTAGCCACCACTTGATCATAGATTTAGAGGCCAAGACTGACACCCTCATTGAACAGATGCATAGGCACAGAGGTGTTAAGTGACTCGCTCATTTCGCACAGGTAGTAAGTGTCTGAGGTGGGGGTCACACTCAGCTCCTGCTTGACTCTAATTTTAGCCATGATGACATCTCAATAGAACAGGAAGGTACCTTAGAGTTCAGGTGGCAGAGCCCCCTCCTTTTACAGGTGAGGAAACTGAGGGGAAGAAAAGTTATAGGATTTGCTGTAAGTTGTAAAGCTAATAAGTTGCAGTCAGATTTGAATCAAGCTTTTGTACCTAAGACACAGAGCTCCTTCCCCTGTGACATGTTGGCTCTCCTACAGGCTAACCCTGAACTTGATTCCAGCACCCAGTCAATGAAAAAACTGCTCTAGCTCCCAGAAGTTAGTGATGCTGCCCCTGATGCCAGGCATGAGGCCTGAACATCCAATGCCAATTTTATTTCCCTTGCCTGCCTACTCTCTCTGGCACTTGGATTCAAGCCAGGACTTGGACAGAGAATCCTCAGACTCAGATTTGGCTTTGGTCCTGGGTTTTCAGGGGAAGGGTCCTACTGCCTGAGCTTTTACATGCCAGAAGCTTTCCTGGTCCAGGTGCTATTCTTCTCACCCACTGGCCCTGGACTGTTGTGTATCCAGTTGGATGGGGCAGCCTTGGGTGGGTAGGGCATGGTTGGAGATTCATCCTGTTATCCAAAGCTGAGCTGAGATCTTGGCTGTTAGGGAAATATGTCTATTCTCAATCCTTCAGATTCCTTGCCCAGACAACCAGCTGTTTGTAAGCATTAGCCCCAGCAGGTTCACCCTGATTGGTTCCTTACTAGGACAAGAGGGGTCCAAAGGCAATGAATCTGACAGTAGGGATCTGTGGAGCAGTTCTCTTGGTGGGTTTTCTTGGTTCCTGTAGGTCTCTTTGTCTGTCTACCTGAATGTTTGACCAAGTGTGTGGCTGAGGAGGAAGGAGGAAAACAAAGGTATTTGCCTGACATAGATCTCTTTCATACCTTCTTGGGATTCCAAATCTCACCCAATTCCCAACCTAATTCCACCTGCCAAAAAGGTGATCAGGTTCTCCGCTTATGCTCCCAACATTCTCCATCCCAACTTTCCCCATTTCCCTGATCTTTCCCCTTTGCAGGACCTAGAGTAGATCCACATACCAAAAAAAAAAATCCCTCATGTCTGGAGAGTGCTTTCAATTCCCCAAAGAATTTTAAAGTTATTTCATTTGGTTCCCACCATAACTTGGGAAGTTAGCAGAGATTATTGTATTTATCTGACAGATGAGACATCTGAGACACAGAGAGGTTAAATGAGTGTCTTGCCCAAGGATATACAATGAGTTAGTGGCAGAACTGGGTCTAATAAATACAAAAACTGTTTCCACGTTATTATAGTGCACTATGGTTTATTGGATACTTCTGATCCCACATCTCCTTGTTCCTAGCCCTGCTTCTTTCCACTAGATTGTTCTTCTGGCTTCTGAGTAACTAGCCATTCCCCCTTCCAACTCTTTCCCTCAATCCATCCCAGGCACATATAGAGTGGGGATGGGGTGGGAGGAATAATGGATGACAGGGAGATATGTGAAAGTGAGAAGGAGGATAGGATAAGGACAGAAGGGAATAGGAGCCAAGGAGAGAAGGGCCTTGAGGAATAAGTCAGGGTCAGGGCTCTGGAAGAGGTCTGGGGTTGCTAGAAATGAGGAATAACTCTATTGGTGAAATGTTTCCCCCAAACAGAGGATTTGAATCTGGTAGTGTATAAATTCCAGACTAGGTAAATAGAACTGGGAGTTTAAAGGTAGAAGTCATTAGAGGTCTACTGGGTTGTTTTATTATTTTATTTTATTTTTTACCTCAGAGAAGTGGGTCCCATAGGATCTGCAAGGGGAATCAGACCTGAGTAAGCCTAGCTCCTTGGAATGTGAAGACAGCACCTCAGGGGACACCAGGAGGGATCAAAGCCAAGAACTATATCTCAGGTGGTACCAGACCCAGGAAGGACAGCAGGCAATAAGGCAGTGAGAGGATGTGCTACTCCCACTAGTGCCTTCTGCCCCAGGGAAGGACCCCACTGTTTAGGGCCACCAAAGGAAGAGAGCAGTACTTACAACACTGGGAGCTGGGGACTGGAAGAGGCTTGTCCTGTTCTTCTTGGAATGAATACTGAAGGGAGAAGAGAGAATGGGAGAAGGAAGTTCAAGGGAGGGTGAGGACTCTAGGCAGCCCTAAGTCAGAAATGTGGAGCCCAGGTATCCCATCGCCTACCCAACCACAGGTCTGTCCTACCCCACTCTCCTCCACTAAAAAAAAGAATCTGGACACTCAGTAGACTTAAGGAACTGCTCACACAATCCCCAGGGATAGCCACGTGTTGGGGGAAAACATTTTGGCTATCATGCCCATATCTACTCACATCATCCTGGTCCCTCATAGCATTCAACTGTTCCAGCTTCTTTGCCCAATACCGAGCTTCCTCCTCAGGGATGTCTGAAAATCAAATCCACATCTGTCAGCCCAGCAGGAAGTCCGGAGTCCCTGAACCTCCCATAGGACATGGGTTGAAGTATGGGAGAGAAAAATAGATTGTCCCAAAACAATGGCTGGTGGGAAGGGATGCAAGAAGGGAAGGGAGAAAGATGGGGAGAATGGAAGAGAGGAGGGAGGAGAGGAAGAAAAGAAAAGTGGGAGGAAGTAGGCTGCTTCATCTACAGGTACTTTTAGTGATGGATGGCCAAGGAAAGAAGCAATTCATCATTAGGAGCAGCTCATCATTGGCATTAATTAAATAGCATCATGGCAGCAAATTTGGTTCCTGGAAGGTATGAACAAGAAAGTCTTGGAGCATCTCTTGGGTCTCCCCTTCTCTTCTTTCTTCCCTCCTCCTCCTCCTCCTTTTCTTCTCTCTCTCTCTCTCTCTCTCTCTCTCTCTCTCTCTCTCTCTCTCCACTTCTGTGTCTCCCACCTCTAAAGTGATTCCTCTCTACAAAAGTCTTTATCTGTTCATTCATTATGATATGGAAGTGAACCAGTACTGGAGGACTTTGCTGGAAGAGAGTAAGCTCTGGCAGATCCTACTAAACTGGAAAGACTCTGGGTATGGTCCTAACAACAGGCTATCCAATCCAAGGACTGGCCCAAATTAGTACAGAGACTCACATTACCAGTATGTTGGTTATTAGAGGATGAATTCTTTGGCCATGGCAATATATTGGAGCAGATAAAAATATACAATTGTCTTTGGTTCTCATTCTATAGTGACTGGAGTAAAGTGATTGAAAAGAAGATAGAGGATGCTAAGAATCTTGCCATTTTTAGGCTGTCTGCAAAACATCAGTTTAAACACCAACACTCTAAATGTAAGATCGTTATCCAATAACCAGTGAATTTGCCTGGAGCAACTAAACGTCATCCACACTGACATTCTTTGTGTGAAATTGGAAGGCATTAAGAAGTTGCTGCTAAATGGAAGTCTGGCTCTCAAGTTCCCCCCAATAGGGTAAATAAAGTAACTAGTGCAGTTGATTTCATAAGGCACCCAAGGACAAGAAAGATCATTTCATGGTATGCTTGGTCACCTCAAGTTACAGTGCTTATGATGAGCATAGACAAGGAGACCAACACAGAGATGGTTGCAGCAATTATAACCATAAGATAAACTATTGTCTCTAAGTCATCTTCCAAAAACAGATACCCATAATCCTGTGTTCTTATAATCTTCCAAAAATGAAAAAAATAAGGCTATTGGGTCTAATTATCATTATTTCTTAGAAAGATTTAACACATATAAAAGTCACCACAACTAGGAGGCTGAAAGAACCCAGAAAGTAATCCAGCAAACATTGATCTCTGCCGACTAGAGAGGTGTAAAAAGCAAAGGCCACACCACTTTAGAGTACAACTTACTCATTTGGAAAACATCACAGAAAAGGAGGATGGAAGATTTTTCACAGTATGGCCTTACAGAAGAGTGAAAAGTAGTGAATGGGAAAACAAGATTCCAAATAATTGGTGTAGCATCCAACACAGCCCCATAATCTTGACAATATTTATAGCTGAAATGGGGAAACTCAACAATAGATATGAAATATAACACTTGCCAGCACTTCTATATAATTTATCTTCATCATAAAAAACAGTAGGATCACCATATATAGACTCTACCACGTCAGTACTCAATATGGAAGTAGAATTGGCACTCAAGAAGTGAGAACAGCTTTACCTAACCAAATGTACAAGAAGTCCATATGGAGGTGATATTTTTAAAGGCATGAAAGAATCAGTTTTGAGGATATTGCAAAGGTGAGGAATTTACAAAAGAATGAAAAAAACTCTTGGACAGCATTATTACTAAAAAAGAGAAGTTGACTGAAAAGATACTAGTAACTGTAAATCAAAACTTTCTTTCCCATCTACATAAAAATTTTGTGAGAATGGTCTAGATAGGTGTTGAGAGTATCCTAGATGAAAATATAAGAAAGGAATTGTAGATTTCTAAAATCAGATTTCCATATCATACCACATCTTCATAGCCATACAAGGAAAGGTATTTTTGTTGTTGCTAAATCATGTCCCATTTAGGATTTTATTGGCAAAGATACTTGGGTGGTTTGCCATTTCCTTCATCAGGTCACTTGACAGAAGACAAAACTGAGGCAAACAAGGTTAAGTGACTTGTCAAGGGTCACACAATTAGTAAATGTCTGAAGATGGATTTGAACTCAGGAAGATGACTGTTTCTGACTCCAAGCCCAGCACTCTTGTCCACTGCCCCACCTAACTACCCAATGAAAAGTACAGAAAATACAAAATCCAATTGTGTTTACTGTTCATTGATTAGCCCCCCCAAAATAAATAAATAAAAGCATTTGAGTAGAACAAAATATTTCCCAGGCATAGGTTAAGATTATACAAGAGTTCATGACAGATGCGATCACAGACATAACTTTGTTCAACAATTCTCTGAATATCAGTGGGTCCTTAATAAGTTTGTTGAATTATAACAATCCACATTTATATAGCACTATAAGGTTTCCAAAGTATCTTTTCCACAACAAGCCTGTTAGGTTTTGAAAGAATTATCAGCCCTATTTTATAGATGAGGAAACTGCAGCTGAGAAATTAAGTGCCTTGCCATGAATCAACAGAAAGTAAGTGTCTAAGGTGGGATTTAAAACCAGGTCTCCTGGCATCTGATATAGAATTCTTTCCATTATGCTGTGCTGCCTGGAATTAAGTTGTTAAGCAAGTTAGGCATAAAACAGAGAGATGTGTTTGCTGGTCTCACCAAGGATGATGTAAGCTAAATGGAAGATGGATTCCCAATTGATTGCAAGGATTCCTAGGTATTCTTGTTTTTTTACATTGCGCTAATAGCATCAAGCCCAGCACAGAAAGGGGCCTCCTAAAGTGATTGCCATGAACCATCAGAAGAGACAAGACTAGCCTGTCTACACACAAAAAGCTAAATGGATAAAGAATGCATGTTAACCAGATGACAAGAAGCAGTTGGATGGGCAGCCCATTGAGTTAGTCCATCAGTGCATATATCTGGGATAGGCAAGGCAGACGGACAATAAATTGTACAGAAGGTCAGAGCAGACTGGATAGCTTTTGGGAAGCTGTTGCTTTCAGTGATCCCAGGCTGAAGAAGTCCATCCTTTTTTTCCCCCTTAAAGCAATTGGGGTTAAGTAACTTGCTCAAGGTTACACGGCTAGTTATTTATGTGTGGGTGCTGATTTTCTGAGGCCGGAACCCATCCCGGGGCCTCCTGACTCTGGGGCCGGCGATCTTACTCACTGCACCACTTAGCCACCCAGAAGTCCATCCTTTCAGACATTAACAGTCTACCCACAATGCTATATGGCTTCAAAGTATCAAGATCTCAAAACTGCTAGTGACCCAAAGAACAATAGACAGTTAGTTGCAAAGTGCAAATGTACTTTGTAGACTGCAGCACAGACCCCCTTCTCAGGATCATGTTTAAAGGACAAAATAAAATACACAGAATTACAAAAGAAACCAATTGAAATATAATTACCAATTTTTTTTTTTTAAATCCAAGGCCATGGCCCCCAGGTTAAGCACTCTTGATCTAGAGGAAGGCTTCTAGAAAGTTGAGTAGCTCCCATATGGAGACTTGATGGAAGGACATGGACAAGAATTATTTTAGCCATGACAATTTCATATGGAATAAATCTTTCATTAGCTATTAGGGACTATTTTCCATATTAATGAGATTAATTTAATTTAATTAATGACATTTCCTGTGTCTCCTATGTCTTCCCATGAAGTCTCATTTATGCTAATTATACAAAATGTTGAAAATTTCATTCATTTCATTTTTTGAAATATGCATAATTGAATAAGATTTCCTATGTGTCCAGACTTTAGGGATACCCTGTATAGGATGAGATTCTTGTGATCAATATCAGTGGAGATACCAACTGCATCAAGAGGATCATGGGTCCATCAGATCTGTTAGAGTTTGCACCCTATAAATGGAGTCTCCTTCCCTAACATTTAATCAAGGCAATCTCCAGGCCAGTCATCAGACTCCTCTCATTCCAGGACTGTTCCATCCTCCCTTGGCACTCTGCTGGAACCAAGGCTGATGCCCTGGAAATGAGAAACTGCTAACAATGGCAGTTTTGTGGTGGAGAGGATAGAAGTTACAGGTAGGACTGAGGAAAGCAATTGCACAAAGTGCTTTCAGCAAAAGGGTGGTAGAGTTGTCCTCAGGTCCTCTCTTTCTCTGTAACTAAACTGAATTGCTAAGGTCATAGCCTTCATTTCCAACTGCCTGAGTGAAATGACTGACCAGAAAAGTGCTCTGTACACAGTAGACATATTGCAGAATCTCAGGGCACCTATGCCAACGCTTATCCAAACAGGAATCCCTGCTACAACATCCCTGATAAGAAGTTATCCAATCTTCTCTCGAATATCTGTACAACGATGGCGAGTTCATTATTTTCTAACAGTACAGGTTGACTTTCTGCAAGTAGGAGAATCCATTCTGGGAGATGAGGAAGAATGCTTTGTTTGATGTTCTGCATATTTAGGGAAAGAGGCCAAGGCTGTCTATCATCGATGGTGAAGCTAGAGGCCAACTTGCAGAACTCTATGAAAGCTCAGAATTTCTTAGTTCTATCTGAAGGTCAAAAGACAAAGGGATGGGTCTGGCTTAGGGAGAAGGGTTCAGAATGTTCCCGAGATAAGAGAGATTCTTTTTTTTTTTTTTTTTTTTTTAAGCAATTGGGGTTAAGTAACTTGCTCAAGGTTACACGGCTAGTCATTATTTATGCGTGGGTGCTCATTTTCTGAGGCCGGATCTGATCTCGGTCATCCAAACTCCGAGGCCGGCGCTCTTACTCACTGCGCCACCTAGCCGCCCCTTTAGGGCAATTGGGGTTAAGTAACTTGCCCAAGGTTACACGGCTAGGTTTTTGTTTGTGCGGATTAAGTGTCGGAGGCCGGCTCCGAACTCAGGTCCTTCTGATTCCAGGGCCGGCGCTCTATTCACTGCGCCACCTAGCCGCCCCATGATAAGAGAGATTCTTATAGAATCTCAGCATCTAAGAGAGAGAAAGAACATCAGAGGTCATGCAGACCAATCCATACTTGAATGGTAATCATTACTGTCACATTCCTGAGAAGCAGTTATCCACCTTCTACTTGAAAGTCTTGAATAACAGAAAACTCACTACCCCTAAAATGATCTCATTCCCATTTTAGCCAGCTCTAATTGTGAAGATCTTTCCTTATACTGAGATTGAATGGACTTTCTACCAATTACTCCTCATTTCATGCTCTGAGGTAAAGGCCAGCAAGACTTGGCAATACTCGAAGACAGTAATCATGTCCCTCTAAATCTTTCCTTCAGGCAAACATTCCCTGTTCCTTCACCTTATGCTCATACTTCAGAGTTTCCAGTTCCTTTCCATTCTTGGTCTCCCATCTCTGGACGCAGTCTAGTTCATCAATAACCTTCCTAAAATGTGATACCCAGAATACCACACAATATCTATGTATGGTATAATTAGAGCAGAGGGCAATGGTTACCTTCACCTTCTCCATTCTGGACACCATGCCTTTTTAATGGCAGAGTATGATAACATAAGGCAGTTGGTTGGTGCAGTGGGTTGAGTACTGAGCCTGGAGTCAGGAAGACCTGAGTTAAAATCTGATCTCAGATACTTACTAGCTGTCACTAGTCACTTAACCCTGTTTGCCTCAGTTTCCTCCTCTGTAAAATGAGCTGGAGAAGGAAATGGTGAACGATTCCAATATCTTTGCCAAGAAAACCTCAGATGGGGTCATGGAGGTCTGGGCACAACTGAAATGACTCATCGGCAACAAAGGATAACATTAATTGTTTCGACCACCTCATTATGTTGAGCTTAGAATCTATTTGAAAGGACTTATCCTTAGCATTCACCACCAGTCTTAGCTCATTCTGGGATTTAACATAGCTAACACTACTCTTAAAGGATCACAACACACTTTGTACTCATTCTCTATCACTTGTCCTTGATTTCTTCTTCAGGTGTCCTTTAAATCTAAGGGGAGGATGAACTGTCAGTGTAATCACAGTGGCAGGTGTGTAATCTCAAGGTAGCTCACTCTTTTCTTCTGTATTAGAATCATTTGCTTTTATATGATCAGAATTTCTTTCTTAAAAAAAATCTCATCACTCTTCAACTGACTTCCTCTGTAGAATCTTACAATACTACCTAGCCTTTCTCTGAATTCTGAAATCCGTCCTCTTAAACATAGGAAACACACCAGACAATGCCTTCCTTCATCTATCACAAATTCTAACATTCTCCCAAGTTCTACATTGGCTTCCAGGTGCTCCTTATTGGTTAGAATCAGGTTCACGTGCCTGTTTTCAGTTATCCAGCTGTTAATGGAGAACTTCAGCAAGTGGTCAGATGGTTGAAGTCGTACATCACAGTTATATAAGTCTTCCTTGTGATCTGCTTCTAGAAATCATCATCCACTTCTTCCTTCTGGCCAAGCAGTCTGTAATATGCTCTTATTATAATATCATGTCTGTTCTCCGTCCACTGATCCTCAACCAATGCCCTCCATTATACTTTCTGCATTTTGGCTCATGGTCATCCACATAGCAGCATTTCTTGACATAAAATGCTAGACATGAGTCAGATTCTAGCAAGTCTCAGAGGAGAGGAAAAGGGTTCAGAGTAGGGCTTGGGGAAAGCTCTGGGAACTCTCCTTTGACTGGTAGGTTCTGTCTCTAGCACTTACCCAAGGGCAGTTCAAAGCGGGTGTCCAGGAGAATTCGATGGAAGGTGGGATCCTTGGTACCACAGATCTCATTGTCTGTCATGATTACTTGAGAGTCCAGGGTGAGCCATTCGCCTGGGCCTTCCTGAGAAAGGGAACCCCATCAAATCCAGAAGTGGTCAGAGGAAGAAGGGGGTTAGGGGAAAGAAGAGAACATCAGAAGGTTAAAACCAGTACCAGGGGAAATGTTCCTGGAGGAGGGTAGGAGCACTGTGGCAAGTACCCTTGTACTCCTTCCTCAGCTAATGCTCCACTGTGCACTATTTCAGCCAGTTTCATCTTCTGAGACATTCCCCCTTGTACCTCACATATCCTTTTGTTTGCAGCTCCCTAACGTATGTATCATGTAGCCACTAGACATTCAAAATACAATGTTATTCTAAGAAAACCACTGCATCTCTTTGGGGCGGGGGCTTAAGGGGGATCACAGCAGCATTAGGGCTCTGGGTCAAAGTGATGTGATTGAGGCCAGGAAAAAGAACAGGTGCTGTGTATCAGTCAAAGAGCAAAAACTACACCACCACCCCTTTCCTAGTCTACCTTGAGGAAAGGGGAGAATTTCATAAGAAAGATGAGCGAGGAACTATGCACAGCTCTAGGATAGCTCCTTCAGGATGTTTGTTGGTGAGCCCTTGGCCCTGCTCCCAGACCTGTCAGCATCACCTTTGACCACTCCCTCCTCCTACTGTGCTGCCTCCTTCCCCCCACCTTTTTGGAGGGGGAAAGGCAAGGCAATTGGGGTTAAGTGGCTTGCCCAAGGTCACACAGCTAGTTAAGTATCAAGTGTCTGAAGCTGCATTTGAACTCAGGTCCTTCTGATTTCAGGGTCAGTACTCTATTCACTTCACCACCTAGCTGCCCCTCCTTCGCCCCTTTTGAGCATTTATTCAATTTCTGAAGGCAGTGCCTGGCTCTTTGCTCATGCCCATCTCCCATCCCTTGTGCTCACCTCATTAGATTGGCGAATGGTCCGGAGGGGGATCCATACGGTGCCCACCATGGTGTCCCAGATGAGCCCTTTATTCCAAACTTCCACTGTCAGGCCCAGGTCCAGGCGATTAATTTCACTGGCAGAAGAGGTAGAAGGAAAGGAGGGGAGAGTCATTCATAGATCCATATCCAGAAAAGTAGTTCAGAGGCACACTGAATAAAAGTTATCAGGGTTGGAGTCAGGTGGACCTCAGTTCACATCCAGGATCAGACACTTACTAGCTGTGGTGTCCTTGGGAAGGTCTATAAACTTCATTTACCCCAACTGTCAAATGGGGGTGATAATAGCACTTATCACAGTGGCTAGAGTGCTGGGTCTGGAGTCAGGAAGACCTCAGTTTGGGCAAGTCACTTAACTGTGTGTGTGTGTGTGTGTGTGTGTGTATAAAATTTTGAAAACCGTAAAGTGCCAAGGATATGTTAGCTTTTAGTATTACTATTTCGAGCTGGAGGGAACATTAGAGATCAGTGAGCTAGGCAGCTATCTTTCTACTCTTTCCTCCCCAACCCATCACCCATAACCCAACAGGGCACCAGACAGCCTGGCAGAGCAAGTACTTTGGAGCATACTCTTCCTCTAACTTTTTTGCCTCTTCCGCCATCCTGGATAATGGACCTAGAGGCAGCCAGGGGTACAATGGACAGAATGCTGGACTTGGAGTCAGAAAGAACCGAGTTCACACTAGCCTTGTGACCCTTACCCTAGGTAAGTCACTTCTCTCAGTCTCAGTTTTCTCCTCTGCACAATGGGGATAATATCACCTGCCTCAAAAGGTTGTTATGTGGATCAAATATGCTTACATGTAAAGTACTTTGCAAATTGTAAAATATTATAAATGATAGTAATTATAATTAATATTGTAATTGTTAAGCTGATACTTATCCCCCGCCATGAGAGGAGGGAACTCAGAATCCCCACTCCCTCCTCTAGACTCCACCTCACAAACATGGTTGTTCATACCATTCGGATGAACTAAATACAATCTTTTGGATAAGATAAATGGCTTCTAGGCCTTATCACCTGCCCTTTAACTGCATCCTAAGACTTTCCATTTGTCCTGAAGCTGAAGTATCTTACATGAGTTGTTTCCTCTCCACCCAGATTGCCAACCCCCAATTAGAGCATGAGGTCCTTGGGAGCAAGGACGAACTCTTTGTTTGGACCCTTGGTACTTGGCACATAGTAAGTACTACATAAATGTTTTTTATTCAGTCATTCATTCACTTAATAAATGTTTGTTGAATTGAATGGAACTGAATTTGCTTGCTCTGTTCCCCATGCCTGAAATCTCTCTCTCTGTTTTTGTCTGTCTGTCTCCCCTTATTAACTCCTACCCATCCTTTAAACACAAACTCAAATGCTATTACCTCCCAGAAGAAGAACCTGGCTGATAATGACATTCCCCCTTGTACCTCACATAGCCCTTTCTTTGAAGCTCCCTACTGTATGTATCATGAATATTTCATTCTCTAACTACCTGTGTTTGCTTTTTCATCTTCCACCAGGTTGTGGACTCCATAAAAGTAGAGTCTTAGCCTTAACAAAACCTGGAATCTTCCCCAGGCCTGAGCATGGTGGGGGGCTTTCTGTAAACAATAGACCCCAAATAAATATTTCTGAATTTATTGTTGTGTGTCATTCTGCCTCTATCTCAAGACTATAGCTAGTTAGGAGCTTCCCAGTGACCACTCCCCCCTTTCCATCCTTAGCCTCTCCCACTCCTCAGATCCTGGGCCCTGGACTCAAGCCAGCTCTGCCCAGCATCCAGGGTGAGAGGGTCATGACTTGGTGACAATCCTGTTGGGTTAGGAGTCAAGAGATCTGGGTTTGAGTTCTGGGGACCTTAGCTAAGTCATTCCTACTTTCAGAGCCTCAATTTCATCTTCTGGAAAATGGGACTGATGACCTTTGCACCACCCACCTCACAAAGGAACTATGAGTAAAGAGTTTTGTAAATTGCAAAGAATAAAACTGAGGCTACAGTATTAATCTCATGTTTGTAACTGGCTTGTTTTATGATGGCTAACATTCATGTAGTGCTTTAAGGTTTGCAAAGCACTTTACAAATATCACTTCATCTGTTCCTCACAATTACCCTGAGAGGTAGGGGCTATTATTGTCCCAATTTTACAGGTGAGAAAACTGAGATAGACAGAGGTTAAGGGGCACACAACTGTTGGAGGCCAAATTTGAACCCAGGTCTTCCTGACTCCAAGTCCAGGGCTCTGTCACCTATACCACCAAGATGGCTAGCTTTGATCTGACTTTGATCAAGGGAGCCATTCTGCCTGAGTCTCAGTTTCTTTCTGTAAGGAGAGGATTGGACTAGATGATCTCTAATACACCTTCTAGTTCCGAATCCCATGAATTTATGAATGTAGATGTATGACCTTGGGTAAGTCAACTGTGGAGCCTCATTTTTCTCATTTGTAAAATGAGAATAGTTAGGTTCCCTTCCTTACAAGGTTGTTGTGAAGAAAATACTTGCTATACCATAACCCAGTATAGAAATGCAAGTTATTGTTACTATGATTATTATTTTGGCATCTAGTCCAACTCCACTTCCAGTTAATAGGTAAGAAAACCAAGGCTTGGGGAAAGAAAGTGATTTCATCAAAGGCACTTAAACGAGTTGGGAGAAGGGCCTTTATGGTGGAAAAAAAGAGCCCAATCAACTTTCATCTTGCATGAAGTGAGGTGAAGAAAGAAATAAAATTGTCCACACCAAGGCCAGAGAGCTGGAGAAATCTGGTACCTTAACAACAAGGTAGGACAGATGGCTGTAGGAGGTAGGGACGAGAATAATCCTAGCAGCTCTGAGGAGCTGATTGGAAGTGAGGGGGGCGGGGAACCTACACAATTGAGTCTGGTAAATGTTGGCCCAGCTTTTTGCTTGGCAGTTTTCTTTACAGACTGAAAAATAGAGGCCCAAGTAGCTGAATAATGTGGTACAGTGAAAAGAGCAATGCTTCTAAGGTCAGAGAACCCAAGTGCGAGTCCCTTGGTGACATTGGGCAAGTCACTTCCCCATGTGAATCTCAGCTTGCCCACCTGTGAAATGGGGATAAAAATCCCACTCTACTGACCTCTCAGGGGGTTTTTAGGCCCAAATGAGAGAATGGATGGAGAAAAGCTTTGTAAACTGAAAAATCCTCTAGAAAGTACTATGTATATTTGAATAATTATTATTATCATTCAGTCCTGTTCTCTGACTCAGCTTCCGCAGCCCTTCCCAGCTGCTGGCCCTGAATAGATAGGCAAGGGTGATTACCAGGGTGCTACAGATACTCACAACATGAAATCCTGCTCCCAGCATGGCAGGTTCCCCCGCACCGCGATGGTGGTGCTCTTAACATTCTGCACCTTCAGGGTCACGTAGGTATTGAATTTTTCTGGGGGAAGACATAGCAGGCAGAATGAAAAGGTTGTTGGGGTTGGGCCCACTGAGCCTCTCTGACCTTCCCTTGCTAGTTCCAATTTAACAACATTAAGACCTCCCTAAACCACCCCCAGACTTTGAGTGTGTGGAAAGCATTAAGAATACAGGCAATCTTCATGCCTATGCCTTCAAACCCCTGTAAACAGTGTCTGCTCAATTAATAGGAGCACAGTCTGTTGTATTGCCTAAGAGTCTGCCCCCTTGTAGAATCATAGTATCAGAGTTGGGCACCTGGTCCTACCTGAATCTGAGTAAGAATCCCATCTATAAGATGTCAGAAGAGTAGTCAGCCAGCCTCAATTTAAAGACCTCCAGTGGCAGGAAATTCATTACAAATCAAGGCAGACCATTTCACTTTTGGATAGGTCTTTGTTATGATGTTTTCTCTCACAGTGAACCAAAATCACTCTCCCTGAAACTTTCTTCCACTGGTCCTAGACCTACCTTCTGTGGAAAAGAAGTACACATTTTCTCCTCAAGTCAACCTCCTCCTTCCCAACAGAGACTTGATGTGTCTCCTCCAATGAGACACTATTTTGTTATAAAAGATTTGGGGAAGGGGGTAGCTAGGTGGTGCAGTGAATAGAGCACCAGCCCTGGAGTCAAGAGGACCTGAGTTCAAATACAGCCTCAGACACTTGACACACTTACTAGACATGTGACTTTGGGCAAGTCACTTTACCCCAATTGACCTCCAAAAAGAAAAAAAAAAGATCTGGGGAGGGTTAGAGGAGAAATGAACTGCTTCTCTTCTCCTATTCCACCTCCTATGCCTAAACATTGAGCTTCTAAATGAGAGGGCATTCACACACATTCCCATCCCACTCTATTGCAACAAATAACAAAGGGGGGGTCACTTACCTTGAGCACCATCAAACTTGGCTTTTTTGACTGTAGAAAGAGACAGAGAGAAGGAGAGGCAAAGAGAGGGAGAGATGGGGAGAGGGAAAAACATGAAGATGAAATGACAGGAAAAGAAATGAAGAGAAGTCAGGTAGAGGGAAAGATGATGAGAGGAAGAGATAGCAGAGATGAGAAGAGATAAGAAGGGAGAAATAAGAGAGAAAGGGATGGAAGGGGAGAGAAGAGGTAGAAGAGAGAGAGAGATGGGAAGAGATGGAAGGAGAGATGAAATGAGATGAGAAGGGGTACGGAAAAGGAATATATGAGGGAGAGATGAGAAGGAGAGAGGGGAGAGGGAAGGAGGGGTGAAAAAGCAGTGTTATTGAAAAGACAGTTAACTTAAGCTGAAAGCAGGAGAGATAAGGAAAAAGTGGATTAACCCTTGGCCTCAGGTGTCTCCCTCCCATCACCTCTCATGCCCCACCCTTAACTTTCCCTCTTGTGAAGAACCTGACCAGCCATCCCTTTTCTGAGATCTGGCCAGACTCTAAACAGAACAAAACAAAAAAGAATTAAGATAGAGACATCTTCTGTGCCCTAGACCTGAGAGAATAGGGAGTGCATATGGGTAAGCAAAAGACACAGGACGAAGGGCAGCGGATGCTAGCAAAGATGTCAATAACCTAAGGGGAGAAGGGAGATTTGACCCATTTTCTCCCTTGTCTTCGGTGGAGCTTCCTGCCAACGAAGCTTATCAAAGCACTGTCACGGGCAGAAATAACTCCGTGTTAGCCTTTTTCTCAGGGTGGGGGGTTGTTTTGGGGGGTGGGAAAAGGAGAGTCATTGATATTCTTGTCTTCCTCGAGACTTTGCTCTATACCTTTAGCCCCAGGCATTTGGCCAGAGGCTCCTTTTGGGTTAGTGATGCCCTGGCAAAAGCAGGCTCCCTACTTCCTACTCCTACTCCTTGAGTCTTTCCCATCAGTGACTGGAGAATGGAGTTTAATAGGGGTCTGACTGGGTTAATGCAATCATTCCTGGAAAGTGTCCAGGCCCTTCTAGGGGCTCCCTTCTCACTGCCAGGAACAGTTAGAGGGGAAAAATGGAAATTTTTCTGAGGGCATTAAAGTTAGGAAGCCATTTAGAGAGGCTATGAGCAAAGAGAAAAGGTTGGGGAGTATAAGGAAGAGGCCAGTCAGGCTCTGGGGGAAAGGGGGGTTAGACTTTGGTTAGTGTCAGACCGCTAGGCTCATTGAGGCCAGCCCTTTGTCCCTGGAGAGTGATGATTTCATTTATCTATCACATCAGGAAAGTAGGGTGGGGAGGTGGAAAGGGATCTTTTCTAATCTTTAAAATTCTCATGGAAGTGGAGATGAAAGTAGTTTGAAAGGAGAGCGGGGGGGAGAAGAAGACAGGATTGGGGAGAGACATGATTACAGGAAATGAAAGAAACAGAATTAAATATAAGATGAATAGATAGATAAGAACAGAGAGACACTGGGGCAAAGACAAATAGAAGAAGACAGGAAGTACAACAGGTGGCTGGAGAGAGAGAGGAGCAGATGCAAGCTGGAGTGGTAAAGACTAGAGAAGGAAACAGGTGGATGGTGGGAAGAAGAGGGAGAGAGGTGTGAGGAAAGAAAGATGAAGGGGAGAGAGGAGGAAACCAGGAGTGCCAGAGAGAGGACAAAGCAAACTGTTTTCAGCACCGCCTGGAGGACAGCTCCTTGACCCCACTGCTGCCAGCTTGTTGGGCAATGGTAGTGGGCTGAAGAGCAGTCAAAAACTTGATTTAAGGAAAAGGGAGCCAGTCTCCCCCTGTCTCCTCTTTCTAAGAGCCCAGGGGGTTTGGTAGCCCAGAGCAAGACCCAGCACCAAAGGCCTGCTCTGAGTTCAGGTCCAAGAAATGGAAATGTGGTTTCAGGTGCAGAGCTCCCTAAACCCAGGGAATAGTCCTCATCTTTATTAGGTACAAAGCTTTGGGACTGGAGATCGGAAAACTTGAGTTCTGATTTTGCCACTAATTCACTGTATGACCTCAGGTAAGTAATTTATTCTCTTTGAGCCTCATTAAGAAAATGACTGTTCCTAGTATCTCCTATTTCATTTTTTAAATTTTCTTTTTAAATGTTATTTATTCTGTGAGTGCTAGGTGGAGCAATGGATAGAGTGCTGGGCCTGAAGTCAGGAAAATCTGAGTTCATATCTAGCCTCAGACACTATGTGATCCTGGGCGTCGCTTAATTTCTGTTTGCCTCAGTTTCCTCAACTGTAAAATAAGGGTGGTAATAGCATCTACTCCCAGAGTTATTGTGAGGATCAAATAACATAATATTTGTAAAGTGCTTAGCACAGTGGCTGTAACATAGTAGGTGTTTAATAAATGATTATTTCTTTCCTTCCTTATATGGAATGACTTTCTAGGAGTAGGAAGAGAAAGGACACTGGGAGTAATACTGGTGATATAATAAATAACAATAAAATCTGTTTTAAAATGTATAGTAAAGTGCTACGAAGGCAAGAAAGTGTGCATTTGTGATAATTTTTAGCATCATCAATTATACAGCAAATTCAACGTGACAAACATTTACTAAGTGCTTAGTATATTCAAGATGCTTTGTTAGGTGGCAAAGATATAAAAACAAAACCAAAGTCGACCTCTTCCTCAAGGGACTAATTAGAATTGTTTTATCCCCAGCAAATTAGGGGTCACTTTCCCTACCTATCCATAAGCTTTGTTCAGCAGGCAACTGGGGAATAGAGGAAAGAAAAGAGAGGAGACAGACTTGGTGATAGGGATGAAGACTACAAAGGAATAAAGATTCAGTGAAAAGACTGGGGTCTCACCTAGAGGGATTGGATCTCAGAAAGATATAAAGATAGGGGCTCAGTGAGCAGAAGGAGGATTAGATAAGGGAATTAGGGTTCAGAAAGAGGGATGGGATCTCATGGTTAGAGATCAATGAAATGGGTATGATAACTCCTCTGGACCTCAGTTTCTTCATCTGGAAAACAAGGGGTTTAAAATGAAAAATAATCTTTATGTGTTCTTCCAGGCTCTAAAAAAACCCTCTAAGATCCAATGACTTGGGCCTGTCTTTTAAACAATTTCCTAAACTGTGACCTAAGGTCCACATGCTTCTTGCTTCTCTGCTCTTTCATATTCTGTGACCCTGGCTCCTTCTGCTTACCCTTCCCTTTGCTTTCCACAGACCTGGGAAAGCATCCATGGGGCATTGTGGGCAGCCACATTCATCACTAATAAGTTCAGTGCCCTGGCCTATGACCATAGGGCTAGCTTGAATGGGGAAGGCCAGGAGAGAGGCTCAGAGCCCTGGCAGGGCTATTGCCAGATTCAGTGGCCCCTCCCCACTGCCGCTCCCAGTCACACGCTCCAGGGCTATTTATAAAACTGAGCTGCCGCCAGAGAAGGATGTGGGTGATGCGGCCAGCCACTGGGAGGAGGTCTGAGTTGAGAACAGTGGGGGATGGGCTGGGAAAGAGGAGGGAGAAAGGGATGGGGAGGGGGGGGACTCAGGGGAGCCACAAGACAAGGCCCGCCCGCTGATAATGAGCAGCCTGGAGACACCTTATTATTAAATCTCATTGTAATTAGTATGGCTGTGATCCACCAGCATCCGACACCCATTTACTAATGATCAGAGACAGTGTGGTGCCTCTGAGAGAGCCTTGGACTGGGTAATCAGGAGACCTTGTTTCTAGTGCTGGCTGTCACTAAATTTACTGTGTGACCTTGGACAACCGCTTCCCCTAGCTGAGTCTCAGTCTTCCTATCTGCAGAATGAGGACTTTGGACTTCGTGCTTAATAATTGCCAACAGTCACTGCCTTTTGCAACTCTCCCTCTCCACAGCTGCCAAACTGATATTCCTAAAGTGCAAGTTTAACCGTGCCACTCTTCTATACAGGAAGTTCCAGGGGCTCACTCCTACCTCGAGGATAAAATACAAACTCCTTTGTATGGCACTAAAGTCCTTCAGTCAATCAGTCACCCAGCATTTATTTACTATATGCTCTCAAAGTTCGGTCCCAACCTTTGTTTCTAGACTTATTTCACATTACTTCTCACATACTCTCAATTCCAGCCAAACTGATCTTACTTTTCTGTTACACACCATTCCATTTCCCACCCTTATGCCTTTCCATGGACTGTCCCTTATGCCATGTCCCTCTTCCACTCTCCTCTTGGAATCCTTAGATTTAATTAAGGCTCAGCTCAAGTGAAGCCTTCTTCATGTGGCCTTTCTTGAAACTCTTCCCCCTCCCCTGACATTATGTTTGCGTATTTTGGTATTTCTCTGTGTCCACATTGTTTCTCTGAAGTACGATGTTAAGTCCCCTGGGGATAGGAAATGTTTAATTTTGGTCACTGTATCCCCATCACCGAGCACAGTACCTGGTATTTAATAACTATAAAGTCCTATTGACTTGAACAGTTAGACACAGAAGGTAACATCCCTAACCAAACATATGCTACAAAAGAAAGGAACTAGGGAAATGGCCAACATCCCAACTGCCTTCTGTCCTGTTCAGACCAAATCTAAACTACCTTGTTTGGTTCTGAGACAGGAGGTCAGGATCATCCTGAGGAGGGTGATCGGGATGGTGAGGGGACTTGAAACTATGTACTGTGGTGATTAATTTAAGAAGATGGGGATGCTAATACAAGGAAAGAAAAGATTTAAAGGGGACACGATGACCATAATCATATTTAAAAAGAGAGAGAGAGAGATTAAGTTTGTTCTTCAGTGCTGAAGGAGCAAGAACTAGCAGTGATTGAAGGAAGTGGAAGAGAGATGAATTTCAGCTCCATTTAAGGGAAAGCTTCCTAACAATTAGAGCTACCCAGAAGTGGAAGGAGCTGTGTCGGAAATTTAGCAAATCCCTGGAGATCTTCAGGTGGAGGCTTCGAGACCTCTGGTCAGGGATGGTGTGGAGGCATTACTGCTTAGATATGGGTTGGGCTAGGTGGTCCCTTGAGGTCCCACTTAGCACTAACATTCTGGAGTTCTAGAATGCTGCTCACCCCCAATCCTCTGGGCTGTTGGTGCTGTTTTATTGCTTACCCTGTCCTATATCATTACCCTATAACCTGGGAACCACCTGAGGCAGAGGAATTGCCGTGAGGCTCAGGTCCTGTGGCTTTTTCTAAGATGGAGCCTGCTCAGATCTGGGGTAGAATAAAATAAGCTAGTGGGGTTCTAGCTCCTAGTGGGCTCTAGGAAGAAGCACTCCAGAGGAGGGATCATAGAGGCTGGAGTGGGCTGGCTCTCTATATTCACAGGCTTGTGGGCAATTGAATTCATTAAGTATTTATTAGACACTTAATATGTTTGAGGGGCAGCTAGGTGGTACAGTGGATAGAGTAGTAGACTTGGAATCAGGAAGACTCAGCTTCATGAGTTCAAATCTGGTCCCAGACACTTACTATCTGGGTGGCCTTGGGCAAGTCACTTAACCCTGTTTTCCTTAGCTCCTCATCTATAAAATGATCTGAAGAAGGAAGACTACTCCAGTATTTTTGCCAAGAAGACCCCAAATGGGGCATGAAGAGTCAGACATGACTAGACAACATGCTTAATGGCTAGTGAATGGAGGCAGCTAGTGGAGTGGTGGACAGCTAGATGGCTCAGTGAATAGAACACTGGGCTTGGAGTCAGGCAGACCTGTGTTCAAATTCAGCCTGAGACACTTCCTAGCTGTGTGACCCTGGGCAAGTTGCTTAACCTCTGTCTCCCTTATATTGCCAGTATCTTTGCCAAGAAATTCCATGAAAAGTATGGTCTAAGGGGTCATGAAAAGTCGGACACAGCCAAATCAACTTAATAACAACCACAAAAATGTTTGAAGTACTATGCTAGGTACTGGAGATATAAAAATAAAGCAATTTTTCCCCTCAAGGAGCTTACATTCTACCGAAGGAATGCAACACACATGCTGATAAGTAAATAGGAGAATTGGAGGAAGAAGAGAACAGTAACTGGGAATGACATGAAGCTGGGAAGGGAAGCTAATACACTGACTTGTGACCTGAAAAGATAAAGAGATGGAACCAATGGAAGGGATAGGGACTGAACCTGTGATTTCATTGGTTTAAGGAAACTCCAAGTGAGGAAATGCCCTCTACCTTTGAAGGTTGGCACCTTCTCTGAAACTTATAGAATTGCCTAGAGTTGTGGGGCCAAGATCAAATAAAAACTAGGACCACAACTCCATATACAAGGATGCCTGCAGCAGCACAATGACTTAGTTTCCAAATGTTGTATTGTATTTTTGTTGTATCTATGTTGTATTTTATTTTTCTCTAGTTTGTTAAATATTTCTCAATTACATTTTAATCTGGTTGCTGCTACACTGGGGAGTATTGCTGGCTGCCTGTAGCCCTCCCACAGAATGTTTGACACCTCTGGCCTAGAGTACTGACTAATGAGTCTCATAGAAGAAGACATGTAAGGAAGATAAATGTAAAGTTCTATGAACAGGTTCAAAAAACCAACTGACAAGAAAAATTATTGACAGTGTTGAATGGCAGCCACAATAGCTGGCAAGATCTTAAGAGAATATATAAAACATTATCAGAAGCAGTGTCTAAAATAGAAGTTGTATTTCAGCTGGAGTCTGCCCTAGAATATTATGCTCACTTGTAGGCACCACAGTTTAAGTACATTAATGAACTGACCTCTAGAGGGCAATAAAAATGATGAGGAGCCTCAGGCTGTATAAGGATCATTCAAAGGACCTGGGGACCCCTAGTCCAGAGAACAGAAGGCTTAGGTGGGGCATATGATAATTGTCTTTAAATATTTTAAGAATTATTATATTTAAGAATTGTTATTAAGAAGAGGAATTAGAGTTTTTGTTGAAAGGGCAGAAATGGGACCTTAGAGAAAGGTAGGTTTAGGCTTGATATAAGAAAAATCTTCCCAATGAAGCTCTATCCACATGCATTTTCTTCTGGTTCCAAGACAGCTCTGACCAAACCCAGTTAGCTGACTGTGAAGAATGAGGTTCCAGATGGATTGAGGGGGGCATGAGGGGAGAGAGGTGGTGTGAACTACTCCTTTTTAGGCAAATGCATAACTTTATTCATGTTGATACCCTCATTTGTTTAGAAAGGCACTTACTAGTAACACATGTTTTTGGACTTGGAATTGGCAAAGCCCTGGGTTTGAATGGCACTTACTAGCTATGTGACCAAAATCAAATCCTTTAGTTTCTCTGGGCATCAATTTCTCCTTTTAAACACATGAATACTACAACTCTCAGAGGGTAGTTATTAGGAAATCAATTGGATAACCTTAAATTTCTATGTAAATGGGAGTCATTAGTTTTCCTCCCTCTACCACCCAGCACACTACCACCATCCTTGAGTGAGGAAAGTCAAAATAGGCTCATATGGGACTACGTAGGACATACCCAGCCTCAGCCAGGACATTTAGAACAGGTTAGGATTGTGGCTCAATTTTAAAAATAAGCTAAAGTATTCACTCAAAGGTGTTAAGTATGAATTGGACCCCAAAAGGACAAGGCAAATTCCAAGAAAGATGACATTGGAGTATTTTTAAAGCAGTTTATTTTGTATGGGTAATACAATAGTAGAACTGGAAAGAACCACAAATATCACCTGATCTAACCGGGAATCCCCAATAAAACATCCTCCACAAAAGGACATCCAGCCTGAACTGGAATATTTCCAAAGATGGAGAACTGACCACCTATAATATGACAGCTCACTTCTACTCTTGGATGCTAAAATCTAACTGCAAACTTCCCCCACGGTCCTAGTTTCACCTTCTGGGACTTAGCCAAACAAATCTAATTCTTCTCCTCATGAGAGCCCTTCAAACACTTGATGACAGCCATTAGAGCTGGCAGGGAACTTAGGACCATCCAGCCAACCCCCAAGGCCATAAAACTGGTAAGCAACAAAGCTGCTTCTTGAATGCAGACCTCCGGTCTTCAACTTCAATGTTTTCCCACTATACAGTGCCTCTCCTGCCTCCACTGAAAGCCTTCCCTTCTCTAGACCAATGTCTCCATTTTCTTCAGCTGATTTTCATATGACATGCTCTCCAGTACCCTTATAACCCTGTCACTATCTTTTGGACACAATCCTGATTATCAATGTCCTCCCTAAAATACGGTGCCTAGAAATTACCTCAATGGTCCAGATTGGGGATAGAGGTCTGACCAGAGCAGAAGTGGGTGGGATTATCACCTTCTTCCCTCTGGACATTCTGTTCTTATTAATGTAGCCTAATATTGCATTAGGAGTTTGGGGGCAGGGGAGGAAGGAATTCCTATCTCACTATTGAGCAGGAGTAAATGTTTAACAGCTAGCTCTCCAATGCATTTTAAAGTTCAATATGCATTAAAACCTTCCCAATCACTCTCTTAAGCCTAGACCAATAAGTTTCCAAATTTATTTGGCCTACTGCCCCTTTTTCAAAAAAATTACTCAGTACCTCACCCCATATCTTAAACTTTTAAAAAAAAGATTTGCATCACTTCAAAAAAATATAAAAATTTTAAAAAGATGATGCATCTTAAATTTAACAATTTATTGTAAATTTGTGGGGGGTTTCCTGCATTGAAATTTTGATGATGAAATGTTGTGTCATGCAACCCATATATAATCATATAGCATCAAAGTTATAATTTGGTTATAATTTGAATTTTGTGTGTTTACTTGGAAAATAATGTAATCACTATGACTTTAACTCTGTTACACAACAAAAGAAACATATATGAATGGTTTTCCAAAATTTTCTTCTCTTTCCTTATGCTTCCACCACCCCCTTATTTTTATTCAATGTCCCCCAATTGCACCGAAGGCTACTAATGTCCCCCTGGATGGTCCCAGCACTCCCCATTAAGCAGTATCACCAACTTAAGGAACATCTGGGACAATCAACAAAAAAATAATTCATTTGTAGCCTCTGCTGATTCCTGAGGTGAAAATGCTTTCACTAAAAATCTAACAATTGTTTGTCCCCTACTATTTGAGCTGGCTCTAGCAAATCCTTGCCATTGACACATTGAGCTTGTAGTCTACTAACCTCCACTGATCTTTTTCGCATAAATTACTGAATAACTACGTGTGTGTATGTGTCTGTGTGTGTGTGTGTGTGTGTGTGTGTTTTGTGGATTTTTAGTCAATAAAAACAATAACACTGCCAAAACATGTGGGAGGCATTTAGGGAGCCAAGGTCTCTTCTGACCCCTGTTGGGTTGGCCTTATATTCTCCCAAGTCTTTTCCTCTGATGTGCCAATTTTCTGAGGAAAAAAAGAGAATTTTCCTGGCTTGACTCTAAGGAGGCAAAGCTACGGACTCAAATGAGAAGTATATTGCTGAGTCTTCCACCTGAGTCTCTTTTCTAACTGCTCACCCCCTTGAGAGTGATGATCTCCCTAGTCTCTGGTTTGGGGATTGTGTTTGTTGTGTGAGTATTTGAATGACAAGTGTGTAGCTCAGGCCCAGAATCTATTCTTGATCTGTCTTCAACACATAGAGTGTTCTTTGAAAAGGCTGCCTTTGAAAGCAACAGCTGCCCTGGGCTTGAGGGCAACAAAACTAACCTAAGTGAAAGCATTGATCAAAGTGAAAGACATAGAGCCAGCTCAACCAGCCTGTTAACCAATGGGATGTTGGGGAAGGAAAGGGTTGCATATCTAGTTTTCTTGACATCATCACAGAATGATGGAATTACATGATCTCAGAGTAGAAGAAACCTCCAGGGTTAGCTGGCCCCTAAGCTATCTCTGAATAGGAATGGCCACGATCATCCCTGAAAAGTGGTTACCATCCACCTTCTGAATACCTCAGGTTAAGGGGAACCTACTGAATACTCAGGGTGTCCATTCTATTTTTGAACAGCACTTGCACTTGTTCAGTTTTTCTCCATCTCAAGCTTAAATCTGCCTCTTTGCAGCTTCTTCCCACCACTCCTAGTTCTTAACTCTGGGTCCAAGCAGATTCCTCTTCCATATGACTGCCTTTCAGCTTTTTAAGGCAGCTAGCATGCCTTCCCCTAATTCTTCTTTACTAGGGTAAACATCTCCTCAGGACTTGATTTAATGTTTTGTTGATTTCCAGGCTTAATAAGAAAGTGGATAAAATGTTAATAATGAAAATTAAACTCAAAAGTGTATGGTATGTAGACTTTTAGAGAGTCATGTGTTGAACAGTTACTAGCACATGCCTGCTTCCTAGTTACACTCCCTTGGATATGCCAGCTTGTTAATGTCTTTTCTAAAATGCAGTTCCTAGAACTGAGCACACTATTCCACATGACTTGTGATTAGCTCTTCATTTATGAATAAACCATTGTGAAAATAGGGATTCTAAATCCAGAAAGATGTGGAAGGGATGTAGTAAAGGGAAAAGAAGTGATGCTTGGTAAAAGGGAGCAGAATGCTAAGGACAGATGCAGGAGAACCCGCCAGGGACACTGGATGCTGAAGGGTTTAGGAAGAGAAGAATGGGGCTTAAGGACCAAAGGTCCTGCTTCTGTGCACTCTTCACTTCAGCCAAATATGCACCATGATCTCTTACTCCTTTTCTAATCGACCTTTCCATCTGTGCCTAGAAAATCTTCACTTCAACTTCACACATTGAAATCCTACCTGCCTTTTAAGGCTAAATTAAAATGCTGCCTTGTCCATGAAGTCTTCCTTCATTTCCTTCAACCTTGGAATGTAGTCATCCCATATCTTTACCCCGACAAAGTTCCTAGGAGTGCTGCAATGACTGTAGGGATGTGGAGAATTGCCACTGGATGACCTTATCTACTTCCCACCAGAGTTACACAGCTTTTCCAGAATGAGAAGAGAAGTCTTGGTTCTGCCCTCAACTGAGAACTATAGAACCCAAATTATCTTCTGGAAAATACTTTATACACACCAAGTCCAGGATTTACCTCCCTCTCTGTGGATCTAGATTTCGTTCCTCATCTTGAAATAAGAGAATTAATAGAACATATTAAGGATCTTGCTCTATTCTGTATATATTTTCATGTTGTCCCTCCCCGCAATCCCTGAGAACAGGAATTGTCTCTCTCTTGTTTAGCACAGTGTCTGGCACATAGTAGGTACTTAACAAATGTTTTCTGATTGGTTGGCTCAAAAGATGTTAGATTTGGAGTGGAAACTTTCACTACTGTGTAGTCCACTGGAATCAAACTCAACTGCTACCCCCAAAACCCAGGTCCATAAGCATCCCTGCAAGCTGAATACTGACTAAGAAAATCATATGGCAACACATCTCCATCCTGTTGTGCTTTTTATTTTACTTTTATTTTTTGCTTTTTGGAGGGCAATTGGGGTTAAGTGAGTTGCCCAAGGTCACATGGCTAGTAAGTGTGTCAAGTGTCTGAGGCCGGATTTGAACTCAGATCCTCCTGACTCCAGGGCCAGTGCTCTATTCACTACACCACCTAGCCGCCCCTTTTTAGTTTACATTTTAATTTGGTTCAGATGGCATTCCAGAGCATTATACCCACCATTTAATGCAAATCCCCTTATTTTATTGATAAGGAAACTGATACCCACAAAAGATAAAGAGGCTTATCCAAGATCACACAAGTAGCAGGTAGCAGAGTTTAGTTTCTAAGTTAGATCCTCCAACTGTAAATCCAGTGCCCTTTCTGCTGAACTGGGGGATCTCTCCCAACCTTGAAGGATACACATATCCTTACTACAGAATCTCTATAAACACCATTGAATTTTCTGCCTGGCATTCAAAGGCCTCCACTAAGAGCTGGCTTTGAATAAGGCTTCTGATGCTTATTAGCTATGTGGCCTTGAACCAGTCACTTAACCTCAGTTTCTCCATCTCTAAAATGAAAGGATGGGATTCAATGGTCTTACCTATAAATTTATAATCTTATTATATTGGCAGATTTTTAAGGATAAGGATCATACCTTAGCTAAATCTTTTCTCTTTCTAGCACTAAGCACAATACCCTGTACACAGTAAGCACTTAATAAATGTTTGCTGTATTGTGTTGATCAGTTTCTAGCAATGGGGAATTTATTAGAGAATAAAGGAGCTCAGAGATTTTTCAAGTAGGGATCTTATGTAAGAGTTTCTTTGCCCCTTCAGATGACCAGAGCATGTTTATAAGAGAAAAGGATGGATGCCTCCAGCTCCATAAAACATGAACCAACGGAGGAAAATAACTGTTTTTAAGACAAAGATGGCTTAGCAAAAGAGGACTGTTGTGATTGTTACACAGAAGTCTGGGCGCTTAAAAGATTAAGAAACTGCTTTCTTGAGGTGGCTAGGTGGTGCAGTGAACAGAGCACCATCCCTGGAGTCAGGAGGACCTGAATTCAAATCTGGCCTCATACATTTAACACTTACTAACTGTGTGACCTTGGGCAAGTCACTTAACCCCAATTACCTTGCCTTACCCCCTCCAAAAAAAAGCCTTTTATCTTTTATAAATCCTAGAACTGGAAGGTACTTTAGCTGTCACCTAGTCTACCCTCTCTCCCTGAAGAATAAGACTCCTTTTCAACATCATTCATTCTACAAGTATTCATTAAGTACCTACTACATGCTAGGCAGAGACAAAAATGAAATGGTCCCTGCCCTCAAGGAACTTACATTCTATACAGAGAAACATGTATATGCATAATTAGTATATGTGTGTACATGCATTACATGTTTATATATTATCTATAAATGTGTACATATCTATGTATACATACACACACTAAACAAATAAACACAAGGTAATTTAGAGAAGGAAGAGTACTGACATCTGGGAGGCCTGAGAAAGGATTCATGCAGAAAGTGGCATTTGAACTGAGTTTTGAAGGAACTAAGGGATTCCAAGAGTTGAGGAGGGAGTGTATTCCAGACATGGGGGAAAGCCAAGGCAAAAGCATAGAGATGAGAAATGGTGGGTCATCTGTGAGGAACAGCCAGAAAGCAAATCTGACTAAAATGCATAGTTCATGAAAGGGATTAATAGTGGTAGGGGAGAAGAGTGAAGGGTTCTAAGTGTCAAACCAAGGAGTCTGTAGCTGCTCCTAGCAGTATCAGGGAGTCACTGTTCTACCCACAGAATATCTCTATTTGGAAACCGTGACTACTTGAGACAGGCTGATTCATTGAGGGTCAGCTCTAATATCAGGAAGCCTCTCTTACTGAGACAAAATCTGCCTCCCTATTAGTAACTCTAGTCCTCCCAGCCACAGTTCTGCTCTCTGGGTCCAAGCAAAGTATGTTCAATCCCTTTTCCCTCATGACAACCCTTCAGATACTTAGACAGCTATCATTGCCCATCTAAGTTGACTCTTATCCCTAGCTCCTTCATCTGATTGTTACAAGTCAAGCAGAAGCAGTGGCACAGTGGTAAATAGGCAAGAGCTGGAGGCTCAAGAGAATCCAGCTGCTGAGTGTTGTGAGTTGTGTAACCCTAGGCAAGTCACTTGATTTCTCTTAAATTCAGGGTCCTGATCTATAAGATTTTTGTAATTGTCTGCCATGATTTAGATTTCAAAAACTTCTAGCATCTGGTCATCTTATTCTGAAAGAAAAACATTCCTCTTAAAATGTGGTACCCAGAACAGAACTGAAGTCTATATGAGTATGACTTAGGTAGGGGATAATTGATTTATGATTTCCTTCATTCTCTTTACTGAACTTTGAAGATCTGACCAAAATCCTACTTTCTCTAAGGAAGACTTAGTAGCATGGAGAATCTTCCCTCCTGCCAGGAACTCACAATAGTGCCCTTTGTTTGGAGCAAGACCTTGAGCAAGTCAGTGCCTCTCTCCAGGTCTCAGTTTCCTTATCTGTAAAAATGAGATGCTTAGAGCAAATGATCTCTAAGGGTCTTTTCAGACCTAATATTCTATGAGGCTGGAACTTCTGTGTCAGACTAATTTCCCCACTTCCTTCTGAGGGCTTCTGAGAAAAGAGCACTGTAATTAAAGAGTCTCTGGGGTCCCAGTGGGAGTGGAAACTGCTCAATGGACTGGCATACCTTCCAGAGGCCTGGTCACATTGGGGGAGGGTAAACATATGGATGAGGAAGCAAATGAGGTATGTTCTAACCCCATAGAGTCTGAGCTAATAAGTCTGAGAGCTGAGGTCATAGCTCAGCTTTCCCAAAGTCAGACCCCCATCTGGACTTCAGTTCAGTTCTGGGTGTCATTTGAAAAATTTGAGAAATAACATTGACTTCCCCAGAAGAGAGTGACCAAAATGGGGAAAACTTAGAAAACCATAATAAGAGCTGACATTTAAGTAGTATACAAAGCCTTTAACATATATTATCACATTAAATATATAGCTGTAGGTACTATTTCCATTTTAGATAAGGAAACTGAGGCTATGAGATATTAAGACACAAATATTTGCCTGCATGTGCTTATGTTTCTGTGTATGTATGCATACTTTCATATCTGTATATGTATCCTTTACATGGATGGTTGTGGAGGGGTGCATATATGTGTATGTAATAACTCATATTTTACATGGCTTTAAAGTTTGCAAAGTACTTTCATCACAATGATTATATGAAATAGGGGGCACAAATATTATCTCCATTTTATAGATGAGAAAACTTAGCCTTGGAGAGGTAAAATGAGTTCCCATGGACACACAGTCAGTGAGTTGGAACTGGAACCCAGTGCTCTTTCTGGTACCCCACAATGTGACTTAATATGTGTAAGTATGTGTGTATCTTTGTACATGTGTCTCTTTGAGTACAGCAATTCTCTATGTGATGAAATATCTGCACATATACACATGTATATACATGTTATCATATGTTGGTGTTGTATGTTGCAAGCATGTGTACGCACACATGTTTGTATACCTCTGGAATGTGTGTTTATCTGGGTAGAGATGATGTTGGCCCAGCTTTATCCAGGGACAACAATTTTAAATACAAGTTTTAAATACCCAGAGCTGGGTCCTTTCCCAGTGAACAGCCCTTCCTTCAGGCTGTGCTCCAGTACCAGTGTAGGAAGATCCTCAAGCTAGGGCCAAGACTTCCTGAGTTCTCTGCATTGGGCTTTTGATGCCAATCAGGACAGCTCAGAGCTCCCTGGCTAGCCCTAGTACCAGCCTTCCCCACATCCTGGATCTAGGGTCTATAATCATGTTTCTTGATTCAGGGTGGAAGCAAAGGCTCCTGACCTCTTGGATCCATCACTAGAGCCCCAGTGCCCTGGCCCCTCCTTCTCCACCCCCCAAACACTTGCGTCAGAGTTTGTGGTAAGATTCCTCCCCCTTTCCCTTCCCTCTCCTCTTCTCCCAGGGGAATCTTCCAGACACATTTTCTCTTTTTTTTCCCTCTCCTCTTGGGTGGAGGAAACAGGCCCGAGGGAGGAGAAAGGGTTCCTCAGAGGAGGAAATTGGGAGAGGAGGGTTGGGGGCCAGATGGAACAGGGGTAACCAAGAGCTTCCTAGTTCCTTCTTCCCACACTCCACACCCCCCAACCCCACCCCAGTACCAACTGGAATAGATAGAATCCTTTATGCTTTCCTGTGTGGAAGGTGGTTCCCATAGCGGAAGGCTCTAGGTCTCACCCCCTTCGTGTACCCCTTTAGTCTCACCCCCAAAATGGAGGTGAGAATGATTTCTGACTCTCAGACTAGAGCTAGGCTTAGAGATGGGTTATGATTCATCCCACTTCAAATAGTCTTCCCCTGGTTACTCCCATCCCCCAATCTTCTAAGAAGCAGGGCTCTGGATTCCAGGACCTCTGACTGCTTGAGACTTTCTTCCCTTTCCCTGTACCCCACCCACGAACCTTATAGGCGAAAGAGACAGATTTCCAAGAACCCCTGTCCCTTTAAGTGAGCATGCCAACTACGCCAGTCGGGGGCGATTTGCATAAGGGATTGGGGGGGGAGACACCCTGAGGGGCGGTGCCCGCGGCAGGAGAGGGTTTGTGAATGAAGCTTCGGAAGTGGGAGAGGGGCACGCTTTGAGAGGAGATGAGGAGGGGGTGCCGGCAGCCTTCTGAAGCTTTAGCCGGAATAGAGGTTCAAAGGGCCAATCTTTGCTTCCAAAGGTTTCCTCAAGCAGGAATACCTAGCGAGTATCCAGCCCCATTGGCTGCTTCTGGGTCCCTGCGAGCTCACTGGTTCCCCAGCACTGGGGCCCCTGGCACAAAAATCATTTTTTCCCCTCCCCAGGATAGTCCTCTGCCCCACCCCATCTCCAGCCCCCAATACACACCCAGTCCCAGCCCCAGGCCCAGCTTCCGGAGGGGACGTGGAGCGTGGGCAGCTCACCACAGAAAGAACAAAAATAGCTCCCCCCACAAACACATACAACCACCCCTGGGCGGGGGAGTGGGGGGAAGCCCTAAATTTGTAGCCGGGATGAGAAATGGAGAGAACCCAATGCTGGAGAATCTCCAAGCGCAGAGTGGAGAGCTATAACTAGGAGGGGGAGGGGGAGGGGGGTAGACCCCTGCCCAGGCCGGGAACCCAGCCCTTTCCAAAGAGAATATAGGACAGGGATAAACCGCAGGTGGGTGGGTATAGGAGCGGGGGAATCGAATATCGGCACTCTTCTCCCCAAATCCCTGCTCCCCCACCCCCCACCTCCATCCACCCTGGGCATGCGAACCCTGGAGGGAAGTCCGGAGGAGGAAAGAGAGGGGAGCGCTAGGGACCCTCACATCCCTTCCTAACCAGGTCTCACTCAACCTTCACCCCCAGGAGTGTGAACCCAGGTGAGCAGCCTGAAGGCAATGGTATGGGGAGCCCTGGTGATCCCAGCGTTCCTCCCCCACCCAGTCCCACCCTTTCCACACCCATGAGAAGCCCAGAAGCGAGGCAGAGACAGGGGCTGGAGAGTGTGGGTCTGCATCCCTACACAGGTTCAGCTCACCTCCAACGCAGAGCAGAGACATGGTCCTAGGGGCCGGGGCCGGGGCTGGGGGCGGAGGGGGGGAACCCGGAGCTCAGCAGGGAGGCTGCCTCTGCGCCGACGCCCGCCCTCTGGGCTGTGGCATCCCAGCCCAGCCCTACCCGGCCTGTTCGCTGGCTCTCCCTGCTTGCTGGCTCTCTGGCTTCCGAGCTCTCTGGGCTCGTCTCTCCGCTCACGCCGGGTCCCTGCCTCCACCGCCACCAGCCATTTTGTTTCAGCACCGGGGGCAGCGGACAGCTCCTGACGTCAAGGAGGTGGGGGGCAGGGGGAGGGGCCTGGGAACGCCTGATCTGGGGGCAGGGAGAGGGGGAAAGTAGGAGATGGGGAGAGGGGGAGGAGGAGAGAACAGTTCGGGGGCGGGGCTTTTAAAGGCACCCTACGATTACGATTACTGTGCTTGGGCTTGGTGCTTAGGAGGGGTGGGGTGGGAGTGGGGGACAGATTCTGGAAAAATTTGTATACTCTGAGTAATCCCCAGAAGGTAATAAATGTAGTGGTCTGAATCTTTCTCTCCCCTTGGGTCGTAGGGCCTCGGTCTCATCTGTCATTTCTCCCTCTCATTTTTCAACCTTCTCATCGACTCTGCATTTCTGTCTTTCTGTTCCTTTTCTACTGTTTCTTTACTATTCATGGCCCAGTCTCCCCCCTACCCTTCTTCAGGTAATGTTATTCAAATCAGCTTAACCATTTAGACTTGCCACCTCTGATCACAAAAACACCTTCACTCATTCAAAAGTTATTTATTAAACCTGCAGTTTTCCATCTTTAATTACTTCTTCCCTTAATTGTTGCATCTGGTCCCTGGCTCACTTTCTCTCAGTCTCTCTCCCACCTATCTTTGTTCTTCTCTTGTCTCTTTGTCTCAATATAAAAATGTCAGAGTTGGAAAGAACCTGAAAGGTCATCTAGTCTAACCTATCCCTGAACAAAAACCCCCTCTACAACAGACCCAACAAGTGGTTATCTTTGCTTGAAGACCTCCAATGTTGGAGAGCCTCCCCCCCCCCCCCATCTCCATCCCATTTCACTTTGGGAGAGTTCTCATCATTAGAAAGTTTGTTTTTACATTAAGTCAAAATCTGTTTCTTTGCAACTTCTCCCCTGTTAACTTCCTATTCTGCCTTCTGGGGCCAAGCCAAACAAGCTGATTCCTCCTCCAAATAATGACACTTTCAAATACTATTTGAGTATAGTAGAAAGCTCTCTCTCTCTCTCTCTCTCTCTCTCTCTCTCTCTCTCTCTCTCTCTCTTCCTCCCTCCCCCCTCCCCCTTTCCCCTCCTCTTTCCTCCCTTTCCTTCTCTTTCTTTCTCAGTATATATATTCTTTCTCAGCTATACTTTCTTTCTCTCTTTCTCTTTCCTTCCTTCCTTCCTTCCTTCCTTCCTTCCTTCCTTCCTTCCTTCCTTCCTTCCTTCCTTCCTTCCTTCTTTTCTTTCTCACTGTATATGTATCATTTTGTGCTTCCCTGACTCAGAGAGATTCTATTCAGAGAAAAGTCTAGATAGTGTAAGTGAGAAGCTGAGGGTAAGTGGTTAGGGGAAGTCAGGGCTACTTTTTCTAAAAGGCTAAGGCCAATAGCAAGAGCCTCTTTTTCTCCCTTGTGATGCCCCACACATTTCTCAGGAGCAGGACAAAGTGAAGAACATGCTCAGGGGCCCTTTGACTTACCAAATCTCCCTGTTTACCTGCTTCAACAAACCCTTATTAAAAGCCTACTGGCATGGCCGTGTGTTGTGCTTAATGCTGGAGATACAGAGGTGAAAAAAATTGTACATAAAAGGATTTTTAAAATCTGAACCTAATATGAAATGCTCTAGGGAGCAGCAATTTAAGGAAGGCTTTTTGTAAAGTAAATAATTTTTCTGTTAAGCAAATCATCTCTTAATCTGTTGGACAAAGACTTCACATAGTAGATATTCAATGACTGTTGAAGGACTGAATAAGGAGTCTGGGACTTGCTTAAATAAGTCTTTCTAGAAGTTGGGGTGGGGGAGAGAATGAGAGAGGGTTTGAGGACCTCCATTTTGAGAAAGCTTTGTTTCATTCACTGGTTCCACCATGCTTCAATTACCTTCCTCCTCAGCATTTTGAGGAAGGGCCCAGACCAGCCATCTTTCATTTTCCAGATTTGCTGATCATGCCTCCAAGCAGGTATCTTACACACACACACACACACACACACACACACACACACACACACACACACACACACACACACACATACACACACACACACACACTTTTCAGCTCCCTTTTATGTGTTGATTATTAAAGAAAGAAGGGGAGGATGATAAATGATGAAATCCTTTGAAGAAGATGGGAGAGGATGAAATCAAGAATATATTTATAAGGGTTACCTTGGTATAGAGAAGGGTCACCTCTTTTTTAGAGACTGGGGAAAAGAAGGAGAGAATGAGAAATGATTTCAGGGTGTTTTGAAATGAAGAGGATGGGAGAAGGAACACACATTAAATGACCTCAGTTTTCTCAGTAAAGTAACTCTCCCCTGGGCTGGAAGAGGGTGACCAGAGGGAGGTATATGAGGCTTGAGGAAGAAAGAGGAGGTTTGGAATAGCTTCTCTGGGAAGTGAAATCAATCAGGGAAGAATGAAAGGACTTCCTCTCTACAGTAAAGGATGAGTTGAGGTTGAATAACATGAATTTGTAATATACCTAGTCAACACAGTTTTGAGACTTCTGCCAGCTGTCTTCAATTACTTATGAATAGGCGCAGAAGCCAACGGTGGGAGTAAGCTATGGCTGAAATTTGGCAAGAGATAAACAGAAAAAAAAGCAAGGGATTCAAAACCAAAGAATGATGTAGAGTTTGAAATGGATTGGATTGAGATTTGAAAGGAAGGAAAATTAAGATAGAGCAAGGATTAACTAAGAAAATACTGAGAGGTGGAGGGTCTGGAGGTCTTGATGAGGATGAAGAACAGGTTTAGGAGTGGGAAGGCCTCTTCTTAAGAAGAGGTAGAATGATAGAAAGTTGTGTTCAGAGAAGGGATGTCAAATACTAATTAGAGAAGCAACACACTTGTGGGTAATGGCCAGGTCTAATATGTAACTATCTGTATGTGTGGCTAAGGTGGGGTGAAGGAATAGCTCATGAGATTTATGGAGGCTGAACAATTGGAAGGTTAGGGAATTTGAGGGAACATCAATGTGGCTAGTAAAGTCCCCTAATAAAAGGACAGGAATTGGGGAAGAGAAGGTCCTCCAGCTGAGAGGATCCTTGAAAAGGAGGAAGAATAACCTGGTAGTTATTATACTGCACCCATCATAATTATGAACACGTGGAAAGTGGGGATTTCCTCAGAAGAGGAAAGGTTGCTGAGTGAAAGAGTTAAAAGGAGAGTGTGGAAGTGAAAGTGGATAGTGAGGAATATTCTGACTACTCCTCCAAAACCTTGGGGGAGGGACCTGTGGGAGAAGGCACAGTGAAATGAATGTAAGCTAATTAGGATATAAGTCCATTAGAATCTAAGCTCCTTTGAGGAAGAGTCTTTTTTGGTTTTTCTTCATATTCTCAGTGTTTGGCACATAGTAAGTGTTTAATAAATGCCTGGTAAATAAGTGCTCCATAGGTGATGAAGAGCTGTTTAATGTGCTTTTGAGTAGGATCATATACCTTAATATTATTTAGTTTTTATATATTATATCTATAATTATATATTATTTAGTTTTATTTGGAATATATAATAAGTAGCTTAAGGCTAGGCAGAATTACAATAGGTATAAGTGGTTTCCTTGAAAAAATGACATTTTGTATCAATTCTCACCATTATTATATTGATAGCATGTTTACATAGATAACAGTTTTCCAGGTAGACATTAAATACTCTCACATTTTCTATACTTGACTTTATTTTATATTTCAATATTGTATATGAATAAGCCATGAGTGTGGAACCGAGTCGGAAGCATTGCAATAACCAATGAAAGCAATGTAAATGTTACCGTACTTACAAGGTGTCTTGTTCAATAATTGCCAGATGGATAACAGTCTCTCAACAAATGTTTGCTAAGCAACCACTATGTGTCAGGCACTGTGTTAAGCTCTGGAGATGCAAATTAGAAAAAAAAAAGAAAGAAAGAGCTCCTGTCCACAAGGAGTTTACCATCTAAGGAGAGAAGACGATACACAAAAGGAAGGGTAATAAATTGCTCTTTACAACTTTACTTTTTGGCACATTCTCCTCCTCATCCAACCTATTGTTTTCTTTTAAATGTTTATAAAAAATTTTTGTGACGCATACTGTGAATGCTTTGTATAAAATATATGATCACTTAATTGGCCTGTATTTGAAGGGGTACCTCATGCTCTCACCTTCTGGTGGTAAATGAATAATTCCTTCTGTTTGATATCCCAAAAAAAATTTGGGATATCAGACTCACCTCTGAGAGGAAGATGGTAACATGTTTTTACTAATAATTCACAGGCTACTATGAACATTTTATAGAGTTTTGGTCACTTCTTCATGTAATTATTCTGTTATTCAATAAATGTGTGCAGGCTTTGTTTCTCATTTGATTCCACTTGTGAATTCATTATGTTGAATTTCTTTGGTCATAGGGATGACCAGAAAATTTTCCACATCTACCTTCTTTGGGAATTCTCTCTCCTTATTTCTTTATTTTTCAAACCTCTGTAGTAAACTCTTTTGTTTTGATATTAAATTGTTTATTGTGTTCTTTGCACTTCTCTGACTCTTCAAACCACATTTTGGCCTCAGTCTCACCATTTTAAAAGGGGGATAGATTCATAGGACCAGAGATTTAGGAATAAAAAGAACCTCAGAGGCCACTGAGGTCAACCCCTTCAAACAGAGAGATTTAGTGACTTGCCCAGGTTTGAGGTGAAATTTGAAAGGAAGTGTTTCTGACTCTGAGACTTTTGCTCTGTCTCCTACAAGAGTCATCACCATCTTTACTGAATCATTTCTAATCAGTCAAAAAGAATTTATTAAGCTCCATGTTCTGGGTACTCTGCTAAGTAACCACTGGGCATAAAAAAAGACAACAATCAGAATCCCCTCCTCACCACCAAGCTCAGATTCTAATAAGTGAAACAACATAAAACGATTTTCTACATGCATACTGGAAATTACACACGCACACACACACACATAGGAAGAGAGAGAGAAGAGAGAATAAGGGATAGAGAAAGAGGGAGGGAAAGAGATCAAGGGAGAGAGACAGAGGGAGGAGGAGGGAGGAGAAGGAAGGGGGGGGGAGAGAGAGAGAGAGAGAGAAGTTGTGAGGTAATATTAGAAGGAAGGCACACTTAGAGGAAGGAGTGGCAGGTAGGTCTTCTATGGAAGATAGGATTTGAGTTGAGTCCTGAAGGAAGAAGTGCAACCAGCCAGTAAAGGTGATTTGTTCTTATATAGCTTACCTTCTTGTGGTGCCAGAGCATAAAGGAGAGCCACTTGTTTCACTATCCTCCATGTCAAGATGTTTTGAGTAGGGCCAGTGTGCAACCTTATGCCACAGTATTTCTATGACTCTTGGGAGCAGTTAAATCATGCTGGGTGCCAACCCAGTCAATGGTGTACTGCCAGAGCCTAATTTACCAGTGTTTCAGAGTTCTTGCCAGGCATTCATAGTTACTATAATCATCTTGGGGCATACAAAATCCCCATTGTGCAAAACTTTGGCAAGAATTTCTCTATTTGGGGCAGCTAGGTGGCGCAGTGAATAGAGCACTGGCCCTGTAGTCAGGAGGACCTGAGTTCAAATTTGACCTCAGACACTTAACACTTACTAGTTGTGTTAGTGTTGACTTAGGCAAGTCATTTAACCCCAAGTTAAATAAAAAAGAATTTCCCTATTTTCCTGTTGCCAACACTCCACTCCACCCCACCCCCACCATGATATGGACAGTGGGTTGGAATTTGAGGGTGTTGATTATTATCATTCTTATTAATGATAATATTAATGTGTTCTATAGCATTAATTAGGGACCTTGTGCTGAAGACAAGAGTCTGTGCTCCTTAATTGACCTCTATAACTGCCCCACCTCCCCCTCTCCACTTCTCTTTACCTATACTTGGGTTAACTCAACTCAGGTCAGGAAACAAATGGTAAGCCCTCCTTCCCTGTGTACTTCTCTCTGGGCTAGATAGGAGACACAAGGAGATGTGGGCTCTGGCCTGGGAAAGTTCCTGGCATGGTTAAAGAAATGGTGAGAGAGACAGACAGAAACACAGAGACAGAGACAGATAGAGACAGAGAGACAGAGACAGAGACAGAGATTCCAATTCTTTCTATCTCCTTTCCAAAGCATGTTGGAAAGGGCTTTCCCTACCACAGCCCTGCGAGGCAGGTTACAAGTGTTATCCTCACTTACGGCAGGAAAGACCAACCCATGGTCACACAGCCAGGAAGAGTTGGCACCAGAAGTCTACTCCAGCAGGTCCAGGTTTCTTCTCACTACAGGATACTGCAGAGGGAAGAAATCAATGGTTTACAATTCTTGGCTTGGTTACCAAGGGGGCCACTTAGTATAATTTCATTAAAGATCCTGGGAAGCTTGTATGGCCAGACATCAGATGCAGAGCATCCCCTCCTTCTCCTCCCTTTCATTCTCACCCTTCCCCTCCCAGAACATAGGATCTTAGAGCTGGAAGGGACCTTCAGAGGCCACCCAATACAACTTGTACTTGACCAAGAATTGTCTCTACAATATTCCACACTGTGTGGTCATCTAGTCTTCCCTTGAAGATATTTCCCACCTCTTTCTCCTTACCACTATCTCTCTGAGGGCATTCATTCCCCTTCCTCCTCTCCCTCCATCTTTCCCATAAACTTCTCTTTTGGGCCATCCCTGTCCTGGTGATGAGACCTCCCTGACTTAAGATTCTTCAGCACTAGCATCTGTCCAGAAGGCCCCAAGACCCTATTAATCCTTTGCCCCTCCTGCTCAAGGAGGGATTCATTAATTATGTGGCACAGAAAGCTGGGTGCAGCAGGGCCAGAGTGAAAAGGCTTTGGTAGTGCCTAGAGGGAGCAGGAAATCCCATAGCTGGGAGCCCTTCAGAATTGGGAGGAGGAGGGAAGATCCTTTGATGAGAAGAGGGGAGTGACTAAAAACAAACGCTGCTACTCTGCGCCTCAAAGTTAGCCAACAAAGGACTTTCTCTTATACTTCCCTCTCTTGTCCTCCTTCAAGATATTGAATACAGACCCCAGCACGAGGCTTCGTATCCTAGGACTGCCAAGCAATGTCAGTGAGGATTCACATCACAGAGGCACTGAAGGCATTGAAGGAGCACAGGCCTCAGAGTCAGGAGACATCGATAGGAACCTTCTCTTTGGGCTTGTCCTTTACCTTCCCTGGGCTTCAGTTTGGCTGGGGCTGGGGTGTGAGAGGCGATGGATGGATGCGCTGGCTAGCGTCTAAGGCCCAGTTCTCACGGCTGTCGATTCTAGATCTTAGAACGGATAAGGGTTTGCCTTGTCTAAGACCCTCAGCTTCTCTTTTTGGTGTCTTCCCCCCCTCCCCAAACCTAAGAATTAGGATTATGCATGGAGTAGTAAACAGGAAATGCTTGTTTAGTTGAATTTAAAGGAGGAACTGAGTCTTAGAGAGTGAGAGTGACTTAAGGCCCCAGAATGGGAGTAGTTTCCTGGTTTTGCTTCAAGGATCTTTCCAAATCCTTGCTCCTTCCTATGTGGTCATATATGTATGTGTATGTGCACGTGGGGAAGTATGTGTCTTTGAGAACCAGAGAGAGGAACCATTAGGGAAGATTCTCTGAACCAGATTGGGGGAGGCATATTATCCTATCCCACCAACAAGCAGCTTGGCTGACCCCTAGTTTACCGCCCAGCTTCCCATCTCAGAGCCCCTCTCTTTCCACCCCCAGCAACTCATTGTTTTGGCAAGCACTGCCCTCTGCTGCCTAGAGAGAGAATAGGAATGGATTCCAATAGGGGACAGGGTGGGGCTGGGGAAATGGGCTCGGGGGTCCCGCTGAGTGTCAGTTTTCCTATCTGTGAAAAGAGAAGAGTAGAGTTAACCTAGGCTCCATCCACTCATTTCTTAAAAATATTTTTGATAACTGCATTTTCGTAGAATTGTCTGTGTGCTTTATTTTACGCATTTAAAAACATGATTCTGAGAAGAGATCCATAGGCTTCATAAGACTGACTGACAAAGGGATATGGGGAACAAAAAAGGCTTAGAATTCCTCAACTGGATGGCTTCTACAGTCCTTTCCGGTTCTACTGTTCTCTGTTCTATGTTGGAAGGTCCCTTCCAGTGTGGACATTTTCATGTTCCTTGAGAGGTTAGCAGAGCAACAGCATTTCTCTCTCTCTCTCTCTCTCTCTCTCTCTCTCTCTCTCTCTCTCTCTCTCTCTCTCTCTCTCTGTGAAATCTCACAAAATTACAGAACCTCGAGGGCTATCTACACCAACTTGTACTTTTAAAAGAAATACCTCTGCAGCACCCTCAAGAAGTGGGGTTGAAATTTGCTTGAAATACTCCAGCAAAGGTGACCTCCCATTGCAGCCCATGCCACTAGGAGATTGCTCTAATCCAGAGGGAGAGATTAGACTGCGTCAAGTCTGCTCTCTGTAGCTTCTATTCCTTTCTCCTATGGTGCCCTTTGGGGTCAAGCAGATTCAAACCTTTCCCAAGGAACTTAAGAAAATAAAAGCAGACGCCACCACCCCATAATCTGAGCCCAGATCTACACAATCTCTAGCTATCTGGTTAATTTCTATAATCCCACACTGTCTTCTAACTAGCTGTCAGGAACAAAGAGCAGGGTTTGGTCTGAGCCATCCAATTTAGAGTAATCTGTTTGACCAGTGCCTTGTAGACCTTTCTTTACCAGACAATTTTGGTATAGTTCTGTCCAGTGGCAGGGGAGCAAAATGCCCCCTTGAAGATAACCCATGCTGCTCCCATCTCTCAATCCAGTCTCTAGGCTCCATCCTCACCCTCATCCAGAAATATATTTTGGAAACACCTATTGCTTCTCCCCAACAGACCTTGCTCTTATTCCTTCCTCCTGCCTGCCCCCCACCCCCCGCCCAGTAAAGCCACTGACCAACCGCTGCTGATCTTGAATCATTTACTGGCTTCTAAGAAAGAAAATAGAACCCAGACCATCAGACCAATTCTCTCTTAATCATATCTACCTTGCTACCTTATTATTGTGTGTGTGTGTGTGTGTGTGTGTGTGTGTGTGTGTGTGTGATGAGAGAGAGAGAGAGAGAGAGAGAGAGAGAGAGAGAGAGAGCACTACATCTCAGCTCAGCCTGGCCTTTTGAAGCACACCACATCTGTATCCTCTTTGAAGGCTCAGTCCTGTTGACCAGAACCAGAATGCAGACTATAACCACATCGCCAGAGGGTAATTGTCCCCCATGACCACATGGTAGCAAGTTAAATCATAATTACCAGGAGGGCAAATATTCCAAGTGGGTGCATCTGGGCCATTGGGGACTCTATCTTGGCCTGGTTGAAGATGCCTCTACATGGGCTAGGATCTAGGAGACCTGAGTTCTAGTCTTGACTCTACTAGCCACCTTTGTGACCTAGTTAGCCTCCCATTTCTCATCTCCACACTTCAGTTTTCTTATCTATAAAATGAGGGGATTGGATTCAATGATTTGCAAATTCCCTTTAAGCTCAGATATTTTATTATATAATTCTTTATTATTTCCCTACTAGACTTGTAAATTCTATGAGGGTAAGGGCCATTTCTTACCTCAACTTTATATCCCCTTAGAGTCTGGCACAATAGTATGTATGTTCTTGTATACAGATAGACAAGACCTCTCTCTCTCTCTCTCTCTCTCTCTCTCTCTCTCTCTCTCTCTCTCTCCCTCCCTCTCTCTGTCTTCGTCTCTGTCTCTGTCTCTCTCCTCTCTGTCTCTCTTTATCTCTCTTTATATATATATATGTACACATCAATATTTGTTGAATTAATACATTAATCAATAAATCAGTGAATTAATTCATTCTACATGGATGAGGAGAACTAAGAATGGAGCTCCAGAATATGACATTTAGATTCATTTTCCCCTAAGCTGTAATCAAAACTCTCTCCTTTCTTTTCTCCAGGTTTGAGTATGTTTGGTACATCTGAAGTATTTAGGGTTATTAGGAGCATCAGCAGGTGGTAGAAAGTGAGATCTGCATTAAGAACCTTAGGTTTGAATTCTACCCTCTAATTCTGACCTTTACTGTCACATCTGTGCCTCAGTTTCATCAAATATGCTGATCTCAGATGAGGTGTATATAAAATCATGCAACAATGAATGTCAGAACGGGAATGGCCCTCAAAAATCAGCAAAATCCTTACTTTTCAGATGGGAAAACTAAGGCACACATTCCTCATATTAGTATAATAATAATAACTAGCATTTATGTGGGAAGATTTGCAAAGCACTTACATGCATTATCTCACATATACTTTGTACTTTACAGTACGAAATGCTTTGCCATCTCACTCAAAACAACCCTGTGATGTAGGTAATACATTAGCCCCATTTTACAGGTGGTAAAATAAAGGTAAAATGATTAAAATTCACAAAGTCACTAGCAGAACTAGGGCTCAAACCCATGCTCCTGACTCCAAGTCTGTAGGACAGAATGAGGAGGGGGATGAGGATTTGTCTTCTATAAAGAACAGAATCTATTGAAACAAACTTTAAGCCACAGACCTTCCTGGCCACAAAACCACGACAAGAGCGTTGAAGTCCCCATTCATGTCTCTGGCCCGCCTGTCATTCATAAATCTGCTTATTGGTCTGATTATTCCAACCACCACGGGCACAGCGAACCAACACACACACACACACACACACACACACACACACACACACATTCATAGACACACAGAATGTGTGTTAGGACAGCCTCCTTGGGACTGTGGGTGGCCACTCAATCCAGACTGGACCGGCATGTGTTAGATTAACACATCCACATCCCAGTTTTCATCTCCCTCCCTCCTTCCCCGCCTTCTCTCTTCCTCTCTCTCTCTCTCTCTCTCTCTCTCTCTCTCTCTCTCTCTCTCTCTCTCGGACCAAGATGAAGGGGTGTGCTTCCTTGCTCTGAGTCCTCCAGTCTGGGTGGCTGTCTTTACTCCCTCTGGCTGCTGAGCTGAAGGAGGGATCTGGCCTTTCTGCCTCTGGGCTCCCTTACCCACACCATGCCCAGCACCCGGGTTTGGAGACCGGCACTCAAGCCGAACACTCGGAGCAGTTGCCCGTCCAAATAACCTCGCCGGGCCTACCTCTTCCTGCTCCTCTCCCCAACCTTAACCCCCACCCCAAGCTACACACACACACACACACACACACACACACACACACACACACACACACGTGTGCTACTTGCCATTGGGCATGATGGAAGTCTCCAGCGTCCCTATGCCCAGCAAGTCGGCTGAGAGCTCCGTGAAATGGCAGCTATGTTACGATATGACGGCAAAGATGTGGTGGATGGTGAGTGGGCTGGGATGGGTGGCGGGAGTCATTTCAGAACTGGGGGGCTGGAGGGTGGGGAACAGTGTCACCCACCGAATGGCTGAAGCTCAGGGGATTGAGGGGGCACCAAGTGTCTGGCCTGCTAGTTTCCTCTTCACAGACCCCATGGCTTGATGGGCCTGTTCACCTCTGAACTTTGGTTCTGGCGTGGCAGGCCTGAGGGCAGACAGGGGAAGCCATCACATGGGCTGGTACAAGTAGGGGTTATTTGTCAAATCTTTCATGGGTCTGCAGAAGGGAAATGGATTTCGAAGGGGCCTAGACTCACAAACAGGAGACTTAGGGTCTTCTGTTGACTGTCACGGTATAGTTTTGGGCCTCGGTTTTCTCATCTGTACAATGAGATGGTTATACTGAATGATTCTCTAAGAGCCGCCCCCCTCCAAATCTTAAATTCTACAATTCTAAGATTCTATAATTTTTAGATTTTTAGGAACACTGAGGCTTGCCCAGAAAACTAAGGTTCCAAGATATTTCTGATGTCCCTTTTAGCTCTAAATTCCTAGGACTTTCTTAAGCCAGGTCACTCAAACAAACAGTAAGGGCTGAAATCCTTCCACTCCTCCCCACCTTCCCTGAGTTGTTTTTTTTTTTGTGTGTGTGTGTGTGTAAGTTATTCACAGCTTAATTTCCAGCACTGATTTAAATGTGATGGTCATTTCTCTATTTTTTTCCTCCTACACTTTGGATGACTGGATTCCAGACAAGCCTCTGGGGTATAGGTCAGGGAAGGTACAGAAGAGGAAAATGTAGGGGCTTCTGAAGCTCTAGGGCTGAGTGGTGATAGAAGGGCTGGTCACAGGCTGTTCTGAAGAGGCTAAGACAGTAGCTGCCAGCGCCTTCTTCCTTAAGGGATGGCTGCCAGCCCTTGGAGAGCCAGGCCACGTCTGCACCTTCCTGCACCCAACCTGAATGTCCCGACAGGCTCATAATCAATTCTGGGGCTAGCTGAAAGTCTGGGGCTTTTTGCATGGACTAGGAAGCAGTGAGAAAGCAGAGTGGTCTTGAAATTGTGGGTCCAGTGAAGGTCCCCGTACAAACTGATGTAGAGGAGGGGTGTGATATTTGGGCTTCGGAAGCTATCTGGGAGAGTAGAGCTACCCCTAGCTGCAGAAGGGGTGACTTTGTCTTTGTACTCTTATTTTTTTCTTCCCAGACATCCTGGGAGACAGCTATTACAAGTATTATTATTAATTATTATTATCCCCATTTTACTGAGATCCAGAGGGATGAAGAGCCCAAGAGGACAAAGTTCCCGAGTGTAGGAACCAGGACTTTCCCTGGGTTATTTGCCTTTCACCCTTTCCATCATACCTCACTGCCTACCCTAAACTACAAGATAATTTGTTCTAATAGGGTTTCAGATATAACTTGGGAATGCTACCAAACCCCAAACTTCATGCCACAACAAAGCCTGGTAGAGGTCAGAGGTCTTAAAGAGGTCCTTAAGATTCCCTCCATCCCCCCAACACTAGCTATACAAGCATGAGGAAGGGGAGAAAATCAAGAGACCAAGGATTTAGACTCCCTTCTGCCACTAACATGCTTCCCTATTTGGGGCAAATTCCATCTCTCTCTGGGCTCTGGTTTTTTCATCTATAGAACGAAGGGCATATATTAGATAGTTTCTAAGGTCCCTGCTGGCTGTGATAGCTTCGTGTCTTATGTTCCAAGGTCCCTTCTAGTCTGACATTCCTCATTTTATGTTCTAAGTTTCCTTCCTGTTCTCACTTTTTATCTTCCAAGTTTTAATGTTCCATCTAACTCGGATACCCTATATTCTAAATTCTAATGGTCCTTCCAGCCATAATACGGGGCCTTTTCTGCCCCCATAGAGAACTACCAAGATCCCGGGAATGCTTCTTTGCCCAGACAGAGTAGGGACCATCGCACATTCGAGCAATCTTCCTTGCCCTGGGACAAGGATATAGTGTGGTTAGTCAATTTTTTCAGACTAGCTTTGTGGCAAAGCCAGGGACATTTGGGGAATCTTTTGCATGGGGACCTAAGGTCAAAAGACAGGAGGCTTTTACTCTAAAGCCATGAGGTTCCCAAAGAGTGCTCATGGTCACCCTGCCACCGAAGATAATAGAAGAAGACAATGTGGTGTGCATCCCAGAAAGAAAGTACATATATAGTGGGTGGTAAGGAAATGGCCCTGGGGTCAATGACAGCACAAATCAGAGCTATGTCATGGAAAAAGAACAGGACTGGGAGTCTGTACTCCTGGGTTACCTAGTCCCTAAATCTAAACTAATCCCCTAATTTGCTGTGTGACCTTGGGCAAGTTAATTCCTTTTTAAGAACCTCAGTTTCCTTATCCATAAATAAGGGTGGGGTGGGAGTGGGGATGGAAATTGAAGAAGCTAGTTTTTAAGGTTGATTCTAGTTAGACATTCTCCATTCACAGAACATCAGGGTGAGAAGAGACCTCAAAGGTAATTTTGTCTAACCCTTTCCAGAGCAGGAATCCCTAATCTGCCAGACGCTCATGTTCCAAAGTTACATTTAGCTCTAACATTCTGTTCTATGATTATAGGAAGGAGTTTGGCCAGATAACGTCTCTGAAGTCTCGGAAGAGTTTTTGTTTCTTTTAAATAAAGAGCGCCCCAAATAGTTGCTCTTTGTGTCCATACTGGATACCCCCCCAAAAAGAAAGAAATTAGCTTAAATGTACAAGAGCCTATAGTAAGACCTAAAAAAGAAGAAAAAATCAGGCATTTATTAAGTATTTATTATGTAGCAGGCACCGTGCTAAGTATTTTACAAATATTATCACATTTCATCTTCATAACAACTCTGGGAGCTGGGTGCTATTATTATCCTCAATTTATAATCAAGGAAACCAAGGCAGACAGAAGTTAAGTGACTTGCCCAGGTTCACACAGTAAGTGTCTGAGGCTGAATTTGAACCTGAATCTTTCTAACTACAGGTCCAGTGTTCTATTTTCTGTGCTACCTATGCACCTCACTCCCTCCTTCCCTCCCTCCTTTTCTCCTTGTATTTGTATTACCAGTGCTTATAGTCTCATCTTCACAGAGGTGGTGGACTAGGGGTGTGGATCAGTGCATATACTGTCAACTTCAGCTGATAGGTTGGTTTTACTAAACTGCTTTTCTTCTCCCTTTCTTTTTTATTCCTGATGACAAAGGGTAACTGACGCTCTGGGTAAGGAAGGGGACTATTTGAAAAATGAAGTCAGTGTGAAAACAAAGGATGGCAATTTTTTATTGATGTTGTTGTTGTTCCAGACTTTTCCTGTCACTGAAAAGGCCAAAAGATAGAGCAGGAACAGGGAGGCTATAGGGTTTCTAGATTTGGACATTTTTTCAAAAGCTGAACAAATCCTTTAAGCATTCAGCTAGAAGGTTTAGATATCTGCTACTCGGTAGAAGGGGGTTGGGTCCAAAAAAAAGCCTTTTCTTTCAAGCAAACGCCCTCAGTCCTGTGCCAGACTGATTTATAAAGGAGAGTGTGTATCAGGTCAAAGGGAGTTGGGTGGGCGTGGGGGGGAGGCCAGTGAGCAGGATCTCTGGAAGGACAGTGGGTGTGCCTGTGTGAGAGAGGAGGTAAAGGCCTAGCAGAGGGTCACCTGTCCCCAGAGGTCCCCCCCTTCTCCCCTCTGTCCCACTGCCTAGTTCTGTGTTGGTGAGCCAGCCGGAGTCACATAGCCCTCCCCAGCATAGGCCCTGCTGCAAACGTCCCTCCCACACTCACCACATCTGAGCGTCCAGGAGTCTCAGAGTCTACTCCAAACCACGGAATGTTTCCCCGGAGAGGCGGCTGGGGAATTTCGGGAGAGGAGGGGAGGGAAGCAGGGAGGGAGCCTAGGAGAGGATGTTGAGATAAAGGAGGCAGGCTAGGGGCTAGCTGGGAGATCCTGAAGGAGGCATTCCAGCCAAGCCTGGCTCCTTCATCCATGACCCCAAACAGTCTGTCTTCAGGTTTCTGCCCATTCAGGGAATGCTTTTTCTCCTCTCTGCAATCCTTACTGTTCTTAAAGGCTCAGCTCCCCCACCCCCTTTTCCAAACATCCCTTCTTGACCAGCCCAGCCCAAAGATCCTTCCCTCCACTGAGCACCTATAATCCAGGCTGTCTGTCCTAGGAATTGGATCCAGAGCACATAACTGTAGTACTTTCCATGTGTGTATCTGTCTCTGTGTGTAGAGGGACAGTTCTGATCCCTCCACCCAGACTAGACTAAAAGCTCCTTAACAGGTGAGGTCTAGGTCTCTTGTTTGCCACACAGTAGATCTGAGGGGTTGCACACAGTAAGGACTGAATGCATTTTTGATAGATTGTTTCAACTGAATAAGCACAAAAATTATTTTCTTTTCTGAAGTAACTGGAAAAACTAGAATAGAATGTATAAAGGTTGGAAGGGGGACTGGACAGACACGGGACAGTGTTTGACTACAACTCCCTTCATTCAACCTTTCTTAGAATCATAATTAGACTATCTAAGCTTGGAGGGGCCTTAGAACGTTACAAATCATGTCATAGCTGGACAGGACCTTAGAATAACAGAGCCCTGAATGTCTGACAAGGCTGACAAAGGCCTTAGAGGGGAGAGAGAGAGAGAGAGAGAGAGAGAGAGAGAGAGAAGGGGTCTCAGAGACCATGTAATCACCAACTCACAGAATCTCAGCACTGTAAGGAACCTCAGGGGCCATCTGGTTCAACCCCTTTCTGAGCAAGAATCCCTTCTTTAGCACGGTCAGCAAGTGGTGGCCCAGTCTCTGTTTAAAGATACCCACTGGGGCAGGTAGGTGGTACAGTGAACAGAGTACTGGCCCTGAAATCAGGTAGACCCTGAATTGAAATCCAACCTCTAACAATCAGGTCACTTAACCCCAAATGGCTTGCAAAAACAGAAGACCCAAACAAATAAAGGCATCTATCCCACTCTACTTTTAAGTAAATCTATTAGGAATTGTTGATTTTTATTGCTTTTATTATTGTTGTATGTATGTTTTAACTGATGCCAACCAGTCAATCAGCAATCCTACAATGTGTCAGGCAAAATTCTAGCTGTTGGATCAAGCTTAACTTTGCCTCTTTGCAACTTATAAGGTTTAGAGTCTGAAAGGGCCTGAGAGGTTGTGGTGTCTAATGCCCTCACTTTACAGATGTGGCAGCTGGGGCTCAGGCAGGTTAAATGACTTACCCATGGCCATATCAGTAGTAAGGGGAGGAGGTGGGCTTTGAACCTAGGTCCTCCCAATTTGGTGCTTTCCCACTATATCATGATGATTCTTCTACCTAGTAATAACAATTCTTCCACCCAGTAATAATAATAACTCTTATTTCTGTGCCGCTTCAAGGAAAACACTGGAAAGTGAGAGCCTAGAGGGCAGATGCTATCTTTCTTTTTCCTAAATTTGTATTCCCAAAGCTGAACACTATCTGCCTGGTACACAGTAAATGCTCAATAGATGCTTATTGACTTGACTTGATTTATTCCTAGTTTTGCCCTCTGGGTCCAAATGGACCAAGCCCAATCCCTCTAATATGTCAATTCTTCATATCGTTAAAGACAGTTATCTTTCTACAAATCCCTCTTCTCTGCGTTAAACATTCCCACTTCCTCCAATCAATCCTCAAATAGCATGAACTCAAGGTCCTTTGCCATCCAGATTACCCTTCATGGATGCTTTCCAGTTTATCATTTAACCACGAGTTGAAAATTTTCAGAGACAGGGAGTTCACTACTTCCTAAGGCAGGTCTCTTTTCATTTCTGGATAGTTCTAGTTGTTAAAAAATTTTTTTCCCCAAATAAACCTGCAACTTTTGCCCATTGTTCCATCTGTTCCCTAATAATATATAATAATAATGACTAACATTTATATAGTAGTATGTGCCAGGCATTGGGCTAAGAGCTTTATAATTATCATCTTATTTGATTCTCAGAACAATCCTGGATTGAGTAAGTGCTATTATTACCCCATTTTATAGATGAGGAAACCAAGACAAACAGTGCTTAAGTGACTTGCCCAGGGTCACACATCCCTTCAGAGCCCAGATAGAGCTACCATGACTTCTCTAGGCTAGCCTTCCTTGCTCAACTCTTTAATTTAATTCTTATAGAACAAGGTCTCTGGTCCTCTTACCACCTTAGTCACCTCCCTTTCTCTTGTCAGTTCCCATAACTGAACACAGTACTCCACAGTGGAGTTTCTAGGACTGTCACCTCCCTTGTCCTGGGCACTGGGCAACTCTATTCTAAAGCTAAGGAAATCGAGGCCTAGAGAAAAGAAAGTGTAAAAAATCAAGCAAATGGCAGAGACACAGCTAGAGCCATTTTTTTCTTCTTCAAGAGTTTGGGAATGGTGCAGGGAGGTCCTGAGTCTTGGGCCTCCTGGGGCACAGGCAGTAATGATTTGTTGCGTGTTCTTGAGTAGAGGCATCTGCTCTCACTGAGCCCTTGAAAGCTTACCCATCTAAGAGCTCCCCCACTCAGCGGCACAAACAGACAAGGGGTCACAATGGGTGGTCTCTCAGGATGGGCATTCGGGGGCCACTGATTCTCCTCCCATCTGGGCCTGTTATGTCTGAGAGTCCAGGGAGCTTTCCTCTTCTGAGGAAAAGCTTGGGGGTGAGGGACAGCCCACAATCACTGTCATGTGGAAGAAGGATTGGATATGTTCTCCTTGGTCCCAGAGGGCAGAATGGTGGGTGGCGGCTGCAGAGAGGAAGATCTGGGATTGATAGAAGGAAAAACTCCCTGACCATCACCAGTGTCCAACAGTGGGGTGTACTTCTTCAGGAGGTAGTGAGTTCCCTGTTGCTAAAAGTCTTCAGGTAGACGTTAGGTGATCACTGGTTTGGGATATCATATAAGGAACTTCTGTTTAAAGACAGGTTGGACTAGATGGCCTCTTCTTTTTTGGAGACAATCAGGGTTAAGTGACTTGCCCAGGGTCACACAATTAGTGTCTGAGGCTAGATTTGAACTCAAGTTCTCCAGGGCCAGTACTCTATCCACTGAGCCACCTAGCTGCCCCTAGATCAACTCTTCTCAAAGACCTCTAATGAAAGGAAACATCACCTCTCAAGGCAGTTCATTTTACATCTGTGAATCTCTAATTGTTAGCAAAATTTTCCTGACAGGGTACCTGAATTTGTGCCCATGTAATTACCACCTATTGCTGCTAGTTCTGCCCTTTGGGGCCAAGCAGGAGTCTGTATCCCTTCATCACAAGATAACCTTTCAGATACTTGAAGACAACTAGAATTCCTAGCTATTGTCCATCCCCCACATCTCCCACACCTACCAGAGTCATCTCTTCTGGCTAAACATTCATGGTCCCTTCAACCTGTCCTCATGTGACATAGTCCCAGCTTATCCATGTCCTTTTTAAAGTGCTACCCATTTAAAAAAATGAATGTTTAAAATTGTCTTTACATATAATCAGAAAAAATAAAATACTATTAAAATAAAAAATTAAATGTTGCCCAGAATTGAATATAGATATCCAGATGTGGTCTGACCAGGATAGACTGCAGAGAGACTAGTCACCTCCTCCTTCCTGGAAACCAAGTCTCTTTATGCAGCCCAAGGACTTCTTAGATCCTTTCTAATTCTGAAAGGTTGTGCTGTCTGAATTACTTGAGAATTCAATTCCAGGTCCATTGGACTAGTCAAGCTCCTTCACCACTTTCAGGGAGTCTGACTACCCCCCACTCTTGTGCACCTGCTGGGTAAGCCCTGATCTTGACAGGATCTCAGAACCCCTTCCCATCCTTTACCTTCTGGGATATAGACAACAGAAGACAGGAGGTCATAATAAAGCCTATGTACTCTGATCCTGGTCTTAACTGTCAGGACCCAACTTCCCAGAGTCCCTGCCTGGTTCCTGGGATACAAGACCTAGGCATTCCTCTGTCTCCAGGTGGAGGCTTCCTTCCTGGCCAGAGGATTTATTGAGAGATCTGGGAAGTGGCAAAGGGAAAGGAGCAGAGTCTGAAGACTTGGGTTCTAGCCCCAGGTCTGCTGTGTGACCTTGGGCAAATTCCCCTTTCTTGTTGGTTTCTCACCTATAAAAGTGAGAGAGTTGGATTACATCCAGAGTTCTTAACCTTGAGCTAATTTATATTAAAAAGTTGGATAACTGAATTTCAGCATAGTTGGTTTCCTTTGTAGCCAAGCAAATTTTATTTAAAACAAACATTTAAAAACATTCTTCTGAGAAAGGGTGCATAGGCTTCACCAGATTGACTGCCAAAGGATCAAGGACACAAAAGAAGGTTGAGAACCTTAGGACTAGAGGGCTCTAGATTCTCCCTATGACCTTCTGACTGTAGACCACAGACCGATAAGGGCCCTTTAAATCCTGAAGGTCTGAACTATCAAGGCAGAGAGAAAAAGGGAGGACTCTTTGGTCAGCTTTAAAAGGCAGCCCTCTTTCGGCAGCTCTGAGTTCCACCCTATTAGCTGTATTCCTACAGCTGATATCAGAGCTATAAGGGACCTCAGAACTTAAGACATTGGATGTCAGTGCTAGAAGGGACCTTAGAACATAGAACATAGTACAGAAAAGTTGGAAGAGAGCTTAGATAGAATGTCAAAGGTAGGATGATTCTAATGTCAGAGCAAAGAGGGCTCTTAGATCAATGTCAGAAACAGAAGGGCACCTTAGAACATAGAAAATGAAAGTTGGGAAGGCCCTTAAAACCTAGAATGTCAGGACTGGGAGGACTCTTAGAACAAAGAATGTCAGTGCTAGGAAGAAAATTAAAATACAGAATGTTAGAGCTTTCAGAGGATCTCAGGACACACATAAAATGTCAGAGCTTAGAGGATCCTTAGAACACACAATGTCAGATTTAAGAGGACCCTTAGAACACAGAGGGTCAGAGCTGGAAGGATACTTGGTACATGGATGTCAGAGCCAGACATGACCCTTCCCTGGCTTGGATTTCACAAAGCACTTTGTTTGTATCTCTCTAATGGGCCTATTTTATTTAGTTGTTGAACTACATTGAACTGTCACATTGGATTACACAGAAAGCCTAGTGGATGGGAAGTTGACTGGGGAGGAGCAAAGCAAGGCCAAGATTGGAGTGCTTGAGTAGTGGGCGGCAGCAAGAGGGGGCCTGGAGGGAATTTGGGGGTGGATGGTTGTCGCAGGGATGAATAAATGGAGCTCGGTGTTCCCCCATCCTGACACTTGCCTGCTTCAATTCATCTGCCTTCTCCCCACCCCCATCTAGAGAAAGGCTGATGACTGGGCGGGCAAACCGCAGACGAATAATCAGGACCCAGCGGAAAATTAAAATATTGCTTGTCTGCCGATTATCAGCGAGCCCACAGCTGGGCCACTTAATGACCCCCTTTCAGGGGAATTGCTAACAGCTGGAGCTGGGAATGGGGTGGGGAAAGGGAGGCAGCCTCTAACCATCCAATCAGAAGTAAAGGGGGAGATGCAAGGGGTGGAACCCGAGAGAGCTTGGAATCTCTCTAGATAAGATAATCTGCCCTGACAGAGAAGGTGAGAGCAGGGAAGCAGGAAGAAGAAGGGTCAGAGTAGCTTGGATGCAGACTCTACTGGAGTGTGTCTTTTGTTTTGTTTTATTTGGGATGGATGCTATTGAATATTCAATAGAATAAAACAACTTCCCCTGGGGAAGTCTCCTGTGTTAGAGAACTAGGAACCTGTTCCCAAGTAATACATGTGCATAACAGTATTGAGTCTTCTCTTCCCTGTTCTAGGCACACACACACACACACACACACACACACACACACACACACACACACACACACACACCAGAGCTTATATACTTGTAGACCAGAAAACCCATTAGAAAGAATCTGGTACATTTTACAGTAAAACTGTCTGTGCCTGAGTTTCCCCAGCTGTAAAGTGAGGGAACTGGATCTCAAAGCTCTTTCCAGCTGTAAATTCAATGATCCTATATGGCCCAGAGAAAGAGACTATGTTGTGAGGGGCAGAATTTTGACCTAAGAATCAGGACACCTGGCTTCTAGACTTGACTTTGTTCTTGAGGCCACTCTGGCAAAGCCTTAATAAGTGAGACGTTTCTTCTCTCAGTTTTCCCAGTCTAAATTTTTTTTAAACTTAATTTTATTTAAATTTAAAAGTCTAAAGCTGAAAGGGGCCTTTAGCACATGGAATGTCCAAGATAGAGGGGCCCTTAGGACAAAGAACATCTGGAGTAGATGGACTCCAGGGTCTCTCCCAGCTCCGACATTCTCTAACCTTAAATCGGGATGGGCTGAGATACTGGAGCAGTGATACCCCAGGCATGTGAAAGAGGGCAGTATTGGACCAGAGGAATCTATATCTTCAGCTCTGGTCAAGTCTTTCTCTCCCTACCCTATGCTGGAGATCTGCTCCCATCTGTTGCATACACTCCAGGGTATCCTCTGATATGGTAGGGAAGGGGGAGAGGAGGGAAACACAGACTAGGTTGAAATCTTTGTTTCTGCTTCCACCAGAGGTCAGGATCTATGGTCAGACTGAAGGTTCTTCTTTCCTTTTGGGCAAGATTTGATCCTGGGTCTTAGCAGGACTGGGGTTTTTGGTAGTGGTATGTGTCAGCCCTTCAATAGAAAGTAATCCTGTCTGATATCCCATTGTATACTAGGAAAAGAGTCTTACAACTAGAAGAGACCTCAGTGGGCATCTAGTCCACCCTGAAGAGTAGTCTCTGTTGCAAAATACCTGACATGGTCATCCAGCCTCAACCTGAAGACCTCCAGGGAAGGAGAATTCACTCTATTTCAAGACATCTCATTCTACTTTGTGGTAGCTCTAATGATTAGGAAGCCCCAAGAGGTGAAGTGACTTGTCCAAGGTCACAGAGGCAGAGCTTGGATATGAACCAGTCATCTTTCTGCCATGCCAATCTGCCTCCCATGAGATGTTGTGTAACCAATACACCATCATGTCATACTTATGACATAGACTTTAAAAAAAAACCCAAAGGACTTTGCATTCCTCCCTATCAAATTTTAAAATTAGATTTTACTGATCCTTTTAACCTGTTGACATTTTTGGATCCTGACTCTTTCATCTAACACATTCACTATTCTTCCTAGTTCTGTGTGACATACAGACTTGTCAGTGTGCTATCTTTATCTAAGACCTTGATAAAAACGTCAAACAGTGCAGGGCCCAGCAGAGATCCCATGGAGCACAATATGGAGGCTTCCCTCCAAACTGACATCAAATCAGCAACTGGTTCTGACTCCATTGAACTATAATATTGTCTAACTCTAGCCCTAACTCCATCCTAACTCCAGGGATAGTGTCAAAAACCTTGTCAATTTCCTGATGAAATCCAAAAAAAATGATATCTCTCTCTTTCTTCCAATCCAAATGTCAAAAAAAAAGTGTCTATCATCAACAATTCTTGATTAAGCCTTGCTGGCTCTTAGGGAACATAGTTTCCCTTTTCTAAATGTTCACAAGCTTTCCCTTCATTCAAAATTCATAGAATTTTGTCAGAAATCAAGGTCGAAATCACTAGCATATAATTTGGGACAAGATAGTCCCCCCTCTGAAGCACTTCATATTCTTCATGATCTTTCTTTTTTTTTTTAATGCTTTATTAACTTCTGGTTTACAGCATTCATTTCTGTCAGATTTTGAGTTACAATTTTCCCCCATTTTTCCCCTACCCACCACCCCAGAATAATAGTCATACAGGATATCCCCTCATCCAATCTGCTCTCTACCATCTCTTCTCCTATCTCTTCTACTTTTCCAGTAGGGCGAGGTGAATCCCCAAGCCCCAGTGCCTGCACTTCTTATCTCCCAATTATATGCATAATAGTATTAATCATAATATTTATATTTTTTTAAATTTGATTTTAAAAGGAAGATAAGCAACACAGTATATGCTGTACATGTGTAGCTATGCAAAACATTACCATAGGAGATATATTGTAAAAGACTGACTATATTTCCCTCTCTCCCATCCCACCTTCCACCTGGTCCACTCCCCACCTTGATCCTGTCCCTTTTCAAAAGTGGGTGCTTCCAACTTCCCTCCCCACCCCAGCCCACCCTTCCCTTCATCACCTCCCCCCATAATCCTCCCCCCCCCCACCCTCCTGTAGGGTGGGACAACCTATTTAGCATGCATGTCATTCTCTCCCTGGTCCAAATTCAATGAGAATAAGGTTTTGCCTTTTTGCCTTCCTGTTCCATGATCTTTCTTTTAAAAACATTTTGGGGGATGCATTTTGGTTTTGGCATGACAGATTTTCCCCAACATACACACAAAATAAACCCCTCTACAAAAGACAGAGCAAAACAGATGATCAATTATTAACAGAAATAAGCAATGTGTTCTTTCATCTTGGCAGTGCTGTACTAACAATGACTATTGTATTTGACCAAAATTTTGTTGCTCCGTCATGTTGACTTTATATTCATTGTCTCAGTTGCTGTAGATATTCCTCTTTTGGCTCTGCTTTCTTGTTCCGCATCCTTTCATGCAAGTTATTCCCATGTTTCTTTGAATTCTTCATATTCATCATTCCTTATAATGAAACAGTATTCCATTACCTTCATGTAATATAATTTGTTGAGTCGTTCCCCAATCAGTGGGTACCTATTTTGCTTCCAGCTTTTTATTATTGTGAAGAATGCTGCTGTGAACATTTTTATTTATATGAATCTTCTCTTGCAGTCAATAGGCTCTTTGGAATATAGCCCCAGTAGCAAAATCTCTGGGTCAAAAGGAATGAACAATTTAGTAAATTTTTTTGATAATTCAAAATTGTTTTCCAGGATAGTTAATACATTCACAGCTCTACCTGCTGTGAATAAATGTGCCTATTTTCCACAGACCCTCCAGCAATGTTTTCTCCCCACAATCTTTCAGAGATAACTGACACTAGCATAGCATACACATGTATTTATTCTTCTATACCCTTGGATATAGTTCATTTGGGCCATGAACTAATCAAAGGTAGGTAGGTTCTTCCTTACTATTTCCTTACTTATCTTGGGTATCAACTCCCTATTGGCCATAATTGTTCTGATCTTTCCAGGTGAGAGATAATTCTTCTTGGCAGAGAAAATGGAAGTTGAAAAAGAAAGTTGAATGGTTCTGCCTTCTGTTCGTCGTCTATTACCAATTCCCCATCCATCCCATGGTGCAGTTCTGTTCTTTCTTTGATCTTCCTCTTATCCCTAACATCAGTACAGAGACCCTCTTCAGTATCCTTACCATTCATTACTGGCTTCAGCTTGTCTGGATTTTAGTAGTACCAACACTAATTTTATAGGACTGACGCGCTCCTTTTTTATATTCATCGTCTTACCTGCTCTTGCTAGTATATTATATACATTGCTAATGGTTTTGTGTACATCATCACCATCTTAAATAGCATTTATATAGTGCTTTAATGTCTGCAAAGTGTTTTACATATAGTATTTCATTTTATCCTCCCCAAACTGGGAGGTCGGTGCTATTATCATTCCCATTTTACAGGTGATAAAACTAAAGCAGACAGAGGTTTATAGGATTAGAGGGCTGGTAAGTGTCTGAGGTTAGATTTGAGCTTAGGTCTTCCAGACTATAGATCTGGTGCTCCACCAGTACATTCCATCATATAACATCCCCCTTTCTTCCTTAAGATAAATGTTACTGTTTGTATCTTAAGAATTTCATTCTTGGGGGCGGAGCCAAGATGGCAGAGTAGAAACAGCACTTCCAAGGTGCTCTGTCCCACACAACTTCCAAATAATTTAAAAGGGGACTCTGAACAAATTCTGGAGCCCCAGCACCCACAGAATGACACAGAGAAGCTAACCTCCTGCTGAGGACAGCCCAGCAGCCCTGCAGGGAGTGGCCAGCGCAGCGCTCTGAGAGCAGGCAGCGCAGTGCTCTGGGAACCCAGAGCACAGAGCTCTGGGAGCTGAGCCCAGGCCCAAATGAGCCACGGTTTTAGCCCCAGGGCGGCTGGGCCAGCAGCCGGCTGGAGGGACCCTAGAACACCAGCAGCTGTGGCGATTCCAGAATTATCAGCACAGATATGCCTAGGACAAAGTGAGAGGTTAGTGCCCTATGGACTTTGGGACCAGTATTTGGGGAACACGTGGCTTCCTCCCCTGGGGGCAAAAAGCTGCTGAAGAAACAGCTGCACAGAAGCCATTTTGCAGCGTCAGTAGTGGCTCTAGCTCCTGGTCTGCGAACTGTAGGAAGATCCAGCAATCAATCTGGGGGTTAATTGCTTTTGCTTTAAACTGTCTGGATCTGGATTGTGGTCTGGGGGTGGAAGTTTGGGGTGGGTATCCAATTTGCGAGAGTTGGTGGAGGCTTTGCAGAGGCCACCCAACTGGCAGAAGTTGTGAAGACCCCACGTTTGGGCGGAAGCTCTCCTTTCTGGTGGCAGAATCTTACTGTGGCAGCAAGCCCAAAAATCAAGTAATTAAGTGGCAACATGCCTAGGCAAAAGAAACAAAATATACAGAAAAATTCAACATTGGACTCCTATTTTAGGGGCAAAGAGGATCAAAGCATGGAGGAGGACTGTGAGGTCAGAACTCCTGCACCAAAAGCCCCAAATGAAAATACAAGCTGGCTACAGGCCATAGAGGACCTTAAGAAGCAGATAAGAGAAGTGGGGGAAAATTTGGGAAGAGAAATGAAAAAGATGCAAGAAAAGTATGAAATGACAGTCAACAGCCTGACTGAGGAAAATAACACCTTAAAAAATAGACTAACTCAAATGGCAAAAGAGGCTCAGAAAGGCAATGAGGAGAAGAATGCCTTAAAAAGTCGAATTTGCCAGATGGAAAAAGAATCTCAAAAGCTCACTGAGGAGATTCATTCCTTCAGAGTTAGACTGGAGCAAATGGAAGCTAGTGACTTTATGAGACATCAAGATGCTGTTAAACAGATCCAAACAAATGAAAGAATAGAAGGCAATGTGAAATATCTCATGGGAAAAACCACTGACCTGGAAAATAGATCCAGGAGAGACAATTTAAAAATTATTGTACTACCTGAAAGCCATGATCAAAGAAAGAACCTAGAAATCACCCTTCAAGAAATTCTCAAGGAAAACTGCCCTGATGTTTTAGATCCAGAGGGCAAAATAGAGGTTGAAAGAATCCACTGATCACCTCCTGAAAAAGATCCCAAAAAGAAAACTCCCAGGAATATTATAGCCAGGTTCCAGAATCCCCAGATCAAGGAGAAAATACTACAAGCAGCCAGGAAGAAACAATTTCAATATTGCGGAAACACAATCAGAATAGCACAGGACCTGGCAGCTTCTACACTGAGGGATCGAAGGGCATGGAATATGATATTCCAGAGGGCAAAAGAGCTGGGATTGAAGCCAAGGGTCACCTACCCAGCAAAACTGAGTATCTTGTTTCAGGGGAAAATATGGTCATTTAGTGGAATAGAGGACTTTCAAGCATTCTTGAGGAAAAAACCAGAGTTGAATAGAAAATTTGACATCCAGACACAAGAAGCAAGAGATGCCTGAGAAGGTAATCAAGGAAAAGAAATCAAAAGGAACTTATCAAAGTTGAACTATTTACATTCCTACATGGAAAAACAATAACTGTGTCTGATGAAACCTCTCTCAATATGAAAATAATTGAAGAAGGGTATATGGGCATATGTTTACAGGTATACATGGATAGAGGGCACAGGTTGAATTTGATGGGAAGGGATGAATCTTAAGGGGTGAAGTTAAGAGGTGAGAGAGGAAAGTGGCAAGAGGAGATGGGGAGAAACAGGGTAGGGTAAACTATCTCATGTAGAAGAGGCAAGGGGAAGTAGTTGCAGGGGAGGGGAAAAACAGGAAGGCAAAAAGGCAAAACCATATTCTCATTGAAGTAGGCTCAAGGAGAGAATCACATACATCCTAAATGGGATATCTCACCCTGCTGGAGAGTAGAAGAAAGGGGGATGAGAGGAAGGATGATGGAGGGGAGAGCATTCTAGGGGAAGGGGAGGTTGGAAGTACCCACTATCAAAGAGGGACAGGCTCAAAGTAGGGAATGGACCAGGTGGGAGGTGAGATGGGTGGGAGGGAAATATAAGCAGTCTTTTACAATATATCTACTATGGTAATGTTTTGCATAGCTATACATGTACAATACATACTGAATTGCTTATCTTCTCAGAGGGAGTGGGTGACAAGGGAGGAAGCGAATGGATCTGAAAATCGAAGTTTTAAAATTAAATGTTTCATAAGATGTCCAGGCATTGGGGCTCAGAGATTCACCTTGCCCTAATGGCAAAGTCGAAGGGGGTATGGGAGAAGATATGGGAAAGAACAGATTGGATGAGGGGATATCTAGTGGGACTGCTACTCTGGGGTGGTGGGTAGGGAAAAATGGGGGGAAAATTGTAACTCAAAATCTGGTGGAAATGAATGATGTAAACCAGAAGTTAATAAAGTATTTGTTTAAAAAAAAAGAATTTCATTCTTGAGGTCTTCTTATTCCTGTTGGACTGACTTCCCCTGAAGAAATTCAGGCCTTGAAATCCTCTCCACTTTTTCTCAGAGCCTTTTGAAATAACAAAATCAGCAAATTCAGAATTGAGTTGAAAGGGACATCAAAGGCTCTCCAGCCCTACACTGTACCACCTGTATAGGAATTTCCTGTACAGCATAGACATTTACCACCTGACACTCCCCTGTGGGGTAGAATCCATTGATCTCCTCAGGTAGCCCACTGCACTTTGGGATAGCTCTCATCATTAGGCTGTTTTTCTTACCTGCCTTTAGGCCACTGCTACCCATTCTTCCCCATTCCATCCTCTAGGGCCAAAGGAAACAAGCTTAATCCCTCTTCTTCAGGTCAACTCTTCAAATGCTTGAAGATAGCTATCATGTTCCATCTCTTCCTCAGGCTAAAGAACCCCCACCCCCCTCAATGATCTGTATATGGAATGACAGGCCCTCTATCATTGTGGCTGCCCTTCTCTGAACTCTCTGGTTTATCAATGTCCTTCCTAAAATGGTGTGCCTAGAAATCAACATAGGGCCCACAATAATGTCAGACCAGAGCAGAATCCATGGATACTATCCCCTTCCTAGTTCTGAACACTAGGCCTCTCATTGTAGACTATGATTATGTTAACTTTCATAGTTGCCATCTCACACTGTTGGCTCAAATTGAACTTACAACCCATTCAAATGTTCATTTTATTTTTAGAGGGACTAGCTGTCTAGCTAGCTATATTGCTCCCATATGGTAGCTGTGAGGCTGATTTTTTTAACCCAAATGTAAGACTTGACATTTATCCTTATTAGAGTTCACCTTATTAGGTTCAGTCCAGTGTTCTAACCTATTTGGACCTCTTTGATTCCTGTTGTATTCATTCAGTGTGTTAGCTATCTCTCCTAGCTTCACATCATCTGCAAATTTGCTTAACATGCCATCAGTTTTTTTCATTGTTTGTCAAACCCCAGCTCTGGATTACATTCTCTACCTCCTCCTCTCCTCCCATGTGCTGCTGAACAGACCTGGAGCAAATCATACAACCTCACTGAACTTATATTATTTCAGTTCAACTAGACCCTCACTGCCACAAGGGAATCCTTTTATTCCCTCCTATTTTATTTCCTGTATCATTGGCTGCAGATGTTATTCCAAATTTACTTCTCCATAAGCCTACCACAGGAGCCTTTCTTCTCTGGCCCAGCTGAGGACTCTGTCTTTGGTGTCTTTTACTTTATTGAAAACATTGAGAATGTTTGCAGTGAGTTTCCTCTTCTCCCCTTCTATTCAGACTCTTTTCCTTTCTCCCAGGTCTTTCTCCTTGCTAAGATCAATTCTTGTGTATGTGCATTTGATTCCATTACCCCTCCCTTCTCCAACAGATTTCATCCTCACTCTTTCCCCTCCACCCCTTCCACCTTTCTCCATCTATTGATTCTTTCTCTAGATCTTCAAAATGCCTGTGTCTCCCCCATCTTAAAAAACAAAACAAATAAAAAACCTAATCACTAATCTCTACCATCCCCTCATCCTAATCTACATCTCTCCATCCTTTCTCAACCAAACTACTGGAAAAAAATTATCTTTACTCATTGTCTACTTACTTCAGTCCTCAATATTTGGCAGTCTGGCTTCCACACTCATGCCTCCACTAAAACTGTGCTCTTCAAAGTTACCAGTGTTCCTTTACTTACCAAATCTGATTGTCTTTTCTCAGCTCCCATCCTACTTGACCTCTCTGCTGTAGGTGACAGTTTCCTACCCTCTCTAATTTCATGACACTGTTCTCTCCTGACTCTCCTCCTGTTTATATGATCACTCTTCATTCTGCATTGCAGGCTCATTAACCAGATCCTCCCCTTTCACTGTAGCTGCTCCCCAAGGCTCAGCCCTAGGCCCTCTTCTTTCCTCTTGTTACACTCTCTCTTGTTGACCTCAGGAGCTCCCATGGGTTTAATTAACAGCCCTATTCAGATGGCTCACAGATGTATGTATGTATGTATAGATGTGTATGTGTACATACCTATATACATACATATTATATACATACATACATACATACATACATACATACATACATATGGGCCCAATGGGGAGAGGGGACTTGTGACCTTGAGGCCACATGTGTCTTTCTACTTTTGACTGAGGTAGTCTTTTGACTGAGGCGAAGTTTTACAGAACAAATCCTTTTATTAAGGGGATTTGTTCTGTGAAGTTTGGATTCAGTCAAAGGGCCACACTTGAGGACCTAGAGGGCCACATGGGGCCTTGAGGCCATAGGTTCCCCACCCCTGGCCCAATCTCTCCCCTGGGTTTCAGTCCTGCATCACTAGTTGACTATTGGACTTTTCAAACTGGATGTCCCACAGACATCTCAAACTCAACATGTCAAAAACAAAACAGTACTTATTTCTCCAAAAGCTCATTCTCCTTCCAAACTTGTTTATTTCTGTGAAAGGTACCACCCTTCTTCCAGGCTCTTAAGTTCATAACCATGGTATCATGTTTATATCCTCTCTCCTCCTCCCTCCACATATCAAATCAGTGGCTAAATGTTGCTGTTTCTACTTTTACTACATCTCTAGCCTTAGTTCTTTTCTTAGCATGGACTATATCACCAATGTGAGACCCATAGTAGCTGCTATGAATATGCAGATGTATTTCCAGGGTTGAATCACAAAATATAATAAACTCCCTTCCTCAAAGATGGAATCAATATATTTATTTAGATACCAGAAAGCCAATTCTACTATGGTAACAAAGAAGTTTATATATATCACTAATCCAGGGAGCACCGCCATCCCCAAGCCTTCCCTCTCTTAGGCCTCCCCACAAATAAGCTCACCTAGGCAAAATTCCTCCCTTTCTCACTTTCACTAGCTGCTTTGCCTTAGCTCTCTCCTAAGTACTGTCTCACTCTCTCACAGCTCTGCCTCAATCTCTCTTCCTGCTCTACCCATTCAGTAAGTTCCTCCCACCATGGACTTCATGTGATTCAAACTGTGGGCTGGGCCAGAGCTCAAAGCAGGTCAAATGGGCCTATTAAGGGACAGGAAAGATCTTCACATTCTCTTAACATTACATGGTCACATCTGCCATTTTAGTTCAGACCCTCATCATCCTTTGTTTAAATTATGGCAAGAACCTCCTAATTGGTCTCAACTCTTTCCTCACTCCAATCCATCCTACACACTACTGCCAAAGTAACCTTCCTCAAGTGTTGATCTGACTATGTAACTTTCTTACTTAATTAACTTCAGTGGCTCTTTATTATTTCTAAGATAAAACATAAACTTCTCTGTTTAGCTTTTAAAGCTCTACATAGCCTGGCCCCCAAATCTGCTTGCAGCTACATTGAACGTCTATCCCCCTTCTGTACTCTGAAATACAGCCAAACATGCCTTCTTGTTTTTCACAAAGAGCATTCTATCTCCCACCACTATGCCTGTGCACTGGCTCTCTCCCATATGGAGAATAAATTACTTCCTTATTTAGGCCTCATAGACTTCCTGTCTTCATTCAAGACATAGCCAAGGTACCACTTTCTACATGAAGCCCCTCCTGATTTCCACTCCCTTCTGGTATTATTTTCCTCTCTCCCCAACCATCTGCCTTTTATTCATTTTTAATTTAACTGCCTTTATTCATTTTTATTTATTTTCTCTGTTTATTCTCTATATACATACATACATGCATACAGACAGACAGAAAGATAGATAGATAGATAGAGATATAGATATACTTGTTTCCATTAGAATGTATTCTCCTTGAGAGGAGGAAGGATTTTATTCTTAGATTTGTATCCCCATGGTCTAGGACAGTGCCCAACACATAGTAGGTGCTTGATAAATGATGGTTCATTAATTGATTTCCCAAGTCATTGATAAAAATGTTAAACAGTACAAGACCAATCATAGATCCAATGGAGGTCTTTCTACTTCCAAGCTGATATTGAACTATTAATGGCTATTCTTCAAGTCAGCAGAGTCAAATGGAAAGAGCTTCTTGCTCAGGAGTCATTGGGCCTTGGTTCAAATCCCACCTCCAATCCCACTAGCTATGTGGACTGGGGCAAGTTTCAATTTCCCTGGGCCTGAGTTTCCTCACCTGCAGAAAGAGGAGGCTAGATTAGATGAATAGATTAGATGATCCCTAAGCTTCCTTTCAACAGGAGTGCCTTGATCCTATGAGTCTTGTAATTCAACCAGTTCCAAATCTAGCCATAGTATTGCTTTCTAACCTATTTTTCCACTATCGTATCCCCAAGAGCACCATGATAAGAGCATTCCTCTTAACTACTAGCTTAATAACATTGTAAAAAAATGAAATGAGGTTAGTGGGGCATAACTTGTTCTTAATGGAGCCATTCTGGCTTTTTGTAGAGACTGCTTCCAGTGTCATGGGCTCACTAGCCATCTCTTCAATGGTACCTGCTAGAATGTGGCCAGGAATCAAAGTCAGACTTGTTGGCCTAGAGCTATAGAATCCATTCACTTACCTTAAAATTGTATAACATCTGCCACTTTCCAATTCTGCAAGTACCTCTCCTTCACTCCTCCATCCTTCAAAGATCACTGACTGTGGCTTACCAAGTACATCTGCTCGTTCTTAATACAGATGTACTTCATCTGAGCCATGTGACTTGCATCTGTCATGGACAGTTCTATTTCAGTTATCTTCCTATTTATCTTGGATATCAACTCCCTATTAATCATTTTTGTTCATTCCTTTACAGTGTAAAGATCATTGTCCTTAGAAGAGAAAACAAGCAAAATTAGAGCTGAGTAGCTTGGCCTTCCCTCAATGGTCTGTTGTCATCCCATCCACCTTAACCAGAAGTCCTATCTTTTCTTTTATCTTTCTCTCTAGCTAAAATAAATAAGTAAATGAAATACTTTACCCCCTAGATCTAGGGTCATGCCTGAGACTTGCTTTCTATTCTAGTATGTGAAGATAGCATGATCACTTCTCCTCAAGGTTTTCATCATTTCCACAGCAACAGCTAACTCTAATCCAATACAACAAGCACCTACTGTGGTACAAGGTGCTGTCCTAGGTCCTGGGAACAAAAAACAAAAAAAAAACTGTCATTGTCCTCAAGGGCCTTACAAATTCTCCTAAGTGGTACAGCATGTAGACATATTAAGTTTATGCGTGATAATTTGAAAAGAGTAGAAGCATTGACAGCCAAGGGGTTCTGGAAGAGCTTTCTATAGAAGGTAACCAATGAGATAAACCTTGAAGGAAGTCAGGGATTCTAAAATATAGAGCTCCAGGCATAGGGAACAGCTATGTGAAGGGGCAGGTGAGAGACAGAAAACCAAGTTCAGAAGAATAGCATAATAGGCCAGTTTGGTTGGAAAATCTAACATTTGAAAAGGAGCAAGAAATAAGCCTAGTAAGGTAAACTAAAGCCAGATTGTAAAAGACTGTAAATGCCCAACAGAGAACCTTGCATTTTATCCTATGGACAAGAGTTGTTACATATTCTCCAGAAGAGGAAGAACATGGTCAGACCTGTGCTTTTGGAAGATGATTTTAGCATCTAAATAGAGTATAGATGTGAGGAGAGAGAAGTTAGTAGCCAGAAATCTAAAAAGGCTGTTGAAATATTCAGAGAAGAGCAGTGAGAAAGTTCTGAATGGTGGTGGTGTTCATGTGGATGGAAAAAAGGAGGTGATGGGGAATCTATGGTGCACATGGAATCAATGAGACTTGGTAACTGATTGCTTGTGGGTCAAGGGTAAGAGAGAGGGAAGAGTTGAGGCTAATGATAATAACTAGCACTTATATAACACTTTACATTTTGCAAAGTGCTGTACAGATATTATCTCATTTGATAATGGATGATGTGAAACTCTGAACCTGGATGACTAGGAAAATGGTGGTGTTCTCAACAAAAATGTGAAGATGTAAAGGACAAGTATGTTTGGAGGTGGAGGGAATAGAAAGTTAGGACATCCAGTTGGACATATCTAGTGGGAGGCTGGTGAATCAGAACTAGAACTCAAAGAAAGTGACTAGGGGTGGCAAGAGAGATGCTAACTTAATCCATGTGAGGTGATAAGATCACCAAGAGAGAGGAGAGGAGAGAGCCCAGGAAAGAGGTTTAAGGAATACTTAAAATTAGTGGGTGGTAATCCAGAAAAGGAGAATGAGAAGGAGTGGTCAGGCAGGTAGGAAGAGAACCAGGGGAAAGCAGCATCATGAAAACCTAGGCGGAAGAGACTATCCAGGAGAAGGTGTTGTTAATAATGTCAGATACTTAAGAGAGACATTTTTAAAAGATGAGGACTGAGAAAAACCATCAGATTTATCAATAGTTGGTATTTGGCTAAGTGATGAGGTCAGAATACAGATTGCAAGGGATTGAGAAGTTAGTGGGAAGAAAAGTAATATTGATGACTTCTAGGAATTTGGCTATGAAAGGAGGAAAGGTATGGAATGATAGCTTGAGGAGATGGCAATATCCATCAAAGAGACCTGGGTATATTTGTTGGCACTGGGGAGTGGAGAGATTGAAGACCAAAATAAGAGGATGATCAAAAGGTTGCTGCTGCTGTTTGTCCTTCATTCTCGAAGAGGACCATCATATCAGGGAGGTGAACCCATGACATGCAAGTCAATTGGATTTAATTCGGGGAGAGCTGTGCAAAGTCACCAGCCAACTTTCTCCTCCAGAGTCATCTGGGTCCAGTGGCCAAATATGGATCAGGACAACTGGAGATGGCCCTAGATGCCTTGGAGACCTTGGCCTTTTCAAACTAAGGTCTTTAACATATCTCAGTTTGACTGAGGCAGTGCCCATTCAGTGACTAAGGCTTAATAAGTACCCAGAGGAGACAGAAGGGGATAGAGTCAAGGAACAAGCCAAGGTTGGAAAAAGCTAGCTCTGTCACTGACTGTATCAAAGGAGAGAATAGGGGATGGAAAATGTTGAAGGTGTTTGTGGTATGAGATAGGGGAAAGAGGAACTTCATTTTATCAGTAAAGCAGGAGCTGAGGTCTTCTGCTGAGATGAGGGGAGCAGGGACAGTTGGAAGAGGTTTGAGGAGAGAGTAGAAGGTTTGGAGCAACTGTTGGGGTGGAGTTGGGGGGAGTATCAGGTAAGAATAAAAGCATAGGAAAAATAAAATGGCCACACAGCAATGAAGGTCCAGTTGAGATTAGACAACAAATTTATAGGGATCCTGGTTAGTTTATTTGAGTGTCTTCCTCTTGAGTCTTCAAGAGACTAGATGTAGGAGTAGAGGAGGATGGTGGAAGTAACCCAGGCATGAGTAGCTTTGTGGGTGAGAATCAGCTCCAGAATAACAATCTCTTCTCCCCCGCCATTGTTTCCACCTTTTAAAGAGTGAAATGATGATTAAAAACAAGTCAAGAATTCACCAGCTGCTCCATTTTTAGCACAGAGGGTTCCTGAAGCTGTCTAGATAATTGAAGCTCCCATCTCTACCATAAGCAAGCCTCCATGCCAGGTTTGAAAGGTATTTTTTGATCTCATCTATTTCGTTTTTCTGTCAAGGAGATCTCTAGTACATCTTGTAACAATATCACTTGTGTTTCTTCCTCCATTCATCTTCACCCCAATTGTTCTCTATCGTGCTTCCTTTCTCCAGTTTCTAGATTTCCTCAAATCAGTATATTTTCTTAATATACAGGGTGTCCCTAAAGTCTGGACACATAGGAAATCTCATTAACTATGAATATTTTCAAGAAATGAAATGAATGAAATTTTCAGCAACGTTTTATTTAATTAGCATAAACGAGATTTCTTAGGAATACATAGGAGACACATAGGAAATCTCATTAATTAATTAAATTAAATTAATCTCATTAATATGGAAAATAGTCCCCAATAGCTAATGAAAGCTTTTATTCCATATGAAGTTGTCATGGCTAAAATTTATGCTAATTAAATGAAATGTTGTTGAAAATTTCATTCATTTCATTTCTTGAAAATATGCATAGTTAATGAGATTCCTATGTGTCCAGACTGTACAATGCAATTTCACCCATCTATTATCTTTTTTTTTTTTTTTGCTTTGAGTGTTATATCTGTTCATAACTATATTCCAGTCATGGTATCCATCTCAATAAAGCTCAAAGATATCTATCATAAGTGTGTGAACAGGGTATGTATGATCAGTATACTCAGATGCACCCTAATGCCTCCCTCTGGGAAAAAAAATGGTATTTTGGATCTTTTTTTTTGAATTTGTATTTTTACAAGGAGTTAGTTAATTTTTTAAATTAAATTTTGTTAAGTTTTATTCTCTTTAGTTGTTGTTGTTGCTCCATGATTCAGTTGTGTCCAACTCTTCATGACCCTAAGGACCATACTACACATGAGTCTTTCTTGGCAAAGATACGGGAGGGGTTTGCCATTTCCTTCTCTAGTGGGTTAAGGCAAACAGAGGTTAAGTGACTTGTCCAGGGTGACACAGCTAGTAGCCAGATTTGAGCTCAGGTCTTCTAGACTCCAGGGCCAGCCCTGTATCCACTGAGCCAACTAGCTGCATTCTTTTTCATTTGCTTGATGAATAAAAATTATATCGTTTATGATTCAAGAAACGTGTACCTAGAAAAAAAATACCTAAAAAAATTGTCTGGATGCATATGTTGATGAAATGTGCTACCTGTACCTATATCCCTGAAATTTCCCTATCCTGCTTGCCCTGTTCTAGCTGCTTTAGCCTTCCATCTAAAATTAGGTGCTATCAAATGACCACTTGGTTTCCCCTCTCTAAAATATAATCAAATGAAATTCAGCAGAGACAAACGCTGGAAAGTTGGAGCAAGAACAGAATTGAGGTATCCATAACTCAACAAAAGTCCAGTCTGTCTCTCACCAGCCTCCTCTCTGACTGCCCCTCATCAAGGGTTCTCCATTCTAGTCAAGCTAGCCAACGCTAGCCCTTTCTACAACCTTTATTAGTGGAGTATAATACAGCACAATATAACTAGAAGGCCACTGGGCTGGGAGTTAGCTGACAAGTTCAAACCTGATTCTGATACTTATTAACTATTTGAAGTTAAGAGAGAAAAAAATCATCTCTCGGACTCAATTTCCTCATCACTAAAATAGGCATAATCATACTGACTCTACCCTCCTCTCAGGGTTGTTGAAAAGAAGGGGTTTTATAAGCTATTCAGTGCTATATAAACTTGGATTCTTTTTTGAGCTGAAGGAGTGAGGTATCCATACTCTCTTGCCTAGTTTAAGTATCTGTTGGGCACAAGTGGGGTTAGAGTCTCGGTCCATGGGCCATGCCAAGGTACCATCTGAAATCAGGAAAGATTTTCCAACTTCATTTTGACTCTGGAGGTGGATTCAGGGTTTCAGGAAACCAGCAGGTGGCAGTCAGCACCCATGGTCCAGTGGCCAGGCCCCAGGGCAGCGCCACTGCGGACCTGGGAATCCAGTGATGATGTTTATACTGTTCTGGAGGCTGGGGCCCTGAACTTTCCCCCATATACCGCAGTTGGATGAGCCATGACAGGAAAAAATAACTCATCCTCCTGACTGAGCCACCTCCCCCATCCTACCACCCCCACCCCCACCCTCAACTCTCCTCCCCTCCCTCAGTGCCTTCCCCCTCCACGGGCCCAGACTGCTCCCCCACGTTAATCCAATGGCCCCCTCTCCTTCCCCTCCTCTGTTTTCCCTCCCAGGGCCATCAGCCTATTCCCCAGTCCCTCCCCCCAGTTCTTGTTATGCCAACCAACTGGCACTACCCAAAATGTGCCCGTCTCTGCTTCCCGCCCTGGAAACTCAGGATTGTGCCTAGGAGGCACTCTCTCAACTCACTCCTTTGCTCTCTGGGAGGCCCCACCTGGTGCCCATCCTGCAGGCATTTGCCACAGCGTCCCAGTAGCATGTAGGGCCCTGCCCAGTTACACCACCATGTCCTCGGGCAGGGGCAAGCGCCAACTTGGCAACCATGGAGGCCAAAGTTCCACACCTCCCCCCACCATCGTTCCTCTCCCCAGCAAGGGCACCGCCTCAGCAACAGCTGCGCCAGCCTCTCATGGCCGCTTCCCGCCAACACATCTCTGTTCGCCATGGGCGCTGTCTCTCCTTTCTGAGCAGTCCAGGGGGCGAGGGACACCCAGAAATTTGACTAGAAGAAATATGCATGGGGTCAGGAGAGCACTGGACTGAGAGACAAGTGATTTGGGTGCTAGCCCCAGATTTGTCCACAGTTCACCATGGCTTGGGACAGGTTACTTCACTTCTGTAAAACGAGCAAGTAGGACTAAGCCAATGGTTCTTTAGCTGGGATCTAGGAACCTACCTCACCCTCCAAGGTGGTAGGTAACATGGGTATATTTCAGGGAGGCCATTATTTTTTTTTAATGTTTTGACCATTATATTTTAATATAATTGGTTTCCTTTATAATCCTATGTATTTTATACATTTCAAGCCATGATTCTGAGGAGTCCATGGGTTTCCCTAGACTGCTAAAAGAGTCCAATACAAATGAAAAGGTTAAGAATCCTTGTACTAGATGGTCCCTACAACTCTTTCCAGCTCAAACATCCTGTGTTCTGCCGGCACTCCCTTCTCTGACATTCTATATTTTAGGTCCAAAGGTCTCTTTTTACTCTAGTCTTACATTCTACGTTCTATGTTCTTTCAGCTCCAACATTCTGTTCTTTGTTCCAAGGTCTCTCCCCAGCTTTAACACTTGATATACTACCTTCTAAGGGTTCTTTGGCTCTGTCCTTCTATGTACTGAGGACCAGTCTAGCTCTGACATTTGGCGATTCTTCTGACACTTCACAGCCTGGTTCACCAGCTTAGTGCATGGAGCTCTCCAGGCAGTCTGGCAGGAGGTTTGGACTTGGATTTTGCCTGGGGAAGCTTCCAGGACTTCTGAGTCACCCTGGCCAGAAGGGCCAGGCTCTGCTTGGCCTTCTTTTCTGGGGATCTCCAAGCACCCAATAACCCATGATTAAGCCTCTCCTGCTGCCTGGGAGGTCGGGGAGAAGGGTGAGGGTGAAGCCTTTTCCCCCACTTCTGACCTAGAGAAAACTGAGCCCTAGAACTCTGCTGAAAGGTGGAGGGGCTATCCAGGCATATGGCTTCCTGATTCCCAATGAAAGGTGAGAGCCCCTGACAAAGTGCGCTGAAAGGGTGTAGCTCAGAAAGACACTGGTGGGAAGCTAGCCTGGTTGATAGATTGGCCCATGGCCTTGGGGTGGAGGGTGGACCTGAAGGCAAGGGTTCTGAGAGCAGGGTGGCAGGGAGAGCCAGCTGGCTAGGCCGGAGGAGGGGGAGGGAGGTAGAGCCCTCCCTGCTCCGCCCAGCAGCCTGTGAAATGATCTCTCCTGAATGCCAACTCTTAATCCGTGCAGAGTTGAGTACAAACTGTACCCGTGATTATATAAACCAACTTTCCTCCTCTGTTTATCTAATGGCTCTCTATTTTCTCTCACTCTTTCCTTTTAATCAATCAACCTTCCAATGGGAATCAGAAGAAGGAGTGGGGAAGTTAGGCCAGGACCGTGGAGTTCCTGTCCCCCACCCCACCCCCACTTCTTGGGGAGAGACCTTCTGCCTTCTTTCCCTAGTTTTCCCACCCCATACCTTCTTAAACCAGTAGAAAGTGGGGGGAGGGAGAAAACAGGTTCCCCTTGCTTCTACCAGCTTTGTGAATGAAGGTTAAGGCCCTCTTCTTAAGGTTAAGCCCCCTTAATCTTGGAATGGGGGCTGTTGGGTACATCATCCCCCCACACAAGCACATAGACTCCCACGAATAACATCTTCCATTTCTATAGCACTTTTGGGTTGAGAAAAAACACTTATAATCATCTTATAAGCTGGTAATGAAAATATTATCTGTGTTTTATAGAAATGGAAACTGAGGCAGAGAAAGGGATCATTGAATCATAATATCTGGAAAGTTGGAAGGGAAACCAAGGCCAAGAGAGGGGAGGTGATTTGCCCAGGTTCCCACCTTTGGCTAAAAAGTATCCAAGCAGGAAACCAGGTCTCCTGACTCCCAAGTCAGGAGGATCTCTTGACTGTGCCACATTCCAACTGTTGGCTCCACCTCCCTCTCATTTTGTCCCAGAGGTCACCCCTAGGGTATCCTGTGGTGGTGGGGGGGGAGAGAACAGCCGCGGCCCAAGCCCCTGGACGCTCTGCTCCATTCCTCCTACTTCCCCCCACCCCCTGCCAGACCGTCTCCACTCAGTCTGCGGTGCCCCTTTGATCATGTGCCCTGGCACAGGACAGCTCTGAAGGGGCCCTTCCAACCTGAGCCTTGCACACAGGACACAAAAGGCCAGAGGTGGGAAGTGGTTCTAGGTTGGTGCCTGGTGCCCAGGGAATGGGAACATCCAGCTGGAGCCTAATCACAAGATGCTTTGAAGGACCCCTCTGAGGAACAGCAGGTGCCCAGTAGCCAGACACCTTTCCACTGTACCTAATGGACACCACAGCCTGCCAAGGCATAGAATGGTAGGGCCATAGAGCATTAGACCTGAAAGGGCCCTTAGAATACAGAATGTCAGAACTGGAAGGATCATATAACAGAGAAAGTCAGAGCTGAAAAGAACATATAACAGAGGATAAGAGAGCTGGAAAGAATATAGAACATAGAATGGAAGAGCTGGAAAGGCCCTTAGAACATATGCCATAGAATGTTAAAACTGGGAGGCCCCGTAGAGGCCATCTGGTCCAAGCCCCTTGATTTACAGAGAAGACAACTGAGGCCCAGATAGGGTAAAGGACTTGGTCCTACAGCACACAAATTAATTTTAACCACCTCCTCCCTTTCCATCCACCTTCCTGTCAGCCTGGAAGGATTGAGAGGCTTTGTCTTTAGGAAAAATACCGTAATGTCTTGCCAAGGGCAATGCATATCAGGTTTGGATTATTTACAGCTCTTCTGTCCTGTTTCTATGTTGGGGAGTGGGGGGAAGGGTAATCTCAGCATCTGTTCTGTGGCCTGGTCCTGGGAACTCCCCCTGTCCCCATACACACATAGCCTCTCTGCTTTTCTCTCCTCTTCCCCACTGAATTAAGCCAAAAGCTGTGGCCACCCCAGCCATCCCCTCTGAATGGCCCTCTCTTAAGATGGGCACTGCCAGTTCTTGCCCACTCTCCCCCCCTCCCCCGCCTGTCTCCTTGCCTGCCTGCCTGCCTGCTTGCCTGCTTCCCTGCCTTTACATAACCCGGCTGCCGTGGCCGGAAATTAAAGGAGCCAACGTATCATTCTGCTTTATAACTGACTTCCTGCGGTTACCAATCCACCTTTAGTATCAGACCCAGGTTCCCGCCTTCTCCATGGTTTCCCTCCCTCCTCCTCAGGGGCATCTAGACTTCACCATCCTGTCCCTCCTACTATCAAGGGATGGGGGGTGAGAGATGAGAGCAGGAATGTGTAGAGAATGGAGACTGAGGACTCTTCCTTCCACAAGAAAGAGTTTTGCTCTCCCTCTTGCCAGGGAGATACAGTAGAAAGAGCCCTGTATAAGGATGCAGGGTTTTTAGTCCTGGTGATTCAACTAATTTACCATATGGCTTTGGACAAGTCACTCCCCTTGTCGTGGATCTCAGTTTCTCCCTCAGTGAAATGAAAAGTCTGAACTTTATTGTCTCAAAGGTCCATTTATGGTTATAAGGATCTAGGACTGACTTTTCTGCCCCTGGAGAGCACTCTATAAAGGGTAAGGTTCTCTCCCAGGGATTCTTAGCCTGGGATACGTGAAGGGTTTTTTGTTTGTTTATTTGGATTTTTTTTATATAACTGTAGTTCAATAGGATTGGTTTCCATTGTGATCCTATGTTCATTTGAAAACATGATTCTGAGGAGTTTATAGGCTTCACCAGGTTTCAGTGTCATCCAGAACCCCATTAACAGAAAAGGTTAAAAACAAGTTTCCATAACTTATGGTTTCACCCCCCACCAACCCATCCCTGTACACACCTGCTCCTGATCCTCTATCATTATACCAACGGGTCCCAGGATCCTTCCTGTTCCTCTCTGGCTGCTGAGCTCTACCCTACAGGGGAGCGTCAGCCTTGGAAATGATGTTACTAATTAGCTGCCTAACATCTTCTCAGAGTCCCAGTTTCATCCTCTGTAAAATGGAGACCACCCTAGCTCACAGATGATTGGGAGAGCACTTTGTAAACCCCAAAGTGCTATTGGAATTTGGATCATTCTGTACTTTGTTGGTGAAGTTCAACCTGTGGTTTTGGTGAAGTGGGGGACCCTCTAGCAACATAGATCTCAGCCTTCAACTAGGCTGAAAAGTCCATCCCCTGGGGACCTGGTGAAAAGCACCTCTGAACTTAGGCAGTTTGGGATCCCAAAAAGCCAAAAGCAAAGCAGACTGGAAGATGGGGGAATTCAAACTCCCTCTTGCAGTTTTGTTGGCTCCTTGGGACCTTGAGATCTATTTTCACCAGAAGACTTCCTAGTCCTATAGCCTTGGTCTAGTGAAGTTAGATGAGACCCGAGCAAGGAGTCAGGGCACCTGGGTTCTGGACACAATTTTCTGGACACAATTCTGCCACTAACTTCATATGTGACTGGGAAAGCCATTTCCAATCTTTGGACCTCAGTTTTACTCCTCTGTAAAACAGGGATAATAATCCTTATTTTAACTACCTCCAAGGAAGTTTGTTTTAAATACACCTATAAGGAATGATTATTATAATTATATACATTATCTCTGGAGCCCAGAACAATGACCTTTGCATGCCCCTTGCCTTGGCTTTAAGCCCTTTATAGAGGTCAGAGATCAAAAGCCAAGTAGAAACCATTGCTCCAGATTTTTATTTACTGGGGAGTACCACCAAACCTACAGAAAGGAAGCTGATTCACTCAACAAGTCATTGCCTTGAACCTCCAAGTTCCCAGCCCTGAGTTTTCCAGTCTCTAGAGGGAGGGCCTAGTGTGTGAGAAGAAGGTCAAAGTTGGGAAGACCCTTGGAACATAAAATGTGGATGCACAGAAAACTCATCAACCTAGATTTTTAAATTCAACTTTTTTCAGTTAACAAAAGTCTATTTTTTCTCTCTCCCACTTCCCCCACTGGAAAAAAGAAAGAAATCCTAAACCCTTGTAGCAAATATGCATAGTCACAAAAATAAAAATCCCTGCAAGTAAGTTAGATATTTAAAAGAAATCTATAGAAGATAGGAGAAAGGCAAAAGCATGCTTTGGGATCAGAAGGACAGTGTTAACTCAGGATGGGCTAAGATTAGGGAGGAAAGCTAAGGACAACAACAAAAACAAAGGCTGGTAGTTTGGGGGTAGAGTTGGCTACCTCGAGAGAAAGAAGATCAAAGAAATGAAGGAGCCACTGACCAGGATAAGTGGCACCATGATGACTTACAAAGAGAAAAAACCACAACTGCTTAATTCTTATGTTGCTTCCATTTTTTGAGCCAATCAATTCCTTTTGGATTGGCAAGAACAAAACAAAAATAGCTAAGAGGGAGCCGACACCCAAAATAAGTAGGACAATTATCAAGAGAGCACCTAGCTACCATTGATGATTTCAAGTTACATGGCACAGATCAAGTCATCTGCTCTTGGGGGACTAAAAGAAGTTAAGGATGTGAGTGTTAAACCATTGTCAGTGATCTGTGGGTCATAGTGAAAGGGAGAGGTACCAGCAAAAGGGAGAGTGCAGTACTGTAGGTCAATGTCTGAATTTTCTTTCTTTTCCCCACTTTATAGTATTTGATTTTTTCCAATTACATGTACACTCTATGCTCTATGTTCCATCCAAAGAGGACTCCTAAAGATAGTTTTCAATATTCATTTTTGTAAGACTTTGAGTTCCAAATTTTTCTTCCTCCCTCCCTCCCCTCCCCAAGACAGCAAGCAATCTGATATAGGCTATACATGTACAATCATGTTAAACATATTTCCACATTAGTCATGTTGTGAAAGAAGAATCAGAACAAAAGGGAAAAACCACGAGAAAGAAAAAACAAAACAAAAAAAAAGTGAAAATAGTCTGCTTCGATCTGCATTCAGACTCCATAGTTCTTTCTCTGGCTGTGGATAGCATTCCCCATCATGAGTCTTTTGGAATTGTCTTTGATCTTCATATTGCTGAGAAGAGCTAAGTCTATCATACTTGCTCATTGAACAGTGTTGCTGTTGCTATATACAGTGTTTTCCTGGTTCTGCTCCTCTCACTTAGTATCAGTTCATGTAAGTCTTTCCAGGTTTTTCTGAAGTGCACTCGTTCATCATTGCTTATGGAACAACAGTATTCCATTACATCCATTTGCCACAATTTGTTCAGCCATTCCCCAGTTGATGGGCATCCCCTCAATTTCCAATTCTTTGCCACCACAAAAAGAGCTGCTATAAACATTTTGTACATGTGGGTCCTTCTCCCTTTTTTATGATCTCTTTGGGATAAAGACCTAGAAGTGATATGGCTGGATCAAAGGGTATGCACAGTTTTATAGTCCTTTGGGCATAGTTCCAAATTGCCCTCCAGAATGGTTAGATTAGTTCACAACTCCCCCCAAAACACATTAGTGTTCCAATTTTCCCATATCTTCTCCAACATTTATTATTTTCCTTTTCTGTAATATTAGCCAATCTGATAGGTGTGAGGCAGTACCTCAGAGTTGTTTTGGTTTGCATTTCTCTAATCAATAGTGATTTAGAACATTTTTTCATATGACTGTAATATCAATTCTTCTTTTATTATGGGTTGTATTGGTAGACCTCTGAGGTCCATTCTAACTCTGAAATTCTGTAGGATCCGAATCTGAAGGGACCATAGAGCAGAGAATAAAGAATGTCAGAACTGGAAGGAACCTTAGAACGTAGAACTCAAAATAACAGAGCAGAAGAAATCTTGGAACATAGAAAAGAAAACGTCTGAGTTGAGAGGGACCTTAAAACAGAATGCCAGAGAAGTGAATGTCCTTAGAATATAGAATGTTAAAGCCAGAAGGACCATGATATAAGTACACAACTTAGAATGTAAGAACTTGAAAGGACAATAGAACACAGAATGTTAGAGTATAAGGAAACCTTAGAACATAGAATATTTCAGCCAGAAAGGACCTTAAAACAGAATTGTTGTTCATCCTTTATTCTCAGAGAGGATCAATAGCATCATGAGGTTGATGTCTTGAGTTGTGGCTGAATTAGAGTGGAACAGAGTTGTGAAAAATCATCAACCTCACTCTATACTCAGGAATCATCAAAGTCCAGGGGCAAGACAAAAGTCAGGATGACTGGTGATAGCCCAGGATGCTTTAAAAATAATCCACAAACAAACCAGAATGTCGGTGCTAGATGAATATCAGAAATGAAAGGGATCTTAAAATATAGAGTGTGAGAACTAGCAGGGGCCTTAGGATATAGACTAATTGATCAACAGGTATTTATTAAGCACCTACTGTTCCAGGCACTGGGGATACAAATAATTTTAAATATTCCTGATCTCCAGGAGCTTGGGACTTAGAGGGAGAAACAAATATGTAGGTAAATATAAAGCAAGTATAAGGTGATAGGGATCACCAGCAACTAGGGGAAAACAGAAAGATTTCATGTAGAAAGTGGCATGAGCCAAGCCTTGAAGGAACATGTGTTCCATGTGAAGAACAGCGGAAAGGCCAGTTTGAGGGGAACACAGGGTGCATGGAGGGGAGATTTGTGCAATAAAGCTAGAAAAGTAGGTTGGGACCAGGTTTTGAAAGGCTTTTAAAAATTCCAAACAGAGAATTGGATCTTGGAGGTAACAGAAAGCCATTAGTATTTACAGAATAAGGGAGTGGCATGGTCAGACTCACCCTTTTTAAAAAAAATAAGTTTTCTGGCTATATGGAGATAGAATAAAGAGGGGAAGACCTGAGGCAGGGAGGTCAATTAGGAAGCTGTTACAATGGTCTAGGTAAGAGATGATGGGGGCCTGAACTTGGGTGTTTGCCTTGGGGGTAGAGAGAAGGTTATAGATTTGAAAGATGTAGAAATAAGATTTGGCAATTGAGTATCTAGACTGTCAGAGCTGGAAATGATTTAGGACACAAAATATCCAATCTGAAATGAGATTATAGAGACTTTTATCAAATCTTCCCCACCTATTGCTATTTTCCAGATGGGATAATTGAGGTCTTAGAGGGGAAATGCATTGCTTAGGGTCACACAGTTGGTTAGTGGCAGGATCCCATCTCCCGATTACCCATAACAATAGCTCTTACTTACGTATCTGTGTTCTCCTATGTTTCACTGCCCTCCATCTCTTGAGGTTCCAAAGAGAAAATGAACAGGGAAGCAGGTTAGTAGCACAGTGGACTGAGTGCTGGGCCTGGAGTCAGGAAGACCTGAATTCAAATGCGGTCTTCAGACACTAGTTGTGTGACCCTGGGTAAGTCACTTATCTTCTACTGCCTCATTTCCCAATCTGTAAAGTGGGGATAATAATAGCACCTTCCAGGATTATTGTAAGGAATCAAATGAGATAATATTTGTAAAGCACTTTGCAAAACTTAAAGCCCTGTGTAACTGCTAGTGATTATTATCTTAAGTGGAAAGGGCTGTGAGGAATGAGGATTTTAAAATGGGCTTCAGATTCTCAAGAGATGCATATAGATCTGTGTGCATATTGAAGTTATATTAGATGAAGGGAATTCTCTGAGGGTCAGGAAAGATGGGGGTCTTAGGAGGACCTCAGTGCCTCTTGAACCCTATGGTCAGGAGTGGTGCCAAGTTGGCATCCCTTAAAGTGTGTCCTCCCAGGTATATGGATGCTGGGCTGTTCCCAAGAGGACATCTGGTCCTGGTTGTTCAGGGCAAGCCCCAACAAGCTGCCAAGGTCCCCAAAGCAAAGCTGAGTCCATACCTAGGAGCAAAGTGTCACAGGTGTGATCCACATGGCATACAGAGTAGGTGTGCCTGGTCCTCGTTGGCTGGCACAGAGGGTGACTACCCCTCCTAAACCACAGGTCTACCCATGCTCCCCCTCTGGGGTTCCCTATTACCTCCCTATTACTCTCCAAACTAGCATTTAAAACCTTCCTAATATGACCCCAGCCTGCTTTACCAGGCTTCTTTCTCATTGTTCCCCTCCCTAAACTCTATGTTCCATCCACACAGGCCTCCTTCTGTTCCCATACAAGTCATTCCATCTCCCACATTTGTACAGGCTGCCTGCCTCCCCTCCCCCCCCCAGCAATATTCTCCTTTCTACTTCACCTTACAGAATACCTGGCTTCATTCAAAGCTCAGCCCATGGGCCACCTCCTACAGGAAGCCTTTCTTGATCCCTTTGAACTGTGACCAACAGTTCTTTCCCTCCTCAAATGACAAATATTTATACCTGGCTTACATGTCATCTCTCCCAGTAGAAGGCATGCTCTGTGGGGGCAGGGGCTGTGTTTAGTTTAGTCTTTGTGACCCCAGCACCTAACTCAGTGCCTTATGGAATGGGCCTTTATTGAATGCTTATTGGATCAGTTTGAATTAAATTGGTTTGAATTAAACTTTTTCAGATGGAGGATGTGTGTGGGGTAACCTGGCCAGGGCTGTGAATTTAGCTTGGCTTTCCCTGAGCCCTGGAGGTCTGGGGGAGGGGGAAGGTCCTGGTATCAACTAGCTGGGCTGAGCTAAAATATTAAGGACTCCGGGAGGCCCCTCCGGATGCTAGCTTTTCCCTTTTCTCCCCCTTGCTACCACACACAGTAGAAGTGATATCTCCCTCTTCAGAGCCAGAAAAGTACTCTGTTAGAAACACCCCTTAGGTGACGACCCCATTTTGCCCTGTGTCTTATCTCCCATGTTGCACTGGGGCTCCTCAAGGTCAAGGGCCCAGGCTGACTGGGAGAGGTATGCCTGTGAGCAGGTCAACTAACCTCTCCTAAACCTCTTTTGTAGGAATAAATTTGAAGTCCCACCCTCAGGTTCCCCAAGCACAGGGTGGGAGGCCCAACTGGACCACAGTTTTTGTGAATATGGATTTAGGGACTTTGGTGGTCTGAAAACTCGGTGTAAATCAACAAAGTGGCTGCCAGTTACAAGGCTTCATGTGATGGTAGACTCTTTTAAGAGAGTCATAGCATACAGGACAAAGGAAGGAAACACCAGCCTCTGGTCAGATCCCATTGGGAACATGGTCTTCATTTAAAGATATTGACAAGTGGAGCCTGTCCTGAGGATGACCAAGATCGGGAGAGGCCTGGAAAGCAGGCCATAGATAAATGGACTGACTGAGCTAAGGATGCTCAGCCTGGATTAGAGTACTGGAAGGGCTGCCAAGGGCTTACCATGGCTGGGTCACTGCTCAGTATTGAGGTGACCAAGGAAGGCTGAAACCTGCTGCCCTCCCTCAGTGAGGTCACACAGGACAGGTAAGATGTAAAAGGGAGAGAAAAGACACTAGCAAGAGGTGGTGTGGGATGCCTTGCAGGAAGCCAGATCAGACGGTTCTCTGCTTGGCCTCAGGGCAGAGTGAATGCGAAGTTCCAGGGAACTCAATTCGGCTCAATAGAAGGAAAACCTTCCCAATAAGGAGAGCGGCCCCAAAGTGGATAGAGAGTCTGGGCCTCTTCCGTTCTATAGTCTGCTCCATGGCCCCTACTAAATAGGACCTTCTGGGTTCTGGGTTCGGGGTTCGGGGTTCTAAGGGCCTTCCAGTTCTGACATTCTAGGTCTCTGTGCTGACATTCTCAGGTCTCTGTGCTGACATTCTCAGGTCCGGAGCTTCTGGCCTCGGGGACTTTTCCTGTGTCCATCAGGCCCCCTCGATGGGGAGCATGTATGCATGGACACCATGCATGTACAAACCACACACGGAAACACGAATGTACATTCACATATATCCAGCAGCTACACACTGACACAGACCCCCCCCCCCATACACACACACACACACACACACACACACACACACACACACACACACTCCCTACACTCCACAGGCCATGGTGAGAGATTAATAACCATGAGCAGTCGCTGCATTCCCGGCGACAGGCTGAGCCCAGCTTTCTGCAGATTCAGCAGCTCCCCCCCTCGACTCCCCCCTCTCCAGCCATCGATCGGCTCCAAGCCCCACGCCCTGCCCCTGCGCACCGACTGCTGCAGCACTGAGGAGGGGGAGGGGGGAGCACTGGGCCAAGGGGGATGGGGGGAGTCCCCTCCCCCTTCCTCTGCAGTGATTCCTCCTGGCCCTGGGCCAACATCTCTCCCTCAGACCCACAGAGACAAGGGGGAGGGGATTCCAGCAAGGGGAAGAGGTGTGAGCTAAGGCTACCCACGGAGGCAGCCCGCCTTGAGCCCTGGAGAGGAGGGTATGATAGCACACGGTGCCTAGCGTGGGGCTGCAAGCCTGAAATCCCACCACCCGGACGATGCATTTGAAACCTCTCCTATTCAGCCCTTTTATTCTTCAGATGGGAGAAACTGAGAACTAGAGATAGGGAAAGACTAGTACAAGTTCACAGCTACCCTGGGCTAGGGGCTAGGACTAACCTCCTCCCTCCCTCTTCACATCCAATCAGTGGCCAAGACCTGTCATTCCTAAGTCTGCAAGAGTTCTTGTATCTGGCCGGTCCTCCACTCCCCTGCCCCTCCCCCAGCCCCCACCCTTTAGGCTTTCATCTCTTCTTGCCTCAAATAGCATGCTAGGCTGCTGCCTTGTCTCCCCCCTCTGTCCAGGCTTTTCTTTCTCATTTCCATCCGGTACAAGCTGCTGAGGAGGTCAATCAGTGCTGCGGAGGGAAGCTGGGTTTTAGATTCACCAGACCTATCTGAATTACCTCTATAACAACAATTACTAGTTGTCTGACCGTAACTTGGACATCGTGACTTATCCTCAGGCTCCTCATCTGAAATAATGGCGGGGGATGGGGATGGAACGACATTTCATTCACTATCAACCTTATAGGGCTGTTGTGAGGAAAGTGGTTTTTAAACCTCTAAACGTCAGTTTTTGCTATGTCATTACTCTTCTTGAAAACCACATGGACTGTAGGACTAAGCCCACACACATGAGCACACACACACATATGTGGGTGTGTATGTCTGTGGGTGTGTCTGTGTGTATAATGGACTATTTGTGCCCGACCCCATAATAGAGCCTTCTCAGCTCATGTTGGACTGATCAGACACAGTCTACCCACTGTGACCCCAACACAGTGATGTCATTTTGGTCCTCTTAGGATAATGAAGGACAACATATATGTGTCACACATACATATCACATGTGTGTATATATACAAATAGACATCCATATACATGTATGTATGTGTGTGTAGGTAGATAGAAAGATAAATAGATAGGTGAGAGAGAGAGAGATAAAGTTATTCCTGCCTGACCCTAGCACTGAATGTTTTCTATAGCCTGGCTTCATCCTACCTACCTGTCCAGACATTTCCTCTTGCACATTTCACCTCCCAGACACATGCTGGACTCTACTCTGTCCTCTCAACTTCTCCTCTCCACTCTCTATGCCTTTTGTTCCTCCATGCCTGGAACAGACTCCCCTCCCCTCCCTATCCCCAACCCTCATCTCTGTCTGCTGATGCCCTTTCCTTCAAGGCTCAACTCCAATGCAATTCAATAAGCGTTTGTTAAATGCTCATAAAGGGTAAGACACGATGTTAGAGCTGGAGTTACAGGAATTAATACAGCAGGAGTTCTGACCATGGGGAGCTTACCATTTGGGGTGGGGAGGAAGGAGTAGACAAAAAACTGCACTATAAATGAGACGGAGGGAGGTACAGTGAAAAGTCTAAAGTGCTATGAGAAATGGGAGAGCATTATATCCAGGGGAGGGGAGGGCAGGTTCTAAAGAAGGTTTCATGGTGGAGATGGCAGCTGGTTTGGGCATTGAAGGAATATATGGAGATGGAGAAGGAGAGCTGAGTACATCCCAGGCATGGGGGTCAGTGGCCAGCATGAGCAAAGGCAAGAAGATGCAAGAAATCTGGACAAGAATAGAGACAAAGAGGAGTCCAAGTTTGACTGGAATGCAGAAAACCTGAGGAGGGAGTAAGAAGAGATAGGCTAGAAAGGTAAGGGTGAGCCAGATGGCAAAAATATCTTGAATTCCAAAGTGAGGGGTTCATGCTTTATTCAGTAGGCACTGGGGAGCCACTGGCAATGTTTGAGCCAAGGAGTGACGTGGTCCTAGTTGTGTCCTGGAAATATTGCTTGGTCAAGCAATGGGGAAGATGGCCTGGAAAGAGCACAGACTGGGGGTAGGAAAACATGCTTGGAGGCTCTTAATAATAATCTAGGCAGATAGAGCCTGAACCAGCATGGCTGCAGGGAGAATAGAGAGGAGGGGCTGGCTGTGAGAGATATTGCAGAGGTAAAAATGACAGGACTTGGCAACTAATTGGATTTGTGCGGTGAGGGAGAGGAAAGAGTCAAAGATAACTCCAAGGTTAGGAGCCTGGGAGGCTGGGAGGACGGCAGTGCCATTAACAGAAATAGAGAAGCTGGGGGGGGGGAGGGGCGGGTCGAGTGAGGAGAGATAATGGGTTCCGTTTTAGACAAGTTGAGTTGAAGGTGCCAGCAGGCTGGACTGGAGATGCACAGCAGGCAGTTGGGAAAAATGGGACTGGAGCACATAGGAGAGGTTTGGGGAGGGGGCTGCAGCCTGGGAAGGTATCTGTAGAGGGGTGATCATCAAAGACCAGCAAGGGAAAAAGTGTTGAGACCTCAGAAAAGGGGGGTCAAAAACAGAAACTTAGGGAGCCTCCATGTTAAATGGATGGGAGGAAACTGAGGAAACAGCAAAAGGGACAGAGAATGAAGTCTTTCCTAACTCTCCCTCCCCCATCCCCAAGTGAAAGTGATCTCTGCTCAAAATCCTCAGCCTCCTTGTCCTTCTCTCAGCCTCCTTTGTGTCTTTGCTGTTCCCCCCCCCCCCCCCGCCCTGAATTAGTTTAGAACTACTTTGAGTGCTGGGTCTGAGTCCTTATTTTTTCATCCCCAATTCCCAGCACAGTACCTTTACATGCTACAGCAGGTGCTTAATATTTGTTGATTTGGATTGTTCCAATGTGATGGACCTGGTGATAGACTCCAATAGAGAAATAGAAATGCTAGTGTCGTGCCTCCTTAAAAACCCTGAGCACCTTCTCATTAGCTATGGCAAAAATGTATTTAACCATGGAAGTTCAGGACTGGAAGGGACCTTGTAAAATAGACCATCAGAGCTGGAAGGTGCCCGAGAGACTGAGACTGCATTTCCTCATGTGTGAGGCAGCCTGACATAGTGAATGGGCTCAAAATCTTGGCTCTGAGCAAGTTACTTCATTTTTCTTAGCCTGAGTTTCCTCACTTGTAAAAATGAGAGAGTTGGGCTAGATAGCCTCTAAGCTTCCTTTGAGTTCAAGAATTCTATGGTCCTGTAATTTTTACAGGTGGGGAAACTGAGGCCCAGAAAGAGGAAATGATGTGTTGCCTCCTCTAGAAGGCCTCCCCTGATTCCCTGATCCTCTTTGGGAGTGACCTTCCCCCACCACCCATCCTCACATAGTCATTTGTTTGCACCTCTCCATTGACAATCCCAGGACCCAGAATACAGGAGGTATTTAATAAGTGCTTATTGAACTGAATTGTCTGAGGTTTTAAAGTGACTAAGGGAGAATGAGAACCCCAGGTCTTCAGACCTCCAGTCCTGGGCTCTTTCCATTGTCCTCTACTGCTTTGCACCTCTTCCATTTGTCCCCCTTCCAATTAACGAGGGAGGGACATTAGGAACAATCCAGCAGAAGGCTCAGGTGAGTCAGACTTGAAAAGCCTTGGCCTCGAAAAATTCTCCACCAAAACAAGGCCTTCTTGTGAATCGTGGTTTTGCAGCCTTTGCTCTGTTGATCCTCTCATGACTACTCGACCCTTTCCAAGAAAACAGTACTGGTATCCTGGGCTAACAATTTGGCACCCATGGGATAGGTCTGACTGTTAGGCAGTCAATAAGCATTTATTAAACACTCATTACTATGAGCCAGGGTGGGCAGTGGATAGAGTGCTGGGCCTGGAGACAGGAAGACACTAGCTAGCTGTGTGACCTTGGACAAGTCACTTAACCCTGTTTGCTTCAGTTTCCTCATCTGCAAAATGCTAGAGAAGGAAATGACAAACCACTCCAGTATCTCTGCCAAGAAAACCCCACATGGGGTCACAGAGAGTCAGACAAGAACAACAATTAAACAACAACAGAGGGAGAATAATCTGAGAGAAGACACTCTTGGTGCAGAGGGGAAGGAATGGGAAAGGCTTTCTATGAAAGGTGGAATTTGGGCTGAATTTGGAGGAAGCCAAGTAAACCAAGAGGTAGACAGCAAGTGCAAAGACACTGAGGCTGGAAATTTCTCTTTCCCTAGAACCTCCTGCTTCTGTCCCTCATTATTGCAGGTAGCTTCACATTCGTTCCCTTTAATCCTCCTCACTGAGCCCCCATCCCCTCACTCACTGAGCTCCAATGCTCCTCACTGAACCATACTCCCAACTCATCTGTAAAACATATGGGGAGGAGAACACGCCTTTGTGTGAAATCTGGCAATAGGCTGACCGCACAATGAATGCACCTCTGTCTTCCGACATCTACTCCCACAGTTCTTCAGTTTCCCCAATATTACTATTATATTTGTGAGCGAGAACTATTTGACAGGTCCTCTCTTCCAACATGCATAACCTGGAGCCTTCCCAAGGGGGATATCCCTGGACCAATTTTAACAGAATGGGCTCCCATACTGGCAGGACCAACCCAAAGTTTCCTTCTCTCACCCTTCCCACCTTTAAGTCAAAGTTGCAAGAAATGGTAGAACAGTGGGTGGAGCCCATGGCATGCCAATGCCACCCTGTGTTGCAAAATCCTGGGGAGGGCATGCCCAGACAGCACCTATTCAATCTGTCCCTGGGATACAAAGAGAACAATTTTGGAAAACCCAGAACCCAACCTGGAAGAGGGTGGAACCTCTCTGGATTCCAGGTTTTTAGCAGGACTCCCACCAAACCATGTTCTAACTCCTGGCAGACCCAAGTCACTCAAACCGTTGTCAGGTCAAACCAACGTCAGGTCAAACCAACACCATGCTCTGCCTTGGGACCAGGGGTCTAATATCATGGTCCCAATCTCAGTTGGCATGATCGAAGTTTAGCCTAATATTAAAGGATCATAGATTTAGATCATAGATTTAGGAGAGATGTTCAAGGTGGTCTTCTCTGACTGCCTCATCTTGCCAATGAGGAAACTGCAGCCTAAAGAAGTTAAATTACTTGTCCAAGGTCACACCAGACACTAAGTGCCTAGGCAGGATTTGAGCCAAGGGCCTCTAACTCCAAATCCAGTGATGTGTGGATAGGAGGCATGTTGGATACTTGAATGGTTTCAATATGATGGAGACCAAGTTTTACTCACACTGATAAATTAGAGGCACCTGCAAGAACTTTTGAAACAATAAGAACAATCAGCCGTGTTCCTCTAAGAATTTTAGCTTTTATTAAACACTTTCCTCAAAGCAAACTTATGAAGTAGGGAATGAAAATATTCTTGGCCATGATTGACAGGTGAGTAGCTTGGGACAGGCACGGAGGTGTGAAGATTCAGAAGCAGGATTCAAACGCAGCTCTTCTGACTGAGTCCAGCCATGTTTCCTCTAAGCCACTCTGGGCAACTCATAAAGTATCAAAGCTGAGACTTGAACCCAAACCCAGTTCCAGGTCATTCTATCCTACCTGCTCTAAGACTGACTAGTCATGGACTTCCTCAGGCAGGCCTGTGCTCAAGTGCACGGGTAAGCCACCATAGAGCAGGCTGGGACCTGGTGAAGGCAGTACCACCCACTAGCCATCTAGCTGGGAATAGAACACCCCAAGGCATTGATTTGTCAATAATATCAAATAATTAATAGTTAAGTGGAATCCAGGCATTTGCAATTTAGGAGTTGATGAGATGAGATTTGGAGCTGGGAAAGGGAGGGGCAATTCACCAAGCATTTATTAAGTGCCTACTATGTGTCAGGTATTATGTTAAACACCTTATAAATATTATCTCATTTGATCCCCCAATAATCCTTGAAGGTAAGGTGCTATTAATTATACAAATTTTACAGCTGAGGCAAACAGGTTTAAGTGACTTGCCCAGGGTCACACAGCTAGTATCAGAGGCTGGATTTTAACTCAGGTCTTTCTGACTCCAGGCCCATTGCTCTATCCACTGTACCTTCTAACTGTCTTGAAAGGTCCACCTCCCCCTACCCCAGCTCCCCAGATTATTTAGTTCAAATTTCTCACTTTACAGTCAATAAGCATTTATTAAGTACTTGAACAAATGAACAAAGCATTTAGTAAGCACTTACTATATATTAAGCTCCGTACTATACACTGGGGATGCTAATAGAATGGTCAAGAGTCCCTGGTCTCAGGGAGTTCACACTCAGACTAGGAGAAGACAGCACATAAAACAGCCTGGTCACAGGGCAGAGAGAAAGATTGGGTGCAATGAAGGCTGAGAGGGCAAGGACCTGGGGTCCTTAGGTTGTTAGTTCTGCAAGGATTGGAGAGATCATGGTGGTCTTCCATTGCATGGGAAGGAATAGAATTGGCAATTCTCATTTCGTCCAAGCCAAGTTGGAATGGGTTGTGGAAGGCCCTGGCTGCAGGCAGAAGGTAAAGAGGGAAGGAGAGAGAATGAGGGCATCCCTGGTGATATGGTGGGGAAGGTCTTCCTGTCATTCAGTAATGAAGAGCCAATTGTAGCTGTCAGAGTTGAGTTGACCCTGACAAATATTGAGGAGGTGGCAGCTATCTTTCTCTGATTACTAGCGAATGTGAACAATTCCTCTGGGTTTTGGTAGCCTGTATTTCTTTTTTGTACTATTTTTTAATGGATTTTAAAACATCAACGTATGGAAGACCTTTAGTACATGAAGTAAATGAGAAGAAAATGGCCAAAGGTAGCTTTGTGAGTATAACTCAAAATCAAGGGGGAAAAACAGTATCAGAGAATGATGTGTAAGAGATTCTGTCTTAAGGCCAAATCCAAAATCTATCCCTCAGGCATTGTGCTAAGTGCTGGGGCTACAAAGAGAGGCAAAAACAGTCCTTGCCCTCAAGGAGCTACATTCTAATGTGGGAGGCAACATATAAATAACTGGGAACATACAAAATATGCTTGTTTATTGAAAATATATATATGGAATAGATGGAAGGTAACCTTAGAGAGGAGGGTCCTAGCAGCTGGTGTGCAGAGCAGGGACCAGGAAAGAAGGAGGGATTTAAGTTGAATCTCAGAGTCAACTATGGATTCTAAGAAATGGAAGGGAAAAGAGAGTATTCAAGAGACAGCCAGGATAAAGGCTTAGATGATGTGTAAGTGTTACACAGTCAAATCCAACATTTATCTGCCAGGCAAGAAAAGTATGCTGGTTCCACCCTCTAGAAGCTCACAATCTAAGATAACACATGAAAAGACCCTGGGGTAGAGGTGGAAAGAGGAAGGAGTGCAGGAGAGCAGGGATGGCTGCCCTGGGAGATCCCTTCTCAAACAGAGGATCTGGGAAGAGCTCTCGAATGTCTGCCCTCCACCCTCCCCAGTGGCAGGGGATGCTGAGGAGGTGTGAGTTTCAGAGCTGACGTCATCCTGCAGGATGATGAGTTCTGAAGACCATGATGAAGGCCAGGAGAGCCTCCAGGTGGACAACTATGAGCAGTAGGGCAGAATCAGGCTTAGTTGCCCCTGCAGTATATACCATTGGGAGAATAAGAATGACGCTTGTATGTTGAGGCAGTCAGAAAAGATTCTTTAGGCCTTAGAGCAGGGCTTCTGAACTTTGTGGGGGTAGGAGGAGGGGCTGTCCTGGACTCCTTTGGCAGTCATTCTGATGAAGCCTATGAACCCCTTCTTGGAATCATGTTTAAATGCATAAAATAAAATGCAGAGGGTTACAAAGGAAACCATTCCTATTAAAATAGTTAGCAAATTTTTTAAAAATTATAATAAATTTACAACGGACCCTAGGTCAAGAAGCCCTGCCTTCAAGGATGAAGGAGATACTTGGGGTTACTGAGGCATGTTTGCCGTGCGTGCGCGCGCATGTGTATGTGTGTGTGTGTGTGTGTGTCTGTAGATTGTGTTCCAGGTGAGAAGACAGTATGAAAGCAAAGGTCTAAGAGTAGGAATGAACTTGGTCTATATGGGGATAGAGAGGCCTGTTTGGGTTGGAGGAGGTTTAGAGGGAGATGAGGCTGGTGAGGGAGGGTAGGACCAGATCCTAGAGTACCTTAAATGCCAGGTTGAGGAGATGGTACTTTATCAGTGGAAAACCATGGAATGTGAGCACTGAGATGTGACCAGAGTTGGATTCTGGGGAGCTGAATTTGGTGTCCTGGACAGGATGGAATGGAGTGGGGGCAGGGAGAAATTTCAGCTGTGGATGAGGGTGCTGATGGTAGGCTATTGCCATCTCCCTGGCAGGCGGTCAGATGTGCCCTCCCTTTGCCAGGGCCTCATGGTCTTCTCCAGCCCGTTCTCCAGAAAGGAAAACATTTGGTGTGGTGGCGGGCACCGCCCGGCGGGCTGGGAGTTGAGCCAGGGCAGCCGCAATCAGGGCACAGCCGGGCTTCGTGGGAGAGAGAGCCGGAACGGGCAAGCCGCCAGCCTGGGCCCTGGCATCGGCTGAATGGATGAGTGGTGCTGCCAAACCCGTTCTCGCCAACGGGCGGGCCTGGCACAGCTGCCTGACTTGTTAACCCCTCAGGGGCACCAGAGCTCCAGCAGAAGCATAAGAAGAGGTGAGGTGAGGGGGGAAGGTAATTTCTAAGGGAGAAGCCTGATAAAGCAATGATGCTGATGGGGATTAGGAGTCATTCTTAGCCTGGAACAAGTACCAGCTGCTCCCCCAAACCTTTACTTCCTCCTCCCCACCCCCAACCCTCACCTCCACCTCTAGTCCAGAGATTTAACCCTTCACCACCAACTGGGGGAACAAAAAATGCCAAACCAAACAAAATGACAAAGAGCTAAGCCCTGGTCTTAACTCTGCCACTACCTGTCTTTGGGCAAGTCCTTTTCCTTCTCAATTTCCTGTAAAATTAGTAGGCTATTTTTGGTGATGTGAAAGCTAAGTCTCTCCAGTTCTGTACACTCTGTTAAACTCTAACACTTTATGATTCCCCCAAATACTTTCATATCCATTCTCTGCTTTGATCCTCACAACAGCCCTACAAGGTTGGTAGACCAGGTGTTTATTAACCCCATTTTACAAGTAATGAAACTGAAGCTTAGAGAAGGGAAATCATTGGCTTGAAGTCATAGAGCAAGTTGGTTGACTTGTCCCAACCTGAGTCCTGCCCCTCAGCCCCAGGTTGACCTGGGGGCAGTGGGTTGAAGAGTGTGGATGGCTCACTGAAATGTGTTCCCAACCACTGGAGACTCCAAGAGCCCCAATCTTGCAGAGAAGGGGTATAGAACTGCTTCAGTGTCTTTCTATGGACCTCTCCTCAGTGCCCTGGCCTCTGGTGAACTCCAGGCACATCACTCCCAGAGGCCAAGTCAGTAACAGTTTGAAGGTCCCCTGAGAGACCCCTTTCCTCCAAAACACCTTCCCTGTCCCAGCTAAGCCAGGTCTAGAAGGGGATAGATACCAATGCCCAACCCCACCTCATTCCCTGGGGGTTCCCATCTTCTCTCTCTGCCCCCATCCACTGGGAAACCCACAGAGCTGGGGGCCCCAAAGGTAAACATTGGGTCGTTAGGTCCTGGGAATAAAACAGTAAAACAAACGATTTAATTGGCTCCCCAGGGACCTTGGGGGGATGTTAATGAGAATTATGGCTTTTCACTGTTGAAAATTACAATCTATAAATCATAGACCCAGAGAACGTCAAAGCCCGAAGGCCCTTAGAACATAAGCACATAGTATGTCAGACTGAGAGGAAACTTTAGAATCTAAGAGCATATAGCATCCGAGCTAGAACTAGCCATTTCAGAGCCTGGAACATTGGCTACCAGAGCTGAGAGCGCCCTGAGAATTTAGGGTGTCCGCTGAGAGCATCATTCCAGAAGCTGTCTGAATGTCAGTGTCGGAAGAGATCTGGGAATGTGGACTGTCAGAGCTGGAACGTCAATGCTAGACTGGGCTTTTAGAACTTAGACTGTCAGGGGAGGGGGCCAAAACAGATAAAATGCCAGAGCTGGAAAGGTACTGGAAGGCAGAAGACAGACCATAAGCGCGGAAGAGGCTTTCAAATAGGGAACGTAGATTATAAGAACTGGAAGTGGGACTTAGGACACAGAAAGCCCAAGCTGGAAGAAACTTTAGAACAAAGTTATTGTGAAGCTAGAAAGGAGATGTCTGAGAGCATAAGCATTTCAGAACTGGACATAGAATGTCAGCACCCAAAACAATAATATAACCAGCATATATATATACACACTGTGCCTACCATGTGCTACAATTATTATTTCATTTGATCCTCACATTAACCCTGGGAGATAGGTGCTATTATTATATGCATTTTAGGAATGAGGAAGCTAAGGCAAACAGAGGTTAAATGACTTGCCCAGGGTCACACAGTTAGTAGGTGCCTGAGGCTGGATTTGAACTCAGGTCTTCATGCCTCCAGGCCAATGCTCCATTCACTGGATCACCTAGCTGCCTTAGCAAACAAAATGTCCTGTCAAAGCTGGGAGGCACCTCAAGAAAGCACCTTGTCTGATCTTTTTATTTCACAAAAGAGAAAAATGAATCTCAGGGAGAGGAAAGTGATTTGCCCAAGATTACACATCATGTCAGTGGCAGAACCAGGCCTAGAACCCAGAACTCCTGGCTCCCAGACTCTTGAGTTTAATTCAACAGTATTAATGGCACCTACAGTGTGCCCTGCATTGGTAGAGTTCCCAGGCTGGGCACAGAGACAAGACTCCTACTCACGGATTCATTAGAGACTCCCAAAATAATGGTACTGAGTCCAGACTCTAAGAGCAGAAGGAGTTTCGAACCCCTAAGGGCTTTAAAGGATGGGTGGAAGGGCACTGGCCCTAGAGTCAGGAGGACCTTAGTTCAAATCTGCCTCAGACGCTTGACACTTACTAGCTGTGTGACCTTGGGCAAGTCACTTAACCCCGATTGCCTCACCTCCCCCATATCCCCCCCCCGCCAAAAAAAAGGATGGGTGGTGGCTGGGCAGATGTGGAAAAGGGCGGGACTGGAGATAAAAGTGAAGCTCTGTGTGTGTGTGTGTGTGTGTGTGTGTGTGTGTGTGTGTGTGCACGTAGGCAAGCCCACATGCCACCAAGGGGAGGGAAGGGAGGGAAGGAGACCAGGAGGATCCTGGATTGACAGAGGCAGAGAACCTATAAGAAAATCTGTAAAGATGAGACTGGAGAGAGAGATTAGGGACTGCGAAGGAGTTCACCAAGGATGAGGTCTTTCCTCTCCCCTCCTCTTAATCTGGAGCCCATGGCCATAATTTCCATCTAGCTGTCATTTTGTATAAATACATAAAAATAACTGCATTTCAGTATAACTGGTTTCCTTTGTAATCCTATGTATTTCAAAACATTACTCTGCAAAGGTGCCCATAGGCTTCACCAGCCTGCCAAAGGGATACGATACAAAAAAGGGTAAGAACCCCTAATCTCCATATTCACCTAGTTCAAATCAGTCTTCTAGGGTTCTCTTATTGGGGAAAGGAGTCAGTGAAAGGACAAACTGAGAGAAAGGAAAGGGGAGGAGGAGGGGAATAGATTCTGACTTCTGGAATACAAGAAAATCAGAGGTGAAAAGGCCCTTAGAACCCATCTAATGAAGGGCTCTCATTTCAAATATGGTCAAGATGAAGCCCAGAAAAAAAAGGTGTGACTTGTCCCAAGGTAACACAGCTAGTAAATGATGAAGGAACTTGAATACAACATAATGGAAAGAGTTGTATCAGGCAGTGTTAGAAGATCCAGGTTTGTCTCCTGGGTAAGCCAAAGCCAGTCAATCCCTTCCTCTCTGGGCTTCAGCTTCCTCATATGTAAAATAGATTATAACAATAATAGATTATAATATTAAAACAATAGTAATACGTGCATCCCCCACAGAGATTTCATGAGGATGAACAGAGAATAGACGGAAAAGATTTTTGGAAATTGGAAGGATTATTCATTCAATTCCTCAGTCTTTCATGAAGCATTTGCTGTGGGTGAGGCTCTGTGCTTAGCACTAGGGAGGTGAAGATAAAAAAAAAAAGACATAATACCTGCCCTGAAGGTATTTTCCCCTTTTTTTGGAGGGGGAAGGCAGGGTAATTGGGGTTAAGTGACTTGCCCAAGGTCACACGGCTAGTAAGTGTTAAGTGTCTGAGGGTGGATTTGAACTCAGGTCCTCTCAACTCCAGGGGCTGTACTCTATTCACTGCACCACCTAGACACCCCTCTCAAGGAGTTTTCTATCTAAAAACATGCACAAATAACTATGACACAGAGGAAAATAGAAGAAAGGTAGACTTGAGATACAAAATGCTATGGAAAATGAGAACAGGAGGTGTCTTTCAGGTAGGGGAATTGAGAAAGACTTCATACACGAGGGGACCCCTGAGCTAGGCCTTAAAGAAGGAGAAGGATTTTGACAGGCAGAGATGAGAGTGCTTTCCAAGCTTGGAGGATGAGCTTTATGAATGAAAACAGATTGTGGAAGACAAGGAAAGATCCATAGGGTTCTGGCACAAGGAATATGGGAAGGGAGTTCTGTAAGATAAGGCTAGAACAGATAAGGTAAAATAGGGTAAAACTGGATTCTGAAGGGCCTTAAATGATAGGCAAAAGAATTTACATGTTATTATGGAAATAATAGAGATCCACTGAGGTTCTTTGAGGTGGGGAGTTATATGGTCACACAAGGTTCATTGGAAGATTATTTTGGGAACCATGTGAAGCATGGGTTGGAGAGGGAAGGGACATGGAACAGGGATACCCGTTAGGAGACTGTTGTAATATTCTAGGAGAGAAGTGATATAGGCCTAAATTAGGCTTGCAGTAGTAAGAGTGAAGAGGAGGCAGATGGAAGGAATATTAAGAAAGTATGACTGTTAAGACTTGGCAAATGTGGATTGAGAAAGAGAGAGGAAAGAGTAAATCACTCCAAGGAGTTCTGGCATGGCCTACGGAAGGAGAGGGTGATGATGGTGCTTCCACTTTCCAATAGTCCTGCCCCCAATTAAGAGGAAAGGCTATACTGGGGTGGGGTGGGGAGATGAATTCATCTCTGTATGTGATGAATTTGAGGAGACAGAGGAACATCTAAATAGAGATGAGTTGTGTGTCCAGGTAGAGCTGTGAGTCTGGAGCTCAGGGAGGAGGATGGAGCTAGAGATTGAGATGGGAGCCATTGACAAGGAGGGAGAGTTAAAGTATTAATTAGGTAGTAATAATTAATGAATTATTACTTATGGAATAATTCTGGTTGCCTCAGTTTCCCTCAGATGACTGAGGTAAGGAGGGATGCCTTATCAAAATTAACGTTTCTGGAACTGAATTGCTTCTCTCCTAATGCCCACCACAACTGCTTGTCCCCAACTTCATTGGTGACCAAGGTGACTTACAGGACTGTTTCATGCTGCCCTGGGCTGGGACTGGAGTCAGAGGCCACAAGCTCCTGCTGTTAGACTGGCCTTAGAAAAAGGGTTCTTCACCTAGCTTCTGTGAACTTCTTAAAAAATATATTTTGATAACTGAATTTTGATCCAATTGGTTTCCTTTGTACTCCTGTTTTTATTTTATTTTATGCATTTAAAAATATTGTTCTGAGGATCCATAGACTTTGCCATATCTATAGCCAATGGGGCCCAGGACACACACAAAAAAGTCAATTCTTGACTATGAATCACAATGTATACCAAGGAGGCTGCTTAACAGAGGCCAAGGGTGGCCAGGCCCAGGGCCCAGGATCACGTTGGCTTATGTTTTAAGTGTTCTTTCGTTTGTGCCTATGAATCTGGTGTGTTAAACATTGCTTATGGTGTGGAGGAAATACATAGCTATGCTTTATCTGATATGAACTCTGTGTATTGGGACCCTGCTAATCCCTTCTGGTGTGACTCTTGATAGGTCATTGTTGTTCAGGTGTTTCAGTCACGTCTGAATCTTTGTGACCCTATTTGGGGTTTTCTTGGCAAAGATACTAGAGTGGATTTGCCATTCCCTTCTCCAGCTTATTTTATAAATGATGAAACTGAGGCAAACAGGGTTAAGTGTCTTGCCCAGGGCCACACAGCTCGAAGTGTCTGAAGTCAGAAGGGAGATAGACCTGGCTGTCCTGGTTGTCTGCAAAAGTCTATAGATACTTTTATGGATTCCCTGTCTAGACTTCTCCAACCTAAACACACACACACACACACACACACACACACAAACATACAGACTAGGAGATCTGGACATAGAGTCAGGGGGCCTAAATTTAAATGGAGAGGAATAACATACTGTAGTTGATAAAGAGCTGGCCTCAGAGTCTGAGTTCTTTTTTTTTGGAGGGGGGAAGGCATGGCAATTGGGGTTAAGCGACTTGCCCAAGGTCACACAGCTAGTAAGTGTTAAGTGTCCGAGGCTGAATTTGAACTGAGATCCTCCTGACTCCAGGGCCAGTGCTCTATTCACTGTACCACCTAGCCATCCCCAGAGTCTGAGTTCTGAGCTCAAATCTTGCCTCTGGTGCACAGTGACCATATGAATTTGGATAAGTCACCTAACCCCTTATTGAAGGGTAGGTGCCAGTCTGCATTTAGTAGAGGGAGTTTCACCACTAAGATTTCTCTATGCCAGTAAAATCTCAGGTCATATTAAAAAAGTGAGTATATGGGGCGGCTAGGTGGCGCAGTGAGTAAGAGCGCCAGCCTTGGAGTTGGGATGACCCGGGATCAAATCCGGCCTCAGAAAATGAGTACCCACACATAAATAATGACTAGCCGTGTAACCTTGAGCAAGTTACTTAACCCCAATTGCTTTTTTAAAAAAAGTGAGTATAATAATGCTTGTACTACCTACTTCACATGTTTTTCATGAAACAAATAATTTATAAATTTCCAAGGACTAGACTGATGATGCTAAGGATCCCAAAGTGACATCATGAAAGAGTAGATAGAGAGCTGGCTCTGGACCCAGGAAAATCTGGATTCAAGTCCTTTCTCTGCCCTGTGCCAGCTGTGTGATCCTGGGCAAGTCATTCTTCACTGGTCTTGGTAGATGGGAGCTTCCTCATCAGCACTTCTCTATACTAGTAGAATAATTGCTTATGAGAAAGGAAGGAAGGAGGGAAGGAAGGAAGGAAGGAAGGAAGGAAGGAAGGAAGGAAGGAAGGAAGGAAGGAAGGAGGGAAGGAAGGAAGGAAAGAAGGAAGAAGGGAAGGAGGAGAGAGGGAGGAAGGAGGGAGGGAGGAGAGAGGGAGGAAAAAGGGAGGGAGGAGGGAGGGAGGAAGGAGGGAAGGAAAAGGGGGAAGGAGAAAAGGGAGGGAGGAAAAGAAGAGAGAGGAAAGGAAGGAATGAAAAAAGGGAAGGAGGAAGGATGGGAGAGAGGAAAATAGGAAGGGGGAGGGAGGAAGGTAGGAAGGGAGGGAGAGAAAGAGAGAGAGATGCTTTTCCAAAAAGTGGGATCCTTCAGGGCAAAATTTGGCAACTCACAGGAAAGGGGAGACTCGAAATCAGGGCATGAGGACTTGGTGAAGGATGAGGAAAGCTTAGTTTGAAGAAAAAAAAGAAACCTTGGTGGCAGAAGAGGGGAGAGAAGGGTTGATTGATTGATTTCAATATCTGAGAAGCTCTCATGAGGAAGGGGGGACAAACGAGTTCCTCTTGACATCAGAAGACAGAATTAGACTAGTGGGTGAAAATTATTTGGAGGCAGATGCCTTCTTAGGTCCCTTCCAACTCTGAGATCCTAGGATTCTCAAAAGTTGAGGAGGAAGAAAGAAGTAAAGAATAACATTCCTTCGGGAATCACCAGTCATCTCTCTTGTGTTTTCTGGCTCAGAATCCCAATAATTAGAAATGGTTTCAGCTGGACATCCCACTTCACCACCACCCCTTCTATCCGCCCCCCCAAAGCATCAATGTTGCTTCCATAGTAACTAACAATCCCCAGAGGTAGATGTTAAACAGCAAGATTTATGTAGGTCTTAAGAGAAAGGTAGCTTTCAGTTGGATCATTTTTAATCATGCTCCCCAATTTAATTTCTCTTCTTTCTAGAGTCATTTTTCTCTCTCATAAAAGGAAATGAAGGAGAGAGAGGAGGAGCAAGCAGATCTTTGTGTTTAAAGAAAAGGTTTGGGAGTTCTCTGTTTATGACACTTTGTCAGTAGTAATTAGATTTAGCACCAGCAATTGATTATAGGAAGTGATTTGCCCAGGATCACAAGCTGGTATCTGAGAAACTTGATTTCTTTGCCTTAGTTTCCTCATCTGGGAATGGAGATAATTTTTGTTATTGACTTGTCTGATTCTTCAGGGCCCCATTTGGGGTTTTCATGACAAAGATACTGAAGTGGTTTGCCATTTCCTTCTCTGGATCATTTTACAGATAAGGAAATGGAGACAAACAGGGTTAAGTGACTTGCCCAGGGTCATACAGCTAGTAAATGTCTGAGGCCAGATTTTAATTCAGGAAGACTGATGTTCCTGATTCCAAATCCAGTACTCCATCCAGCTCCATATAGCTGCCCCCAAACAAACAAACAAAAAAAAGAATTAAGATAATAATAGCCCCTAATTCCATGGGTTATTATGATGATCAAATGAGATGTAATGAGTGTAAAGCACTTTGCAAAACTTAAAGCAGGATAAAAATGCTAGCTACTATTATTATACACCCATCCATAATGATCAGAACTAGAATAACAACACAGATCAGCTGACTTCAAACCTGGTCAGGAGCTGAAAAGATACCCCCAAACTAGAACTATATAATAAGAAGAAATATAACAGGGATAGATGAAAAGTCATATTTTTTGTTCAGAAAATGAGCTTTACATGTAAAAGACAAGGGAGTCACAGTTAAATATCAATTTGTCAGAAAAGGATCTGGAGGCCTCAGTGGACCATAGTATGGACCACTTAATAATTAAGAGTATTAAATCAACAGTGTGATGGGGCAATCAGAGGAGTTAATGTAATCTGCACAGCATTTAGAGAGGAATCATACCCAGGACTGTGGAGATTATATCCTGCTGTCTCCCTGGTCAGACTACATATTGAGTATTGTGTTCAATTGTGGCATTTTAGGAAGGCCATTATAAGTTGGAGAATGTCCAAAAGAGGGTAACGAGAAGCCCATGACCATATGTGAATCCGGGAATGTTTAGCCCAGAAAAAAAAGAAGAATTAGTTGATACATGAGAGCTATATCAAGCATCTGAAAGATGGAAGAGGAATTAGGCTTGGGCCGCTTGGTCCCCTGGGCAGAACAAGAAGAGACAAGAGGACATTGCAGAGGCTGATTCCAGACTTGAGGGAACTTCCTTGCCATTAAAGCTCTCCCAGGTGGAATGGGCTGCCTCGAGAGGCAGTGGATTCCCCCTCCCTGGAGGTCTGCAGGCAGATTTGATGACCAATCTCTTGCACCATACATCCTCAAGAAGATTCTTGCTCCAGTGCAGGTCGGACTCTGAAGTCTCTGCCAACTCTGAGATTTCACTTTTTCCACTCTGCCACGTGGGTACAAAAATTCTGATGGATTAGTACTTCACCCCCACTCTCTGGGAAGCCCAGATCCATTTTTTTTAAGAGGAGGGACTGGCTGGCTATGGGCTCTTCCCGTTAATTCCAAGATCATTTGCAAATTAAACCCGGGGAGCTCCAGCCTATTCAATTATGAACAGATGGTGAGGTGGGGGGTGGAGACTGCTCAATGGAGGGGTCCAGGATTCCCCACCTGCTTTCTGAAGCATACCTTCAGGGATGAGAGACAGAGAACATAAAAGCACAAAGGCTGGGTGGCCAGAGATGTCCTGTCCCTGTGCTGGGTCCCCTTCTCATTCTCCTTCTGGCTCTGGGTTTAGCTTATAGTGACCTTTACTGTCCTCTTGGCAAAGCTGGAATAGGCTGAGCTGGGCTGGGGGAAAAGAGAGGGTCTGGGCCGACAGCCACTGAGCATTCCTTCCCCCACGATCAGGGAGAGGTTTTTTCCTTCAGAATTAAAAGCAGGAGAGAGCTCTTGGCAATGATGAGGAAGTGATGGGGAATAGTAGGCCTCCAGTCCTGGCCCAGACCTGGATCCAAAGCCAGGACCCTCTCCTACTGTAAAACTCACAAACTCATTCTTTCTAGTGAATGGAATTTGAATCAGGATAGACATCATGAGGAGGGGGAGGGGAGATTTAAGTAACATTAACACCGCCATTTTGCAAAAATAAAATAAAACTGAGGCCAGGGAAGTGAAGGAAAGAAAACTGAAGAAAAGGGGAAAGGCATTAGAGGATCCATTGACTGGCCTTGGCTTTCTTCTCCAACCTTATCTACTGTCTGTTCCTCTATATGGTCCTTCTTCTCCAGCCTGACTGGATAACTCCCTGTTCTTTTATCACTCCTAGCCTTTGCCCAAGATATTCCTTACTACAAGAATATCTTTCTCCAGCATCTTCTCTCATCTCTGCCTTTTGAAACCCTGCCTTGTAATTGTGTGGTTAAAAAAAATCACACCAAGCTGTAGGCTAGTAAATGTTGTGGTTTATCTTCAAGAATGGACTAAGGACCTAAAGTTATAGCAGGTACATTGGGCAAAAGCCTGGACCAGGATTCAGGGATTCTGGGAACTAGATCTTCATTGCGTCTCTCCCTCCTGGACCTCAGTTTCCCCACCTGTTAAATGCTGAAACTAATCCCTATCCACATCCTGGGGAATGTTGTGAGGATCAGAGGATAGAATGAATGGGGGGGAGTGGTATAGATCTAAGAGCAGTTAGTTCTACAGTGGAACGGGGTGAGGTTTTTTTATTTTTGGGGGGAAGAAGGCAAGAGGTGATACTTAGTTATAGGGTATCAAAAGAGAGAAAGTGGGAAAGACTACTTGTACCTCCTCCATTCCACCCCTTCTCCCACCACTCAACTCACCTTGGCATGATCCAGTGACTCCTTGTCCCCTGGCCCCTTCCCCTCTCCTGCCCTAATGGGTTAGTCTGAGAAAGGGCAAAAGAGTTAGTAGAGATGGAGACCCTCACCCACAGAAAAGCTAGTCTAAGCCTGTCCCTTAGGACCGTGCAAGGTTATACACCAGGTTGTCCTGACTCTGTGCCTTGGCTTATGTTTTTGCTCTCTATGTCTGGAACTCACTCCTCCACTTCACGTCCACCTTTGGGCACTCTATCCATCTTTAAAGGCTCCATTCAAATGCCATCTACTCCAGGACAGCTTCCTTGGTCGCCACCCCCACTCCCCAGTTAGTAAAAATCTTTCATTTCTCCAGTATTACAGGTTTGCACCTTTCTTACACATGTATCGAATTTTATTTTGTATTTTAATTATTATGCCTGTACCTCATCCCACTCCTACCCTATGAGTGGCCATGAGTGGGGTCCATGAGTGGCATGTTCACTGGGAATAGCCATTCCAGTCTTCCATCTTTTTGGTCTCTCCCCCAGGACCCTTTAAATGGAAGCTAAGTCAGTCAATAACTCTTTACTGAGCCCAGTGGGCCCAGCCTTTGGGTCTGTCTGGCTAGAGAAGCAAGCCTCTCACCTAGGAAATAATCAGAGAAAAGTACAAAACTATTGGATCAGTCCAATCAGGGCTGGAGGAACTTAGAGGGAGGGAGCTCACTAATAGCTGTGGGGCAGTCCTCGGGGAAGGTTTCAAAAAGTAAGGCTTGAGCCAGACTTTGAAGGAGGAATTGCCTAGAAGGTGGAGGAGAGCCTACCAAGGCATTCCTTGGAACAGTGTCAATGAAGCTGCTTGGGAGCAGGTACTTCATTCCAAGGCTGCCCCTGTCTGTTCAGAGGTTTCTTTCTGTAGGATTGACCCAACAAAGGATTCTTCCCCTCAGCCTCAAATCCAGGGATACCCATAGAAGCAAAGAAAGTCAAAGCTTAAAGACATCAAACAGCCCCCTTACCCTCCACATTTTAAGAGGCTCAGAGAAGGGTAAGGACAGATTTAAAATCAGTAACAGAGCCAGCCAGACACTTAACCCATAATCCTTTGCATTGTACCCTGTTACTTTTTCCCTGGGACATAGAAGGTCAGCAAGGGTCTGGTTCTGGTAATTTAATCCCGTGTAGGCCACCAATGAGTCAGTCAATAAACATTTATATATGCCAGGTACTATGCTAAAGTAGGGGGATACAAAGACAAAGGATAGCCTCTTCTCTCAAGGCGTTTAGAATCTAATGGGGAAGCCAACATGTGGATAACTATGTGCAAACAAGCTATGTAACAGGATGAAAGAGAGATAATCAACAAAGGGAAGGCACTAAGATTCAGGGGGATAAGGAAATGTTTCCTGTAGGGTATGAGTTTTAGCTGGGACTTGAAGGAAAACTGGGAAGTCAGGAAGTGAAAGAAAGGGGAGAGAATGTTTCAGGTAGGGAGACAGCCAGTGAAAATGCCTGGAGTCAAGAGATGAATTGTCTCTGGTTGATACTGACAAAGAAGTCAGTGTCACAAAATATGGGGTGGGGCCATGAAGTGTAAGAAATTTGGAACTGTGGTAGAGGGACAGGCTGTGAATGACAAACGGGATTTCATATTTGATCCTGGAGGTTATAAAGAGACTGGAGCCTATGAGTTGGATGGGACATGACATGGTCAGACCTGTGCTTTAGGAAGATCACTGTGACAGCTGGAGAATGGATTGGAGTAGGGGAAGACTTATGGCAGATGGTTCACCAGCAGGCTACTGCAATAATCTGGCTATGAAGTGAGGAGGATCTAAACCAGGGTGGTGGCAGTGACAGAGGAGAGATGTTACAAAGGTAAAATTGACAGGATATGGCAACAAATTAAACATTGGAGTGGGATTGGAGAATGAGGAGCCCAGGATTGCACTTAGGCTTCCAACCAGAGTAAATTGGAAGATAGTGGTACTCTTGAAAGTAACAGGGAAGGGAAAGGGAAGGGTTTTGGAGAAAAGACAATGAGTTCTGTTTCTGACTTTAAATTTTATTTTATTTAAATCTTAATTTAAGATATGTATAGGACTTCCAGTTGGAACTGCCCAATAGGCAGTTGGAGATGGGAGGCTGGAGATCAGCAAAGAGTTTGAGGCTGGATAAGTATATTTTGGGCAGGTAGGTGGCTCAATGGATAGAGCCCTGGGCTTAGAATCAGGAAGACTCTTCTTCTGAGTTCAAATCTAGCCTCAGCCACATAACCCTAACTGAAAGCTGTGTGACCCAGGGCAAGTCACTTAACCTTGTCTGCTTCAGTTCCTCATCTGTAAAATGAGCTGGGAAAGGAAATAGCAAATCACTACAGTACTTTACCAAGAAAACCCCAAATGGGTTGGACATGACTGAACGAACATATTTTAGAGTCATTAGCATAGAGATGATAACTGAATCCACAGGAGCTAATGAGATCAATAAGTGGGCGAATATAGAGGGAAAAGAGAAGAGGGTCCAGGACTGAGTCACCAATGGGGAGAAATATGAAACAACCAATCAGCAAGCATTTATAGCACATATACTATGCCCAGTACTCTTCTTGGTGCTGAGAATACAATGACAAAAATGCAACTGTCCTCACCCTCCAAAAACTTACATTTTATTGGGAGGGAAACACATAGACATAAAAACACACAAAAATATGTACAATGTAGACACAAAGTAATTGGGATGGGAGGAGAGAGGTACTAGCTGCTGGGAAGATCCTGAAAAGCTCCATGTAGGAGGTTGTATTTGAGTGAAGCCTTAAAGAAAGCTAGGGATCCCAAGAAAAGGAAGTAAGGTGAGAAGGAAGGGCATTCCAGGCATGGGGAACAGCTTGGGCAAAGGCATGGAAACAGGAGATGGATATTATGTAGGGGGACCAGTAATAGTCTGGAAAAGGAATGGGTGAAGAGGAGTGATATGGACTGAACCTAGAAAAGTAGACTGGGGCCAAGTTGTGGAGAGCTTTAAATGGGAGGCAGAAGAGCTTGTATTTTATCATATAAATAATAGAGAGGCAATGGAGCTTTGGGAGTTGGAGAGTGGCATGGTCAGACCTGTGCTTTAGGAAAATCCCTTTGGCAGCTGTGGGGATGATGGATTAGAAAGAGGGGAGAACCTGGGGCAGGGAGACCATTCAGGAAGTTACTGCAAAAGTCTAGTCGAGAAATGTCAAGGGAATAAGCTAAAATGATTGGAGTGTAAGTGAAATGAGAGGGGCAGGTGAGAGCAATGCTATGTTGATATAACTAGTCAAGGAGGGGAAATTCAAGAGTGATTTGGAGGTTGTGAACTGAAATTACACCCTAGGGGTCCAGGGGTTTGGATCCTAGTTGTCCCCAGGCAGGGTCTTCCTGGCATATGTCCCATGACCTTCAGGGTATGTTTCCTACGATCCCCCAATTCCCTAGGTATATCCCAGACAAGGCCAGGAAAAGGGCGAATTTTTATTTGGCTTGTCTTATCTCCCACAAAGCCCTAGTCCCCTGTTGGTCCTCTTAACAAAGGGAAGGTTTAGCCTTCAGTGACCCACATACATCCACATTGATACCAAGCACACCCACAAGCATAGACATAGGCATGCAGGCCTAAAAAAAGATAGAGACACACACACATATGGACACATGTACAGACAATCTCATACCTGGGTTCATAGAGAGTTAATATATTAAGATGAACACAGGACTCTGGGGAATCCTGATGGCCCTGATTTGACTTGTAGTAAACTGCCTGACCTCTTCCTAGTCCTTTCACTGCCCACCCACCCCTTGAAGACAATTAGGTGTTGCTGGATGCTGGTGGGAAGAGGGCACTGGGGGATCCCCAAGGATCCTACTTAACTGACCAGCCCCAAGGAGCTGAATCATGCTTATATTTATGGAACAGGAAAGTGAGTCAGACACTAGGCACAAGGCAGTCACTGCCTACTCTCCCTTCTGCCCTTTCTCTGGCTTCTGCACTTTCCCTAGGGTTCTAAATCCCTAAGAGGTCAGGTCCACACCATCAAAATTATCCAGATAATGTTAAATGATCTGAATCCCCCATAGAATTGACACTGAGGTGGGGGTTTCTAAATGACATCCAATGGACATTTTTACTATTTAGATTAACTTGGCTATTGCCCACACAGAGCACAGAATGAGAAGACAATAATCTGCAATAATGGAGAGAATAGCTACACTGATAATCCCTAATAGTATCCAAATATTACCCCTATTTCTGGGTGCCATATAAACTCTTCTGTTCTGGTTTGGGGTGAAAATCAACATTCTTTCTCTGGGCAAAAAAGAGTTTTTAGCCTAAGTTTCCATACAACTGAACCTGCCTAGAACAGGTTAGGTACAGGAGTCAATGTAATATAGTGGAAGTCACTCTGATAGCAGAATAAACAGGGGACCCTGTTCTGCCAGTAACACTGTAATCTTTGGCAAGTCAGTTCTTCCCCTCTAGGACTCAGTTTCCTGATTTGTATAATGGGGCTGATTATCCCTGTCCTGCTTCCCTCATAGGCCTGTCTTGTGGATCAAATGCAATAATGGGAAAGTGATTTGAAAACTCTAAATGAACCCAAATCTATGAGGGATTCTTTGATTATGGCTTTTGTTGGTGCTGGTAGTTATATCAGGAGCTAAATGGGTGGTGGAGTTGGGGGAAGAGATTGTATTTTTGCTCCCAGACAAGACCATTTCCTCTCTCTCTCTCTCTCTCTCTCTCTCTCTCTCTCTCTCTCTCTCTCTCTCTCTCACACACACACACACACACACACACACACACACACACACACACACCCATTCTGACCAAGTAGTAGGATTTGGCAGCTACTAAGAGTGTCCATACAACAAAGGCAAATAAATCCAACACCTACTATGTACAAAACTTTGTTCTAGGACTGGGGACATAAAACTGTGGCTGACTTTAAGGAGTTGGGGGAGAGGAATACAGCTTGTAGGTATCAGGTGAAATAAGGCTAGAAAGATCATTAGCATGTGAGGGGAGGGGAGGGTTTGTCCGGGACACTGAGTGCAACCCCGAAAGAAAGATGAAAACCAAAGGGATGCCAAGGCTATAAGCTAACATTGACACAGGGCAAGGTCTTTTCCTGTGTTAATTTATTTGAACCTCACAACACAACCCTATGAATAAGGTAGGTGCTATCATCTCCATTTTACAGAAGAAGAAACAGATTGAGAGATTAAGTGACTTGCCCAGGGTCACACAGCTAGTAAATGTCTGAGGCTGGATGGGAACTTGGGCCTTCCTCATTCCAAGTCCAGCCTTGTATCCAATTTACCACCTAGCTTTGACAAGTAGGCTAGGGACAGAGGAAAATGAGAAAAGGGGGTGGTGAAGCAAATAAATAGAGAAATGGAGGAGGCAAAGAGGGAAGAGGCAGAGACTGGAGGAGAAGCAGAGCTGGGGTCTAAAGGAAGCAGACAGGACAGAGGGATACACAGATCTAGGAAATAGGAGGAGACACTGTATGCTATGGCCTATGCTGTTAGCTTTTAGTGTCTGTGGATGACTTGAAAGGACTCTAACAATCACCTCTGATCTCCTGCCCTCCTGCCTTTTTCCCATGTCAGATGAGCAGTTCTGAGCATTCTTCCAGAGCCTCCTCTGAGACCCTGAGTTTGGGGTGTCATGGGTGCTGGCTGGGACTCTTCAGATATTGAGAAGCCTTTGGAGATAGGGTGGAAGGAAAGAAAGGGAAATCACTTCCTGCTCTAGGCTGCATCCTTTGGCATAAGAGTTCTTGACTCTGAGTGAGGGCAGCCTGAGTCCAGACCCTGCTTCAGACATTAGCTATGTGACCCTGAGGTAGTCACTTAACTTCAGCCTGCCTCATCAGCTTCCTCATCTGTCAAATGATCAATGACTCAATGATTTTGGTCCACCAACTCTACCAGGGGTTCTTAACCTGGGGGGAGAGGAGAAAGGAGCTTCTGAGGATAGAAATAAAATAGAACTTGGATGGGAAAAATCTTATCTTTTGTTTTCACTAACCTCTAGCTGAAATTGTGATTTTTTTAAACCACATTATTTTGAGGAGGTGCTTTCCCAGATTACCAATGGGGGAAAATAAGTTAAGACACAAAATAGGTTAAGAAATCCTGAACTCTATAGAAATTTGAGGGCCAGAGGACGAAGTGAAGGGTACCTAGAACAACCAGAAGGTTCTCAGTTGTTTCCTAATCCGGTTAGTCTCACAGATCTTGTTCACTATGTACATCTATAAAATGAGGGGAGGTCTAAAATGAGATGGGGAAGCCTAGATGATTTCTAACATCCCTCTGAGCCTTATATCCAATGATCTCGTACTAGCCTTAGCCCATTTGCCTTTTCCCATATCCCTCTTGTCACTGTCCAATCCCCTTCCCCTAACCCTGACCCAGACTCCTGGTCCCCATTCCTACTCCTCTTAGCTTCAAAAACTTTGCTTTCCAACCTTGATGGCCCTCAGCTTCCTCATCTTTAAAATGAGAGTATTGAAGAGGCCATCTCCAAAGTTCTTCCAAGGCCCATATAACCTCCTATATGGTTACCCTCTGGCCATGGTACCTAGTGTCTCACCTGACCTCAGGCCTTATACTTCTGGGACAGGGCCATCCTCCACCTCTTTTCCAAAAGGAGCCCTTTTAGGGGATGGATCAGGGCTGGACCCAGTAGATACAGAGAGATTAGAGAGCAGAGATTAGGGATGAGCCTGCAAAATGGAGGGGGGAGAGGGATCTCTCTGTCTGCCCCTTAGTTAACCCTTTATTGGTTAAAGATGAAGAAAGCCCCATCAGAATTTATCAAGGATGCAACCGTACCCAGAGTCTTAAAGCAACAAAAGTAGGGTGCAAGTAGGGAAAGCAGAGAGTGGACTAGGGTTTGCCCTGTATGAGGGGGCAGGAGGAATGTGTTAATTAGATAAAAGTAATCAGGCAGACTAAGCACAGACCAATTAACCCATGGCTATCTGTGGCTATCTACATCACAATACATCTAGGCACGCAGATGAGCACACAGATACTAATTCAAATACCGAAATATAAACCAGCGATGCTTAGCCATAAACACCTCAGCACACACAAACAAGACAAATCTGAGATCTCTCTCTCTCTCTCTCTCTCTCTCTCTCTCTCTCTCTCTCTCTCTCTCTCTCTCTCTCTCTCTCTCTCTCTCTCTCATCGGGAAGCGCAGACCAACGCAAGCAGGTGATCTCTCTTAGTCCTCACACCTCCCCTTCCCTAAACCAGAAACCCCCAGTCTTTCAATCTTCAGCTTGCCGAGGCCTGTCCTGCCCTCAACCCTGGCCGATGCTGCCTACCTCCCTTCTTTCTCCCCCTCAGAGGGCTTCTAGTCCCTCTGGCTCCCCTCTTTCCCCATCCCTGACATCCTGGCTGGGTCTCGAATTTAAAGGGCCAAGCACCCGGAAAAGGCCGAGGAACTGAAGAGGAATCCCCCTGCTTCCCCTCCCTTCGTCCCCAGGTTTCAGACACCCCGACATCTGCTCTAGCCCCTTCAGCCCCTCACAAACTTCCCATTTCCCCTAGTGAACTGGGGTGGGAGGGAAGGGAGGAAGGGGACAGATGCCCCCTCCATCACCTTCTTCCTCCTCCCCTCTCCCCTTTCAATCCCTGAAGGCCACGGCTGTAGCGGACTTTGCCCCCGCAACGAACCTCAGAACAATCCTCTCTTCCCCGTAGTCAGAGCCTTGGATTCTCCTCTACCGATCCCGTCAGACCTACAGGACCCAGCTCAGGTCCCGGCCCTGCCCCAGGCCCAGGCCCAGCCCCTTTAGTCCTTCCAGCAGAAGAGGGAGGCGAAGAGGCTGATACAAGGTTAAAAAGGGAAGAGACAGACCCACGGACACAGCGCGAGAGGAAGGCAAACAGATCCCCTTACACACACACACACACACACACACACACACACACACACACACACACACACACAGTGAACAGAGAGGGACAGAGGGACCGGGCAGAAGGAGAGAGGAAGAGGCGGTGGCCGAGGGAGGAGAGAGCCGAGGAAGGGGAGGGGCTGAGAGAGCAAGGGGCCGGCTCCCAGGTTCCAAGCCTGAGCGTACCGGCTCGGAGCTGGGCCACCGGCGGCTCTCCAGCCTTTCCCCAGGGCCTGGAGAGCAGAGACCCCGCAATCCAGGAGCCGGCTGGGCCGGTCCCCACAACCTCTCGGGCCCGAGGGAAGCGCAGGCCCCCGGGGCTCAGGGGGCGCAGGCCCCGGGCTGCTCTGAGCCTCCTCCCACACCTTCGCTAGTGGTATTATATCATTGGTGGTTATTATTATTAGTAATGTTAATGACAATAATAATAACTTGTTATTTCCATCTGCCTCCCTTTCTTCCGTCCCACACTCTAAGCATTTATCTCTTATTCTTCCCGGACCCTGCACTCAGGAGGAGAAGCCCTGGGCCCTCTTGGACCCTTCCACCTGTGCCATCTCTTTCGCTCTCCTGTTCGCTCGTTCCCCGAGCTCTCCCCCTCCTCGGTCTCCTTCCTCCCATCTCTGTTTCTCCCCCACTCCTTTTCAATTGTCTTCCTCTTCATTCTGTCTCCTCTCTCGTCCTCATTTCTCTCTTAATCTATCTCTTTCTGTTGTCTGTCACTCACCTCATCTCTCGCTCAGATTCTTTCTTGCCTCCTCCCGTCCTCTCTGCCTTTTTTTCTATGTCCCCTTTAAATCTCCTATTTCTCTCCCTCATTCTCTGCCTGCCTCTCGGTCTTCTGACTGAGTCTATGTATCTATGTGTCCCTCACTTCTGCCCCTCTCCCTCTTCTTTCTCTTCTCCCTCCTATTCAGAGCCTCTGTCTCCTCACCTCTCTGTCTCTCCCTGTCTCTAGTTCTACATGGTCTCTCATGGTTTCTGTCTCTCTCGCCGCCGTGCTTTTTTTTTTCATCATCTTCTTCTCTTTTTTTTTTTTTGTAAAATCGCGAAGGTGGATCGGCTCACACAGCAACCCGGGTCCTAGAAGGAAATCGCCCGAGATGATTAAACACTGAGCTAGCAACTCCAACCCCGGGGACACGGAATTGGGGGGGGGGGGAAGGAGGGCGGGGGGAGGGCCGAGGGGAGGTCCCTCCGTTGGGGGGTGTTGGGTGTTCTGTTTTCCGGAGGGGGGGCGTGGAGTTTCTCTCCCCCCTCCTTCCCCCCCCCCTTTTGCCGGGACTGCTACTTGCTCGGCGCCGGCCGGATCCGGGGACTATGGTAGGTTTCACGACACTTTCGTTTTCGCCGGACTTTTTTTTTCCCTAGCTCTGATCAAAAGTTTGATTGTCTGAGGGAGGGGGTAGGATGTGTGTGGGGGGGTGTCCACTGTTTGAGGACGGGGGGGGGGGCGTCAGGAGGTCTAGGGAGGGGCTCCCCTGCGTCCGTCTGGGGATAGAACGGGCCAAGGCAGGGGGTCGGATAGGGGGCGTCCACCAGTACCCTTCCCCCCCACCGTGGTCTCCCCGTAGTCTCTCCGCTACCCCCACATCACCGAGAAGGAAAGAGACAGGGCGGTGGCGGTGTGTCGGAGTTAGATTTGGTGTATGAGCTGGGGGCAGAGCAGGATAGGACAGGGGCTGGGGGAAGTGTTTCCCCCCAAGAAGATGCTGGGGACCGCTCCATCCAAGGAGAGGGGGAGGGGGTTTCACCCAAGCGCTGGGGGTGCGGGCAGTGGGAGAGGGGGAGGGGAGGTCAGCCCCAGGAGCTGGCTGCAAGGAAGAGGAGAGGGAGGGGAGGGGAGGAGAGAAGAGGAGAGGGGAGGGGAGCTAGGCGGGGGGAGCCGCCGCAGCCCCCCAAGCCCACACCGCAGGCAGGAGAGGGTGGATGTAGCGGAAAATGGCCGCTGTGGAAGGGGGCGGAGAAGGACCGCAGCCCCGAACCGACTTGAACTTGAAAGGAAAGCAAGGGGAGGGTGAGGGGAGGGGGAAGCGCGTCCGGGGCCTGCGGGGCCTCCAGCTACTGGAGCTGGGGTGCTCCCTGCCCCTAGGGCCCCCCTGGCCTATCACTCTCCCCCTGTGGCCTCCCCGGAGCGTTCTTCCACCCCCACCCCCCTGCCATCGCTGCCACCCCCAGGCCCGGGAGGGCGCTCCACGCTCCATCCGCAGACGCCAGCTCGCCGAGCTGCTCCTCCCCTCCCCTCCCCTCCCCTCTCCTCCCCTCCCTTCTCCTCCCCTCCCGTCGCCTCTCCTCCCCACGCGCGGCCCCGAGCCTGGCCCGGCAGGGGGAGGGGAAAAGCAAAAGGGGTGCTCGGAACTGCCCCGCCTCCAGCCTGTCCCCCCAGGCCATCGTGGACTCCCCAAAGTTCCGGGGAGCCCCATCTTCAGCAAAGTTCATGCAGACTCTGGCAACTTGAGGGGTAGCCCTTAGTCCCAGAATCACTCCTCTCTCCTGGTCTGGGGCTTCCTCCTCTAGGAACTCAGGGTAGACGGGGGTCCTTCGGGTGGAAGGCGGCTCCCGGGCCCCACCTCTCCCTCTCATCTTACGTCTCCCCAGCCTGGAATCCCAGTGCATCACGTTGCCTCCCCCCACCCCTACCCGTCAATTCCCATTCAACTTTCCATCCCTTGTCTCTCATTCTTCCTTCCTCCCTCTCCTTTCTTTCCTTTTCCTCCCTTTTCTTATCTCGTCCTCACTGCCCCCTTTTCTCTCACCACTCCCCACTTTTCTCCCTTTCCTCTTTACTTTCTCTTCTCTTCGCTTTCCCTCATCTCCTCTTTCCTCTCCTCCAATCTCGTCTCTCTTTTCTCCTCTTTGCTATTATTTTCCCAGCTTCTGTTATTCCTCTCTCTCTCTCGTTTCTTCTCTTTACTTCGTCTTTTCTCGTTCTCCCTCCTTTCGTTCCTCTCTACCGCTCTTCCCTTCTCCTTTATTCTCAGTCTCCTTTTCTCTCCTTTTCATCTACCTTTCCTTCTCCTCCTAGTTTGCCTACCACGTCTTCTACAGCCACAGTAGGCCATGGTCCTACGTGTCGGGATGAGCAAAACTGTGTCCCCACTCACTATCGTATGTGAAGAGAAGGACCAGACAGTCATTTCTCCTGGGGAGAAAAGGGGCCAGACAGCAGCGCCGTTTCTCTGGGGATGAAGGTTGTATAAGCGCTTGGGCTGCGACCTCGAGTTATGAGGTGGACACGCGTTTTGTTAGCTCCTGGGGTTCATATCCTGAGGCCTTGGATGCCCACGTGTAAGAAAAGCTGGTCTTTGGCTAGCAACGAACCCGTGTATCTACGGCCACCAATCAGACTCCAGAAGCCGTTCTGGGTTCCCTCACTGCTTCACACATGCAGGGGCCTAAGGTGTTTACATCTGCGGACTGTCTGGATTCTTCAGAGGGCGGACGAGGAGAGCTTGGGGGAGAGGTGACCAGAGCCCACCACTCGGGGTTTCCCCAGAGCATTATATCCGCGCAACTGGCCCGCCTATAGCTCTGCCAGCCAGTCCCTGCACCAACCTCTGCCCTCGGTTCATTCCCAGCCCCAGCCTCTGATCCACCCTTCAACAACCTCCCAGCCCCTGCCTTTCCCCCAGCTTCAGCCTCTGAGTCGCCCTTTGTCCCAGCCTCTGCTTCAGCTCCAGTCGTAGCACTGACCCCTTCACCGGTCCCACTCTCTGCCCAGACCCTTACTTTAGTCTCTGCCCCTGCCCTAGCCCCTGCTCTTGCCTCTGCCTCAGTCTCTACCCCTACCCCTGCCCCGACCTCTCTGCGCTGGACCCAGTCCCAACTACTGCCCCGGCCGGCAGTTGTATAGTTTCTAGCTCTGCAGACAGTTGAGGCAGGAAGGAGTTGCTTTCTCACCTCCAGGAAAAATCCCCAAATCTCTGCCTCTCCGTCACGCTTTTTAAAAATGTACTCCTCTAAATATAAATACACGCATGGCATGCATACATCTATACCTACGCTTACACACGAACACGCACATATACCCAAACACCAAAGGCCCTTTGGGTTTTGACTCTTTCCTCTGCCTTCTCATCCGGGAAGGCCAGGCTAAGGACGGGCCAGGAAAGTTTTTCAGAAGCTGCATCTACCTGAAGTGGGGAGAAAGCGGGAGAAAAAAATATACCGACATAGAGATAGAAATAGGCATCCCCCACCTTGACTGCAGGCGACAAGGACCCAGGTTCCTCGGCAGCCTGGGCGGGGTGGAGGGTGTCACTTTCAGGTGGAGCAGCCCTGAGAGGATTGTGGGAGACACAGTGTGAATTCGGCCCGGGGGCTGGGACGTTTGCTGATGTATAAACACACATTCGGACATGCATACATATATACGTGTGTGCACGCACAGGTTGTGCTCGTGTGTGCTTAAAACCACAAAAAACTAGTGGGGGTGTTGTGGACTGTTGCTCACTGGGCTAGCCTATAGCTAAAGGAGTAAAAACCAGCTCCTCCCTCCCCTCACTCTCGGTTTAGCGGACTAGAAGCAAATTCAATGGGCTAGGGAGTAATACAGAAGCCAGTCAGTGTAGCTGTCTCCCACACCGGTAGTGGAATTCGGAGTCCTGGGTTCCAATCCAGTTCCAGGCTACTTGCTGCAAATTAGGGAATTTCTCAGGATGAACCTCTGTTTCTTTATTTTCCGAACGTGTTGAATCATAGGGTTTATAGGGTTAAACTATAGCTGTGTGACTTTAGGATGCCAATTCTCATCTCTGATTTAGATTTCCTCAGCGGAAAAAGGGAATGAGAGCATTTGGGTTATCTACCCTTTTCGGAGGTTGCAGTGAGGAAAGCGTTTTGTCAAGGCTCTATAGAAATGCCAACTATTGTTATTGTTTGCTCATTCAACAGCCATTTTTTATTCATCCACTATGAATTGAGGAGTTAAGGAAGAAACAACAGTAGGAGTTCAGGACCATAAGGAGGGCTCAGAGTCTAATAGAGAAAATAAATCATTCATATATAATTATACTATGTGAATGTGATGTGGCAAAATGTGATGGGTACAATGAGAGGTACTGATGGAGGGGAGGCAATCAAAGAATACTGCCTGGAGGTGGTGTCATTTGAACTTTATAGGAAGGATGGGAATTTTTCAACAGGCAGAGTTAGGGTTGTGGTGTGAGGGAAGGCTGAGAAGAAAGCTAGATCCGGGGAATGGTGAGAGGAGCCCTCCCCTCGAGGAGATAAAGCTAGTAGGCAGGCATGAACCCATGGTGGGCCTCAACTTTCAGGCTGCAGAATTTGGACTTTACCCTGTAGGCACCTAGGAGCCATTGATAGTGTCAAAGCAGGGGAGGAATATGATTGAAACTAGGCTTTGGGAAGATGACTGGGGGAGGAAGGAGAGGGGAGAAGGATTGGATGGGAGTTTGGTGTTGGGGAAGATAGTCAGGAGAATATTGCAATAGTGCAGGTGAGCATGGATGAGGCCTATATTAACAATAATACGCATAGATCTACAACTTGGAAGTTTTCAAAGTTTTTAAGCTCTATCTTATTTTAGGCTCAGGATATTCTTTTGAGGAAGAGTAGAGTCCATTCTGGGGTTCTGGCATGAGAGTGGAGAGGACAGGTTGTGAACAGGGTGAAGTAGAATGTCTAAGACTTAGTAACTGACTAAATTTTGGGAAGGAATCAGAGACGATTCTCAAATTTTGATCCTTAGAGACTTCCATCCATGGTCAGAGATCTACCCAGTGAAACCCCAATAGCTGGGCTCAAATCCCAGCTCTGCTCCTATTTATATGGTCTTAAGGCAAATCTCCAATCCTTATTTGAAAAATAAAAGGGTTGGCCTAGATGATCTCTAAGGTTCTAAATATTGTAAAATTCTATGGAATCCTATGAAAAGTCGGGAGGAGTAAGATTGAGGGGAAGATACCAAGTTTGGTTTGGAATATATTGAGTTTGACTTGCCCATGGGACTTTTAAGTGTAGAATGTAAGGTACTATAATTATGATGGTGTGTGTTTGTATATGAATAGGAATAAACAGACAATTTGCATGTTGATTATTCACATATGTGTCTGGGTATATGTGCATGATGCACTGCTTATATAAATATATATGACATCTGTACATGTGACTGTGTCTGTGAATTTATTTCCATGGTAGTGTTTAGTCCTTCTGCTGGAGTTTAGCTTCCAATTTTTGTGAAGACAATTGCTCCAGGGGGATGAGCTGTATAGGCTATGAAAGGATTTGAAAGCCCAAACTAAATCTTCTCTAAATTTGTATCCCCCTCTCCTTTCTTTTCACACAATAGTTACTTAGTTGCTGATTTCTAATTTTCCTGAGCTGGAATCAGTGTGTTATCCTGGAAAAGCATTATACTTGAAGTCAGAAAATAGGGGTTTGGGTTCTGGCTCTATCACCAACTTGGGACCTTGGCCAAATCACCTATAACCTCCAAGCCCTCCCTTTTCCCATCGGTCAAATAGATACACCAATATCCCTGCACTGCCTCAGCATCCTGACGTTGAAATGACAGAGACTGTTATGTATACATTAATGTATACACACAATATACACATATGTATATGTGTGAGTATGTGTGTATATACCCTGTGCCTGTGAGAGCTAGGAGAGAGGCCAACTTTGCTGAAGCTAGACATTTGAGAAGAGCTGTGTTCCTGCTCATCCTGAGTCTGAGGGAACCAAATCCCCCAATTCTCAATCCCATGTTTCTGTCCCAGTTAGCCACAGGTGTGAGGATTTTTTTGAGGGGAGAGGGGTGGAAGAAATGAGACGTTGGCTGGAGTGAAGGGGCAGGTGTGCTGGGCACTCCCTGACTCAGAGATGCCCTTCAATTACTCCCCCCACCCATTCCCTCAAACCCCCCTGTGGGACTCTGGGAAACTGCAATTGCTAGAGCTGGAGTGGGGTAGGGGCTTCAAATCTCAGGAGCAATCCACTTCTCATTCCTGGGCCAGAGATGTGGGAACCTCTCTTGAGGAAAGACGGTGTCCTGGGTCCACGAGTCTTGCCCCATCCACAGTTTTCAATAGGGTTTCAGAGTTTTTCCAGCCTTTTATTTTTATATATTCCTTTTTTTTTTTTTGCCTCACCTCCCCCTTCCTTCCACTCCCCCCCCCCCCAATTATTCCAACTCGGACTGCCTCCCTTAGCAGAGAGCAAAGAGCTAGGGGAAGTGGGGTGGGGGCCAACACTGCCCCTCCTTTATTTAAAGCAACATTTCAAACCTCCACACCTGCTTGGGGAGGGGGTGTTAACTGGATTGTTAAGGTTTGGTTTTCCGCCTCAGATTCGACCCCTTTATAGTCTTCCTTTCCTCCCCGCGGCTGACCCTAGCCAAGGTCTCTTATTCCTGCTCATCATCAGTAATAATTATCGCTAATTATTATTAAGCGTTGTTTCTTAGTCCAGGGAGGGGAGGGGAGGTTGGGGTGAGGGGAGGCAAGTTACGGTTTCCTCCTCTCAGGCTCTCTCGGCTTTTTCCGCGTTTCTTTGAAAGTTGGATGTTGGAAAGTGGGTGGTTCGTGTTTAAAAAAAATTGGGGGGAGGGAGGACTGAGATTTCCGAGATCCTGAGCCAAGAAAGAGGGAGAGAGAGAGAGAGGAGGGAGAGAGAGAGAGAGAGAGAGAGAGAGAGAGAGAGAGAGAGAGAGAGAGAGAGAGAGAGAGAGAGAGAGGAGGTGGAGGAGAAGGAGAGACAGGAGAGGGAGACAGAAGAGACAGAGACAGGGAGAGGAGAGAGACAGCAAGAGGAGAGAGACAAAGAGAAGAGATCCAGAGATCCAGAGAAGGACAGAGACGGGGAGCGAGACAGAGGCGGGGTGGGGGGTGGGGGGGTGAACATATGACTCAGTAACTTTGGAGCCGCCGTGTTTTCTCCCCTGCGAACCCGGGAGCCTCCCAGGCCCGCTCGGCATGTATTCGTCCCCGCTGTGCCTGACCCAGGTAAGGCAGTCCCGACTTGGCCCCCCTCCCCCTTCCTCTACCTCGTCCCTGCAAAAATAGTTTTCCAGTTGCAGGGAGAAGGGGCGAGAAAAACACACACACACACACACACAAAAAGGCGGGATTTCGTCGTCTCCTGCGGCTGCCGGGGCCACGGCTGCCAGCTCCCCGCCCCCCCACCCCCACCCTAGGGCCTCGATTTTCCGGGGCCAGGTTAAATAAGGGAGGGGGGGAGTCCTCTGGGAGGGCTCCCGTACTGTCAGCCCGAACTGGGGGCACTGTTTGAACCGGGACCTCTCAATCCTTTTGGGGAGGGTAAACGGCTGCGGGGTCCCCCTCCCTCTCCCGCGGGGGGCCTGGGAGCGCGCGGGGCTTTGGGAGGAGGAGGGGGGCTCAGCGCACGTGCGCTGGGAAAAGGCTGGGGGATGGGGGCGGCGGAGTAATGCGGGGGGAAAGAGAAGGGGAGGGGGCAGGCGGGCTGGGCGCCTTGGCAGAGTGCGCAAAGTTGCAGCGGCTCCAGAGCCGCGAAGTTTGGGGGCCGAGCGCTCCCGAGCGCCGCGTTATACCGGGGGGAGGGGGTTCATTCGGCTTCTCTCCGCCGGTAACGCGCTGCAGCCCCCATCCCCCTCCTTGGAAGGGGGCCCAGGCCGAGAGAGCTGGGCGCGGGCAGCCACCCCCCCCCCTCCGGACGGGGGGTGGGGGGGGGCAGCTGCTGTGTGTGTCCAAGGGGGACGGGGGGAGGGGGAGGGAGGTCCTGTGCGCTCTAGGTCCTAGCCTCCTCCCCCTCCCCCTCGATCGAGCGCGGCTTCTTATCGCCCGCATCCATTCTGGATTTTCAATTATTGATCAGCGGCCGGCGGCCGGCGCCCGTTAACCCCTGCGGCGCCGCCCGTTCCCTCCTGGGACCCTCGGCCCACCCTCCGGGACAGTTGGAGCAGCCTCTCTCCCCCCGAGTGGCCCTGCTTCTGTGACTTGTGCGTCGCTCCTGAAAGAGTCTTGGTTTTCCGTGGCCAGGGCTCCCCCGCGTCTCGCCAGCTTGCTGGGCCCCCTCCCTGCGGTGTCCCGGGCCGTGGGCTTCCGCAGGCACTGCAGAGGCGGCGGCCGCGGCTCTGCTTCCCGCTCCCTCCCTGCAGCCAGGCTGGGTTGCCTTCCTCCTCCCCCCTCCCACCTCCGGAGTCTTAGACTGCTCTGGCTCCCAGCCCCCTCACCCCCCCCCCCAGCCCCTTTACCATACCACCGTCTGCCCCCACTCCCCTTCACGTGAGGGGTGGTCATTCCTCTCCCCTTCTCCCTAGAAATGGAAGGGGAAAACCTCCTTGTCGCAGGACAGAGAACTCAGACCCATGGCCCCCCTCTATCCCACCCCCAACTGGTTCCCTGTGTCTATTCTTTCTTGACCTGGGTTTCCTCCCTGGTGCAATGGAAACACGGCCCAGTGTGGAGAACGGATCTGTATTCCTGTTCTGCTTTTGTATTGACCTTGAGCGAGTAATTTTCCCACTCCCAGCCTCAGTTTCCTCCGCTGTAAAATGGGGACAATCATCCCTGACCTACTGACTTTCCAGGGATATAGGGAAGCTCAAATGAAAGACTGGAAAGGAAATTGGGGGCAAATACAAGGCATTCCTAGAATTATCCCCTTCTCTGAGTTCCTCTCCATCTGCTTCCCAAAGGTTCAGGAAGAACTCCTGCCAGGGTGAGGGGTCCACCTCTCCTTCCCTTCACCTCTATGGCTCAGATCCTAGGTCTCCCCACATGGGAGGAGGAGACATTGTGTAATACCCTCAAGGCCCAAGGAGTGGGCCAGAGGGCCTGGCACAGGGGTGGTGCCCATCAGGCACTCCTCTCTTCTCTTCCTTTATCCCTCACCCCCATGAGCTGGAGAGTAGCAGGCCAAGCAGGTCTTCCCTACTTTGCTAGAGGGGAGCAGTGTCCAGACCAAGTCCAGTCCTCCACATATACCTATACTTCATAGAATGCCTCACTAACTCTCTATTAGTTATTAATCTGTCTACTCCCCTACTTAGTTTGAAATCTAACACATATTCCCAACTGGAGGTCCTTTTCTCCTTTAAGCCCCTGAGCTCCCCTGTCCAGGCAGGCCAAGAGACCCCCAAGGTCCAGATCTAAGACTTCAAACTCTTCTCTGCTCTCAGCAATAGACTAAACACTTCCTTTCTTCTCACTCCCTGAACTGTGCTCAGCCCAGTTTCCCTTAATCACTATGGGGGTAAGAAAAAGAACCCAGGGAATTAGGAGACCTGGTTTCTAATCCCAGATCTACCACTGACTCAAAGGGTAACCTTTCTGTGCCTCAGTTCCCTCAGTTACAAATAAATACCTTCACCTCACCAGGTTGTGAGAAGAGCAGATAATGAATCCAAGTATGTAACTCTCAAGTTGGAAAATGACACACGAATATGAGTCATATGACACTAGAAATCCTGTGCTTACTGGGGTATCTGGGGGAAGAGGAAATCCACCTCCAAGTGGAAAGGGCTACTTGGAGTGGGACTGGTGACCTCCGAGAGTCCTTCGAACTCCTAGATTCCATGATTCAGAGAGACAATGATTCCCCATCACTAAGGGTCTTCAATTAAAGGTTGAACTATGATGTTTCTTACTGTATTCCTACCCAGGTAGAGTTTAGACTAGGTGAACTCTGAGATCCCTTCTCAAAAAGGGTGGCAATTGGGAAAGACAGTTGGACTGAAGGTCAGGAGCCCCAGGTTCTGATCCTGCACTATCCTCTAGTTCATTATGTAATTTGAGGGAATTTACTTTCCTTTCAAAAATCCATCCTGATACTAACTTTCCACCCCAGGAGGTTATAAGAACCAAATCAGGCTGTGGATGTGGAAAGATGTTGGGAGGTAGGAATCCAATCCTATATAGCCCAACAATTAATAAAGCACCTGCTATATACCTTTAAGGCATAGTGAAACCAAGGAAAAACAAAAAACCAGCCCCTGGCCTCAAAGAGCTTACATTCTGCTAGAGAACTCCAATGTATACACAGATCAAGTATACCTCACATGCTACAAAATAATTTGAATAGGGAAAAGGCAAGAACATGAGGGGGATTCCATAGGAATTGAGCTAATCCTGTAAGAAGCTGAAGCTAGAAAGCTAGGTGGAGGTGATGAAGGGTAAAACAGGGTTCATGGGATCTTTGTGATGAAGGCTTTTCTCTGGTATCCTACCTCCTGTAGCTAACATTACAGTATTCCTCTAGGGAAAGAGAAACTAAGGGAAAGGAATTTCTTAGGTTATCTGAGGGAAGGATCATCTGAGCTAGGCAGAGTGAATGGTATGGGAAACATAGTGGGGGGGGGGTGATAATTGTAATGGGTATGGAGGGGAGGGATACAAGTAAGGAAATCTGGGTATTCTAACTGGAGAGAAGATCCTTGCTCTTACTTTGCCCTTCAAGAGGTCTGAGTTCTAATCCTGTCATTTCTTTCTCTGATATTTCATCCATTTGTAAAATGAATAGGTTATAAGGCAGCTAGGTGGCACCATGGATAGAGTGCTGGGCCTGGACTCAGGAAAACCTGAGTTCAAATCCAGCCTTAGATACAAGGTCTCTTGTGTGACCCTGGGCAAGTCACTTCACCTCTGTTTGCCCTAATTTCACCTCTGTAAAATGGGGGTAGCACTACCTCCCAGGGTTGTGAGGATCAAATGAGACAATCGTTGTAAAATGACTATTGCACTATATAAATGTTAACTATTATCATTATATTATTGGGTTGGCTTCATTGATTTCTGAGTTCTGTACTCTGTTCATGCTGAGCTATCAGGAATCCTCAGATATGGTTTGGCCATTCCTACTTGCTCAACTAGATAATGTTGGGATGAATTCTGAGGAATTAAACATAGCTGGGTTTCAGGAAAGATACACTGTTTTAGCTCAGCTCTGCTCAAGGGTAGTAAGGCAAGGCAATGTCTGAGATGAGGAGTTAGGCCCCAGGGTTTCTGCCAGTTAACCACTCTCCATGTTTTTAACTTAGGTTAAAGTCATCCTTTGGTTTCCCTATCTGTCCCCAGGCCAGGCCAAAGATTGGTTGGGATCTCCTAGGGATGAGGGCTCAGAAATCCTTTAGAGATGGAAGAGGTCCTCATTCCCACCCCCACTTTCAACCCAGGCTGAATCAAGGGCATCCCACCAGGAGTCAGGACAATGGATGAGGCCTAGAGGTCAAGATCTTTGCACTGACTCCTGTTAGGATTAGTGCCCAGGGGGTCTTTCCTCAACTCAGCTCCAAGCAGCTGTTGTGGCATGGACCACACCCTGGGTGATTGTGTATGTGTGGAATTTGGAATCTGGGGCCTCTGAGAGCCAAGGGAGGGGAAAGAGGGGGGTACAGGGGACAGATGTCCCTCTTCTACTCACAGGAAACCCTCTGACTTAGGAACCCAAGGACAAGAGTACAATTAGGGAAAAGAATAGCACCAATTCCAACTCTCCTATTTAGGAAGCCTTTCTCCTGCCACCAATAAGGGGACCTTGCATTACTCAAAGAGCTTGCTGAACACCCTCTCCCCCCAACACACAGACATATGCCTCGTCCCAAAATTTCATTTTACACTTAAAGAAACAGAGCCAGAAAAGTAAAAGAGCTGAAAGGAACTTTCTGAGACCACCCCACCACCAAGTTTTACAGATGGGGAAAATGAAGCTCCCCAAATGAGAATGGAGTCATGTTGGTAGCAAGTAGGAGAGGTTGGACTAGAACCCAGGTCTGTTGATTCCTGAGCCTGGGCCCTTTCTTCGACCTGGAACTGAGCTGAGTTGAGCAAAAGCTATTTTCCCTTGTCTTTCTTCTCCCTGGGGCTCGGTGTGTGGTCTAATTTTAAAACCTGTGCCTGACCCAAAATAGATCCCCTTTTAATACAATCCCTGAACCCGGATATGTTTGGGAGAGAAGAGGCCGCCAAGGAGGATTGGGGAGGGGGAACGTCAGGCTGGCAAGCTCTGTAGGTAAGGGAGGCAGGAGCTGGGCACAACTTCCCGCTCAGGTCTGTGCCAGCTTCCCCAGGGCACTTCTCCTCCCCTTATTCCTCCTCCAGGTGGGGGGAGAGGGCCGGGGCCCTGAGATCAGGGGGCTGATGAATGTATCTCCTTAAGGGCTTTCAGCCATAGGTCCCTGAGGATTCTGGGAATTGTAGTTGACCAGACTCAAACATTATTTTTAAACTGTTACTCTTAAGAGGAACTATTTGGAGAGCTTCTACATTACTTCCATGAATCGTGGCCTGGGCTGGGACGAGACTAGGAGCTGGCGGGGTCTAGGGCCCAGGGCTTAGGGCCAAGCCCATTGCCCAGCCCAGCCACTGCTCCACCCACCTAAGACCGCCACGTTATTCTGTCTTTGGGTCCAAATCTGACTTGGCCTAGAGTTTCCTGCTTGGCTTCTGTGGCCCAGTATGATACCAAGGAGAAGTAGGAGCTAGGATGGTTAGCTGGGCCTCCCTGGGGGATGGGATCCTCTTTTTTTATTCTCTCTCCCTTCATTCCATTAAAGAGCCTTTCTCTTTTTTTCAGCCCTTAGAAGATTAGTCTTTTCTCCTACCAAAGAAACACCCTCTTGGCCAACCCCCCCACCTCTAAATGGCAAAATGGGTAAGAGTGCTGGACTTGGATTTAGGAAGATCTGAATTCAAATCCTGCCTCAGATACTTACTTAGCTGGGGGACAATAGGCAAATCATTGAACCTTTGCTTGCCTCAGTTTTCTTATCTCTACGGTGGAAATAATAATAATTATAATAGCATCTATCTTTCGGAGTTGCGGTGGGGATAAAATGAGGTACTATTTGTAAAGTACTTTTCGAACCTTGAAGTGCTGTGTAAATGCTAACCATCGTTATCACTGACGCCATCATCCTCATTATTAGGGGAACCAATCTCTCTTGTATCCTGTCCTCCAGGAACATTCTTTTACCAACTATCCTGCGGCATGGCTTCCTTTCCTCCTTTAACATGTTGGGGGGAGGCACTTAACCTGTGTCTCTTTCATGCTCTTAGCATTTTCTTTGCCTTCCTTCATTTTCCCAATTCCTGGTCCTCTGCTTTTCTTTTCTCTTTTCTTATTCGTTCAATTATTAGACACCTCCTGTGGAAAGGAGGGGTGGGGCTGTGGAAGTATATGTTTTAGCTAAGGCCCGGTATCTGCCCTCATGAAGCTTAGTAGGGCAAGGAGACTTGTTGCACCGTCTTTGGACTCATTCTTCCCAACTAGCACTGGCAGGTTGGATTTCCAGAGTGGGAGGCTGCTCCCTAAGCTGTGGGTGACTCCTAACACTGATGGGGAACACTCTTACAGACACAGACAGCCCTGCTCTGATGAATTGGGGGAACTTCATAATGCACACACACACAGAGCTGCCCCCCCCATCCCTGCCCTCCTCTCACTAGACTCAAGCCTCCCTTCTCCATCTCTCACTTGATGCCTGAGGCTGCTATCCCTCAACTCCTCTAGGAGGTTAGGCCTATACCTTCCCCAGACCTCAGGCTGCCTTTGATATCGGGTTGCCCTCATTAGATTTCCCCAGGATCCCACTGAGTGGCCAGCTAGGACAGCCCTAGCAGCTCCTCCCATCCCATCCTCTGACTTCCCACTACATATGACTTTGGAATCTTTTTCCTACTCCCCCTTCCATTCTCCAACTTTGTCTCTCCTATACCTGTGACTCAAGGGAGAAAGGGGGAAGCCTCCCCTAAACTCTGTGTCCTGTTTAGTCTGGAAAAAGAAAGATTTTGAGGAGGAGCTCATCACTGTTTGCATTCGTCTGAAGGGTTGTCATGTGAAAGAGGGATTAAATTGGTCCTGCTGGGCCCCAGTGAGGGGAATTGCAGGGAGGCAGATTTTGGCTGGATATTAGAAAGAATTTCCTAACAATTAGAGCTCTCCAAAAGTAGAATGGGCTGCCTTGGGAGGCAGCCTGGAGTTCCTCAGGCAGAGGCTGGATAACCCCTTGTGGTGGGTGTCATCAAGGGGGTTCCTGCTCAGCTTGGGCTAAGATTAGCTACTTTCCTAAGGTCTTTTCCAGCTCTGGGATTTCAAGGGTTCAGGCCTCCATGTGCATGGGCTCAGACTTAGAGACTCTCCAAACTGGAAGGGATATCATATAATCCAGGTGGATTTCTCCTATTTTATTTTCTGACCTCCATCCCCTAAACTGAAATCCAGTGATTTCACACACAGTGTGACTTACCCAAGAAAGGAGCAGCATTCATTCTTTCTCCCCAACCTCCTAAGAGTTTGAGGACCCTTGCAAACTGTACAACTTAATTCCAATGATAACAATAACAATAAGGTCACACTCTAAGGTAGTGGCAAATTGAAAACCAGTTACTTCTTTTCCTCACCATCCCAAAGAATTCAACCCCACTGTCCTTGCAAACATCCCCTCGTCCCCCCTATGCCTTAGCATTCCCATCTCCCATCCCCAAGTTTCCAAGGTCAAGAACAAGATATTCCAGAATCTTCTCTTTTGATCCCAGAAAAGAAACTAAGTACTGGACACTGGGTGATGTAAAAAGATAAGACCTTTCTCCTTTTAACCCTGGATACTGTGTTCCAAGCCTAGGATCCTGGTTCTGACAGGGAAAATTTGGGAGCAGGGGAAGGACATGATGTCCGTGGACACTCACCAGGATTCCCTTTTCGGAAAAGTGGGGATGGATTTCCCTTTATTTTCCCTCAGTTTAGCTACGGAATTTGGTCTGAGGATGGAAACTCAGGACATACCTGGTGCCCTGAACAGCACTGGACAATAGACTGACCTGGTTCCCCCGGGATGTTTCTCCTAACTCTTAGATACTGTGATACTGTGATACAATGTAGCAGCCATCTTTTCTCCTACCCAGGGGGTGGGCTTCCTTGGTCCTAAATAGTGAAAATCACTCTCAGGCTCTTGATCAAGGTGATCAAGGGTGGGTGCTTATGTAAAGGCACAGCCTGGGGTCAGGGTTTCAATTTAGGGTTGGGGTTAGAGGTTAAATGTTAGATCAGGGTCAAGGCTCAGTCTGGGATCAGAATTGGGGGCCTAGTCTGGGGCTAGGGTCAGGGCAGAAGAATGATTCAGTCTGGGACTATGAAACAGGGAAAATGGCTAATTGCAGGACTGAAAAAATCTATCCTATACCCCTAGAGACTTGTTTTGGTCAATAGGGAGAAAATCCAGGCCCCCAATCAGGAAGTTAATGCTATTGCTTTCTGGGGGCTCCCAGTGCCTTTGTGCCCTTACAGAGCAGGGAGAAACATGGCTGGGCCAGTCCTGGGCTTCTCCTTCCAGGCAGGGACAGTCCCAGAGCCCAGCCGTGGTGTTGCTGCTGCTGCCCATGCTCAGTGTTAGCCTAGTAAATCATGGTGGGCATTCTGGCCGAGTCAGCATTCTGTTCTCTATCACCCACCCCAGGTCACGTGCAGCCCTGAGCCTCCTGCCTTGCATCAAACAGATCCAAAAAGCTGCTTCCCTTTAACCTTCTCCTCTGACGCTCCCTCTGTGTGGAGGCTGGGAGCCTGGCAGTTTGGCAGGCTCTCTTGGAGCCGTACATGTGCACTAATCACCCCCCTCTCCAACGCACACACATATACACACTCATACATACATACATACATATACACATACACACTCACACTTATATCTCTTAACCCAATCCCATATATAAATGTACACATTAACCCCCTCCTACACAGAGACAGACCTGCACACATACATTCACATATACTAAACCAAAGGCCCACATACACACTTACACTCACATATATACCCACTGAAAACACACACACATATACACATATACATACACAATCCTAGAATCTCAGTTGGGAGGGCCCAGCTAGATAATCTAGTCCAACCCCTTTATTTCACAGATGAGGAAACTGAGGCCTAAATAGGGAAGTGACTTGCCCAGGGTCACACAAGGAGTTAGTGTCAAGAGCCAGACCTATGCCTGGGCTTTTCTGATGACTCCCATTTCAATGATTGTGGGGAAAACTAGGGGTGGGAGCCATTCCCAACTCTACTGCTCTTTCCTCTGATGCTACTACTTTAGGAGCCCATCTCTCAGAAGTGCAGGGTTTGGGGGGGTGGCATTGTACTTTGGAAGCCCAGACTCCTAGTATCACCTTACTCCACCTCGCTGTGGTTAGAGTTTCCTTCCCCCTTATGACTTATTCTACCCTAAGGTCTATCCAAGGGCTCCACCCCCAACTCTATATTCCCCACCCTTTGGGTTGGAGAGACTGAGAGGAGACCAGACTTGATCTGTGCTAAACAGAGGGAATGGAAGTCCTTGGAGAGAGGGTGGAACCAATTCAGTTCAACAACAAACATCTATTGAGAGGCTGGCTAGAATATGTTTTGGATATGGTGGGATCTTGTGAGGAAAGATGGAATCCTTTTAGAATGGCTGTATTTGAGAGCAGCAGTATCCCTTTGAGAATCCTTTGCAGAGGGGATGGAGTCCTATGAAATAGAATGATTTTCTTTGCAAAAAGAAGGAAACTCTTTGAGAAAGGATGTAGCTCTTTGAAAACAAAATCTTTTGTAGAGGCAATGAAATCCTCTGTGAAGGTAGAACAGGCTGCCATTGTTAGCTAGTAAATGAATGGACATCTTCTGTAAATCATAGTGCCTCATTTAACAATCTAACCTGCCCAAGTTCTCGAAGGAGACCCCAGCAGAGGCAGTGACTGCAGTGAGCTATCCACAGTCTCTCATTCCCACTGAGGAGCAGCCTTGAGGCTGGAAGTGGGATGGGCTTCATTGCTTAGGCCTCCAGGTTTGAATTAAGGCAGGATCTTCAGCTTCCCATCCTGCCTTGTAGGTAGGAAGATGAGGGAAAAGTCAGAAGCCAGGAAGCTGGCAGGTTGGGAGGGATATTAGTCATATTCTTCTAAGTTTACAACTTGAGGAGAAGACTGGTATTACCCTTGTCAAAAACAGGAAAGTTAGGAGGAGGGATAAGTTTAAGGGGAAAGAAAATAAATTCAGTTTTGGCCATGTTGAATTTGAGATACAGTTGGAAGTTTGGGACTTGAACCTAGGGGATGGGGAGGCACAGAGAAATCATATCATCCTAGAATTTCATAGCAGAAAATGATTTGAAAACACAGAACCCCAGATGTAAGAGCTGGAATCAGTTGGGCTCTTCCCAGCCTCCAAAGAATTTGGATACCTCCTGTGTTGTTTTTCTTATGTTTTTCAGTCATGCCCAACTATTTGTGCACTAATTTAGGGTTTTCTTGGCAGAGATACTGGAGTGGTTTACCATTTCCTTCCCCAGCTCATTTTACAGATGAGGAAACTGAGGCAAACAGGGTTAAGTGACTTGCCCAGGGTCACACAGCTAGTAAGTGTCTGAGGCCAGATTTGAACTCAGGAATACGAGTCTTCCCAAGACTCCAGGCCTGGTGTTGTACCCACCGCGCCACCTAGCTGCCGGGGTACCCTGATTGGTCCCTTGCAAACTGTAAGCCTCGTTCCAATAATAATGATAAAAATAATAACAACTCCTAGTTACCTGGACAGCTCTCATTTGTCCTCTCCACTTCCTGACTTCCTTGGCTTCCTTAAAGTGTCAGCTAAATTTCCACCTTTTGCAAGAAGCTTTGCCCAGCCCTCTTTAATCTTAGTGCCTTTCCTCAGAGATTGCTTCCAATTCATTCTCTATAGATCTTGTTGGTTCATAGGTGTTTGCATGTTGTTTCTCTGAGCTCCCTGAAAGCCAAGACAGTCTTCGGCCTTTCTTTATATCCCTGGTACTTAGAATAGTGCCTAGTAGGTCCTTAAGGAATGCTGTTTGTCTGACTCCTAAGGTATGGAGGACATTTTGCAGTTTACAAAATATTTTTCTCATGTTAGCCCTGTGGGGTACATGGTACAGATACATTCCTTTCTCGTTTTACAGATGAGTAAACTGAGGCTGGGGTCTGGGAAACCATTAACTTTAACTTCTTTGTTGAATGAGTGATGTCCTACTTGCCACCGTCCTAGAAGGCTCCTGGCCCCAGATCATCCAGGGATGTGCCCAGGGCAGAAACCAGGGATCCTGGGCTGAGACTCGGGAAGAACTAGTCCACACTGTTGACCTTGGAACGGTGGGACCTGGGACTGCAGTCCCACATCCGCCCCTGGCCCAGCCGGTTGGAAGGCGGTTTATTTCCCCAGCCTGAGCCAAACACAGCTGCCAGGGAGGCTAGGGCCTGGGGGGAGGGGGGAAGGGTGGAGGAGGAGAAGAAGCAGGAGGAGGGAGGGGCCACTTTGTTCCAATTCAAACTGACCCCCAGAGGAGATGGGGCTGGGGATCGAGGAGGTGAGGAGGGAGGGGTGGGAAGGTGGCCCCACCTGCGTGTCTGAGACACCCAGATACTGGCCCTAGGGCTTTAGAGGCCTGACTCTGAGGCAGGATTAGCACTTCCTAGTCAGCTCTCTAAGCACTTGTTCAGATTCTGCCTGGGTCTCTAAACACTGGTGAGTGGGGGAATTAGTCTTCTGATATGCAGAAGGACACCGGCTCTCTACCCTTCCCCCCATACTCCTTCCTCCCTCCAAACCTTTCAGTCCCTCTGATGATTTGGTTTAGAATGAAGCCTGCAAATTTATGCAGAATGGAAGGCAAATTAGGGAGGCCAAGTTGGTAAGGGGAGTATGAGGGCCCAGGTCTACCCTACTTCCCTCTCCTCCCCCCCTCCCCCAGCTATTTCAATTTGGTGTGACAGATCAATCTTGCCCAATTTGCCTTGCTCTTGGTCTAGACCTGGCCCACAGCCTGAGTCAACAAACCTATGGTGAAGAGTTAAGTCTCCCCTTCTTAGTCTCCCCTCCCATGACCTCTCAGAGGGAACCACCAATCCTAACAAAGTCCCACCCTATCCTCCAAAGTGCCCCATCCCCCTTTGCCCTCTTTCCTGGCTTTGTAGGAACCTTCCCATCCTGCCAAGCCCCAGTTGACCAACCCTTCTGGACAGACTTTGGGTGGGCAGTCAAAATATTACTGTCTCTAATCCTATGATCAACAAGCATTTATTAAGAACCCGGGGCCAGGTACTGAGCTCTTTACTACGGATACTAATGCAAAAGTGAGATATCCACTGCCTTCAAAGAGTTTATGTTCTGCTGAGGAGATGCAATAAGTTTTAGAAACAAAGGTTACAGGGATAAAGACTGACTCAAGATTTCATTGGTACAAGGAAGTCCCTCTGCCAATTCAAGTCACTACTTCTCTTTAATTTATAGTCTTGGAGAGTTATCTAGAGCACTTAGACGTAAGTGACTTACCCAGAATCCCACAGGAAGGTAGTTTGGTCTCAGAGTCATTTGAACTCAACTCTTCCTGATTCCCACTTGGGGCATGGGACAGGGTCGATACTAATAAATTATGAGGATCTAGAAAAGGTTCTTTAAAGAAGATGGTATTTGGCCTGAGCTTCAAAAGGAGCTGGGGATTCCAAGAGCAGGAAGTGAGCAAGAGGAGCTTGGGAGTAAGGTGGAAGCAGACAGACGTGTGCAAAGATCTGGAAGTGGGAGATGAAATTACTTTCTGGGGTGAAAGCTAGTAGGCCAGCTTGACTAAAACTAAGAATGTGTATATAAGCCTGGAAAAGTGGGCTGGAGCCAGACTGGAAAGGATTTCAAATGCTAGACAGGAGAAATTGTATTTTATCCCAGAGGCAATCTGGAGCCACAGAAACATTTAGAGCAGGGGAATGACATAGGTTCCTTTTCAGCTGTGTGGAGGATGGATTGAGAGCAATTGGGGATAGGGAGACCAATGAGGAATTTACTACAATAGTCCAGAGAAGAAATGATGAGGTTCTGAACAAGGTAATTGTGGTATGAGTAGGAAAAAAGACTTCTTAAATGGAGGGGAAGAGTAGTGTTATCCTTGTCAGAAATAGATAAGTTAGAATAAAGGATAAGTTTAAGGGAAAAGAAAATGAATTCTGTTTTGAACATGTTGAGTTTGAGGTGCTTCTGAGACATCCAAGTGGAAATGTCTAGCTTGCAATTGAAGGTTTGGGAGTGGTGAGGTAAAGGAAATCATATCATCCCAGAATGCCACAGGAAAAATGAGTCTGAGAACACAGTGCACCAAATCTGAGATGATAGAATGTTAGAGATGGAAGGCGCCTTGAACAAAGGAATGTCAGATGGTTGGGAGCAACCTTACAGACCATCTCAACTTGAGAGATGAGGAAACTGAGGCCTAGAGATTTACCCAAGGTCACACAAGTGGGTCTGTGGCTGATATGAGGTTCCCTTTAAAATCCCGCCTAGGCAAGGATCTCACACACCAAAGAATCCTGTTTCCATGGTGGCTTCCAGACCCTCCCCCAGCCCCTGCATTCCTCCTTAATTAGAACTCTCAGCCAACTCTCTCCCTCTGCTTTGTGGGTTCTCCATGGGGAATTTTTAATCCTGGCTGTGGCTTTTTACAGTGCCCCCCCACACCTCCTCCCCACACCCCACACCCCCCCAGCCCTGAACTTGTACACAAGGTGCCCAGTGCAGAGGGGGGAGTGGGCTTTCATGTAATTAAACCTCGATTCACCTTCCCAGCTCATCCAGCCCCAAAAGTGGTGACAGCCAAAAGATAATTCCCAAATCTCTTCAGGTGAACTTGATATATACTGCCTAAGAATTGCATATATTTACATATTCCAGGCATCTATCCTAAGGATACTGAATAGGTGCTCTCCTTTCATGGGATTTTAGAGAGGGAGGGTACCTTAAAGGCTCAGTCTAAACCCCACATTTTATAGTTGAAGGAACTGAGGCCCAGAGACAGGAAGTAGACTGTCCAAGTCCCAGTGAATGACTAGAAACCTGGTCTCTTGAATTCCAGTTCAGGGCTCCTTCCTCTGCACTGTATTTTCTGTCTCAGCTACCAAGGAGTTTCCTTTTCCATACTATGGGCTGGTTATAAGCCTTCTGGGTGACACAGAGTTGGCTGTCCGTCCCCCCACCCCTCTCACTTCCCAACCTCTCCTTCTCTCTGGGAAATAGAGAAGTGGAGGAGGCCTCCAGGCCCAAAATTGGATGTAGATTTTCCTGTCTCAGACGTCAGAGAGCAGTTACTTAGGTCAGATCCATAGGAAATCGGAGGTGCCTGTGCTCTTACTTGGAACTCTAATGTGTGGAAGGGAATTGGAGGAGGCCTGGGAAGCATTCTAGGGGAGAATAGATTGCCTCCCCATCATCCTTACCACTGGAGCATTACACTACAAGGAACTTCCCAATTCCCTCCTTCTGGATCACCTCCAGTAAGCATTCCCTTTGCAAATGTCAGAGGTGTTCAATCATGCCTTGTGTCATAGGCATAGAACCTGGGAGGCTGGAATCGGAAGGAACCTCAGAAGACCCCTAGTCCAGCCCATTCCTGTGCAAAAAGCCCCTTTCCAAGAGCCCCAAAAGAGTAGCCAGACAGTAGGGGCCTGAAGATCATTGAATCCACTACCTTCTGGGGCAGCCCTATCCCCTTTTCCAATAGCTCTGAACCATTAGGAAGCTTTCCTTCTCTACCACTCTTAAGACTTCTGTCTGCTCCTGCCCTCTGGAGACCAGCTGAACAAGCCTAATCCCTAGTCCATGTGATATCCCCCCTGCCCTGCCCTAACCTACCCTCTCCTCACCCTACAAAAATGACAGAACACAACGTATTAGCTAGAGCCAAAACTCAGAATGTCACTGCCAGGAGGGATCTAAGAACATAGACCATAGCATAGCACAGGTGGAGAGGGCCTTAAAGCCCATCTTGACCAACTGCAACTCAGTTTATAGAAACTGAGAGCCAGAAGGATGGTGATTTGCCCAGGGTCACACAACTTGCTATTAGAAAAGCCCTGTCTTTCTTCCAGTTTTATCAGGGAGTCAGGGAATAGGGCCTTTCTCTGTTTTCAAGTTTATGGCTTCAGAGACTCCCTAATGTCCTGTCCCAGCAGGGAGAGGTGAATTCCAGAGCCTGCCTCTTCTCCTCTCACCTGACCTGAACTCCCCTGGGACCGGAAAGGGGAGGGGGTGGGGTTTGAGACGTGTGGACCAGTTATCCTGCTGTTTGTCTTTCTTCACTGGGTGGCAGGATGGGTCACCACTGATGCTTGGCCTCCCCTAGGGCCTGGCCCCTCCCCAGTGCCTTCTCAGGCCTTGTTCCTGGAGAGCCAGTGCCAGGCTAGAGGTCCTAAGGAAGGGGGGAGGGGAGAGGCAGAGGAAGCACTCAGTGCCCCAGTCCTTCCCCTCCGGCCCCAAGGCTGATAGCTTGAGCTGCCCTGGCCTCTTCCTCCACGTACCCAGGCTCTGTGTCCTACCTCAGAACTCAGCCAAGAGCATGGCAAACATGGCCATAGACTGGGAATTGGGTGGTTATTGAGGGGATAGATGCCCAGTAGCACAGGAGAACTCAGGCAAGATGCCAAGGAGTATGTACTCAGCACTGACTATGGACTAGGCCCTCTGCAGAACTTCATGAGGAAATGAAAGGTTACTTAGGACTCTGGAGGCTCAGAGAGAGAAGAGGAACTCTCGGAGTGAGGGAGGCTCAGTGGAGGGGTTGATGACTCTTTAGAGGGACAGATAGAGAGAACACTGGGCCTGGAGTCAGGAAGATTCATCTTCATGAGGTCAAATCCAGCCTCAGACACTTACTAGCTGTGTGACCCTGGGCAAGTCACTTAACCCTGATTGCTTCAGCTCTTCACCTGTAAAATGAGCTGGAGAAGGAAATGGCAAACCACTCCAGTATCTTTGCCAAGAAAACCCCAGATGGGGTCACAGAGAGTCGGACATGACTGAGCAGCAGCAGGAGGAGGGAGGTGAGGGCTCAATTAGACAGGATCATGAATGCTTTTACTTAGACAAATACAGTAATCTCAGAGCCTCCAAGCACCCTTCAACCCCCTTGGTTGTGTCTTGAGACCCACCCCCACCCATCATGTTTTTTTGGCTTAACTGTGGCACAATCCCACCACGGGTAAATTCCATATCTTATCGATGTCCTGGTGTGGGGGGAGATAAGAGGTCTGTGCTTAACACCACCTGATGTCAGGGGATTCTTATCAGGAACAAGCGTCACCTCCTCTCCTGCTCAGGCCTAGGACACTGTGATTTCATCGATCAGCCAGCCAGCATTGAAGGGCCTCCTCCTACCACCCCTGTTCCTCAGCACTCCCCTCACTGAGGTAGGCACTGTGTAGATGAGTGGAAAAATGAGTAAGCAGCAGTCATTTCAGCCTGTGAAACCCTATCTCCAGGGTTGGACATCTATAAACTGTCCCCATTCCCCTACAGTTCTTACCTTGGACCCCTGCACCCAAATAATCATATATAGCAGCAGGCCATCCAAAATAGGGGTTTATCCTGACTCTAATACTTCTCAGCTATGTGATCATGGCCAAGTTACTGAAGTTTCCTAAACCATGGTGAGAATACTACTGAAATCATGGCAGAAACACTGGACTTAGGATCATTGACTTCCAGTAGGACAGCATATTAGAGGCCAGTGACTCCAACAGCCTTGTCTTAAAGATGAAGAAATTGAAGCTAGTAAGTGTCTGAGGCCAGAGAACTCAGAGATCTTCCTAGTGCCAAATCGAGCCCTCTACCCACAGTGCCATGTGGGTAGGCCTCTCAGTGCCCCCTCCCCCCCAACTCCCCTGCCTCACCTGGGCTTTCGTCCTGGTCTTGCCATTGACTTATTGGACATTTCCTTTCCCCTCTCTGGGCCTTACCTGTAAAGTTGGATGAGATATGAATGTCCTTTCCAGCTCTAACAATCTGTGGGTCTCCCTCTCTCATAGAGCTGCCTGTTGGGGAAAACAGTACTGGAATTCAAACCTAGGTCTTCTGACCCCCAGTTTCACCCTCCTCTCACTCAGCTATGCTTCAGGATCCCCCAATGTGAGAGGATCCTACTACAGTAGATTTGTATTCCTTGGCTCAAGGGTGTGAGGAGGGGGAGGATGGTAGCGGGAGAGAGGGGAGGGGGAAAGGGAGAACGGGGAAGAGGGTCCTCAAAGTCGGCCTGGAGTTGGGAAGAGGGGCAGTAATTCATCACTGAAAAGGGCAGTGGGATCCAGTAGAGGGAACCCTGGACTGGATTCTATCTTCTAGCTTTGCCCCAGACTGTTTTTGTGACTTGGGACCAATTACTTCCTTAACTTGTTCAGTCAAATGAAGGGATTGTACCCTATGCCCCTTAAGCTCCCTTCTTCCACTCAGGATTCTGTGATCATCTCTCCCTTCTCCCTTTCCTTATCTTCTTTAAAAGAGGCTCATAAAGTCAGACTCCATAGAAGTTTAGAACTGGAGGAGACCTGTGCTGGGCTCCAGCAAGTCTGGAGCCCTCAAAGATTTTCTTTCTCGAGTCCCCCCACCTTCTACAATGTGCTTGTCCCCACTTGACTTTAGGGTGATGAGAGCTTAAGCTACCCTCCTTCCACCTGCCACACTATTCAGAGCTCTTGGCAGAGGCCTGTCTTTTCTGCAGGGTCCCCCTACCCTGCCTGGGACTGACAGCAAAGTCACCTTGTCTGGTTCGCCGCTTCTGGAAAAAGACATGTATTGCCCCCTTGTTGTTGTTGTTATTGGTGGTGGTGCCTGTCCTTCGTTCTCAGAGAGGACCAGGACATCAGGGTGTACACGTGAATTGGATTTAAGTGAGGGTGGGCTCTGCAGATTCACCAGCCTTACTTTCTCCTCCTGAGCCCTATGGGTCTAGTAGCAAAATATAGATCAGGGTGACTAGAGATAGCCTGGGGGCGGGGAGACCTTGGCCTTTTTAAGCTAAGGTCTTTAACAGGTCTGTTTGACTGAGGCAAAGTAATAAATGAGGCTCTTTCACCTAGTTTTTTTTTTCTTTTTAAAGTTGACTTGGGAGGGGAATACCCTTAAGGGGTTTCTAGTGGTGAAAGTGGATAGTGCAGTAGTCTGAAAGAACTCAGTTCAAATCCTACCTCAGACACTAACTAGGTTCGACCCTTAGTTGCCTTATCGGTTAGATGGGGATGATAATAGCACCAGGTTGTGGTGAGATAACTCATAAGTGCTTCAGACAAACCTGAAAGAGGTGTATGACTTAGCTTATTGTCATGGTTTTATTGCCCTCTTGCCACCTACCCAAAAGCTCCCTTTGTGGTTACTTCTCAGCTCTGAATTTAGTAATCCTGTGATTTCCTCAAGGATCCTAAGATCATGGATTTAGAATTCAGAGGCACCTTAGAGACCCCCTCTTCTCCCTTTCCTGGCATTCAAGGCTGAGAGGGAGGGGTGGGGTAGTGGAGTTCCACCTCCTGCTTGGGGACTCCAGGAAAGGCAGTTGTGGAGCCCAAAAGGACTGGAAGTCAGGTGTCCTGGATTCATATCCCCCACTTCACCTACTCACTGTGGCTTTAGGCAAATCACTACCTTCTCTGGGTCTTAACAAGATGATCTGTGGGGGCCCTTCCAGCTTGGCTCCAGAGGGAGGGTAGGCGGCAGCTGGGGTGGGAGTGGGGAAGAATGGTGACAGGGGCTGGAGTGGTCAGAGAAAGGGGTCAGTTCTCATCCCAGCAGCATTTCCAATAGCTCATCTTTGCCCCCCAGCTACTAATACCTCCACCCCTGGGTCCCAGCAGGGAATCCAGGCGTTGGAGAGGGTAGCTCACATGGGCACTCTGCTGTCCTCCCCATTCCTGGCGCCCACGTCCCCAATCCTATCTTCCTCCCCCACTGGCCTAGCCCAGCTGGCACGAAGGAGAAAGGGGGTGGTGAGGGAGGCCAGAGGCTATATTAAGAACTTCTCTATTCGGGGTAAAATTGATGGGGATGAAACTGTGCTCCCTGTCATACCACTGTCCCTCCCTGACCCCCAGGAGATCTAGCCTTCAGTCACATGGGGAGAATGAACAACCAGAGAAGGAAGGGTAGGTTAATGCATCAGCTGAGAGGGCCATAAGAGAAAGGAAGACTCTTCCTGTGGGCTGAACCCTGGACTTGCCTCCCCTAGGGGCAGAGAGAGAGGGGACAATCCCAGCCTGGGCCCTGGCCCCGTCCTGGCTGACAAGCCGGAAGCTTTGGGCAATCAGGGGAGGGCAAGAAAGAAACAAATGTTAGACTGTGAGCTAGAGCTCAGGAGGAGAGGAGATCCCTGTGGGCTGGTCCTTGGGTGCATAGGACAAGTCCCAACTGCTAGACTGGCTTCCTGGGGCACTGACCAGCAGGACAGTAGGGCCTGGTGAGGCTAGTGAATCTGCACAGCCCACCCTCACTTAATCCAGTTCACTGGCATGTCATAGCATCGTGACACCCTGATGTCATGGTCCTCTTAGAGAACAAAGGACAAACAACAACAATCGCAACAAGACCTGTAAACCCAGGAGAAAGAGAGATCCCTGTGGGCTGGTCCTCGGGGACATAGGACAAGTCCCTACTGCTAGGCTGGCATCCTGGGGAGCTGACTAGGAGGGCAGTGCAGCCATTGAGGAAAGAGCAAGGGAAGAGAGGACAGGTTTGGGTCCAGCAGCCCTCAGCCCTCCATATCTGGACACAGAGGCCTTCAGCCTACATTCTAGTTTTGCCTCATATTAGAGGTGACTTCAAGCAAGACACTTCTCTTTTTCTGGCCCTCAGTCTTCTTGTCTGTGAAATGGGAAAGTTAGACTAGATAATGTTGAAGGGCCCTTTCAGTTCTGACTTGCAGTGATTCTATGCAGATAGGATTTGGATTCAGGAGACCTGGATTTGTATCACAACTCTGCTATTGAACAACATATAAGATGTTTGGAAATTCACACTACCTCTCTGGGCCTTAGTCTTTTCATCTGTAAAATGGGGGCCAGAGATAGAGGTTTCCACAGGTATGGAACACTGAACATAATGTCAAAAAATATTAATGTATCAGTTAGATTTGTTTTTTACTTTTTTCTTTTAAAAAAGTCTTTGTCATAAAGGATGACTCTCTGGGAAGGGAGAGGAGGAAGGATAACTTGGTAACGTAAAAACTAAAGATAACAATTAAATTTGTCGAAATAAATAATAATGAAATGGGGAAGAATGGGCAAGGTTCTCCCTAAGGCACCTTAGGTGAGGGCATTGGCAACTTCCCTGAATGGCTCCATCTTGGCTGCTGCCTCCACTCGCCTAAAGACATCAGAAAATCTCCTGGACTTGCTCTCTCCTCTGCCTTAGAATACAGCACTTGTGGGGGGTAGGGAAAGGGACGGGGACCCCTAATTAATACCTAGGCAGGGCCTAGAGTCTGAGGAACTGCGGAGCTCACCTGGGGCTAAGGAAAACCCCACTCCAGGTCTGAGTTGTAGATAGAGGGTTCAGCCTTGATTATATCCCCCTTTGTGGGCAGAATGCCTATCTTTTCCCTTCTCTCCTTCCCCCCCCCCCCATGCTTATATCATCCTTATCTTTCAAGGCCCAACTCAAATCCTGAGGGTATTTCCTTGGCCACTCCAGCACACAACCATCCCCACCTCCGTAATCCTATCTGATATATTTCATACAAACTATATTGGTTCTTTCTGTATGTAAATTTATTTTTTTCCTCCTGACTTGGAAGCACCAAAGAGTTAGATTTCTTCAGACAGTAAATTCTGTTAATTTTATCTTCTTAATAGTTTCTATAACCTAGAATTTCAGAGCTGGGAGAGTCCTTAGAACAGGGAATGTCAGAGCTGGGAGGGCCCTTGGAATCCAGAATGTCAGAGCTGGGAGGGTCCTTAGAACCCAGAATGTCAGAGCTGGGAGGGTCCTTAGAACCCAGAATGTCAGAGCTGGGAGGGCCCTTGGAATCCAGAATGTCAGAGCTGGGAGGGCCCTTGGAATCCAGAATGTCAGAGCTGGGAGGGCCCTTAGGACATAGGATGTCAGAGCTGGGAGGGCCCTTAGGACACAGGATGTCAGAGCTGGGAGGGCCTTAGAACAGGGAATGTCAGAGCTGGGAAATATTTCAGAATTTCTCTTATTCAAACCTCTTGTTTTCCAAATGAGGAAAACTGAACATCAAAGAGGGGGAGAGAGTTAATAGAATGGTAATAGAAATGGATCTAGAATCTAAAATTTCCTGAATCCCACTACGATACCCTTTTCCATGACTGATAAACCAGCCTACCTCTTCAAATTCCCACATCCCAGCCTAGCCCTCATCCATTCCCTCCCTCTTGGACCATTGCATCAGCTTCTCTGCCTCCTACCCTTCAGCTCCCTCTTGTACGGGGTAACAGAGTAACCTAACCGAAGCCCCACACTGTTTCACATCCCTTGGTATATCCCATGGTTATATAATGTCCACAGGAGAAAGTCACAAGTTCCTAGGATTTGTAGGTGGAAGTAAGATCATGAAACTTAGAAAAGGTAAGCACCTTAGATATCAGTGTCTTAATTCTACAGGGGAGGAAACTGAGGCTCAAAGAATTAAAATTATTTACTCATGTCCACATAACCTGTAAGTTATGAGGCAACTTGGTGGCACAATGGATAGAATGCCAGCCTTGCAATTCTTCCTCAGACACTTGTTAGCTGTGTGACCCTGAGTAAGTCACTTAAGCATCTCTGAGTTTTCGTTTCCTCTCTATAAAGACAGAAATAATAATAGCACGTGTCTTCCAGGACTGTTGTAAGAATCAAATGAGATTCCAATATTTGTAAAGCACTTTGCCAGCCTTTAAAGTGACATATAAATGCCAACTATAATTAGTAGGTGTTGGAGGTAAAATTCAAAGGCAGGGTTTCCTGACCTTAAGTACAACACTCAGAGCTCTCCTTTCTGCCTTGGTGCTTCCCATTCCCTGGCTGGAATGCCCTCCTCTGCCCCTCCACCCCCACATTCTCTTGCCAAGCCAGTTGAAATCCTATTCTTCAAATTCAATTTTGCTGTTGTAGAAATGATGAGAACCTTTGGGGAGGCAAGAGCTCCATCTCAGAGCTGGTGAGACAGGAGGAAAAACTAGGCACATATATTCTAACATCTCATAGTCAGAAAGGACTTCAGATTCAATTCTTCAATTCTTCAAATCCCAGTCGATGTCCAACCTTAAAGTACTTTATAAATGTTAACTTTTATTATTAAGAAAAAAGATAGCCCACGGGGCGGCTAGGTGGCGCAGTGAATAGAGCGCCGGCCCTGGAATCAGAAGGACCTGAGATCGGAGCCGGCCTCCAACACTTAATCCACACAAACAAAAACCTAGCCCTGTAACCTTGGGCAAGTTACTTAACCCCAATTGCCCTAAAGGGGCGGCTAGGTGGCGCAGTGAGTAAGAGCGCCGGCCTCGGAGTTGGGATGACCCGAGATCAGATCCGGCCTCAGAAAATGAGCACCCACACATAAATAATGACTAGCCGTGTAACCTTGAGCAAGTTACTTAACCCCAATTGCTTAAAAAAAAAAAAGAAAAAAAAAGAAAAAGAAAAAAGATAGCCCACCTCTTCCAGAAAGTCTCCTAGGATTCCTCCAACCAAAAGCAATCTTGCCTTCAGCGTCTTGGAGTCAATTTCTAGCTGTTTTCCCAGTTTTCCTTGTGTAGTAATTACCTGGGTCTTACCTCCACCCACACCAACACCACATATCAGCCTGACAGAAAGCTCCCTAAGAGAAGGTAGGGTGGCTCCAGACTCAGAGGAAGGGGGCCTTGAATGCCAAGTAGAAATTGGCTCTATCAGAGATTCTATAGAAGGGATTTCTACATGCTGTGGGAGGTTGGAACAGATGCCCTTTTGGGACATGGGTGGCCCTGGAGAGGAGGTATGTCTGACCATAATAGGGAAATTCTTTAGAGGTCTCTGCTGTATCCCAGTGATTTTCTGGGATAAAGATTAAATTTTGGGGTTTTTTTTTTGCTTTTTTTTTTTTTGGAGGGCAATTGGGGTTAAGTAACTTGCCCAAGGTCACAGGGCTAGGTTTTTTTGGTTTGTGTGTGTTAAGTGTCTGAGGCCGGATCCGAACTCAGGACCTTCTGACTCCAGGGCCGGTGCTTTACTCACTGGGCCACCTAGCCGCCCAACCCCCTCGTTTTATAGATAATGAAACTGAGACTCTAGGGGTAAAATACATGGGGGATAAGTATCTAAGTATCAGAACTAGTATTTGAAAGCAGACCTTCTGACTGCCCAGAGGGTAGAGTTAGGAGCAATGAGTAGGAGCTGGAAGGAGGGAGATTTAGGCTTGTTGGGAGGAAAAACTTGTTAGAGAGATAGTATTTGGATTTGGAGTCCAGAGAGAGATTCAGGTTCAAATTCTGTTCCCTGGTGCTTATTAGCTATGTGACCCTGGGCAAATCACTTAATCTTCTCTGATCTTCACTTTCCTTATCTCATAATAATACCTGTATCATCAACTTCACCAAATTCTTCAAAAGAGCCATAAGATCACATATATAAAAGATCACGAATTTTAAAGCTTTGTGCAAACGTTTGCTAATGATACCAACCTCCACAGTTGATGCTATGCAGATGTAAATCTCAAATGGCAACACTTTGAGAGATAATAGGTCCCACTTCACCTGAGGTGTTCAGCAGAGGGCTCATGACCACTCATTTTTGGGGGGAGGGAGGTGTCTACCTATCTAGCCCAGATCAGAGGTACAGATGCCACTTGGTAGCCTACCTATCCCCATAACTGGTCAGCACAGAAGCTTTGAACAGCTCTATTTCCAATCTGGGTTGGTTTGTCCCGCCCTAAGCAGCCTAGTGGTGTCCAGCTTCTCAGGGCCCACCTCATCAGCTTAGCCCTACTCCAGCTCAGAACTCCTGAGCTCAAGCCATCCCCAGTGTCAGGGATTACAGGTATGTTGCTACCACAGCTGACTCCCCAGCTTGGATGAGCACTCTTCTGGGATTCTAGGGGTAAGGGAAGAAACCTGTTAGGTGAATGTCAGACAGCACGAGGTCCTTTTTCCAACTATGAGATGTTAGAATAGGGGTGCCTAGCTTTTCCTCCTGTCTTACCAACTCTGAGATGGAGTGCTCAGCTCCCCAAAGCTTTCCATCATTTCTACAATAGCAAATCGTTCTGTCTTGTTGATTGAGAATTAATTCCACAATAGAATTAGGTCCCCTTGTCAATATTGCTATTTTTTGAAGGGTAAAATTATCATTAAGGCATTCCAAGAAATAATTAGCTGCTCTGCTGCTGGCAGAGAGCAGATAGCCCAATAATGTAGTCCCCATTCCTACTACAATAATAAGAATAATAATAAACAACAACAATAATAACAACAGTAGTAATAAAGAACATTTGTCTACTGCTTCAAGGTTTATGAAATGCCTGGTAGACATTATATAATGTGAATCTCACAACAGTTCTTTGCATGGACAGTCGGCCAAAGAAATATCAATTTGCTGAAGAAATGAATAATCTTCCTAATCTTCAGTTGTAAAGCTGTCTCTGTGATAGAAAGCAAAACTTTTTTGCCCTGACATTTAAAGGCCTTTCACAGTCTGACTACAATCTACCTTTCCATCCTTATTTCTCATTATTTACCTTTATACACTTCAAGACTAAACCAAGCTGGGCTACTAACCATTCTGTGAACAGGTTCTCCTGTCTCCCCGCAACTTGCATTTGTCTGGGCCATACCTTCTGCCATGAAACACACTGTCTCTTCAGCTCTGTCTCTCGGACTCTTCTTTTCTTTCAAGGCTCAGCTCAGAGCTACCTTCTCCATGAAGTCTTACTGTTTCCTGAGGTGTCCTCTTTCTCTTCCAAAATTTCCTAGAACACTGACTGGATCTCTTCTCCGCCTCCATCACGGTCTACCTTGGATTACATTCATGTGTGTATATGTCATATCCTCCCATCTCCAACATAAGAAACTTCAAGACAGGGGCTGTTTGATTTTTTTTTATTTTTGCGTAGTTCATTGCCCAGACCAGTGCTTTGATTTTATACAGGTTCAATTTTGGGAGTTTGTCAGTAATCATACTCTTTGGTTTGTGCCCCTACTAAATGTTTCCCTTGGGAACATCAGAATTTGACTTAGGTCTAGGTTTCACAAAAACACAGAAAAGGTTTCTTATATATATACACATATGTATAGGACAGGTATTTAAATTTATTAAAATGACAACAAAAACCCCACTTATATCCAAACCATGAAGAGTCAAGACTCCTCCACTTCCCTCTCAGGTGGACTTCTACCTTTTCCAGAAATCTATAGCCATCCAGACTATATTACCCTAAGTGGGTGGCCAGAGTGAAGCAATCTACCCAGACTGATGATCACTTTTTAGTCCCAAAGTGTCCTAGAGAATCAGTTCTTTCCCTCACATCTTCAAATTTATAACCTAGTCCAAGGCATAGTATCTTGACATAAAAAAGTTTATCTTATTTTTATTGATATCTTTTGTTTTTACATTTCCCTCCTTTCTAAATATATCCCTCTTTCTCCCCTCTGCCAAGAGGCCATCATTTGTAACAAAGAATAATAAAAGGGAAGAAATTAGCACCACAAAACTATTGACTGGGCATAACAGTATATGCAATATTCCCAACTCATCATCATTCAGCTCTGACCTGTCCAAAGGTCTTAGTTATTATCATTGCATAATATCCAGTTTTAGGACGTTGTTGTCACTGTTTTAAATGTATCATTTTGTAGCCATTGTGTTTGCTGTTTTCCGGATTCTGCTTAACTTTGCATGTGTTTGTGTATTTTCCTGTGCTCCTCAGAATTCTTCATATTTGCTGTTTCTTTTAACACAGTAATATTCGATTACATTCAGATCTCACAATTTCCTTAGCTGTCCCCCAGTGGATGGAATCTACTTTTGTGCTTCCAGTTTTTTGCTGTTACAAAAGGTGCTGGTATATTTTAGTGTATACGGAATCTTTCTTTCTTGTCTCTGACCTCCACACATAGTATCCTAACAAATATTTGTTGAATTTGAATTTGTTGACTGGTTTGATTACATTGGAAACTCCTTGTGGGCATGCACTCTGTTTTTCATCCTTGTTTTTTTCACCCTATCATCTAGCATAGTGCCTTGCACATAGAAGGTCCTTAATAAATGTTTGTTGAATCAAAAAATGAGAAGAAAAGAGGGAAATGAGATGGGTGGAGAGAGGAGAGGTGAGAAATGAAAACAGCATATGTAGGAGATCTGTTATAGAAATTCTTCATTCTACCTGTGTGCAGGGTCAATCCTCCAGCAAGGTGTTGGGCACCCAGCTCATTCCTGGGCTTAATGCTTCTGCCACATGCCCACTCCTTCTTAAGGAGTGAGGAAGCTTGATATAATAGTAGTACTACTACTAGTAGTAATAACAACTAGCAGTTAAGGTTTGCAAAGCACTTTACTTAATTGCAAGAGCCCTGAACTGAGTATCAGTAGACCTACCTGGGTTTGAGTTTCCATTGTGTTCCTAACTTGCTTTGTTTAAGTTTCCTTCCCCCCCCCCCCTCAGTTTATCTAACTATAAAATGAAGTGGTTGGCCTAAATGATTTTTTTATAGCTCTAGCATTCTATATTTTACTTTCAAAAATCTCTTTTCCTTCTGATATTCCATAGTCAAAGATGCCTTCCAATTCTGACACTCTGTATTCTATGTTCTAAGGATCCTTTCAGCTCTGACATTCTGTGTCTTACGTTCTCAGGGCCCTTCTGGCTTCAGTGTTCTGTGTTCTATGTTCTCAGTGTCCTTTTAGTTCTGACATTCTGTGTTCCATATTCCAAGGGCCCTTATAGCTCTGAGATTCTGTGTTCTGTGTTCAGCCCTTTTGTTGTGATATCTTGTGTTGTAAAGGCCTTCCCAACTCTGACATTGTGTTCTCTGTACTAAGAATCATCCCAGCTCTGACATTCTGTGTTCTCTGATTCCAGGATGAGTTCCACCCATTTATTGAGGCCTTGCTGCCCCATGTCCGAGCGTTTGCCTACACCTGGTTCAACCTACAAGCTCGGAAACGCAAGTACTTCAAGAAGCATGAGAAACGCATGACAAAGGACGAGGAGCGGGCAGTGAAGGATGAGCTGTTGGGGGAGAAGCCTGAGGTCAAGCAGAAGTGGGCCTCCCGCCTCCTGGCCAAGCTGCGCAAGGACATCCGGCCCGAGTGCCGAGAGGACTTCGTCCTAGCCATCACAGGCAAGAAGCCTCCAGGATGCGTCCTCTCAAACCCAGACCAGAAGGGCAAGATGAGGAGAATCGACTGCCTGCGCCAGGCAGACAAGGTGTGGCGGCTTGACCTCGTCATGGTCATCCTCTTCAAGGGCATCCCCCTGGAGAGCACCGATGGGGAGCGGCTGGTCAAAGCTGCCCAGTGTGGTCACCCTGTGCTTTGTGTCCAGCCCCATCACATCAGTGTCTCAGTGAAGGAGCTTGACCTGTACCTGGCCTATTTCATCAGAGAGAGAGGTAGGGAAGAGATCCACCTATGGGGTCACACAGAGTATGTATGTGTGTATGTGTGTGTGTGTGTGTGTGTGTGTGTGTGTGTGTGTGTGTGTGCTGGGGGTGGGGAACAGCACAACCTTGTTAACATTGGAAACAGGGCCTAGGACTTTGCCAAGGCCTATGATATGGAGATAGATGCTTTTCCTTAAGGGTGTTCTCAGTTTAAGGAGACATGGAGCTTGCCTCCAGGGAACCCCTCCCCCAGTTTGAGAAGGAAGATGCCACCCCTGCCCTGAGGGAGCCCCCAGTCTTAGAAGCCAGCACAAATATGAGAACTGTAACTAGGAATTATTGCAGCCAGGACAAATTAATTTGTGGAAAAGGGAGGACAGCAATTGCTATAGGAAAAAAAAAGGTAGCTCATTCAAAGCAACAAGCATTTATTTAGTGCTTACTGTGTGCCAGACATTGTGCTAAATATTTGGGTTACAAAGAAAGGCAAAAACAGGTCCTATCCTAATAGGGGCAGGGCATGGACAATGTGCAAACTAGGAACAAACAATATTATTATACAGGATAAACTGGAGTTCATCTGAGAGGGAAGATGCTAATTAAGGGGGATCAAGAAAGACTTCTTGCAGAAGGTTGGATTTTATTTGGGCCCTGAAGGAATCCAGGAGGTGGAGATGAGGAGGGAATGAGTTCCAGGCATGAGGAACAGACAATGAAAAGTTCATGGAATTGGGAGACGGGATGTGCTGTGGGAGGAATGGCAAGGTCAGTGTCCTGGATTGAAAAGAATGTGGAGGGGAATAAGGCCTAAGAAGACCGGAAAGATAGGAAGGGGACAGGTTAAGAAGGACTTCAGAAGGCATCCTGGAGGTAATAGGGAGCTTTGGAGATTATTCATTGGGAGTGTTATATGGTCAGAACTAATTAAGGGGGATCAAGGATTCTTAGAGGTTCTGGCCCTTGCCCTAAAGGAAGCTGGAGAGAAGGGGGGCCCAGGACAGGGATGCCATAGAGATGGGGGACAGCCAGGGCAAGTCCTGCCTTGCGGTATCATGGGCTATGGTGGAATATGGTGAGGCCAAGTGGAGGGATAATGGACACTGTGGAAAGTATGTGCTCACACAGAATATTGGTATCCAGAGGTAATTCCCCATTTGTTCCATGTTGGTTATAGCTCTGCATAGCAAGTACATAAAGGAACAAGACATGAGACCAAAGTCAATAGGGGATGGACCCAGCAGAGTGGTTCTACATGCTGGTGGGACTGAGTGACTAGATCTGGTAGATCAGGGTGAATATGGGGCAGCTTCTAGGAGAAGGGAGGTGGGTTTTTGGTTTTTTGCTTTTTTGGAGGGGTAAGGTAGGGCAGTTGGGGTTAAGTGACTGGCCCAAGGTCACATGGCTAGTTTTTGTGTTAGGTGTCTGAGGCTGGATTTGAACTCAGGTCCTCCTGACTCCAGGGCTTGTGCTCTATTCATTGTGCCACTTAGCCACCCCAGAGAAGGAAAGTCTTGAGAAGAATCTGGTGGAGAAGAGGAATGAGGGAACAGAGTAGAAGGTCCCCTGAGGTCCTTCTGAATCTTCTGTGCCCTAGGAATCCTCCTACAGTTTGAACAATGGCCAGAAGGTAGGACCAGTTCCCACCCTCTCCCTCAAGGACAGACAGACCAAGGCTTCCTGGGGTCCGGAAAAGCATCTTTAAAGTCCTTAAGGGAAGGGAAAGGGAGTAAAGATATAGACCTTGAGTCTTGGAACTGACTCTCTGGTCTCAGGGGCTGGAGGGGGAAGTTTGAGGCCCCAGGCCAGAAGCTACATAGAATCATGGAAAGAACCATGGCATGTTAGTACCTGGGTGGTATAGTGGATAGGGTACAAGAATTAGAGTCAAGAAGAGCTGAGTTCAAATCCTGTCTCAGCCACTTACTGTGTGTCTGGAGAGGTGACAACTTTTTTCAGCTTCAGTTTCCTCATCTGTGGTGTTGTTCAGTTGTTTTTAATCATGTCCAACTCTTTGTGACTCCATTTGGCGTTTTCTTGGCAAAGGTACTGGAATGGTTTGCCGTTTCCTTCTCTAGCTCATTTTATAGATGAGGAAACAGGGTTAAGTGACTTGCTCAGGGTCACACAGCTAGATGTGTATGAGGCCAGATTTGAACTCAGGAAGATGAGTCTTCCTGACTCCAGACCTGGCACTCTATCCCCTGTGCTACCTAGCTGCCCAGTGCTCATCTGTAAAATGGGGCTAATATAATGTCATCTACCTGTTAGGGTTGTTGAGCAGATCAAATGAAATAACATACGTAAAGTACTTTGTAAACCTTAAAGTGCTATCTAAATGCTAGCTGTTATTAATAACCGTTACTAAGAGGTAAACAAGCAAGGTTCTAGTTTCAACTCTGCTGGCAACTTTCCATGTGACCTTGGACAAGTCCTTTCCCCTATGGCTCTCTGCGTCCTTATTTGTTAGATGAGAGAGTTGGTCTTAGTTGTTTCTAAGACTCTGTGTTGCATATTCCCATGCTCTATGAAGAGTTATAGACAACGTGTGCTCTGGACAAGAAGATCCAAGAAAGCTTCCAAGAGTGGATGATCCTGGAAGGAGGCCTCAGTGACCAATGCAGATAAGGAGACCTGGGAGCTGGAATTGGGGAGCTTAGTCAAGGCTGGTTCTCTGAAGATGGAGGCACAGTCAGTCTGTCATCAGAACTGTCTGTGAAGCCTCTGCAGGTTGGTGAGACCTTTCAGGGTTGGCCTTTTGCTAGTGTGGCCTTTGAGAATTCAGGGTCACCCTTACACCACACAGGACAGAAGGAGATGTTAGTAGAGGATATGTACTTGTACCCATTGACTCTCCAGTCACACAGACCTAACATACTTCACCCAAACCCACCTCCCCTAAGTCTGCTTACAAAGGCACACAGGTACCAAATGTGTTAGGTGAAATTACCCAATACACAGACACCTGTCAGACATGATCTAGACACCATCATCCAACTGGGGGATAAGTATACAAAGACACATATCTGCCTTATCTTCTGATCAGAAGTGGAAATAGATACCCCTCAAGACTGCTTTCAGAGAAGGAGCTATGGGTAGGCACACACACACACACACACACACACACACACACCAGACCAGAGTCTAGGCCAGAGAGTTAGACATTAGAATTCAGCTCAGATCCCAGGCTTTCACTGATGGAATTGAGGACAGAAGTAGGGATACAAGTAGGCAAGGATGTAAAAAACAGGCAGAGAGGAATTGAGGTTAGAAGGGAGAGGAAGAAGGAAGGGGGAAGAGTGATTTTAAAAGGGAGAAAGAGGGGGGAAGATGAATATGGGAATGAAGAAGAGAGACAGGAAGAGAGAGACAGAAACAGAAAGAGAGAGCAGCAGTTAGAGGACTTGGGTTTGAATCCTGCCTCTGCTATCTGGGTGACCTTGGACAAGTCATTTAATTGCCATCTGCCTCATTTTCCTTATCTGTAAAATGAGGGGATTGAGTGATCCCCTCAATCAGTGATCTTTAAGGTCCCTTCCAGGTCTAAATCTATGAGAGGCCATAAAAACCCCTTTTTCTGGGACATGACACCCTGCTCCACATCTCACTCAGGCTACCGTGATGCCAGAGCAGAACTGGGCTTTTTTTCAGAAAGTGGCGGGCCAGAAGAAAGGAGAACTCAATCCAGGCTGACTGCTTTGGTGTTACAGAGAGGTGTAGAGACTGTATTTTGTGAAAGAAATGTCTATTTTTTTAGACACCAAAAAAGAGGTCCTTTAAAAAGGTCCTGGGTTTGTTTCTAGGTGTGGGGAACAGGTATTCAAAAAGAGAGGAGCCCCCAAAGCACTTTCCATTTTGTGAGTTAGGCAATGTGATATTTTTCTAATTTTTTCACGTGGAGAAACTGAGACTCAGGGAAGCTGTGGTTTGCCTATGATAACAGAGCTAGTAAAAATGCCAGAATCAGGGTTCAAGCCCAAGTCTCCTAGATCTAGTGCAGCACTCTTTCCACTCTGCCTTTCAGAAGCAGAAATAGTGAGGAGGGACAGAAGGGTAGGGTGAAGAGGGTGAGGAGGGGGGCCCTTTATGCTTGGAGATCTCAGTCAGCCCAGAGATAGATCCCCGAAGTCCCTGCTGCCTGGAAGCCCTCAGCCTCCTCCCCTCCTCCCACGCTTCCCTGACCTTGACCTACCCCCACCCCCCCAGTGTCTGGGTCCAGGCTTCAGAGTCACCTGATCTGTCTAATTGGTAACAAACTCTGGGCTGTAAATACTCCTGGTGATAAGACCTTCTTAGCTTGTCACTTTCCCTGAGCTGAGCTGACCAGCTGTTAAGGAGGCTGGGGGACTGTTTAAGGTAGACCAGGCTGAGAGGAGGCCCAGGGGACTTTGCAGAAGGCATCCAGGACAGGGCCCTGGTGACCCCAGGCTAAATGCCCTGGGGAGCCACGGGGTGGGTGGAAGAGGGGGTATATTATTCATCTGAGACGACAAGGAGATTGTTTTTATGAGAGGAATTTTCAGCAAGCTAAATTGACAGGAAGATAATGAATAAAAAAAGAGGAAATATTTTCTGTGAAGGACTCAACTAGGAACAGGAGTAACCCAATCAAAAGACTCAAGGCACTGAGGAGAGACCCTCTGTGCTGGTCAGAGCCAGCTGTGTCCCCCATTTACCCTGACAGAAGGACAGAGGAATGAATGGGCCTTTCCCCTCAGCAGGACAGACTGAGGCTAGAAAGATAACAAAAGCCTCCCAAAGAGTGAGGGAAGCCACTTAATAAATGTTTATCGAATTGAACTGAATGAATCCCTTTCCCTAAGACAGATCTTTCCCCAAGTGAACCTAGAAGTATCTCTAAGCCAGTGGCTCTCAAGAGGTAGAGACCAGTTTGACTGGAGCCGATGGTACTGTTAGGAGATCAGGGGAGTTAAAAATGTGACCAGATCATGGAGGGCTTTTGAATACCAGGATGAGGAGTTGAATTTTTCTCCTGTGAACAGTGGGAGCCATGGAAGGTATTAGAGCAGGGGAAGTATTTGACCAGAACTAGGTTTTGGAAGAAATGATTCTGAAAGTCTGAGCCAGAGGAATGGAAAGGGGAAGAGAGTAGATGCTGATTAGATTGGAGTCAGAACATAATTTACTCTGGAACTGAAAATAAATAAAATGTTAGAGCTGGAAAATGCTCTAGGACTTTGAGTAGGTATCTGGAGGCCTGGACTCTAGACCTGCCTTTGTCTCTGCTTCTGCCTCCCTCTATCACCTTGGGCAAATCACTGTTCATCCCTAGGACTCACCTCAAAGTCTCTTAGGCCTAATATACTATGAACTCAAGACCAGTGGGTCAGACTCCCTCATTTCACCTGTTGGAAAACCGAGGTCCCCAAAGAAGGGACTTGCCCAAGGGCACACAGCAAGTTAATGACAAAACCAGGACTGGAAAGGCAGGTGTTCTGACTCCCAGAGCACCTCTTGCCTTTCTTCCCAGCTTCCACAGTTGGGCATGTTTGGAGTCCCTCTGAAAGTCTCTCCTCCAGATTTCCCCTCCTGCCCCAGATATCTCCCACTACTCCCACCACTTCTGGCTGTGCAGTCTGGAGCTAGGGGGCCTGGGGAGAGAGAACAAACTGTTCCCTCAGGGAACGGTTTGGGTCAGTGCGTGGCCGAGGGAACAAAACCCTTTCTTCTCTTCACCCTGGGCTGACTATTCAAATGCCCCAGAACTTCTCAGACAGCAGTAGGGATTTGGGTTAGCTCTCACAGACTTGGCAAATGTTTTCATAAGATGAACCCCCACTTCTATTGAGTGTTTGGGTTTACCAGATGCTTTTTTGGCAACGGCCTCATGAGATGAGCAGGGCAAGTGTTTTTAGCCCACTTTTTACTAAGGAAGCTGAGATTCAGAACAGGCAGGTCACTGGCCTGGGACCCAGGAGGATGACTGGGGGGAATCTGGAGCAGAGGACAGAAGACAGGGCCTATTCCTGCCACCAAAGGGTTATTGGGTCCAGGTTGAGGGGGAGGATTGGGCTGGTTGGAGTGGCTGAGAAGGCCAAGGGCTTGTTAAGATGCAGCCTCTGTTGTTCCCCCACTTTATCAATCTGGAACTTGTCTCTGGCAGCTCCCGCCTGCATCCTTCCCTCCCTTCTTCCCCCCTCCCCCCACATACAGGAGGCACCACCTCAGAGCTGAGCTGATAAAATTTTGAAGAGAGTTTTTTGCTGGTGTCAGCACAATTTCCCAGCCGGCCGCTCCCCCGCTCCCCCATCCCCAGCTCCCTGCTCCCTCCCCTGCTGCTGGAGCCTGGGGGCCCTTAGCCCTCACCCTATTCCTGGTCTCTCAGGAGGCCTCTCTGGGGTCTCCACTCTCACCTAGCATGTCCCCACTCTTCTCCCTCCCTCCTCCCTTCTTTCTTTCCCTCTCTTCTTTCTTATGATAAGAAACACAGCACAAAATGCTTAAGCATCCTGAACTATCAAAAGACCTGGATTCTAGTCCTGGTTCTGACCCAGATTCACTATGTGCTCTTGGACAACTCTCATTCTCTCTCTGAGCCTCTGTTTACTCATCTGTAAAATGATAGGGACTTAATAGTCCCTAGGAGGCCTTCTAGCTCAAAGTTCTGTCCTCTCATTCCTATTGTACTATTCTAGCAAACTCTCCCAGCACCCCAGGGCTGTTTACTTGGGTCCCATCCTCAATTTCGCTTGCAAAATAGTGTGGGCACTCTGCCCTAGCTTTTGCTTTGTGGAGAGGGATAAATGGTAGAAAACATCCAAATACTCTGTGGCCTGGGGTGTTACTGCCAGTCACTCAGTCAGGAAACATGTATTAAGCACCTACTATGTACCAGGTTCTGTACTAGGCACTAGTAATAACAATAATAATAACAGTAAGACATCAGAGCTAGGATGGGCACCTTAGTCAGAACTGGAATGGTCTTTAAAATATAAAGCTGCCTGAGCTAGAAGGCAACCTAAAGACCACCTATTTAAAGCCTGTCAACCTAAAGACCACCTATTTAAAGCACTGAACAGAGGCCCAGAGAGGTGATGTAAGCTGCCCAAAGTCACACAGTGAGTCAGTGTCAAGGCTGGGACTAGAAATGAGGCAGGCTGGCTCTCAAACTGTCTTACACTTAAACTCTTTTTTAGCTACATCGAACTGCCTCTCAAAGAAGTAAGGGAAGGATATACCAATTGGGGTTGGGGGGGGTGGGAGGAACCTAGCCACCTCTCAGGGCATCTGGCATTAATAAGGACTGGGTTCTGGCTGTTACCGCTCTCCTCAGTTTCATGATTGATGGTAGTAGAAGGGGGAGGCCTGGGCCAAGCCCAGAGGCTTCCTCCCTCTGCCCACTGCAGCCCCCACCCTCGTCTGCTTCTTGAGGGTTGGTGGGGGTGGGGGTAAGCTACCTCCGTGGTAATAAGACAGGGAGGCTGGTGGGAGGATTGGACACAGGGCCTAGGCAAGAAGACATAATAGATAATATTATAATACATACATAATAATACAGTGGGATCTCTTCCATTTGTCTAGTAATTTCTACCTAAATGATAGAATGTTAGAGCTAGAAGGGCCCTTAGAACCTAGAAAAATAGACATGGGAGTGCCTTCTGAACATGGAAGGCAAAGGCTTGGAAAGAACCCTGGTGATATGTCTGATCCGCTCATCTTACAAATGGAGGGACTGAGGCTCAACAGGGACAAAGGGATTCTCCTAAAGTCACATATACAAGTCAGTAATTCAGCCAGGACTGAAGCCCAGTCTCCTGACTTCCTCTCCAGGGCCCTTCTCCCACACCATTCTGGCTCTCGCCTTTCCCCTAACTCTACCTGCCACATGAGATAGAGGCCATTCATCAGGACCCCTTAGAAGGTGAGTCAGGGGAGAAGACAATTTCTAGCTCTGCCTCGGACTCCCTATGGGACCTTAGCTAATCAGATTCCACGGAATGAACATTTATTACATGCATAGCAATTGAATGATCATTAGCTCATGTAAGACAGTATGCAGTATACTGAGGGTGCCCTCACAGAGCTTGCATTCTACTGGAGTGGATACACAGAAGGGAAAAAAATGTACAAAGTGATTTCAAGGAGAGAATGGTAAAGGGTGGGCAGAGACTGAAAAAGGTCTCATGTAAGGTAGGTGTTGTCAGGTAGTATCTGACTGAGCTTTGAAGAAAGTGTGGAGATTCTGTAGGAGGAGGGGAGAAGGAAGGAAGGAAAGAAGGAAGGACAGAAAGAAGGAGAAAGGGAGGGAGGGAGGAAGGAAGGAAGGAAGGTAGAATAAATAAGAGGGACATTCCATATGAGGTGTACCACTTGAGCAAAGGTATAGAGGTAGGGAAATTGTAATGTTGTGTTTGATTTAGCAGTAACAAGGAGGTGGGTAAGATCCTTCTTATGCCTGAGCCTCAGTTTCCTCTCTGGTTCAGTTGGGGGTAATAACCTCAGGCTGCCTGAGGAGGCTGTGGTGAAGAGCAAAAGCAACCTTGGTTGGGAAAGGGCCCTTTACAGATTTCAGTGTACACTATTAAAAGAGATTGTGCTAAGGGCCCTAGGAGGACCCTGGCTTGGGGGACCAGAGCCACTGACTTCACTGACTGTGGTATAAGACTCCCATTTCCATAAAGGGGAAACATGGAGTAATAGGGAAAATGCTTTCAGCAGAAGGTGAGACCCTAGCGTGACTTGAGACAGTATGGAGGTGGTAGAAAGAGTGCTGGATTTGGAAACCTGAGTTAAAACACCAGATCTGACACTGCCTGTGTGACCAACTTGCTTAGCATTTCTGGCCTCAGTTGGCTCACCTGTAAAACTAGGGGATTGATTTAGATGACGATTCAGTGCCTGAAGAGGCATACTCAGGACACTTTAGACAATGGTAAGTGTCTGAGCCTCAGTTTTCTTACCTGAAAAAGAGTATCTGTCCTACCTACTCACTACGAGTTGCTGTTGTGGGGATTCAAAGAAGCGATATAAAGGCAAAGTGCTGTATCACTGCCGTGATCTCCTTTCTGAAGGACAACTCAATGAGGTAGGAAAGGGCCACTTGGAAAGAGTAGGAAGGGACTGCCTGGAGGAAGAATGTGAAGCTCATGGGCTGAAGAGAATGCTGTGGAGGGCAATAGGGCATCAGGGTTTGGGAATTGGAAAGAACCTCAGGGGGTCATTTCTTTACCTCCCTTATTTTACAAATGGGGAAACTGAAACCAATAGAGGTTAGGTGACTTGCATAAGATCACACAGGTGGTAGGTTCTGGGGCAGAATTTGAACACAGGACCTCTGGCTCGAGAGTGGGTGCACATTGCCCTAAACCACACTTGTGGGGGGGCTGAGGGAAGTTCAGACATCAGGAGGGGAAGTCTGTGCCTACTGGGAGCTGGCTCCACCATCATCCCGTTCCTTTTCCTGGGCCTGGGGGAGGGAACCTTGGAAACAGTCCATCTGGCTCCAGGGTGGGCTGGGAGAAGGGGTTCAGTTGAAGACTGGGGCGTGGAGGGGCTGTGGCAGACGCTTCTGTGGCTTCCTGGCTCCTGGGCCGGGCGGGGAGGTCGCTGATGAAAGTCAAAACCCTTGCGGTGTAATGGTAATCAATTTCTCCCGATCGATGTGCTGGGACCGACCTCCGGAGCCGAGGGGGGAGGCGGGGTGCACCAGAGCACACACTCCCACGTTCACACACACATACTCACACAAGCTCGCGCCCGCCACTGCATCAGGGCGGCTCAATTTCCCTTCCCCGTGTTGCTGACTCGGCGGGTTTGCCAGGGAGCAGTGGGAAGCTAGGCAGGGGCTTCAGGGAGCACCAACCCCGCTATTGTAGACCTCCTCACCCTTCAAGGCGCAGTTCAGATGGCCCCTCTTTCAGGAAGCCTTCCCTGATCCTGTCTCCTTCCCTAACCCCAGTATTTCCATGTTCCCCAACAGGATCCCCACCCCAACACTTGGTTTCCCCTGGCCCTTTTCACTCTCCGACTTGTGTAGTTTCCTCAAGGCAAGGGCATTTTCATGCTTCCTTTCCCCAAAATGTGTGGAGTAGTGGATAGAGAGTTAACCTCAAACTCAGGAAGATCTGGATTTAAGCCCTGAGACCTACTGACAAGTGATCCTGGCAAGTCACTTAACCACTTCAGGTCCGTAGGCCATCAGCTCTCAAAGTACACTACAAGAAACTCTGGGAGTCCCTGAGACCCTTTCAGGGCCTCAGTGAGGGCAGAGCTATTTTCATGATAATACTAAGATGTTTTAATTTCCAGTGAAGCAAATATTTGAAGATAAAGCCCACTTAAACAAAAACTCTTAGGGGTGAGGGGAAGACTTGTCAATACTTTTTAAGAGTAAAAAGAGGTCCTGAGACCCAAAAGTTTGAGACCCACTACTCTAGAAAACTCTCCAAGATGAGAAGGTGCTGGCCTGCATTGGTACAGAAAGTTGTCCCTCATGTCAGTGAAATCACAGATTCATGCACAGGGTAGATGCTTAAGAAATGGTTGTTGGATGGAGGGATCATGGATGAGTAGTTCTGGACCCTTGTCTGTCACCCTAATAAACTGTAAACTCCCTGAGGGCAAAGATCAAATTATTCTTGACTTTTCCCTTAATTCCCAAGGGCCTAGAATCAGTTCTATATAGAATAGGCATCTTTATAGTAAGTATTTCTTGAATGAACGAATGAGAGAGTGAGTGAATAAATGAATGAATGAATGATGGAAAGGCAACAGCCCAGCAGAGACAAGTAAATGGACAAGTGAAGATACAGGTGTGCCCAGGTTCAGTCAGTCAACAGGTATTTATTATGAAGTACTTACCCATGGACTAGGCACTATACACGGTACATATAGTACCAAAAAGGCAAAATCTTTGTCCTTTCCCTCAGAGAGCTTGTGTTCTTATAGGGGAAAAATTGAGTAAATAACTTATGTGCACAGAACATATATGCAACGCAGAAGCCAGGTAATCTCAGAGAAGAGGCACTAGGAGACAAACCAGAAGAGCCAAGAGGTGAAGGTGAGGAGGGAGATCAGCCTAGGAATAGGCACAGCCAGTGCAAAGGTATAGAGGTGGGATGCTCAGGTAGACACAGAGACAGGTAGAAGATGTAAGTAAAACCACAGGTGTAGTCATATATAAATAGAGATCATGGGATCAGAGGATTTGCAAGCTCTAAGGGACCTTCAACGGATCACCTGGTCCAATTCCCTCTTTTTACAGAGGAGGATCAAACTGACAGAGACAGGCAGAGAGATAAGACAAGCTGAATCTAGCTCTGGATCCTGTTAGGGTCATAGCAGTAATGCAATGGTGAAGGGAAATGCAGCAGGGTCCAAGGGAAGAGCCTTTAGACTCAAAATCAACCAACCTAGGTTCAAGGCCTGGCTGAGCCACTAACAAATTGTATGCTTTGGGTAAGCCTATTTTTCTCTCTGGGCCTCAGTTTCCCCACTTGTAAAGGGAGAAAGTCAGAACAGATCATCTTTAAAACTTCTTCCAGCTCTAACCACCTGTGATTCTACAGGGCTGTGGTGTGGAAATGTTGTCTGTGTGTGTCTGAAGGTGCCCTGGGATGGCCTTTGTGGGTTTGTGGGTCACCTAGTCCAACCCTGGCTGTGTGTGTCTGAGGGTGCACTGGGATGGCCTGTGTGGGTTTATGGGTCACCTAGTCCAACCCTTTCTTTTGTAGATGAAGAAAGTAGGGAGCATGGAAGTCAAATGGCTTCTTTCAGGTCACACAGCTACCAAGTGGGGTATTTGAGTGGGGTCCTTTGGTTCAGAATTCGGCCTTCTTTCCACTGTATCAGGCTGCCTCCTGATACTTAGTGAACTTCTGTTACTACCGGGAGGCATGGGTGTGTACAATAGTTTCACTCGTGTAAGTTTGTGTTTGCATGTGAGAAAAAGGGAGAAATATACTGGTATAGACATGTATGAAGAGGTGAGTTAGTGGCCATGGTGAGAAGTTGGGGCAGGTTGTTTGGGGAGAGCAGGGCCTTTACATGTGGTGAATTCAGGGATGGGAGTGAAGCATGTCTTGGGGTCTGTTCTGAGGGGATGGGGGTAGTGCTATGAGACAAGTCTGGAAGTAGGGGAACAATAATCTGTAAGGGAGGAGGGATGAGAGATCCCATACTCAGGCTTCCTACCCTGCCTAGCTAGGAAACCCTGGGGAGAGGAGATGGTGTGGGGAGGCTTGGCTAACCCCAGTAAAGGCAAAACTCAGCCGTTAGCTAAGAGCCCTGGCCCAGCCTACAGGGACAAGAGGTCTTCCCCTGAACTTGAACTCCAGATGTGTCTGGGCTGACGGGAAGTGGGGGCTGGGAGGAGCAAGTAAGAGAGAGAGAGACAGAGAGAGACAGAGACAGAGACAGACAGAGAGAGACAGAGAGAGAGAGAGAGACAGAGACAGAGACAGACAGACAGACAGACAAAGACAGAGAAAGACAGAGACAGAGACAGAGACAGACAGAGAGAGAGACAGAGACAGAGAGAGACAGAGAAAGAGAGAGACAAAGAGATAGAGAGAGAGAGAGAGAGAGAGAGAGAGAGAGAGAGAGAGAGAGAGAGAGAGCACGAGCCTGCTAGCTGGCTCTTAACCTCTTCCCTTCCCCCCATAGGCCTTCCCTGAGAAATCCAAACCCTGAGAGATGCCAGCGGCGGCGGCAGGGGGGAGGGGCAGGAGGGAGGGGGTGCCAGCACTGGGCTCAGCCGCATCTGCCTCCCGTCAGCCGGCTGCCAGCGCAGCCAGATGGCCTCCATCTGCCCAGCACACTGTGCCCAGCCTCCTGTGCCCATTCTTCCTTCTGTCTCTGTCTATGCCAGACTCCCAAGCGGGGAGTCGGTGGGAGGATGAGAAGGGGGATGGGGGTCGCCTCCCAGAAAGGCTAGATCGGTATACTAGGGCCATGAGGATGGTTTGAGGGTGGGGAGGCTGCCCTGGAGGGGCCGACAGGGGCTGGCCTGAGCTGGGGATGAATACCAGCTGTGGATAATTGTTTGAGTCTCTCAACAGGGTTGGGGAGCTGAGGGGAGAAGTCCCAGGCCAGGTGACAGGATACACATATAGGGGGTGTTGTGTCTTTCTTTACCTTAGTGGGATATATGCCACAGAGCTGGGTACAGAACAGGAGAAGAGGAAGCAGCACAGAGGCCTGGAAGGAGTTGCTGCCACTAGAATCAGAGAATTGTCTTATAGTCCTGGCTTTGTTGCCACTTTCTAACTGGGGGAATATGGGCTCTGAACTTCGAGTTTGATTATTGGTAAAATGGGAATAATTATTTGTGAACTAGTGAGAGTTATTAGCTATTATCAATATCATAGTATGACTTCTAGGATAGAAGGTAACACAGGAGAAAGGAATCTTTGGAATCTGAGAGCCCAGGTTCAAATCCTGCTTCTGATACTACCTATTTAAACCAGTCACTCAGCCTCTCTGGGCCTGAGTTTTCTCATTTGTGAAATGAAGGGAAGAAGTCATCTAAGGTCCATCTGAAGTGAAACCCCTTTTACAGATGTGGAAACGGAGACTTTGTCCAAGGTCTCACAGCAGGTCAGTATCAAGGTCAGGCCTCAGATCCAGCCAGATCTTTTGACTCTCAGACATTCCCCAGTTTATCAAATAAGGTAGCTTCCTGCCTTTCATGTCTAAGAGGAGGGTTTCCTAAGCAAGAGGCTAAGAGGAGGGTCTCTGGCCAAGGAAAGGGGTAAACTTGGTTCTCTTACCCAAGTCTGCCCCCACTGCCTGGACCCAGAATAAAAACTGACTGAGCACCCCTCATCCCTGTCTGTTTCCTGTTTCTGCTGTTATGTGTTGGAACCACTGGCTGTGGTCTGGTCTGGAGAGCAAGGAAACTTCCTGAATCAATCTGCCAGTGACCTTGAGTGTCTCCGTCTTCCCTAGGCCTAGTGTTTGGTGTGGGAAAAGGCCCAGACTAGAGGGGCCTGGGAGGAGCCCTAGCTCTTGGCTGCAGTGGCTTCAGGCCTCGCCAAGGGGATAGCCTTGATTGTCTCCCAAACAAAAACACAGGCACACACACACACACACACACACACACACACACACCCCCTCCCTAGGGTGGTGCAAAGAACCTCACATTTATTTATACACCACTCTACAACTCCAAGCATTCACACCCATTCCCTCTTTCCTCTGAGTCTTGCCATGGCCCCATGAGGTCTACAGACCCAGGGTTATCAACCTTATTTTTACAGAAAGGGAAACTGAAGTACAGAGAGATCATAGAGTGGCTTTTCCTCTACTAGAGGTTTGCAAGTATAGGGTAAATGGCTGGTTTTCAAGGGTATCTTGAAGGGAGTAGGGAAATTCCTGCCCAGGTAAGGGTTGGAACAGATGGACTCTCTGGAACCTTCCAGTTCTGAGAGTTGTGATCCTGTGGTCATAGGCTGGAGCTGAGATATAAGCCCAGTTCTTTGCTCTTTTCATCATGACAAGGTGAGCCATGGAACTGAGAGGGATTGCACATGTGTCTGTCTGTCAAAGTGTCTGTGTGTGTGTCCATTTGTAGGAGTCAATGTCCTTGTGAACAGTATGTGTTGATGTTTGTATTGTGTTCATGTGTGTTTGTGTGTAAGAATGTGTTGTATGTCTGTGTCAGAACATATTTCTTTGTATCACATTTACGTGTCTATTTGTGGAAGAATATGATTGTCTTTGCACTATTAAATTATGTCTGTGTATCTTTGTCTATATATTTTTGTGAGAGTGTTTTTTGTTATATAAAACCACAGGTTCATCAGTTTCAAGATGGGGGAGACTGGAGGCCACTTGGGTCAAGCCCCTCTTTTGACAGATATTATATGACTTGCCCAACATCACATAGGGAATGTGCACCTGGGTGGTCCAGTGGATAGAACACTGGCCTTGGAGTCAAATTTGACCTCAGACACTTAATAACTGTGTAACCCTGTACAATCTCTGCCTCAGTTTCCCTGTCTGTAAAATGAGGATAATAAAAGCACCTACTTCCCAGGTTGTTGTATCAAAGGAGGTAATGGTTGTAAAGCATTTTGCAAGCCGTGAAGCATTATGTGTATTTGAAGCCAGGACCCTTGATTCAAAATCCAGCAGGCTGTCTGCATGCTGCTCCCTGCTTCTGTGTATATACATGTATGTGGTTTCACTTGTGACAAAATATGTTTACATGTCCATGTGTCCCCAAGTGCCGGGATTGGTGAATAATCAGGTACTCAGATCTTTAAAAACAAAAAACCAAACCAAACCCTCTCCTTAGTTTTTGAGTTCCATCCCATCTCTCTCCTCCTGATCACTGCTGAATTGCTTGAAAAAATGGAATACTCCTGTTGCCTCCACTTACTCACAAGTTGTTTTCTCCTACCTCCTGTAATTCGGCTTTCACCCCAGCCACTACTGAAACTGCTTTCTCAATGTTCACCAATGATCTGATTGCCAAATTTTTGTTGTTTGTTCATTCAGTTGTGTCCTACTCTTCATGACCCCATTTGGGGTTTTCTTTGGCAAAGATATTAGAGTGGTTTGCTATTTCCTTCTTCAGCTCATTTTACAGATGAGGAAACTGAGGCAAACAGGGTTAAGTGACTTGCCCAGGGTCACATAGCTGGGAAGTGTCTGAGGTCCTATTTGAATGCAGGTCCTCCTGACTCTAGGCCCAGCACTCTGTCCACTGCAGCTTTTATCAGTTCTCATTTTTCTTGATCTCTTGAAAGTTGCTGGCACAGCTGGCACTCCTTCCTGCTGGCCACTTTCTCTTCCCATAGCTTCAATAGACACTGCAATGTCTTTGCCTCCCTTGCTGGCTCCTCCTTATCTTCTTGATCCCTTAATAAGTATTCCTCAAAAGTCTGTCTTTAGCTCTCTTCTCTTCTCTCGGCCCCTTCGAGATCTCATTCATGCCCTCACTGTTACCTACCATCTTTATGCTGTTGAGTTCTAAATCAGTTATTTCCAGGCCTAATCTCTCTTCTGAGCTCTTGGCCATCATCTCCAGCTGAATGTCCCATCAGCACCTCAAAAGCAATATGCTAAAAAACAAAATGGCTGGTTATCCTTCCCACTGCACTTGCTTATCTTCCTGACTTCATCATTTCTTCCTGTGGCATCACCATTCCCCAAGGCTCCCATGTCAGTAAGCATGGGGCTCTCTTTGTCCCTTCCCACTCCTTCATCTTTCCTGCCAATTCAACATCAATTAGTGAATCTGGTCAGTTTCCCCTCCACAATTTCTCACGATTGCCCCCACTTTTCTAGTCCTATGACTGCCCTTTATTATAGACCCTCGCTGCTACTCCCTGGATCATTGCAATAGCCCTGAAAGAGGTCTTCCTGCCTCCCCAACACTCTCCCCACCAATCCATTCTTCCCACTAATGCCATGATAACCTTACTTACATGTAGACCTAGTCATGTTATTCCTGTCTTCAAAAAATCTTCAGTGGCTCCATTTTACCTGACCCTGAAGGGCTTCCATAGAATCATGCCACTGTGTCTTTCCAGCTGTATCTCATGTTGTTTCCCTCTAAGTACTATAAGTTCTAGTTATACTGGACAGTTCTTTGTCTTGCCCCTCAACAATGTACTGTCTTTTCTCTGCACCTTGGCTCATGATGTTCTTCCCTGGAATGCCTTCCCTCCTCTTCTCTGTCTATCCATCTTTTAAAGCCCATCTCAAACGCTCTGTGTAGCACACCTTGACCCTCTCCCTCAGTTAGGCATAGCCTTCCCCCTTGAATCTGAAATAGCATCTTCTGCACTTCTCTGATGCACTTGGGATCATGGGATTATAGATCTAGTGCTTAAAGAGACCTCAGAGGTCACTGAGTACAAACTTCTTCCCCATTTTACACATTAGGAAACAAAGATTTAGGGAGGTTAAAAGATTTGCCCAATGCCATGCAGCTAGCAAGCACTGGAGAGACTTTCCTGACTTCTGAGCCAATGGAATACTGTGGATCATAGCTATCTGTGCATATGTCTAATGACCTAATAGAATTGTAAGCTTCATGAGGCCAGGGACCTCTAATAGTTTGTGTCTGCTAGAGAGTCTGTGCATAGTAGGTCCTTAATAAATATTTGTTCATGAATAATTGAATGAGTGAAGGTTTGTGTGCATCCTGGGTGGGTGGGGGGAGCTATTAGCCTCTCGAGCTTTTGGCCTCCATCCCGTCCATCTCTAATTCCAGTTCATGTGGTCCTCAAAGGGTTCTATTTGGTCTCTTATCTAAAGGTGGGATGAAGAGATGGGGAGGGTTGTGGCCTGTAACAGAAGCAGCAGTAGCCTGTGGGGGCTAAGAAAAGCATCTGGGAGGGGCTCAGGATGGAGATGAAGGGGCTTTGCCATTTCTGCATCATGGTTACTGGCTCTCCTATCCCTGGTTCCCTATAAGACCCCTTTTGATGAGCTGAGTCCCAGGTTCTGTCTGAGAATGGGGAGGCCTAGTGTGCAAAAACCAAGGAATCTTCATGGAATATAATAACTCCTATTAATATAGGCTATTAACAATCACCCCCATTTTGTCTCATAGTAGCCTTACAAAATAGACAGTAAAAGTTATATTTGTGCCCATTTTATAGAATTAAGAACTAAGGCCTGGAGAGGAGAGATTTGCTCAATATCAAAGAGCTGCTAAGTGACAAAGCCAGGACTTGAACCAAGAACTCTTCCCATTCTACTATGTGGATTCATTATCCATTATCCATTCAGATAGCAAGTTGCTGTGTGTCCTAGCCCAGGAGTCCTGGGAAGGTCCCACTTTCGTTTCTTCCCTCCCTCTCTTTCTGGAGAGGATTGGAACCTGACCCTGGGTTCCAGTTCTGACCCGACTGCTTGTCACCCCCAATTTGTCATTTACCTCTTTGGGTTTCAGTTTTGTCATCTGTGAAACGTGAATAATATACTAGCCATGCCTAGCATTCTCTATTTTGAAGGATTGTTGAGTCTCAAGTGAGATAATGGCTGTGAAAGTGCTTTGTAGCTATAGAGTACTATATAAATGGCAGCTATTAATCTTGGGAATCAGCTGTGGCCTAGTGGAAATCCAGAGACATAAGAATGGATCAAACATTTTAGCGTTTACTATGTGCCAGGCACTGTGCTAAGAGCTTTTTCAAATATTATCTCGTTTGTTGTCCACAACAATCCTGAAAGGTAGGTGCCATTATTATCCCCATTTTACAGTTGAGAAAATTGAGGCAGACAGAGATTAAGTGACTGGCCCAAGGTCACACAGCTAGTGTCTGAGGCCACATTTGAACTCGGGTCTTCCTGCCTCCAGGCCCAGCTCTCTATCCAGAGTCACTTAATTATTTCAAGAGTCTGGAGACCAAGGTTTAAATCCTTTTGCCACAGTAGTTGTGTGGCCTCTGTACCTCAATGTTCTTTGCTGTAAAGTGGGAGTAATGATAAGATCTCTATTCCACAAGGTTAGAGAGGGATCAAGTGTAAAAAGCACAGAGTCAGCTATAAAGTGCTATAATGATGTTGGTTGTTGTTGTTGTTGTCTTTGTCATAGGAGTTCATAGCCTAGGCTGAAAAGCTAGAGATCTGAATTCAAAGCTTATCAGCTGCATTCACTGTGTGAACTTGGTTAGATAGCTGTTTGACCTCTCTTGGCCTTAGGGACTCCATCTTTAAAATGTCAGAGGTAACAACACTGAGGAGTAGGGAGATGCTGTTACCCATCTTTTAAAGAAACCCAGCTCCCCCTCCCATATCGATCTACCTTCTTTCCCATCCAGCCCCCCAGCCCCTAGTCCCCTCAGGGCAGCTCAGTGATGGGAGGAGCGGAACTTCTCCTTGGCCGGAGACGCCAGGCAGTTCAAGGGCTGGAGCCTGGGCCCAGGGTAGCTGGCGTTCTGGCTGGGCCCTATGACAAATGGATCTGCTGTCTGTGCTGGGAACATTGCTTCTCTGTGAGGTTTGTTTATACGGAGCGGCTGTCTCAGACACTGCTACCATTACTTATTTATAGAGAGCAGGGTGTTGGGGGTGGGAGGCACTGAGTCTGTGGAAGTGAGAGAGATGGAAGAGAGAGAGGTCTTCCATCCTCGATTAGCTGACCTGTGGCTTTCTTTGAGGAGAGACATCATTGAGGAATTGGGAGGTGAGGTTAGTGACTGGGGAGCCACTCGATTTAGGAGGGGGGAGGGAAGGTTGGGGAGGTACATCCAGGCTCCCTACTGTCTAGGGTCAGAACAGGGACTGGTCTCCAGGCTGAAAGATAAACTGATTACCTTCTGAATAGGGAAGGCTCAGGGGGGTGGGGGCTTACCAAGAGACCGAGAACCATTATTATTATTATTATATATTATATATTATATAGCTCTGGAGCTAGACGGGATGCCAGGGGATGTGTAGGCCAACTTCCCAGTTTTATACATGAACAACTTACTGTCAGAGAGGTTATGTCATGTGCCCAAGGGCACACAGGTAATACATTGCAGTTAGGATTTGAACTCAGGTCTCCCCACCAAATCCAGTGTTCTCCCCACTGTACCATACTCCCTCCCCTAAGAACAGGGGCCTGACTGAGAAATGCATGAGGGTTACATTTACATGGGTCTTCCAGACTCTGAGAACCCTCAGGAATGGGGATTTTTTTCTCCTGAAAACAGTCCGTTTCACTTCTGGTCAATTCTAATTGTTAGGATTTTAAAAAATTATTACATCAGGTGTCAAACTTCCCTGACTTTCTCTTCTGAGACCAAATCAAGTCAACAAGCATTTACTGAGCTCCTGCTATGTGCTAGGCACTATGCTAAGTGCTATGGATACAAAGAAGGACAAAAAACCAATCCCTTCTCTCAAGGGACTCAGTGCAATGGGGGAGAAAACACGCAAACTGCATAAACAAGCTATATGCACAATATAGGTGATCTCAGAGGGGGAGATCAGGAAAGACTTCTTGCAGAAGAGAAGATTTGAGCTGAGCTCTTCTATAACCATTTAAATATTTGAAGATGCCCATTGCTTCCCCCTCCATCTTCTCTTTTTCAAGCCAAACATCCCTAGTCCTTTCAACCAATCCTTGAATGGCCTGGTTTCCAGTCCCCTCCCTATTCTACTTACCCTTCTTATAGAACTAAAAACAGTACTCAGGATGGAAGCTGACCAGAGAGCTCCAATCAGAGAGGAACCATGGTCTCCTTCTTTCTGGACACATTCCATATCCTAAAGCCTGAACTTTGGGCCTAGCCCTAATCTAAAAGAAGAACCTCTTAAAAATCAGAGCTGCCCAATAATGGCCCTTGGAGATAGATATTCAAGCAAAGGCTGGATGACCCACCCCTTTCCTGCTCCAGTAGGCTATGAGGGAAATTCCTACATGGGGTGGGAGGCTGGACTAGACTAGACAGTCCCCCAAGCCATACCATAATTGTTTTGGAGGTAAGGATAGCAAACAAGGGATATCTGCTTTTTCTCCCAGTGCCCTGATCATCTTTTCAGTGGCAGCATGATACAAGGAGAGTCCTTGGAATATCCTTGGGGAGCCTGGGTTCTAGTGACAGCTCTTCTCATGACCTCGAGAAAGACACTTCCCTTCTCTAGGCTTTAATTTCCTCATCTATAAAATGGGGATCACAATCTTTGCTCACCTTCCAAATCCAGTACAATCCAATTAGCACTAATTATGCTGTCTACTGTGCTCACTATATACAAAGACAGTGCTAGATGCTGGGCATACAAAGACAAAATGAAAAACTAGTTATTACCCTCAAAAAGCTTATATTCCCACTCCTGGGAATGGGTAATGGGGAGTACAACATACAAACACACAAGTCACAAATAAGCATATCCATTGAGGAAGAGAGATTTCAGACCAACTGAAGAAGGGTCCTCAGAGGCTGTGTTGTGAGAGCTGAACCTTGAATGAAGGTAGATTTCAAGGGGCAAGTGATTTCTAAGTGAGCGGAGGTTTGAGGCAGGAGATAAGGACTGGAGCAGAGAGTAAGAGAAGGGGAGTTAACATGCATTTCAGCTGGAAAGTCACACTGAAGAGGTCACATTTTAGGCTGAGGCAACAGGGAAACAGAGGTTTCTTTCCGTGGTCAGACTCTTGGTTTACCTTGGGGTCCATGTGGAAGCTGGGCTGCAGGTTGGAAGCAGGGAATCCAATCTGCCTTCCCAGGTGTAGTCAAGATCCTACTGAGAGATTCGCTGGGGAAAATATATGAAGTGCCTGATGAGAGATGGGATAGTTTCACTGTGAATAACAGTTATAATTATTAATGACGACATCAATCATCAAGCTTTCTAGAGCTCTAGGCAGCTTTCTTCCAGTTGTCCCCAGGTGGGCTGGGTAGAACCCATGGGACTTGACCCATCCTACTGCTGAGGCACACCAACAGTGTAGTCCTCCTTGACTCCCCATCTGGGCACATGCATGTGCACACACACAACCCTAATCATATTCAATGATCTCCAAGACCCCTGCTGGGTCTAAGTGCATTGTCTATATTTCTGTGTTTGAGTGTGTGTGTGTGTGTGTGTGTGTGTGTGTGTGTGTGTGTGTGTGTACATTCAGGGTGTTGAGCTACTCCAGAGAATAGGAAGAAGTAAACTGAATCTTATGGTCTCTTCACAAAGGGGTGGATGGCATTGAGAGAGACAGAGACAGAAGCAGAGAGACAGAGACAGAGAGTGTAGGAAGCAAAAGGCTACTAGAATAAATCCATATGCATATTTGCAGAAATGGAAACCTGGGCCCCTCCCTCCCTAATCCCAGGCCTCCCTGCTGTTACTCTGGCATTATCCATGGTGGGGTGGGGGACACTCCTGAGCCTGAGAATGGGGTCTGGGTAAGGAGGCTCAGTAACTCCCACCTGTCCTCCACCCCCTTTGGCATGCCCCCTGCCCGATAATGGGTTTGTAGCTGCCATCCTGGCCTGGTGCCCAAAGTAATTGAGGGCTTCAAGGGGTTGGGGGCTGGGCAGGGGAGGGGCAGCTGGAACATTCTTTCCTTTGCCTCCTACTCCGCTCCCCTTCTATCCCTTACCTTGGATTATTGCCCACTATTGAGAGGGAATTTATATTCTTAGCACTGGAAGGTCCCCACAAAACTAATCCAACCTCCACATTTTACAGAGCAGGAAACTAGGCCCCAGAGAAGTGACTTGGCCAAGGTCACCCAGTGTGAGTAGCCCCTACACCAGCTATCTTCCCTCTTGGTCTAGTTCTTTGCATTGAGCCCCATTTTTAAACAAAGATCAGCTGGAGAGGAGCAGGAGAATAGGTCCTGGGTCCCCTGTGTTAGGGCAGGGCCCAGCTTCATCACATCCCCCTCCCTACATACCTGGGATGGCTCCTTAGCTGACAGTCCCTGGTTCCTTCTTCACCTTTCATAACCCTACATATGTACTTCCCAGAAGTGCCCTCACTCTTGGCCTTTCAATCAGACAGCCAAACTTTTATAGAGAGCTTACCATGTAAGAGCCACTGTGCTCACTACACTGTGGAGAGATGAGTAGATATCTATTCTCAGCCCTCAGATTTAAATAGTCTAGTTGGGGAAAACAGACTTACACATTGGAGAAAGAGGACAGTTAAGGGCTAAAATCTGTCACCTTGGGTTTCAGTCCTACTTCTATCACTTGCTAGGTATGTGGCATCCTAAACAATAGTCCAAATCTAATAAGAAGAAATCTAATAAAGTTAAATGTAAAAGCCCTATACTTGGGTTCAAAAAATCAGCCAGCCAAGGAAGGATGAGGGCAACAAGCCTGGACAACACATAACACAGAAAATGCTCTGGAGGTTTTAGTGTGCATAGCTCACAAGCTTAAGATGAGTCATGTGGGTGGAATGGCAACCCAAAACTTGGATTCAATTTTAGGCTGTTTTTATAGGAGCATAGGGTCTACAAGTAGGGAGGCAGTAGTTTCACTATGTCCTAGTCAGGCCACATTTGGAGATTAAGAACAATCCTGGGTGCCCCATTTTAGGAAGGACATTGACAAATTGGAGCACATCCAGACCAGGACAACCAGGATGGGGAAGAAACTGGAACCTAGGCTTTACAAAGATGAGTTGAAGCAGCTGAGGGTGTTTATCATGGGAAAGAGAAGACTTAAGGAGGAAATGATTACTGCCTGCAGATGTTTGAAGAGTGAGTCCTTCTTCATGGGGAGGAGTAAGAAAGGCAGCTGTGGTCTAGAACAGCAAGTGTACAGGCTTCATAGAGTGGAGACTTTTGAACTACTGGTCCTAAAGTCAAGTTCCTGCTGTGCCACTCTGAATGTTCATGCAAAACAGGGGTACTTCACCTTGCTGGGGTCCTGGATCCCTTTGGCAATCAGTCGGGGGAAGTCTAAGGAGCCCTTCTCAAAATAATGTTTATAAATGGATATAAAGGAAAGGATCATAAAGGAAAGCAATTATATTGAAATATGGATATCAAAATAATTTTTAAAAGAATCTAGCAGATTCCCTGAAATCTATCCACAGATCTCTTGGGGATCCAGGAACCCCAGGATAATAATATCTGATCTAGAATGTATAGGTTTTTTTGCTTTTTGGAGGAGGGAAGGTAGGGCATTTGGGGGTAAGTGACTTGCCCCCCTAGTTTTTTTATGTGTGTGTTAAGTGTCTGAGTCTGGATTTGAACTCAGGTCCTCCTTATTCCAGGGCTGTTGCTCTATTCGCTGCACCACCTAGCTGCTCCTAGAATGTATAGTTTTAAGGGATTTTATTAGTGTGGCAAGTTCTTGGGTCTGGTTCTAGAATGCTGAGCAGTAGGTATGGATGACAGATTATAAAACCCAGGTCTGTTGATTCCCAGTCTTATGTGCCCTACCCCTTCCCCCATACACATCATAACTACTTGTAGGTATGAGCTCCAATTTTGCAGATTGCATAGGAATGTTCTGGATCCTTAGGGGAAAGGGAGAGAGACAGAAAAAAAAAAGGCAGGCGGGAGCAGGGTCCAGGGATAAGAGAACAAAGCAAAAAAAGCATCGGGGAATGGAGTTCCCATTGCACTTGGAGCCAGAAGACCTGGATTTGGGACCTGGGACCTGGGACTCACTAAGTGTGATCTTGGATAAATCACTCCCCTTATCTGAGTTCAGTTTCACCCTTTGTAAAATGACTGGGGGTGGGGGAGGGTTGGTGAGGGTGATTTAATGATCTCTAAGCTCTTTCAGCTCTGATGTTCTATATTATAAGGTCCCTTCCAGTTCTAATCTAAGTATGAACTTCTATGGTTCTAAGATTATTTCCTTATGGGACCAAACCATGGTCCCACTGGAAGCAATTAAAGACCCAATTAAAGCAATTAAAATGGACAGTGAGCCCAGTCCTCCTGCCTTCTTGCTAAGCCAGAGGGAGCTGGCACCTAGTTGTCCAGGCTGGCTTTGCCCAGGGGTGGACAAGTCCCCAGGCCTGGGTCCAGTTAGTGAACTGAAATGTCCTACAAAGAGGCAGGATGCAGGAGGGGCCAGGAAAGCCTGGTGCCAGAGCAGGCAGATGGCATGGCTGGTGGCAAGGAAAGCATGCCCAGGAAAAGGAACTGAAGCCAGGATGGGGGGAGAGACAAAGACTAAGACAGAGATGGGGTTCAAGAGAACCAGAGTAGAAGGCACCTGTGCATCTATTTTTGTATGGGGATGTGTCTATAAGGATGGGAGGCAATGTATTTGGGTGGATATATCTGGGCATATAAATATGTTTGGGGCTATTTTACATCTTTCTGGGTATGGATGTCCCTGCATATTTATTTAAGGTTCTGGATGTGTCTCTGTGTACATCTGGGTTTGGGAATCCTAGGACAATGGGTACTGATTGATCTGACGGCTCTCCTGCATTTGGCTGCAATAAACAGCTGGTGCCCTCCCAAGGGTCTGGTTGGCCAATTAGGGATGTCCTAGCTCTCAGCTCCTGCCCAATCTGCTTGAAATAGGCTTCCCTGGCTCTGGTGAGGGATGGCACCAGGCAATGGAAGTTCTGTCCCTTGTCTTTTGCTTCTGCTACAGCTACCATGGGCATCAGAGAAGGGTGGAGGAGAGGAGAGAGGGCAAGAGGGTGGGAGGAGAAGGGAGAAGAAAGTGTTGATTTGTCTCCTTCCTCTCTTCCTCCACTAGGGAACCCAGAGTCCCTTTCCCCTAGTGCCTCATGTATTATGAAGCAGACTTCGAACCATGAGGCTGACAGGTGGGGGCCCCTTTCCTCATGTAGTGGAAAGGCGGGGGGGGGGGGAGGATAGATAGGCATGGATAGAGACCCTGAGGCCCTACCCCTCCTCCACCACCACATCCACATCCACAGCTGTGGGCTGCTGCCAGGGTGGTGACCTAGATTTCCTTTTCCTCCGATTACCAAGGGGGATGGGAGAGTGGAGCTACCAATTGGGAGGGGATCTGGGGAACTGGCTCACCCCAGAGAGTCCCTAGCTGGGATTTCACACCAGCTAGATCCTAGTCCTACCTGGCATATCCTCTCCTTTAAATCCTATTAATAGTTCCTGGGCCAACCTCCTATTCTTTCCCACCTCCTCTCTCTCTCTCCAGTGTCTATTTTTTTGTGTGTGTGTGCCTAGTTCTGTTTGTCTTTGCTCCAATGTCTCTCTGTCTATATGTCCCCTCTCTGCTGTCTCTGTTTCTCCGTCTCTCACGGCCTCTGTCCCATATGTGTCTTCCTCCCTCGTTGTCTCCATCTCTTCATCTGTTTTCCCTTCTTTCTGTCTCTTTCTGCTTGGATATCTGTTTCTCTCTCCAGTTTCTCTGCCTTCTCTCCGTCTCTCTTATCTCTGTCTTTCTCTTTCTTTTTCCCCCTCATTTTTTCTGTCTCTCTTGAGTCTCTGTCCCCTGTCTGTCTCTTTTGATGTCTCTGTCCCCTTGGATATCTCTCCCGCTCTGTCTGTCTCCTTTGTTGCTCCCCTCTCTCTCCCAGTCTGTCTGCCTCAGTCTCCTTCCATTTTCTGTTCCCTTCTCCTTCCCTGTTTCTTTCACTCTCTCTCTCTGTCTGTCCCTTCCCTGTCTCTTTTTGTTTCTTTCTCCAGGGATGTCTCCTCTCCACGTTTCCGTCTGTCTCTCCCTGACTGTCTCATTGTCAGCCAACAACAAGCATTTATTAGCTCGTCTCTCTGTCTCTGTGTCTCTGTCTCCCTCTCCCTGTCTCTGTCTCTCCGGGTGTCCCTCTGCCTCTCTGGCCGCCTCTCTCTGTGTCTCTGTCCCCCGCCCTGGGTGTCTGTGTCCCTCTCTCCCCCAGAACCCGGCGGGTCCGAGTGCACGGTGGGCACCCCGTCCAGACTGCGCTCGCCCCCGGCCCGACTGGGCGCATTGGGGGATGGGGAGGAATGTAGGTCAGGAGCAAGGCAGCGGCGGCGGCGAACAAGGGCTCTTTCTGCCACCAGCCGGGCCGCATCCATGGGGAAGAGCGGGCTCCGTGCCCCGCCCCGCCCCCCGCCGCTGCCAGCCAGCTTCCCCCTCCCCCTGCCCGTCCCCTCCCCTCCCCTCCCCTCCCCGCCCGGCTTCTCCGCCGGGTCACCTGAGGACAGCGCCCGCCCCCGCCCCGCCTCCCTTAAAGGGGCCGCCGGGGGCCGGGGCCTCCTCTGGCTGCGGCCTCCCGGGCCTGGCCCGGGCTCAGGAAAGGCGAGGAGAGGCTCGGGGCCCTTGGCTCTTCCCCGCCCCCATCCCCCACCCCGGCGGCAGGGGGCGCGCACAGGGAGCCGGCCGCCTCCTCCGTCTAACAGAGCACTTCAGGCGGACAGCCGCTACCCTTTGGCCCCGGGTCCGAGACCCAGCGTTCCCCCCTCCCGGCACCCCTCTCCGAGGGGCGGGAAAGGAGGGATTTCCCACCTCCCAGAGCGCTTTTATTTGACCACTCCTTGGATTCCAGGGGCTTTTATTGAGACAAGGAGCCCGGACCCCAGCCCGAGACTCGTAGCACTCGGGCCTTGACACCCCAGGCTTGCAAGGCCGGCTCAGGGCCAGAGGGCCACGCACGTCCTGCCTTCCCCGGGGCTTCCCGTCTGCTGCGGGCTAGGGCGCGTGGGGAACAGCTGGCAGGCCAGCGGGGCCGGAATGCCATGGCCTGGCTGTGCTGGGTGTCTCTAATGGGAAATAGAACTGGGAAGGTGGGTGGAAGCCGTGTCACAGAGGGCTTCAGAGGCCAGGCTGGAGATTTGCTGTTTTATTCTTGAGGCCATAGGGAGCCATTGAAGACTGCTGAGTAGGAGAGGAACATAGTTACATGTAGGTTTGAGGGATGAATAGAGGGTGAGCTGGGGTGTTGTGACAATCCAGGTGATAGGCAGCCCAAACTAGGATAGGGGCTGGCTGATTGGAGAGAAGGGAATTAATTCGAGCAACTTCCAAGAAGTCCTGGGGTGCAGCCTTTTGACTGAGTCCAAGTTTTACAGAACAAATCTTTTTATTAAGGGGATTTGTTGTGTGAAGTTTGAATTCAGTCAAAGGGCCGCACTGGAGAACCGAAAGGGTCAGGTATGGCCTTGAGGCTGAAGTTCCCCATCCCTGGTTGACAAACTGATTGGTGATAAGAGGTGGAGAGGAAAAGTCCGGGATGATTCCAAGATTGTGAACCTGGGTAACTGGAAAGATGGTGGGACCTTCAACAGAAATAGAGAAGGTTGGAGGAACAATAGGTTTGGGGAAAATATGTTCATTTTTGTCTTGGATACGTTGGATAGAACATGTAAGTGGAGACAGTTTGTAACATGAAGCTGGAGTTCAGGAGAGAGACTAGGGCTGGATTTGGATTTGGGAGGCTTCTGCTTGGAGATGGTCATTGAACCATTGGAGGAGCCTTTATCACCAATGAAGATTGAGATACCAGAGAAGAGTTCTCAGGACAGAGAGTTAAAGGCTAAATGCCCATGCTTTGTGGGTGGGAGAAGGATGTACTGTAATAAGATCTGGTCATTCCTCACCAGCCTGTTCCAGATATCTCCTCTCTTCAAGGTCCAGGCGAGAAAAGAGATTCTTAGGCTCAAATAACAGCACTCTCCCCCTTTCTGTCTTAGATGCAAGAGAACCCCAGCTCACTCCTCTTTTGGGCTTAACAGACAGAGCTACCTCCTCCATACAGTCTTCCATAACTAACCCTCATCTCTTCAATGACAATTCTTTCATTCCCCAGAGTACTTATAGTTTGAGCCACAGTACCTCACTAAATCTTCTAATAATAGTAACAGTAATAATAGCATTTGTATAAGGCTTTAAATTTCACAAAGTACTTTACAAATATTATCTCATTTTATCCTCACAACAACCCTAGTAGGCAGGTAAGTGCTATTATTATCATTTTATAGATGAAGAAACTAAGGTAAACAGGTTAAACTTGCCTGGGTTGATATAGCCAGCAAGTGTCTGAAGCAGGATTTGGACTCAGGTCTTCCTGACTCCAGGTCCAGTGCTCTATCCACTGAACCACCTAGAATAAATGAAGAGTATAATATACTATTAAGATCACATGATGAGATCATTTCCACTTGGGGGTGAAGAGACATCAGAGAAGGCTTCATGGAGGAGATGGTATTTGATGGGGACTTGAAAGATGACTAGGATACTAACAGGCAAAGATGGGAGAACGAGGGCTGGAAATGGGAAGGCAGTCCAGGCACAGGAAACATCCAAGGAGGGAAAGTGTAATATTTGTTTGGGAGATGACAAGTAATACAATGTAGGAGTACAGAGTACACATTTCTCAGCAAGTCCAACATTCCATGACTACACAATTTTAATTTCCTCTGATTTTAAGTTTGTAAGGTTCTAGAATCCCAAGTCTGTATGACTGCACAGTTCTAAGCCTTTACTGGTTCTAAGACTATAGCTTCAAGATTTTAAGTTTCTGTGCCCTAAAATTCTATGATTGCATGATTACAAAGTTCTGTGATTCTACAATTGTATGGCTGCTTGATTCTATAATTCTAAGATTTGCATCTATGGATCTAAGACTATGGCTTTGAGATTCTAATTTTCTTCAGTCCTAAGATGTCATGATTATATGTTTCTAAGGTCCTATTATTGTAAGATTCCGTAGCATAATTCTAAACATCGATGGTTCTAAGTCTATAATTTTATATTCTAATATTCTGTGTTTGAATTATTCTAAGTGTCTATGATTCTAAGTGATTCTATGGCTATGTGGTTCTAAAATTCCATGAATGTATTCCAAGGTCCTGGAAATGTAAATGAGAGGGTAGGTTTTATGATTTATTATTCTAAAGTTTTGTGACTGATTATCAGATTCTGCAGTTTCATTCTAAGGCTCCAAAGTTCTCCAAATCCTAGATTCTTAGAGTTCTGAGATTTCACAGTTCTTGGATCTCAAGTTCTTTGACTATGTGATTCTAGGAATCTCTGTTTATAGAACCTGGGATTTTATGGTTCTATGACTCTAAGGTTCTAAAGTTCTCTGGTGCTACATTTTTGTTGTGATCTTCAGATTCCAGAATGCACAGATTCTAACAATCTGTGATTCTAGAATTCTAATGTTCTGATCCTCTAGGATCCCAAAATGCTGTGGTCATATGATTCTAAGATGCTTTGAGCCTTAGAGCCTAAGTTTTTTTGATTCTAAAATTCGGCACTTCTATGATACAAAGGTTCCCATGGCTGATCCTTAAAACTCTTTGGAGACCTGAGCTCCCCTGTTTCTGTACCCCATTCCTCCCAAAACTGAAAATCTCAGACAACCCGTCCACAGAGCCAGAGCCACACCCAACTCCCAGCCTTTGAGCTGGGATGGATTCCAATACAGAACCCTGGAGGCTTCTTCCCTGCCCTTCCCGCTCTTCCTCCTCAGACACCATCCTCCCTAGCCCCTCTATGGTTCAGGCCCTTCCCACTGCTATCACCTCCCTCCGCCTTTCCCTCACTGACAAACCCCCCCACCCCCAGTTGGGGCAGACAGACAGGGACAGGTTGGTCAGAGATTGACAGGCAAGACAGACTAGGCTGTTTCTGGGGAATCATTATATAAGCGGTGGTTACACAAGGCCAGCTGGGCCAGGGGTTATATAAGGGCAGCCTGGACCATCCCCAGCCAGGGAGGAGGCTCTTAAAGGAACAGATTCCCCAAGGGTGAGACTGACAACAAAGATATAAGAGAATCCTAGCCTAATCATAGCAGCAGACATTTATATAGCATTTTAAAATGTACAAAATCCTTACCTAATTTGAGCCCCACAACAGCCCTGTGAGGTAGGTATTATTATCCCCATTTCACAGGTGACAAAATTAAGGCTCAGAGAACTTAACTGACTTGCTCATGGCCATATAGCTAATGATTTATCAGCAATGGCTTTCAGACCCAAGTCTAGCAATCTATCTACAATGCCAAGCTGACTCTCACAGAGTCTTAGAGTTGGGAAGAGCTCCAGAAGGTAGGCCCTAGAATATGGGGCCTAGAATAAGGACTGGTAGCCCTTTGCAGGCCCTAGGTCTTAGCCTGTGTGAGGAGTTAGAATGAGGCCTAGGGTGGCTGCAGAAGCCAGAGGTTCCAGATGCTTGGTGATAGAATGCAGGGCCCTTTGTAATCCCTTCCCACTGCCTCCGCTCTGCATTGCAGTGGAATTGATTGCCAGGAGATCGATGGGCCCCTCTGGACTCCTGCCTGGGCAGTGGGCTCCAGAGGCAATGTTGAAACCTTCCCAGAGAGCCCTTTTGTGCCCAGGGCTAGTTTCTAAAGGGGAAGTTCCTGGGAGAGGCTAGGTAATAATACTTCAGTTTTCTGTAGGCCTTTAAAGTTTACCATGTTCTTTTTGTTTGAACTCTAGAAGCCAGATACTGTCAGTATTATTATTTCCATTTGATAGATAAGGAGACCGAGGTGCAAGGGAAATGGGAGTGATTTGCCCAGGGATTTACCCATCAAGCAAATAAATGGAAGTCAGAACTCAGACCCAGGTCTTCTGACTAGAAATCCAGCTTTCCCTCCACTTTATCTCCCTACTTCAGTAGAGCTGTCTTCCAGACCTTTGGGTGAAGGATTTATCAGCTGGGGCAGGGATGGGGGGAGAATTGGAAGTGAGGGTTCTTGGGAGGCAAGGTCTGTACCACTGAACCAATAGCACCATCCACCCAGGTGGACTGCCTGGAGGCAGGCCTCATGTCCTTCCTCTTTCATTTTACACCTGTTTTTGGTTTTAAGGATTCAGTACAGATCTGTGGAGCCCTGGGCCTGTGTGAGAGGGAGAAGAGGACAGCAGGAGGGGCGGGGAGAGGTCCCAGCACATAATACAGACCCCACAGAGGCTGTTTTTAATGATGCCCTCCCCTCTTCTGTAATGTGGTGCCTATCTGGGGTCATCTTCCTCACCCTGACTCTTCCTTTAGGGGGACCTACTTAAACTCACAGAGCATACTCAGTGAACCCCTCTCATGTGGGCTCTCTTGACTTGTTAGAGGAGACAGCCATACGAGCTTTTTGTGAAGCAAGGAGGATCCCAGTGAGGAAGTCACAGATTGTCTCTCCCATGGGTCTACCAGACAGAGGCAGTGGTGATAAAATGGAAAAAGAATAGCTGCTTTCTTAGTCTAGAACCTCAAATTCCCTAATACTCCAGGTGAAATAATAATAATTGCAATTCTATAGCTCTTTAAGATTTATAAGATGTTTTATGAATATCTCATTTGATGCTCACAACAGTCCTAGGAGGTAAGTGCTATTATTATCTCCATCTTAGAAATGAAGAAACTGAGGCAGACAAAGGTTGAGTGATTCACCATAGGTCATACAGCTCGTAAATGTCTGGGGCTGGATTTGAACTCTCAGGTCCAGCATTCTATCTACTGTGCCACCTGGGTGAAGCCTGACTGTAGGATAAATACCAGGAAATTCCTGATCCTGGTGGGCCAGGAGCCAGGGGTCAATATGGGCATCTAACATGAAGGCAGAGGAATGGAGATGATCTTTGGTAGGCTGCCAGATGGAGGTGGAGAAGACCTTAGGAATGGGCAAGAGCCCTAGGTAGGAGCCAAATACAAAGATCTATTAGGGAATTTGCCGAGGAATGGAGAATGAGGGGTGCCATGGGAGAGGAGGAAGAAGCTGGATTTGGAGTCAGAGAACCCTGGTTTCAAATTCTATTCTGTCACCACCAGTGTGACCTTAGACAAGTCCCTTCTTTGGCTTCAGTTTCATAATTTGTAAAATAAGGGAATTGGACCAGATGGTCTCTTCAGTCTCTTCCAGCTTTAAATCTGTGTTCTGATGAGTCTAAGAGAAGAGGGAAAAGCTTCACGAATGGAAAATGGAGAGTTGCAGCCTGGGAGTTGGGCAGCATGGGTCCTAATTCTCTGGGGTCTGTTTCTCCATCAGTCAAGTAAGAGGTTTACATGGTGTATCTATGTTCTTCACACTCTAAAACTGACTGATTCTGTGTTCTGCCTTCTTGGCTCCACTCAGATGCAGAATATGTGTTCAGAGGAAAAATCAAAGATCTTTGGAAGGGCTTAAGTTTCAGAGAAGATGGGATTGATTCCCCTACCCAAATGCCAAAGTCCAAGACTAAGAAGACAAGGTCTTGGGTGACTGGCAAGTCAGTCTGCTCCACTCAAGCTATCCCACTGGCGAGCTATGTTCATCCACACCTGAACCACCACCTTTCCCTAGACAGTCCATCTGTCTGTTTCTTCCATGTAGTTATCATCTCTTTCAAAGAGCATCTCTGATGCTTTTGATTTATCATAGCAAGATTCATAAATAGCTATTAAACAGTTGGATCCCCAGTGCCTACAACAGTGACTGACACATAGTAGGCTTTTAAATGAATGTTGATCAATGGATGGATTCACTGATCATCAAATATCAGAGTTGTAAGGATCCTTAAAGATCCTTGAGTTCAACATGCCCATTTTGCAGATACGGAAATTGAGCCCCAGAGAGGTCTCTTTGTTGTGCTCCATAAGCTCCATAAACATTGATTAGGTGACCTGCTCTGCGTAAGGTACGATACACAATGCTGGGGATCAGAAGATGAAAAATGTCTTCTGTTTTAATTTTTTCAAGGAGCCCCAGCTTTTACTTATGCTCCCAGCTGCTCTTTGCTGTGCTCTTAGGGAGGGGCCCTCTTCCTGGCCATTTTATCTCTGTATCTCCACCTTGTAAGCCACCATTTCTGCATCCTTCCTAAATCAGGATTAGATTAGCAGACCAGGACACCTGGAGTAGTCCTAGGGCCAGGAAATCATGTCAATAAATCTTTTATTGTTTACTTGCCCTGTACCTAGCCCAGGCACCATGACACAGCAAATAGAGGGACTGGCCTTGAAGTCAGGGAGACTAGGATACCAGCACCACTTCTGACATACTAATTATGCATTATAATAGAACCAGAGAAGAAGTCTTAGTCTTTTTTTTTTTTAAAGCAATAGGGATATGTGACTTGCCCAGGGACACACATGTCTAAAGCCATTTTTTAATTCAGGTCCTCCTGACTCCAAGGCTAGTACTTCATCCACTTCACCACCTAGCTGCTTCAAGGTCCTACTCTTTCAAGATCTTGGCCTGGTTGAGTAAACAAGATTTGGAGCTGTTGAATTTTATGATTCTAAGAACCCTAGAATCATAAGATCTCAGAGCTGGAAGAAACCTCCTATCATTTATCTAGACTAACTTTTAGCTGAGAAGTCCTCTTGCCACTCAAACACTTTTGCAACCTGGGGCAAATCACTTACCCTCTCTGGACTCTATAAAATTCCAGGATTGAACTAGATGAACCCTCAGGTCTCCTTCCAACTCTGATTTTGTGATCTTGGCTAGCCTTCTAGGGTATCTAGCCTCTGATATTACATGCCATGAAGGAACTGTAACTTTGGGCCAGTCCCTTCCCCTCCCACAGCCTTCATCTCCTCCTCTGTAAAGTGAGAGTATTTGGCCTGGAACAGATCACCTCCAAGTTTCTTTCCATCTCTGTGATCTCAGGAGACCAGTCTGACTGGTCTCTGGAAAGCTGGAGATGGCAGAGGAGTGACCTATGGGGTCAACAAGGTATCACGGTAACTAAGTGGCCAGACTTGTGGTCCAGATAAGTGTTTCAGGGGGTCTAGAAGAGGAGAGATCAATGGTGGCTGCAATGATCAGGGTGGGCTCCAGGAAGGAGGTAGAATTTGAACTGGGCCTTTAAGGACTGATCGGGAGGAGTAAGAGTGTTTCAGGCAGAGGGAATGGTATAGGCAAAACTCAGAGGGGACAGGATAAATATTTCATCAGTTCTTCAAAGATCTATGAGTTGTGATTAGTATGGTTGTTCTCTAATGATGGGATGTTCCCAAGAGTCTTTCCAGCTTGAGGGGACCTGTCAGAAGTAATGCTGTCATACGGCACAGTCTTTGGGAGCCCAAGGTTGCTGCCACACCCCAACACCAGACTTTGGAGTAGGACTTCTGCCTTCAGTGGGAGATAAGGTTCAACTGTCTCATATCCTTCCATCTCCCACCATCTCTGCCCCAAGCACCTGTCCATGAATGTTTGTGGAAGAGATTGTTGACTGATGAACAGAGAAAAACCCATGAGGATCAGGATGTTTTTTAAAAAATGAATTGAGAACTTCAGCTCTGAAATGGGGCAGAGAGGGAAATCCTTTTACCTGGGAGTCAGTCTGAGGGAAAGAAAGATCTGAGTCCAAAGAGGAAGAAAAAAAATCTCATGGTTAGAAGTCATGATGTTGCCAGGACACAGTACTTGGTCCAATGCTTGGGCACTTAGGCACTCCTATCTTCGAGACAGGGCCTAGAGTTAATTATTACCCATTCCCAACCCTTCCCACCCCCACAGGGACCTAGAAGACCACAGGACCACGGAATTAAAGTTGGAAAGGCCCTAGGGGATGATCTTAACTGTTTTCAGAGCATGGAGAGAACCTAGGGGCAATCTAGTACAACCTTCCTTCTAACTCCTCTCCCTAGGAATCCCTTCTCTGTCACCTGACAACTTCATGAACACTTGCCTATCAGGCCCCTTTTGTAGAGCTCTGATTGTAGAGTGTTTTTCCTTGCATCAAGCTAAAATCTCCTTCCTTGTAACTTCCCTCTGTTATCTTAGTTCTGCCCTCTGAGGCCAAACAAAACAAATTGGAGGCCTCTCTCCCAGCTTGACCATCCTTCAGATATTTGTGACCATCTTTCTCCCTCTACTCCAGCCTTCTTCCAAGCCTTCTCTTTTCCAGGTTAAACACCTGAATTCCTTTAACCTATCATCCTAGGCTTTGGTTTTCCAACTCTTTCAAGGCCCTATTGCCCACTTCTGGAGTCTTCTTCTGACTAAGCCCTCAGCTTGTCAGTCAACACCTTCTTGTGAAAATGTGCTGTCCAGAGCTGGACACAGCCCTCCTGATAAGTCAGGTGCTAGTAAGCACCTTTCTCATTTGGACATGAGATGTGAGATTTGGCTTCATGGAGCCTCAGGCTGACTTAGCTTTCTTGACTAGTAGTAGGTCATGCCATTGGCTCCTGTTGACCTTGGAGTAAGCCAAACTTTCCAGGTCTTTTTTTTTTTATCTACCCTATTCTCCTGAGTGGATGTCTCTGTGGTACTCAGAGTACCTTGACAGCCCTACAAGAAAATGGTGGAATAGACCGTTTCTCTGCCCTGCCCCTTCACTGCCCCACCTGTGGCCTGGTGTCAGGAGAAACACCTGGCCTGGTTTGAAGTTTGACCCCGCCACACCTGTGTGAGGGAGGATTCCCAGGGCAATGTAGACAGTGAAATGCCTGAAGCAAAGGGAGAGTGTTGTCTGCTGGGTGCCCTGCATCCTAGGACCCGGCTTCCAACCTTTCCAAGCCCCTGCCGAGCGCAGTGAGAGGATCAGGCCTGGCACACAGAACTGTTTAATCAATGCTAGGCCCTTCACCGGGCCACTCAGAACCAGGACAACCTTCCCCAGCCTCCCAAAAGGTCCCCATGGTCCTCCATCCTTCTGCTCTCATTCTGTTCCCTCCAGCCTGGCTCCCAAGCTCTCCAAAGCCACTTCTTAACATGCAGGAAGCAGGAGGGCATTTTACAGATGACAAGACTGAGGCCCTGGGTCCCTGGGCACTCTCCACTTGTGCGAGATTGTATGTGGAGTTTTAGTGTTGTACTCAGGTCTCCTACTGCCTCCTGGGTCGGAGCTCCCTTTCACAATCTCAGAGCATGGAGGGGAGAGGGCGTGTGTGTGCTCGTGCATGTGTGTGCCAGCTCTGGGCCCTTTCTCCCTCCTGCTCTCATTGATGGGCCTCTCTCATCTCAGAGCCAGTTGGGTTTCCCCCCCCATTCCTGCTCCCCCCCTTGCTAGCCCCCAATATTTCCTCCTGGCCGTCATCACTCACCCTCCCTGCCAAGGTTGGTGACGTGCTCCTTAGAAAAAGACAAGGGGGAAGGTAGAGGAAGAAGCCTGGGAAGGGGGAGCATCCATGGCTCCTTCCCTCACTGCCTGCACCTCTGGCCCGCAGCTGGCACGGGCTCCCCCTGGCACGGGGGGGGGGCAGGCACGGAGGTACACAGGATAACCAAAATGGCTTCCCAAGAAAACGGTCCCATCCCTGCGTGAGCACATCCATGTGCCCAGGCACGCCTGCCATGGGGTGCACATGTGTGTGTGTGTGCCCGTGTGCGCGTGCACATGCACGGCCCTTGGCACTGCTCTTCCTCGTGGGCTTCCCCCCACCCCGGGTTCATTCCTGACTCCCCATCCCGCCACCTCCTCCCCTTTGGCTCCTGAAATGGCTGCCAGGAAGTGAGGGGGGGCGGAGGGGGGGGGAAAGTGGTTCTCCCAGCCAAGAATTTGTTTCGAAAGTAAACAGCGAGTTATTTAAAGTGTGTTGCCTTCCCGCACTCTCTCCTGCTCTTGCTTCTAATAATTCCCCCCCACCCCTTCCCCAGTGAGTGTCTGGGGCTGCTAACACATTTGACACTGGCGGGCCAGCAGAGTGTGTGTGTGTGTGTGTGTGTGTGTGTGTGTGTGTGTGTGTGTGTGTGTGTGTGTGTGTGTTGGGAGGGGGACCTGGAGGTATTTTTAACTTTCTTGTGTTTCGCAGTCTTTCCCTCTACTTTACTCATTTGAGGGTTTATGGGGGGGGGGGGGGTGTGTGCATCGGAAGCAGGACAGGCACACGTGGGCATGAGGAGGGGGCAGAACTGGGCTAAAGGTCTTGTGGGCGCTGGACCCCGGGCGATCCCATTCGGGGCACTTGGCATGGCCAACACCCCGTTGGCACAAGGAGAACTTAACTCCCTTTTGGGAAGCCAGAAGGGAGGGGAGCCAATGGAGCTCCGGACCGCCCCCACCCCCCTTTCCCGAGGACCCGCTCCCCGTGCCCAATGCCAGCTCCTTCTGAACACAAAATGGCCGCCAGACTGAGGGCTAGGTTCCTTGGGAACGGGGGAAGGGAAAAGAAAATGGCTGACTCCGGAGCAGCCCCGGCTGATGACTTCATCAGCGTGCGCGGCCCGGAGCTGCCCCCTGGAAGGTTCCCTGTGCCCACGTGCCGCCAACCAGCCTCGCATCCATCCGCGGCCGGCCGGCCCAACACGTGGGGCTAAAGAAAGCAGCGCCAAGGATTCGCCTCCTACAGGCCCACCATCTTGTCCCCTCCAAGAAAAGCCCTGGGAGGCGCGGTGAGGCAGGGAACCCAGTGTCTCCCTCTCGCCCCACAAAGCCAGGACGAAAATAGCAGTGACTTAGCACCGTTAGCAGTTTTTTTGGGCGAGGTTTTTGAGGGAGAGGGCGGGGATGGTGGAGGCGGAGAAGGGGGGGAGGAAGGGGACACTCCCCTGGGGAGAGGGCACCATAGGAGCGTGTCCGTGCGCCAGGGGATGCCAGCCCAGCACCCCCATGCAGCCGAAAGCCAGGAAAGCGAAACACCCACAGGCCAAACGGACAAGGGGGGCCCGAGGGAGGAGGAGGGCGGCGGAAAGAAAAGAAACTTTTCTTTGGAAAGAGATTCCGATTCAGGTTGGCTCGGGCCCAGGCTGCAGGCGGAGAAAAGGAAGATGGAAAGTATGGTCCAGACTCAGAGGAGTTTGTCTGGTCAGCCTGAACAGAGGAAAGGAGAAAGAGATCTGGGGCAAGGCAGGATTACCGCATTAGCCAGGACCCCCAGAGGTCATCTCATCCATCCCCCTGCCTCCAGACAGGACTGTGTAAACCAACCCGACCATGTTGAGGATCTCTCCTACTTTAAAAAAAAAACGACTTTCAGATATGGGATTTTCACAGATGCCTGTTTTGTGCTCATATACACAATTCTTTTCTTCTACATTTTTGGTCCTCAGAGAAGCACTGTGAGGTGATGCCACTTTGGCAATAGGAAAATTAGAGCCAAGAGAGGAAAGGTGCCTTCCCTTAGGTCACAAGTAGAGTCAGCCTAACTCCAAGACTAAAACCCAACCCAGGGCTCTTTCAACTAGAGTTGGCCATACTGTTTCCCTGGTATGAACTTCAGATACTCCTGTCTTGCAGGAGCTTTGTCAGGGCAAACATTCTCTCTAATGATGAGGATTGCTCTAGATCTCAGGAGAACATATTTGTGACTTGCTATCATCTTAAAAATTCATTCCCTGTCTAATGATAAGAGTCTTTAAACTTAGCAAGGCTGGCCCTTGAATGGTAGAAATGCAGTTGGTCCCTAGATGTATAATTGAACTTTCTTTAGCTCAGTGGAACCTTACAGTCCACTGGCATGCCTTTTAATAACCTGTGCTCAATTCTGCACCACCTTGAGACAATGAAGGAGTTTGGTGGCATATAAACTCACCTGAATCTTCTGTTCTTCAGATTAAGCCCTGGTCATACTTGAGACCTCATGGTACTTCTCTTACCTATAGAGATCATATGTTTGCCTGAACCAGATCTTTGCATTGTTACTCTTTTTAGTGAAGGTTGAAGAAAGCTGGTTAACTCCCTCTGTATCCCTGAAGTACAGAATTTGAGAACTGGAAGAGACGTCAGCAGCCATCTGGTCTAATCCATGCCCAAAAGGAATGCTCACTGTAAAGTATAATTTCTCTTCTGTATACTCAAAGGCCTTCAAACTCAATTAGGATCATAGGACCGAAGAATTTTGAGCTGAAAGACACCTTGGGGGCCCATCTAGTTCAACCCCCTCATTTTACAGGCAAGGCAGTGAGACCTAGGTCAGAGACTTACTCAAGGTTACAAAGGTAGTAAGTAGCAGAAGTAGGCCTTGAAGCCATGTACACCACCTCCAAATCCAGTGTTTTTCTCATTGTACTAAATCATTTCCTCAGCTTTTATGTATGTCATTTCCTCAGCTTTTTTGTAATTATGCATAGGGAGTTATGGCACTCAAGGAGAAGAGTTAATATGGAAGAGATAACATGGGAGGCAAATATATGGGACAGCTAGGTGGTACAGGCCTGGGATCAGGAAGACTCATCTCCCTGAGTTCAAATTTTACCTCAGAAACTTACTAGCTGTGTGACCCTGGGCAAGTCACTTAACCCTGTTCACTTCAGTTTCCTCATCTGTAAAATGGACTGGAGAAGGAAATGGCAAACCACTCTAGCATCTTTGTAAAAAAAAGAAAAAAACCCAAATGGGGTCATGAAGAATCAGATACAACTGAAATGACTCCACAACAAAAATATAAAACCAAATATAACACAAAAGCTACCCAATATCATGAAAAACCCTCTGTAAGATTAGTCTAGAGCAACAGAACCAGTGTTTGTGATACCCTTTCCCCCTGGGTGGGTACTACTGTCCCTTTGTTCCTAAAACCCATTTCTGCACAGAGGGGTCAGTGGGGAAGGTGGGGAAGAGGAATAGAGATGAAAGGGTTTGTATAGAGTCAGTTTTCCACTAGTCTGGTTTTATTGAGTGGTGGTGTGCAATGTAAGACATTAGCCAGTTAATGTTGGATATTAGTCAGTTGGTGGGCATTAGCCATGGCATATTTAAGAATTCCAAGGATCTGTGATTTAATTGGGTGGACAGAGTGAAATGCCCCTTCTGCCCATGCAAGTTGCAGACCTCTCTTTTCCTTAATAAATGGTTTTCATAGGTTTTTGTGGCCAAAAACATTCATCACCCTAGAAGCCAGCCCAGTGATAGATAACCTTCTCTGAGCTCATCTGGACTGCCCCTTGGAAAGCAGATGTACAACTTAGTCCTCCCTGGGGATAGACAAAGGCTTTTCAGTTTGGTAGGACCTTTCAGAACTTAGACTGCTATTATAGCTTTTTTGAGTCCAGGGTTGCTATAGGGGGATGTTAACTAAGGCACCCAATGGAGGAAGCATGGCATAATGGATTAAGAGATGAACTTGCTGTGAGAAAGACCAGGATTCAAATTCTGCCTCTGATAATTAGCTGAATGACCCTGGGCAAGTCACTTAAACTCTAGCAATATGACTGCACATGCATTATCTATATCAAATTGCTTGCCTTTTCAATGAAGAGGGAGGAGAGAGAGGGAAGGAGAGAATTTGGAACTCAAATTAAAAAAAAAAAACATGTTAAAAAAATTGTTTTGGGGGCAGCTAGGGCCCAGGAGTCGGGAGGACCTGGGATTGGTTCTGGCCTCAGATACTTAACACCCACACAAAAATAACTGGCCATGTAACCTTGGGCAAGTTACTTAACCCCAATTGCTTAAAAAAAAATTGTTTTTGCATGCAATTGAAAAAAAATAAAATCTTAAAAAAACACACACACACTCTAGCAGTGAGGTAGCTAGAGTACTGGGCTTAAAAGCAGAAAGACTTGAGTTAAAATCTGGGCTCTGAAAGTTATTAGTTGTATAACCTAGGGCAAGTCACTTACCCTCTGTTTGCCTTGATTTCCTCATCTGTAAAATTGGGCTAATAATACTTATTAAATCAGATTAAATGATACTTGTAAAGTTCCTAGCACAATGCCTGGCATACAGTAGGTGCTTAATAAATACTCGCTTCCCTCCCACATATAACTCAAACATTCCTCTGGATTCATCTATTAAGTTATAAACTGGTTGAGATTAGGTCAGAGCTCCCACATCCAAAGTTCCCCAGCTGATAGAATCTCAAATCCTTTGAGTCTTTACATATAATGATGATAACAATAGTAACAATACCAATGTGCTTTACACATATTAACTCATTTTAGTCTCCCAACCCAGGCATGCAGGTGCTATTGTCCCATCATAGCCCCCCCCCACACACAATGATGTATTTGTTTAGCTGTTTATTGTTACGCACAATTTTGTAGGCGGCGTCACATTTGATCTCAGAACTACTGTGGATATATGTGTTACTGTGCTCCTTTTACACACAAAGAAACAGGATCAGAGAAATTAAGTGACTTGTCCAAGATCTCACAGCTTCTGATGGGTGGACAGAAATGGGACTGTAACCCAAAAGCGAGTTCCACTGTATCATACTGTTGCCATAGCCATCCAAGGCTCCGGTTGAGAGCAGAGCGGAGGCCATGCACAAATGGATGAATCTCAGTGGTGGATACATTCTGGCAAGTTCAAAGTTACTCCATAGACTGGGGAAGCTGTGTTTGTTCAGCCTTCAATCTGATTTGACCCATGGTATGTCCAAATCTGTGGGATAAGCCTGGTCGTAACAGGGTAGGGCTGTGTGTGACTTTGAGACTTGATCTGAAACAAGCCTCCTAAGGTGGGATGGACCTGCCTGCAGGTTACACAGAATACCTTAGCAGCTTTGTCTGTCATAGAACAAATTGGGTCTAATATCTGTAAACAGGGAAGAACTGTTAGTACATTTTGTAATTGGGGTCCTGTTTATATGTCTATTGTTTGCAGTAATCACTTGTTTGTTTGAAGTAAGGAGTGCTTTGGATCGTAATAGTCATTAGTGCCTACCAGTGAGAGGCAGTAACATCCTGGAATTTCACAAGTCTCTGTGAATTCCACAGGGCTTGCATCTGCAAAGCAGGACCCTGCGTATTTTCACATGAGACTCTTGTAATCAAGGAATGGGGTCTTGCTAATGCGAACAAATAATTGTCTTTCAGGAATAAAAAAAAAAAAAAGGAATTCCAGTAAGACTTCATTCAGCTAAGGAGTTCTTTATTCTTTATCACCGAAGGACAGGAATTCCCTATATATCTCATGTTCATCAAATGTCAAAGCTGAGAGGGTCTTTTGATCACAGAATGTCAGAACTGGAAGGGCCCATGGAACAGTGTCAGAGCTTGGAGAGACCTTAGAACAGAGAATGTCAGAGCTGGGAGGGCCCATAGAACACAGAATTTCGGGGCTGGGAGGTAACTCAGAACATAGAACATATAAAATATCAGAACTGGAAGGGATCTTAGGACATAAAATATGAAATGCTCTAGCTGGAAGGGCCCATAAAAATCCTCTCTCAGTTCCTCCCTGTATAGACTCAGAGTTTGAATCAACCCAAGAGACCATCTAGTAGTTCAACCTGTGTCTGACCCAAGAATCCCTACAACAGCATTCCCAACAAGTGGTCTATCATTCAGGCCCTTTTGGCAAGCTCCAACAAGAAAGCCCACTATCCCCTTGAGACAGCCCATTCCACTTTTGGAATGGTTCAGGAAGATTTTCCTTACATCAAACCTAAATCTGCCTCTTGGCAGCTTCCATCCCTGGCTCTTGGTTGTGCCCTCTTAGAACTAGACAACCAGGCTAATCTCTCCTTTACATCATGATCCTCTTCAGATACTTGAAGGAGGCTGGCATGTTCCTCAAGGTCTTTTCTTCCCTGGGCTAAACAACTCTAGTTTTTTCAACCAACCTTCATCTTTCCTAATGCTGAAGATCTTCAGTATTCTGATCTTCCTAAAATCCAGTGTCCAGAACTGAACCCAATACTGAAGATGTGGTATGACAGGAGCAGAGGGCAGTGAGCCGCCTCTCATCTCAATTGCTCTAAATGTCCATTCTCTCCTAATGCAACCTGAGGTCATTCGAACTCTTTCTGCCACCCTTTCACACATTTGGGTTGGCAGAATGGTATAGTGGACTGAGGGACAATCTTGGATCAGGAGAAGATGAGGTTAAGTCCCACCATTAAGACATAGACTGACTCTAAGTAAAAGCTCCATGCAACTCTTATCTGAAACTCTGAAGGGCAGAGTAACTCGTTGCCCACTGATGACAGTATTGGTAGAAGGGAATTTCCTCCCTGGGAGTTCCTCACGCCAATGAGATCACAAGTCCTGAGGAAATTTTAAAAAGATGATAATATTGATTCATATTCATGTTGATTCATTGTTGATTCAGTTGGTTCATGTTGAGCTCCCATTCCATGCAGATCTGGTCCAACCTCCTAATTTTACAATATTACACTTAATAGAGAAAGATAGAGCATTTACTGAGTGCTTTGCTATGTCCTTGGAACTGTGCTAAATGACTAGAATGCAAAGATAAGCAATAAGAAAGACAATCCCTATCCTCAAGTAGCTCCCATTCTAGTGGGGAAAGATAACATAAAATTGAGATGAAGGTGGCTGGAGTGGGGAACAGTGTTAGGGTTAGCCAAAGAGGTTAAGAGACTTGCTGGATGTCACACAGCAACGTTGTGGCTGAACTGGGGCTTGAATTCAGGTCTTCAGAATCCTAGTCCAGCTCCTTTCTATTTTTGACTCCAGCAATTAATAAGGTAGAGAGGGTTGGGGTTATTATTATCATTGGACCAACATAATCCAAGGTCCTAGGAGAGTAGGTGAATCTAAAACAAATAGGAAACTCCATGGGCAGTGCCTGGGTCCTGTGTTCAACTTCTGGGCTCACATCAAAGGATCATAGCATTGCTAGGCAGCAGTGAATAGAGATGGACTGGAGTCAGGAAGACCTGAGTTCAAGTTCTGCCCCAGACACTCTTACTAGTGGTGACTGAGCAAGCTTCTTGCCTCTGTCAGCCACAGTTTTCTCATCTTTAAAATGGGTATAATAATAGCACTCATATCACAAGTTTGCAGAGTGCTATAAAAATACTTGCTGAGTTTGAATCTTGCCTCATTTGCTAAGCTTATGACTACTGACAAGTCACTTAACTCATTGTTACAATCAAATTATAATATGTAAAGCACTCTGCAGACCTATAAATGCTAGCTATTAATTTTGTTAATTAGATCCAACCCCCTCCTTTAATAGATTAAGAAACTGAGGCTGATAGGGAATGTACCCAAGGTAGTGAGGAACGGAGCTGGGATTCTCAAGAAGATCCTGAATTGAAATTCAGCCCCCTTTCCATGGCAGTAAGTTGCCTCCCCCAGAGCTAGTTCTGCCCTTGGCCATATTAGCCACAGGGGGATCAGGGCTGGGCAAGGTAGTAATGGGTCTATTTCTGTGAAATAGAGGCAGGGCCAGAAGGAGCCTGATAGACCCACCCCACTGGCTCTTTGAAGATGGGACTTTGTAGGCAGCAGAGGTGCAGTGAGATGTGGATGATTTATCAATGTCAATAGGCCTCGAGTGCCGCATCCCTAGTGCCATGATTAATCCTGCCTCTGTGGAAGGTGACCCTGGGTAGGGAGGAGAGGATCCTGCCATGGCAGGGCAGAGAGCTGGGGCCCAGTTGGGCTGCTGCTCCAGAAGTAGCCCAGCAGGGACAGATGTGTCAAGGACAAAGCAGTCAGGCCTGGCTAAGAGCTTGCCTCTGAGACTGCTTACCCAACAAAGGTCCTAAAGCACTTTATAAAACAATGTTCCTGAGGAACATTGAGGAAGAGAGAGTACTAGGGGAAAGAGGGGGGAGGTGCAGGAGGAAATAGCCAGGGCACCCAGTAAAAGCAAAAAGTAAGTGCTGGCAGGAACAGATATTCATTACACTGTGGAAATGATGGAGACCTAGGCGATAGTCCTGGCTTTGCCCGTCAGACTTTGCAACCTTGGGAACACCGCTTGCCCTCTCTGGTCTTAATTTCCTCCTCTGCAAAATAAAGCATTTGGAATGGACGGCCTCTCAGGTCTTCTTTAGCACTGACATTTTGTGATTCAGTGATCCTACCTCGAAGAATCTGCTTTTGAAAATGTAAGGTGTGTTCTCAATTCTGGTGGGTATGTGAGTTTGCATGTGGTTTGGATATTAACTGGCCATTGGACATTAGCCAGCTCCCTAGCATTCGCTATACGGGCGTCCCATACAGGTCAAAGAAAAGCTTGTTTTCAGGCTATGGGCAATGGGGGCGGCTTTAAAAGCAGTCAGTGTCTAGGTAATAACTATTTTTACATTTCTGGAGCACAACAGTAAAGATCAGCAGCTAGAAGAGACCACAGAGCTTATCCCCTTAACCTCCCCCCTCCCTCCATTTTATAAATGAAGAAATTCGGCCCAGAGAGTTTCAGTGACCTGCCGAGGCCATCAGGCTCTGCCCTACGGGGCAGATCTGGGATTAGAACTCAGAGCCTCAGACCCCAAATCCAGTCTTTCTACTCTTCTTCGATTGATTAAAAAAAGCTGCTGTGATTAATATAGGAACGTTTCATGGGAAAGGTGGAAGATCCAGGAAATGTCTCAGGAAGGGAAGAGTGACGGCTGATAGAGGAAGGCCATTCCAGGCAAAGCCCGGGAGAGCCATGACAACGGTATCTGTGGTGCCCCCACCGCTGGGAGGGTCATTTCCCTGTTTCCAAAGTACAAGCTGTCCTGGGGCTGAGTAAGGGAGGGAAGGAGCAAAGAACTATTTGCTAAAAATACCCCACTCCCCTCTACATCATTTCCTGGCCCCAGAAGCTTCCCCTCAGCTGAAGGACAGGCCACGCCCTGGATGGGGGCTCTGGGCAGCCAATCACAGCCTCCGGGCCAGGCTGTATTCCCCCAGATTGCCAGAGTTCTGGGGATTAAATCAAATGAATCTTTTTCATTAATTTGCGTACTGCTCTGACTCTAAATCTATAACACATAGGAAAGGAAATCAATTGATGTACTAAAAATAATAGCTTAAGATTTCTATAGGGCTATATGGCTATACCTTTGGCATAGGTAGCAAGCATGCTTGCATCCATGTTACGGGAAGGAAACTAAGTCTTAGAGAGGGAAAGGTGCTTTGGTCACATAGCTCTTAGCCTCAAGCCCAGGTCCAGCATAGAGACACTCTCCGATTTGTGCAAAGCACTACAAATGTTCTTTCAGGGAAAGAGGCAGTGTAGAGGAAGAGGAAGGAGGATGAGACGACATGCCTGCTTAGAGGAAGTCAAAAGTGAAGGAATTGATGTTGTTAAATAGACATGTGGCTCAGGGGGTAGAGAACAGAAGCTTGAGATAGAAAAGGCCTGAGTTCAAATTCCACCTCAGACATTTACTAGCTGTATGACCCTGGGCAAGTCATTTAACTTCTCTTGTCTTTTTTCCTTGTATATAAAATGGAAATAGTAATAGCACCCATCTTACAGGGTTGCTATGAGAAATGTTCTCTCTCTCTCTGTCTCTCTCTCTCTCTCTCTCTCTCTCTCTCTCTCTCTCTGTCTGTCTCTCTCTCTCTCTGTCTCTCTCTCTCTCTGTCTCTCCAGGAAAACAGCCATTTCTAACACACACTATGACTATATCTCCCTCTATAAAGAGCTTCCCTTTTCCTATATTTCTCTACAGATACAGATTGGGGTAGATACCCTCTGAGGTCCCTTCCAGTGCTGAGATTCTGCAATAAACCTCTTTTATTCTACTGTTTAACCCTTAGTCATCTTCAAAAACCCTTTGACATCCTCAGCCATAATTCTGAGTCGATGGAACACAAGTTTTGTCCATGAGTAATGTTTCTTATGCCCATCCATCCAGGAATTTCATGAACATCTACTATGTGACATGCTGCATGAGGCCCTAAGGGAAGTGCTATGAGATTCACAAAATGTGAATAAGACATGGTCCCTTCCCTCACACAGTTTACAGTTTAGTAAGAAAGCTAAGACAATGGACGCAAAGGACTTGAGGTTTTGGTGTTTTTTAATCCATTTAAAACACCAGTTGCATAAGTAAAGGATAGAGGACACCTGGATTAGTCAGTGATTCATGTTTAAAAAAAAAAAAAAGATTTGTGGGTTTTCACTGACCTCAGGTTTGCTGTGAACCAACAGTGTGATATGGTAACCAAAAAAATTCACGAAATCTTAGGCTTCATTGACTGAAGTTTGATGTCCAGAGGGAGGAGGGTCGATAGTCCCAGTGCCCTTCATCCTAATAATTATCCTAATTATTTCTGAGAAGGAGGAGAACTATTTGATGTGACTCCAATGGTAGGAAGTCAAGTGCTAAGGGTGCAAAGAAAGGCAAGAACAGTCCCTGCCCTCCAGGAGCACACGATCTAATGGGGGAGATAACTTGCAAACAACTCTCTCTCTCTCTCTCTCTCTCTCACATAGATATAGATAAAGATATACACACACATAAACATACATATATACATGTACACACATATACACAGAAATTTTATATAGAAAATGTTTCATATAATATATAGGATATGAAAATAACATTTTACATATATTAATATGTTTATGGGATATAGAAATAATATATTTATATAGAAAGATATATTGTGTATATATGAATATATGTATGTGTATATTTATCTAAACACATGCGTGTATATATGTATGTATGTATTTCTAATTGGAGGCAAAGTTCAAAGCAGTGGGTTTGGGGGAAAGGGGATGGAGAGAGACAAGAAAAATCTTGTTGAAGATAGGATTTGAACTGAGTTTTCGAGGAAACTGAGCTATTGCTGAGAGGCTGGTTTTGGCTCATTGTAAAGGCTTTCCAAGGAGCAGAATTGTCCCTCAGTGGCATGGGTTGCCTCATGAAATAGCCATCTCCCCATCTCTGGAGGTGCCCCAATCAGAAGCCTGATGACTGTCTGTTTTGAGGGTTGTAGAAGGGGCTCCTACACCAGAGAAGAGGACGAACAATCAGTTTCCAAGTCACCAACTCAATGGCACATTTTTACTAGACTGAAAAATGTTCACTGTCAAAAGTTTCTTCTTTTCAAAGCTTTGAAAGGACTGTCTCCTTTTCCTTATCACCAGCCTAAGCTTCTGCCTTCTTCCAGGCTCATAGTCTCTACTGCCCAAGATCCTGAAGGGCCTAAGATACAAAATTTTGATCCTTCTCAGCCTAAAGAGTAGCTTAGGTTGAGAAATACTATGTTGGACAATGCTAAAGTCCCTTCCAGAATGAACTTTCTGTGTTCTAAGTGCCCTTTTAGATCTGACATTATAGATTCTACATTCTAAGCTTCCTTCCAGCTTTAATAGTCTTTGTTCTAAAGTACTTTCCAGGTCTGATATTCTATCATTCTAGAGAAGTTCCCATTTCCTATTTCTCACAGCTCCAAGTTCCTCTGAAGTCAGTGGAGAATGTGGGTGTTGGAGAACAATACCTCCTGTATGTAGGGTTTGCTCTAGGCCTGACTGACTCATATTCCAAGATGGTCACAGTGAGGGGAGGCTGGTATCTGGAATGGTGAAGTATGGTCAGAGTTAGAGTGCTCAGGCCAAAGTAGGCCAGATGGATCCCAGAGTGCCAAGCCACTAGGCAGTATTTGCAGCCCACTGCTCCCTGGGAAAATGCCCCAAGTGCCCCCAGTCACATGGCCTAGTGCCCACTGGAGCATTCCCTGCCCTGAATTGGGCCCATGTACTAGAGGCCAGAGGGCTTTAGGCAACAGGAGGAGCTAGGGAGGGGTTGAGACCAAATGCCCAGGTTGGTTCAAGCCCAACTGGATGGAAGTCCTTGGCTGGGCACCTCCCCAGCTTTGAACGTGTCTGGCTGGTTTTGGGCAAGGGTTATTTCTCAGCCCTTGGCTGGTCCTGAGATGGAGAGACCTCTGGGCAGAGCTATTCAGAGCTGGCCTGTTTTCTGGCTAATCTCATTCTGGACACCATTGGGATATTCTCCCAGAGAGTTGCTGATTGTCAGTCCTTTCTTGTCTTTGCTGCCCCACCCTCCAGTTCAGCCAGGTGTTACTGGTTGCCTGTTGCCACCTGAAGGGCTTGAGCCAGCTTTACTGGCATTGGCTTTTGTCCCATAGGAATCATCCAAAACCTCAGGAGCCAGGGCAGGTGATGGCTTGAGTGATCAAGGCTGGTGATGGCTCCATTGTCTGCATAATAGTAACTGACATTTATGTAGTACTCTCTGGTTTACACAGTGCTTTACAAAGCACATCCGCTATCTCTTTCCATCTTCACAAGAGTCCTGTGAGGTATGTAGCACCAAGACCATCATCCTCATTTTACAGGTGAGGAAAGTGAGTCACAGAGCAGTCAAGTGACTTTCCCAAGACCACACTGCCCAGTGGCAGAGTGAGGATCGCAAGCCAAAGTCTTCTATCTCCAGATTCAGTGTCCTTCCTCATTAATAGAGGGTCACAGCTGAAATACTGTGGTCACGTCTAGGTGCTCCTGTGTTAGGAGGGCCACGGCCAAGCTAGAATATGTCAAAAGGAGGAACGCTGGGATGGGAAAGGAAGAAAGTCACTTGAGGATCTAGGGATGCTTACCATGAAAATAAATAAATGAAATAGCATTTATTAAGCACCCATTGTGCATTGTGCTAAGCACCAGGACCAAAATCAACCCCTGCCCTCAAAAGGCTTGTATTCTAATGGAAGAGACAACATGGAAATAAATAGATACATACACAATATATACAGATAAACAGAAGGTCACTTTGAAGGGGAAGGCATTTGTGTCTGGGACAGCTGGGAAGGGTCTGCAACAAACAGTGGGATTTAAGCTGAGTCTTGATGAAAGCCAAGGAAAGGTATAGTGGGTGGTGAGCAAGAAGATTATTCAGGGCCTAGAAGACAGCCAATACAAGGCATGGGAGTGGGAGATGGAGTGTTGTATGAGAGGAAAACCAAGTGGGTTAATATGGTTGGATTGTAGAGATTGGAAAGGTAATAACAAGACAGATTGTAAAGAGCTTTAAGTATTAAGAAAAAAGAACTTTACATTAGATCCTGGAGGTAATAGGGAGCCACAGGAATTTACAGAATGGGGAGGAGGGCTATCATGGCCAGAGCCGTGCTCAGGTGGACAGCCTTGTAGAGGCTGTCTTGGAATAGGGAGAAAGTTGAGGCAGGAAGATAGCCAGCATTTATATAATGCTTTAAGGTGTTTGAGGCATTTTTTAATGTTAACTCATTTGATCTCACAACAGCTCTGGGAGGTGGGCACTATTATCATCCTCATCCCACATATGAAGAAGCTGATGACAAGAGAGTATAGCAAATGTTTGAGACAGGATTTGAACTCAGACCTTCCTAACTCCAAGTCCAGAGCTCAATCTGTTGTTCCACATAGCCATGTAAATGGAGAGAGTAGGATGCACTCAAAGAATGTTATGAAGGGAGAAATTTTGGTAACTGACTGGATATGGACAGTGAGCCAGGGTAAGGATTTCATGATGATGAGCTTTGAAATCTGGGTGACTGAGAGGATGGTCGTGTCCTTGACTGTAAAAGGGAAGTCTGGAAGACAAGACGTTTTGAGAGGAAAGGAAATGAGAAGAGAAGGGTTAAGAGGAACATGGTTCTGATCATCCCACACCAGAAGGGCTGTCCTGGGGAAGAGATTGCAGACTTAGGCCACTTGACTCGGGGATTCAGATTTCAGTTCAGTATCAGGAGAAACTTCCGTTCAAAGCTGGCTGACTGGCCCCACCCCTGCTCTAACCCCTATAAGGTCAGGCAGCTGTCTCAGTTTCCAGCACAAAGTACTTCATCTGGTAGCTGCTTAATCAGTTTTTTGTTGAATGACTGAGTGAGTGGACATACGGAAAAGCTGCCTCAAGAGGTGATAACTGGTTCCCCATGTTAAGATTATAGAATTTAGAGGTCAGAGGCATCTTAGAAGCCATCTAGTCTTTTGTTGTTTTTCCATTGTGTCTGACTCTTTGTGACCCCATTTGGAGTTTTCTTGGACGAGATAATTGGAGTGGTTTGCCATTTTCTTCTCCAGCTCATTTTACAAATGAGGAAACTAAGGCAAATAGGGTTAAGTGACTTGTCCAGGGTCACAGAGCTAGTAAGCTTCTGAGGCCAGATTTTAACTGGTCTCAGAAGGGAGTCTTCCTGAATTCAGGCCCAACACTCTATCTACTGTACCACTAGTCTAACATCCTCCTTTTACAGCTAAGGAAACTGAGGCCTAGAGAAATCACAGGACTTACCCACATCACACAGATGCTAAGTGGTACTGAGAAAATCTGATCCAGGTCTCCAAACTCTGGTGTTTTTCACTGCCCCATGTCCCCTCCCTGGAAGTCTTCAAGGAGAATAAGGAACTTGTCCAGGGACATTGGATTAAGACAGACAATGCATGCTATGGCCCCCACAAAGGGAACACACAATAACTTCAGCCTGGGGTGGCCAGGGATTGCTTCTTAGAGGAAACAGAACTTGACCTGAATGAAGGGGGTTATCTTTGGTGAAGGAGAGGCCAAGACAAGGAGGTGAATCTGAGTTTTCCTTGTTTAGGGAACAAGGAGTTTGACTGGAGTGGAGTTTTATATAGGGGAGGATAACAGAGTTAGTGTCATCCCTTCTGAGACTGGAAAGGTAGAGAAAGCCCAGATTGTGGAAGCCAAGGACTATGCTTTGAAACTTTTAAAGGTGGAGTAGAAAAAGTACAGTATTTATTATCAGAAGGCCTGGGTTCATGTCTCAGTTTTGGCCAGTCCAGCTGCCCAAGTGACCTTGGACAAGTCATTGCATCTGGGGAATGCCATCTTAGTTGCAATTTCCTTACGTGTAAAAAAGGAATAAGAATACTTGCACCACCTACCTCACAAGGGAGTTGTGGGAATCAAATGAAATAAATGATATAAAATGTCTTATAAACCATAAGGCTCTATTTATCATTAGTCAGAGGACCTGCTGTGGTAGTATCACTCTAGTCTCCTGCTGTTTAGATTGTCACAGTTATAAGAGAGACAAGAGGGTATAACTTTTTAAAAATCTTTTATTTTTTCCAATTACATGTAAAAATAATGTTTAACATTCTTTTAAAAAATTTTTGAGTTCCAAATTTTCTCCTACCCTTTTTCCTCTCCCCCTTCATGAGAAGGCAAGTGATTTAATATAGATTATACATGTACAGTCATGCAAAATATAGTTCCATATTAGTCATGCTGTGAAAGAAAACACAGACCCCTCCCCAATTAACGAAAAACAAAGAAAAATAAAGAAAGTTTTTAGAAAAAATTATGCTTCAAGTTTGCACTCAGACTCTTTCTCTGTAGGTAGATAACATTTTTCATTAAACATTTCATAAGACAATTAAGAATTGTCTTAGATCACTCTATTGGTGAGAATAGTCAAGTCATTCACAGTCAATCATCATACTATATTGCTGTTACTGTGTACAATGTTCTCCTGATTCTGCTCATTTCATTTTGCATCAGTTCATGTAATTTTTTCCAGGTTTTTCTAAAAGCATCCTACTCTTCAGTACTTGTAGCACAATAGTATTCTATCACAATCATATACTACAACTTGTCCATCCATTCCCCAATTGATGGGCATACGCTCAATTTCCAATTCTTTTCTACCACGAAAAGAGTTGCTATACATATTTTTGGACATATAGAAGTTTTTCCTTTCTAAAAAAACCTCAGGGTGGCTAGGTGGCACAGTGAATAGAGCACCAGCCCTGGAGTCAGAAGGACCTGAGTTCAAATCTGGCCTCAGACACTTAACACTTACTAGCCGTGTGACCTTGAGCAAATCACTTAACCCCAATTGTACTTCCCCCCACCAAAAAAAAGCAAAAAAAATCTCTTTGGGATATAGACCTAGTAGTAGTATTGCTAGATAAAAGGGTATGCACAGTTTTATAGTCCTTTAGCTATAAAAATTCCAAACAGCTCCCCAGAATGGTTAGATCAGTTCCCCACTCCACCAACAGTGCATCACTGTTCCCATTTTCCCACATCCCTTCCAACATTTGTTATTTTCCTATCCTGTCATATTAGCCAACCTGATTTGTGTTAAATGTTAAATGCCCCCAGAGGGGATAACAGGGTATAGCTGACCAAGCACTAGACTTGGATTCTAGAGACCCAACACAACACTCCAGATGTATCCTGAACAGGGTATAATATAGTGGGATAATCAGTTCCCTTGATCTAGACATTATACGTCCATGTTAATGCAGCCTGTCACTCTCTTGACTCATATATCAGAAGTGTACTGGAGCCAGCTAGTATCAGCTTCGAGAGCCAATTGTTAAATTTTCAATATGAGCAATACACCTTGGATATCAAGAAATGCTATAAATCAGGCTTGAGTTGTTTTGTTGGTTGTCACTGCAGACTAAAGAAAATGATGAAGAAAATGTTAGTAATGCAGATTCAACTTAAAAATGTGTTAAGTGTGCAAAGTTTCCTCCCATGAAAGCCAGCTGTTAAACATTTGCCAATATACCCCTTTTCATAGTGAGCCTACAGTCCACTAAAACTCCCAAATCTTTTTACAAAAGCAGTCACCCTAGTTTCATTTCCCCATCCTGTACTTGTGCCATTGATTTTTTTAACCCAAGGGCTGAACTTTACATTTATCCTAATTAAGTTTAATTTTGCTGGAATCAGTCCATTGCTCCAGATCAAAGGTGGGAAACCTGCGGCCTTGAGGCCACATGTAACCCCCTAGGTCCTCAAGTGCGACCCTTTGACTGAATCTAGTTTTTGGTTAGGATTCAGTCAGAGTCACACTTGAGGACCTAGAGGACCATATGTGTTTACATTCTGTCAGAGGGCCTCACTTGCCCTTGCTCTAGATTGTTTAAACACTTTGGTACTGTCATTCGACTTCACTCTTGCTCTTCACTTGCTGTCATCTTTAAATCTGATCATCTTGCCATAGGATCACTGACTTAGAGTTAGAAAGGACTTTAGAGGATCTCGGGATCAGAGAGTTGGAGCATTTAGAATTGGGATGAACCACAGAGGTCATTAAGGCCAACACCCTCATCTTACAGATGATATAACTGATTCTCAAAGAGGTTGAGTGCTTTGCCCAGAACCACATAGATAATGTGTCTGGCATAGAACTCAGACTCAGGTTAGTGCATCAGTTAACAAGCATTTATTAAGTGCTTACTATATGCCATTCCTGGCATTCTAAGCACTGGGGATACCAAGAAAGAAAAAAAAAGTCCCCATTTTCAAAGTGCTCACATTCTAATAGAGAAAATATGCAAAAAAAAACCCCACTCCAAACATATAAGATAAGACAGAATAAATCAAATGTCATCTCAGAGGGAAGAGAGCAGCAAGGGGCGAGGGGGAGATGAGAGAGGAGAATGGGAAAAGCCTCCTGAAGAAAGTAAGATTTGAGCTGAGTATGGCAGAAAGCCAGGCAAGCTAGGAGGGAGAGAGGAAGCCCAGGCATGGGATATGGACAGTGAAAAGGCAGAGAGTCAGAAAAGGGAGTGTCTTGTATGAAAAATAACAAGGCCAGCAGAACTGGATCACAGCATATGTGGAGCAAAGTAAGGTATAAGAAGACTAGAAAGATAAGGTAGGAAAGGGCCAGGTTGTGAAGGGCTTTGAATGCCAAACAGAGGATATTCTATTTGACCCTTGAAGTAACAGGGAGCCACTGGAGTTTAGTAAATAGAGGGATGACATAGTCAGACCTGCAGTTTATTTATTTATTTATTTATTTTAGTTTTTGTGTTAAGTGTCTGAAGCTGGATTTGAACTCAGGTTCTCCTGACTCCAGGCAGACCTGCATTTTAGAAAAAAAAATCCCTCTGGGCATGGAGAACAAACAGACGGATATTGCAATAGTCCAGTATAAGGTGATAAGAGCCTATACACCAAGATGGTGGCTCTGTTGGTGGAGAGAAGGGCTCACATATGAGAAATGTTATGAAGGTAGAAAGAGCAAGACTTGGGACAAGATGGGATATGTGGGGTGAGTGGGAGTGAGGAGTCAAAGATGGCAATTAGGTTGGGAGCTTGAGTAACTGGGAGAATGGTAGCAGCCTCATTAGTAATAGAGAAGTTCAAAAGAGGGGAGTGGGGTTTGGTGGGAAAAGATGAAGAGCTCTGTTTTGGACATGGTGAGTTTGAAAGCCCAGGATATCCAGTTTAAGATGTCCAGAAGGTAATTAGTTGTTGATGTGAGTCTAAAGATTAAGAGAGAGGTTAGGATTGGTTATATGGGTCTGGAATGAACTGCATAGGGACAGCTACATAGCACAGTGGATAGTGCCCAGGCCTGGAGCCAGGAAGATCTGAGTTCAAATCCAGCCACAGACACTTACTAGCTATGTGACCCTAGGCAACTCATTTAACCTTGTTTGCCTTATTTTCTTTATATGTAAAATGAACCAGAGAAAGAAATGGAAAACCACTCCAATATCTTTATCAAGAAAACCCTTAAAAGGGGCACGAAGAGTCAGACACAACTGAAAACAAAATGACTAAACAACAACAAAAAAAATCATCTGAATAGAGATGATAATTGAACTTAAGGGTGCTAATGAGCTCTTCTCATTTGAAGTCCACTGTTCATCCACTGTACGCACTGTCTAAAGGTCACTGACAAATAGGTCAGCACCCCTGTCTCTCGGTTCTTTGAGCATATGTGTTTCACTTATCATTTCCTCATTTATGTTGGGTTTCATCTCTGGTAACCACTTGTGTGCTTTCCTTCTGACTCCAAAGATCATTCTTCTTGGGAACTAGCTTAGCACCATGGCTTGGTCTCTTGGGACTTTGGGCAATTCGTTGCTCTTCATATTCTATAATTCCTTCACCTGTAAAATAATACTTTACCTGACTCACATGGGTTGTTGTGGGAAAAGCATTTGGTAAACCTTAAGCTGCTATAGACAAAGTAATAATGGTGGTGGTGATCATCATTATCTCCCAAGGTTGTTTTGAGAATCAAATTAGAGAATGCATGGAAAGGTACTTTGTAAACTTGAAATCGATAAATTGAGCCTTTAGCCAAAAGCTCAGAATCTAGGAGGGAAGATGAAGCATGTTCACCAGTCATTGTAGCACAAGCCAAAATGTCATCGGCACAGAAGAGAGGGACAGCCAGTGCTTGGGGAGGGGGAGCATTCCAGAGAGAGAAGGCCCTGCAGGGAATATTTAGTCCAACCCTTCCCCAAAGTAGGAGTTCACAGTATGTGGTCATCCAGTCTCTGTCTGCACACCTCTGATGGTGGAAGCTCACTGTGCCCTTAGTCTACCTCTTACCATTGTTGGACAGTTCTCACAGTTAGGAAGCTCTTCCTTATAAAGGATAGAAATGTGCCTTGCTATATCTGCCACCCATTGCTCCTGGTCTTGGCCTCAGAATCATCCTAATATTTCTTAGATTCTCAGTCAAGCAGAATATCCCTAATCTTTCTGCCTCATGAATTCCCTTCAGATAGCTGGTAGGAGCATCCAGGTGGTGCAGTGGATAGAGCACTGGGCTTGGAATCAGGAAGACTTCTTCATGAGCTCAAATCTAGCTTGTGACCCTGGGCAAGTCATTTAACCCTATTTGCCTCAGTTTCTCCATCTGTAAAATGAGCTGGAGAAAGAAATGGCAAACTACTGCAGTATCTTTGCCAAGAGAATCCCAAATGGGGATAGGGAGAATTGGACACAACTGAAAGGACAAATTTGAAGACAGACAATCACGTCTTCTTTGAGTTTTCCTCCTTCTGGTTAAGCATCCCCATTTCTTTGCTTAATCCTGTAATGGCATGGTCTCTAATCCCCTCACAGTCCTCCAAGTTACCCTCCATAAAAGAGGGAAGGATGTGGACTGGCTTCAGAGAATAGGGACCATTTGAGCTGGACCTTGAAGGACCAGGAAGATGAATAGAGATCACAGACTCACAGAAAGTTAGTACTGGAAAGGACTTTAGCCATCATCTAATAGATCCCTTCATTTTATTGCTAAGAAAATTGAGTTTTGGAGGATGGAAGTGATTTGACCAAGGTCACACAGCCAGAAAGTGGCAGAGCCTGGATTCAAACAAGGTCCACTGATTCAATGAGTGCTATTTCCATCATATCACAACTCCCTGGAAGGTAAGGAATGGGTCAGAGGTGGAGAGAATGTGGAGGGGAACAGTTGATCCTGACACAGGAAGGCATTGGACACATTTGAGAATAGGTCTCTGGGATAAGGAGAGAGCACTGTATAGACATGTATGAACAAAACTATGTGCTCTGTCTCCAAGACCTCATAGAACAGGATTTTACCTTTATTTGGTTGAGCTAGGAAATAGAGAATGGTCTCTCTCCTAACAATATTAACCTAGCTACCTCTTACCCCATCTAGATTCCCTCTTGCTAGAGCAGGGAAGAAGGCTGAGAAAAAGGATGTAGATCTGGGACTCTAATCCAAGCTGCTCTAGAAACCAATAATGCTGAGCTCAGCGTCTGCTCATGGCCCAAGGAGGCTGATTATTTTTAGATAAGATGAAGGCAAGGGGATCACAGTGTGTGTGTGTGTGTGTGTGTGTGTGTGTGTGTGTGTGTGTGTGGTGTGAGAGAGAGAGTGTGAGTGTGTGTGTGTGTCTGTGCTGCTGCTGCTGCTGAGAACTGGTACAGGCAGTTGTTGAAGGGGGAAGCCAGAGCCCAGCAAGGATCTCCAGCCCTGTGTTTCTAACCCCTGAAATGGGAAGGGACATTCATGAACATGTTGCAACGTGTGTATCCTGGACCAGCCTAATCTCCAGATGCAAAGGGAGGTGACTTTTGGGGGGTAGGGTGGGATGGAGGCTTAAGGGGTGCCCATCACCCCCTGGTTGGGTGGAATGGAAGACACCTTTGCTGAGATTCTGTGATAAGGAATTACACAGTAGATGGGCAAGGCTAGGGAAAGAAGGGAGCAAAGAAGACAGACCTGGGCCCCTGCATTGGCTCATGGGTAACCTTCCAGCAGATGAGGGCACAATGGATAACTAGCTGGAGGCTTAGAGGAAAAGAAGGCTGATGTGTGCCCTCTCGGGGAGCAGGTACCTCTCTCACTCACAGACTCAGGGAATGTCAGAGCTTGAAGGACCCTTAGAATATAGAATGTTGGAGCTAGGAGGGATCTTAAAATATAAAGAGCTAGAAGAGAATCATAGAATCATGGAGTATCTTAATTGAAAGACATGTTGACTATTATCTAGTCCTCCCCTCTCATTTTAGTATACAAAGCTCAAATGGGGAAATTAACTTGCCTGATGGAGTTAATAGCCGAGCTGGGTCTAGATCCCAGATCTCCTGGCTGCTTGTTCAATGCTCTTTCCACAACAGGAAATTCTCTCACATGGGACTGGAAGGAACCTTAGAGACTGCTTCTGATTCTTCCCACAGTTATGCGCAATTTAGTTGCATGGTTCCCCAGAAAGTGCCTAGGACTGGTAGAAAGGAAACCTGGGTTCCAGCTCTACCACTAATTCTTGGCATGGGCCTCAGTTTCCTCAAATACAAAATATGAGAATTGTACCAGACGCCCCCCAAAGTCCCTTCTGCTTTTGATCTTCTGTATTCTCCTGTCTTGTCTAACCCCTTTGTTTTACATGGATGCATGTATCTGTGCCTGGGCATGAGTATGTCCTTTGTGCATGTGAATTCATCCACTGAATGGATGCATGTACATGTGGAGGCAGGCACGCTCCCAGAGAGGTGCCCATTGCCCCCTAACAAATCAGACACCACTTGTGTCCAAATGGCTAGGTTTCTTAGTCTCTCAGCCCCAGTTTCCTTATCTGTAAAATGGGAATCATAACATACTCTGCCACACTTAACCTCACAGGGCTATTGTAAAGAACAAATGAGATCCTGTATCTAAAACACTCTGCAAACTTTGCAGCATTTCATCAGTTATTGTTATTACCCTGAGAAACATACAGTTGCTGCTTGGACCAGAGAGCCAGGGGAGAGGAGAATGACTCAGAGCTTCCTTCCTGCCCATGTGCACATGTGTGTGCTCCTTTCCCCCCCCCCCCAGCTGCTGGTGCTTTCCTGCTGAACTTACCTTGTATTGACTTGGCATATTTTGAATATACTTATAGAGGGGGTCCCAAAAGTCTTAGTACTAGTTTAAGATTGAATTTAAAGTAAGCTTTAAATTAAAACTTTTAACCGAACTAAGATTTTTGCCTATTATTTTCCTCAACAGAATATTAGTCCCTCAAGGGTGGGGACTATTTTTTCCCCTTTGTGTCCTCAGTACCTAGCCCAGTACCTAGCACATAGTACCTGTTTAATAAGGACTTTGGCTGATTGATCAATCGCTGTCCTCTCTCCCTATACCAGCAAAGGTCAGGCATTTTGGGGGGTAATGTGGGGCCATATGATATAATGGAATGAGTTCCAGACTTGGAGTCAGGAGGACTAGGTCTGCATGCAGGCTCTGCCACTCTCTGATTGTATGAACTTAGGCAAGCCCCTTCATCTCTCTGGGCCTCAGTTTCCACATCTGTAAAATGGGGACCCCAGTATATGCCAATGCCCATCTCAAAGGATGGATGGGAGAAATGCTCTTTGTAAAGTTTCCAGCACTAAAGACGATGGAGTTGTTAGGATTCCTGATGTCCTCCAGGGTCCAGGAACCCTCTGGGTGGGTGGAAGCAGGAGGAGGATGGAAGGGAAAGGAGGGAGGAGGCTCAGCATAAGCCAGGCCTGGTTAAAGGCGCCACTGGGCCGGAGGTCGGGAGCTTCCTTGATTCCGGGCAGCCGGCAGGCGGGTGCTGGGGAGGCGAGGGAGCCCATTTATCACCGTCTGGGCGGGAGAGGGAGCTCTGGCGGGCGGGCAGAGGCCGCCGAGACTGTCCATTAACTCAGCAAATCAGATTACGTCAGGGAGCCATTAGTGTAAGGCTGTCACCATGGCAACAGGCCCAGCACTCCGACCCTGCCTGGTCACCAGCTATTAACTTTTTAACCATCTGTGGTAGGGGATGGCCTTTCCCTAACACCAACCCCCCCGCCCCCCGCATACAGGTCCACCATCCCAACTCTATCCCCAAATGGGGGCCAGGCTATCACCCTCCCACCTGCTCCTGTCTGGTATCTGGAATGGGGCAGGATCCCCTAAAGAAGCCAAGAAATCAGACTGGGCAGTAGCATACCCTCCCCAGAGGGAAGAGAGAAGTAGGTTGGAGGGAGGTCAACCATAGCAGGAGAGGCAAGCTGGGAATGCCCAAAGGATGGCCAGCTGGAAGCAGAGGACACTGAACCTGCAATCAGGAAGCCAGATCCCTCCTCAGACAGTGGCTGCGTGATCCTGGCCAAGTCTCTTGTCTTCTCTCTGAGTTTCCTCATCTGGAAAATAAGAGGTTGGGACTCTCTGGTCTCTGGGGTGCTTTCCAGCTCTAAATCTATGGCCATCTATTATTGGAACCCATGAGGCTGGCCCCTAAGCTGCTCCAGGTGCATAGGGATGGGCACACGGGGAGCTCCAGGGCCAGCTGGGAAAGACATACTAGAACGTGCTCTGGACAGGAGGTCAGGAGATCAGGAGATCAGGGTTTCACTCTGTTCTCTCACTTACTATACTTGTGACTGTGGGGAGCCACTTGACCCAAACCTGAATTTCTTAATTTATGTACAAATAAATCAAGGGTCTGTGATTTTAGCAGTGGGTGGTAACTCTTAGAGTGGGAGGTCCCTCCACTCAATCAAACCCAAACCAGTCAGTGGCTTAGTAAATAAGTCTTTGGAAAGTTGTCTGACTCATAGTGGTTCAATGACTACCCACTGAAAGGTAAGATTCGAATGCAGGCCTTCCTAATTCTAAGCCCAGCACTCTATCCGCTAATGCTCTTTCTCCCCCTCACCTATAAAACAGAGCTCACAGATTCCTAGACTTACCTCCTTTACCTATCTTGGAAGGTTCTGTGAGGGTCAAACAAGATAATGTGTATAACAGTGATTTGAAAATTTAGAGTTAAAAAAACATGACTTATTGTTATTATTCCTTGTGGCAAAGAGAAGGGAAAAGGAGTATTCAATGCTGTGTCTCTGTCCTCTCATTTCAGACTCAGAGCAGAGCGGCAGCCCCCGGGCAGGAATGGGCTCTGACCAAGAAGACAGCAAGCCCATCACACTGGGTAAGTGGAGGAATGAGGACATTAAGGATAGGGAGACGGCAAGACACATACTTGCTGTATGTAACCCCAGGCATGACATTTGCTAACTCAGCTTCAATTTCCTAAGTAATCTTTAAGGGCCCTTCTAACTTGTGATGTGTTAGAAAGAGCACAGGATTAGGAATCAGAGGATCTGGGTTCATATTCCCAGCTTTGCTACTTACTGCCTGTATGACCTTGGGCAAATCATTTTATCGCCCTATGCCTCAGTTTCCCCTGTAAAATCTTTAGTGTCCTATATAGTTCTATCTAAATTCTATGATCCTGTAGTGATAAAAACATCTCTAATAGGCCCCAGTCCTTGAAAAACAACTATCCTTCCCTATTCTAGAGTCTCAGGGATCTGAAGCTGGCCTGTCCCAACCTTCCACCCCCAGGTTAGTGATGAAGCCTGGGTCTCTCTGTCTTGTTATTTACAGAGCCATTTATTAGCCAGTGTGAAAGACAGAGGTAAAAAAGCCTTTGCCCTTGCCTTCAGGAAGTAGACAGGGAATATTGTACAACACAGTATATGATCAAAGGTAAAAAAGATATTGCTAAAGTAAAGATGTGGACAGGTGGGAAGCTGAGGGGCAGATTCATTAGTATTTACCTTTTCAGACATAGCAGACACTGGCTATGACCCTAGGTGGCCATATGACCCAGTGGTTAGCAAGGAGCTTGGCAGATCCCTGTGGGTAAAGGTTCTAGGGCCCCAATCCTCTCCTCTTTCCCTATCACCCAAAGTGTTCTCCACCAACAAGAACCCACAAATCCCAACCATCACACTTCTGGTTCATAAATGTTAGAGCTGGAACGAACCTTAAAAATCACTTAGTACAACCCCCTCATTTGACAGGAGAGGAAATAGCCACACAGAGGGGAAGCAACAGGTCCAAGGTCGAACAGGTATATGTGGCTGGCTGATCAAGATTCTGACTCCCAAGTCCAGTGCTGCTTTCACTATTCCCACTGGCTGCCTTTGTCCACTCCACTAAGAAACTCCCCTTGGACTCAGCCTGTCAGGCAGAGGAAGTCAGGTCCCACCCCCTCCCTCCCCAGGCTGGGAGTCCTCCAGAGAGAGAGCCTGTCCACTGCAGAAACAGGAAATCCTGGGCCAGGGAGAGGCCAAGGCAGAGGAAGGAGGGAGGGAGGGAGGGACCGAGGGAGCTGGTGGCTGGGTAGGCAGTAAGAGGGGAAATGCTTTGGTTACAGTGGGACAGCTGGGGACAAGCTGCCAAGAGGAAACTGCTGGCAGGCCTTGGGGGGGCGGTGTGAGGGCCTGTAGTCACTTCTTCCTCAGCCAGTCCCAGATTCAATACCTCCTCACACCCACCCCTAGCCTATGGCCCTGTCTGAACCCTTTCAGGGGGGGGGGGGGGCATCCCATTCATAATGGCCCTGAGCAAGAGTGAAGGATCTCCCTGGTCCCAGGAGGGAATTGGAAACCAGGCCATTGGGGGGGTGGTGTTGAAGGAACTGGGGATTGTTTAGCCTGAAGAGGAGAAGACAGTAAGGAAGGATGCTGTTTTAACATATCTGGAGGGCTGTTGGATAGCAGAATTATATTGGTTATGGTTGGCCCCAGAGGGGAAGGGCAAGGGGGAAAGTTAGAGAGAACATACTTAGCCTCCCTATAAGAAAAGAAAACCGAACTTCCTAACAATTTGAGTGATCCATCAGTAGAATGGACTGCATTAAAAGATCATGAATTCTCCTCCCCCCCATCATTACTGTCAGTCTTCAAACAGAGCTGGCTGACTGACCACTTTGAGGCTGGGAGGGAATTGGAGAAGGGATTCCTGGTCAGGTTTATGGGCTGGGCTACATGGTTTCTGAGGCCCCTTCCAATTCTGAGTGAATGCACTGAGAGAAGAGAACATTCTAACACCATAAAGTCCTGCCTTAGGTCACTTAGCCAATAAGGATTTCCCCATGTAGCCCAGGGATCTGCTTTGGGCAAAAGGAAGACCTAAGCACTCAGCAAGCATCTGTCGAGCTGAAGAGCTATTACAGTGCCTGGGTGTTAGACTATGTGGTACAAACAGCAGCTGGCCAGGAGGGTGGATGAAGCCTGCACCTGAAGTCAAGAAGACTGCCTCGCATGCTTCTTAAAAGCTAGGACTCTGGGCAAGTCACTTAGCCTTTGCTTCAACTTCCTCACCTATGAAATGGGGGTGAGACTAGCACCTACCTCCCAGCTTGTTGGGGGGATTATATGAGATGTTAGTGAAGCACTGGGCTAGCCTTAAAGTACTATGTGAATGCTAGCTATTGTTATTGCAAGAAGAGCCCGAGGGGGGGTGGGGCAGCTAGGTGGTGCAGTGGATAGAATACCAGCCCTGGGTCAGGAAGTCCTTAGTTCAAATTTGACCTCAGACTTTACTAACCATATGACCTTGGGCAAGTCACTTAACTCTTGTTGCCTCCAAAATAAAAGGAGCCTAGAGAAGGGAGAGGCTACTGTTGGGCTTCAGGCAGAGAGGTCTTTCTGGTGGAGGTGGGGCTTGAGTTGGGCACTGATGGATTGGAAGGGGTATTCCAAGATTCAGCTCAGTATGTACTTTTGGAAGTAGGACTAAGTGGTATATGTTGGGTGAAGGTGACTATAGAGGGGGAGTGACTACAGAGGACTCATCTGCATAAACTGGAGAAGAGTGGAAGATTGGAGATGGAGAGATGGTGCCAGAAGTTCATGGGCTCTAGATGATGCGTCCTGGATTAGGTGGGGACCATAGCAATGGTGAGGAGGAAAGTGAACTATTTTGAGACATTCTGAAGGAAGAAATAAGAGGACAGAATTCCAAAGCAAATTGAATAAAGGAAATGAAGAGGATAAAGGAAAGGGAAGAAAGGCCAGAGTCGGTCAGTCAAGAAGTATTTATCAAGTGTTTAATCCATAGCAGGCATTGTGCTAAGCACTGGGGAGCCAAAAAGGGCCAGAACGTGGGCCCGTACTACAGGAAGCTCAGAGTCTAATGAGGGAGATAACTATGGACATAGAAATATCCATACAGTAAAGATGGCTTGGGGGTTTTCAGTCTCAGCCCTGGGAGAATGATGTTATCTCTGGCAATGATGATGGAAATTAGAAGAATGTATTTGCAGAGAGGATAATGACATGCCAGGACATATAGAGGGAGACCTCCTACAAGAATGTCCAAACATGGGACCCAGGCTCAAAGGAAACAACAAGGCCAGAGATGGAGTATGGGGGTCACTGGAAAGAGAAAAAAGTTGAAGAGGAGAGTGGGTGAGGTCTTTCAGGGAGTCTGAGGAAAGCCCATAGTTAGAGAACAAGACTGACCATTCCTAAGGAGTTTGGGGAGCAGGAAACAGGACATTCTTGTACGGAGCCTCTGGGACAGTCTAGGTTTGGAGATGTGAAAGGGGGAAGTGGGGGGCAGGGGTAGAAAGAGACAGTATCTAGGAAGGATGAGGGCAGACTGTCTCCAAGAGGACCATCCACAGGTGGTAATGGAGGATGCTAGGACAAAGCATAAATTTAGGGACTCAGGCAATTGCTGCCCCCTGGTGGGGAAAATTAGGGGGGAGGACACACACACACACACACACACACACACACACACACACATTCTCTCTCTCTCTCTCTCTCTCTCTCTCTCTCTCTCTCGCACACGCGCAAAACCTGTCATCTCCCTTTACCATCCATGGCACTTGGGCCTTAGGCCCAACCAGAGATCATTGATATTTTCGTTGTAACACCCCCACCCTATCCCCAAGGGAATTTGGAGGGATTGCTCCAATAGTTCTCAATAACCATGAGGGATAGGGTAGTAAAGGGAGAAAAAGAAGACGGCTCTAAACCTGATTTAACCTGGTGGGCTAATGATGAGGCAGGTCCATAACCTCTCAGGACCTTCATTTCCAGCCTTTAGAATGGGTGAAAATGAATCTGTGAGAAGGGAAGAACCCCCCAGGGTACACGTAGATGGTATTCATTGTGGAAGTGGCATGCTGGAGTAGGACCCAAGATCTTAACATAATGGGGGGGGGGCAGCATAGCCCAGAGGAAGCGGCAGGTGACCAGGAATCAGGAGACCCCAGTTCTACTCCCAGCTCCACCAGTGATCCCCTGTGCAATGCTGAACAAGTCCCACACCTTCTTGGAGCCTCACTTCCCAATCCTACATACTGAGGATAGTAAGAGATTATCTGTAAGATGCCTTCTAGCGCTGACCATCTACATTCTAAGGTCCTCTCCAGCTCCTTTCTGGCCAGTGTATGTGGCCCTTCCTGCTGCAGGCAGATGGGTGAGGTCACCCCAAGTCCATCTCACTCCTGGCATTCTTTGAAGGATGAACAAAAGGATAAACAGGACAGGGTACTGGAACCAGTGTCCTCTTGTCCCATCCCACCCCTGCTACATGGGGCCTTCCTGCCTCTCACTATCCACTGTCTCTCTTTCTTCACAGATACCACAGACTTCCAGGAAAGCTTTGTTACATCTGGGGTCTTCAGTGTTACCGAGCTCATCCAAGTCTCCCGGAGTGAGTAATTGCCTGGCCCCCCAGCACCCATTTGTACCCTGACCCTGCTCTAACCCGTGGGCCTCAGGAAGGAGACAGGTTTGGGGAAGGACTTCTCAGTGGGGAGGGTGGGGTTCAGTGAAGGGTTGGGGGCTCATTGAGGCAGGTTCAGTAAGGGGATGGGGGCTTAGTGAGGAAGGTAGTCAATTCAGTGAGGGAACAAGGGGGGATATAGGGATGTGGTCTCAAGAAAGGAATGTGGGCACTTGGAGGTAATAAGAATTCAAGGAAGGGTTGGAGCTCAGTGAGGGGATGGGAGCTTGGTAAAGGCATGAGGGTCCAATGAGAGTATAGGGGTTCAGTGAGAGGGATGGAAGGCTTAATAAGGGAACCAGGTGAGTTCTGGTCAGCTCAATGAGAAGACAGGGTCTCAGTTAGAGGGATGGCAGGCATGATGAGGGATGGGGGTTCAGTGAAGGGTATGTTGGGCTCAGTGCAGCAATAGGGGCTCAGTGAAGGACTGAAGGCTCAGCTAAGGGATGGAAGATGAATTTTGGGGATGGTGGCAGAGGACACACACTGTAGGAAGGATCTGAGTCTATTCCCAGGCTCTATTGCTGGCCTCTCATTCCCTCTCAGATAAGTTCAAAGAGGGGAAACTGAGCCTTCATTAAGCTGTCAGTTCAGCCTTTGTTGAGAATGGAATCAGAGGCACATCTGAGTCCCCTTGGACCACAGCCTCACCCACAAGGGCCGGGGAGCATCTTAAGTAGTTGAGCTAAAATAAAACTTCGACTGACAACAAAAATCCTTCCTTCCCCATGTCACTGCTTTCACTACTCTGCCCACTTGCCACTTCCCCAAAGATGCTGTGTCTTTCCTGTCAGCTGCTTCCCCCAGCCCCAGCCCCAGCCCTGGGAAGCTCCCTCCAACTAGTCTTCCCTTCCTATTGCTTGGAGGCTTCCCCTTCTTCCCCCACCCCAGGGCTTCCCTGTTTCAAATCCTACCCGTCCTGGGGGTAGTCCTGCTTTGATTGTGACCAGTGCCCACTTCCCTCTCCCCTTTCCCAATGGCAACTATCTGCCTGTCCTGCTGTCTGTCTCTAAAGTGTCTAACTCCAACAATTGCTGTCTACCAACCTAAAAATAGAAATATTTTCAGAGAACAACTGTATCTCCTAAACTGATGTTTCTGTAGGCAATGGGAAGGCAACAGCACAGAACAGACAGCACTGTTCTAGGGAGCAGGAGTCCTGGCTTTTTAAGCCTGTCTCTGCTCCTAATTTACTGTACTACTGCTGGCAAATCACTTCCTTTTTCTCAGTTTCAGTTTCCTCATCTGTGAAATGGGGAGATTTGACTAAATCTCAAAGACCCCTTCCAGCACTAAAGATTCAAAGATTGCGTTCCTAACTCTCCTGCTGTCTCATTTTAGGACTTTGGATGGTTCATTTAAACCTGTTTCCTTATTTGTGAGATTTGAGTAATGCTATCTGCAGCCTCCTGTTTCCCAGGGAGCTCCTCCCTGACACTCCCATACTTCATCTACTCCCCTCTCTTTGTTGGGTTTGCAGCACCTGTGGTGACAGGCACAGGACCGAACTTCTCCCTGGGCGAGTTACAAGGGCACCTGGCCTATGACCTGAATCCTGCCAGCACGGGCATGAGAAGAACACTGCCCAGCACCTCCTCTAGCGGGTATGCCCTCCCCCCCTCCACACACACACACTTTATCAGGGAGAAGCCAGGAAGACATCCTCAACTACAGAAGGCAGCAAGAGGTAGCAGGGACAGCCCTCAACTTCAAGTCAAGAGACCTGGGTTTGAATCCCAACTTGGCCACTGACAAGCAAGTCACTTAATAACTATGAGTCACAGTCATCTCATCTTTGAAAGGGCAATGATATCATGCTACCTGTCTCACCGGACTGTTAAAAGATCAAAACAAGATAATGTACATAAAATGCTTTGTATATAAATATGCTACCTTCTATCAGTATATAATCACATATAATCATCATTGTTCCAGCTCTGACATTATCTTCCTATGTATCCCTCCCTGAGCCTCATTTTCCTTCTTAGTAAGATAAGGAGGCTGGACTAGATGGTGTCCAATCCAACTACATCCCTCCTAGCTCGGCCATTCCATAATTCCACAGTGTTCTATATGTCCCATAAAGAGCCCAGAAACTGAGAATCAAGAGTTTTGGCTTTTAGTGCTGACTCTGCCACTTAGTACATGTGTAACTTTGGGTAAGTCCATTCACTTTCTAAGCCTCAAATTTACTCATCTATAAAATAGGTATAATTCCTGCCCTTTCTCCTTCAAGGGAGTTCCCTTGAGGGGACTAGATGGGAAAGTGATTTCTGTACTGTGCAGATATGGAGGGTTAAGTTATTATTTCAAGGGTCTGTGATTACAGATCTGTATTTTACTGTGATTATTCTTCCACTAATGCCCTCCTCTGGTGTCTTGTCATTCGAGAATGAAGGACAAACAACAAGGCACCTAACTCTCAAAGACCATGTCAGTGAAGCATAAACTCCCCTGACAGGTCCTATCATGCTGGGAAGGCTTTGAGGATGGACCCAAGCACAGATTGTGCCTCTTCTATGAGGACTGCTTTCATGAACAGGGAACCTCGTTAACACTAGGCAATTAGTATCTTTTGACCATAAAAACTCATTAAACTGCTTGCTAAGGCGTGCAGAAGGGCCATGAAAGGAAAGTCCATAATGACAAAATCTGGGATTCTTAAAGAACTGAAACCTAGGATAAACCTCCTACTGAAGGGTTCCCAAACCTGCAACCACACATGCCTGAACCGAGTGTCCCTGTACTGCAGTGGAAAGTATGCAGTATTGGGTGTAAGAGGATCTTGTTCAAGATCCTGGCTTTGCCACTTACTATTTGACCTGTGTGACCATCAAAAAGTCACTTGGCCCCTTGGGGGCCTTCTCTGTAAAATGGGCGGTTGGATCAGATAGCCTCTAAGGTTCCTTCCGGCTCCAAATCTATAATGCAGTGGATCCCTTCAAAGCAGGGGCACAACCCTGGGGTCTCACCTCTGCCCCAACCCCTCACTATTGACTCATTGTATGGGCTTGGGCAAGTCTCTTCCCTGGCCTCAGTTTACCCATATGTAAAACGTGGGGGGGAAAGTCCTACATTGGCCTGTTTCCTCACAGATAAAATGGAAGAAGGCACTTCCCTTCCCTTTTTGAGCCTTTAGTTTCCCCAAATATAAAACGTGGGGGAGACCCCTCTTTTCCCCTCCCTGAGCCTGTTTCCCCATATGTAAAAGATGGATGGGCCCCCTCTCTGGGCCTCAGTTTCCTCTTCGATGCATTCTTGGGCCTTCGCCACCGGCTCGGACATCCTAGGCAAACACTAGGGTTCCCATGATGCCCCTGTCAGAACCGGAAGTCCGCAGTTCGATTAAACTAGCCTCGCCACATCACCCCCCCACCACCCATTTTCCTCCCCCACCCCTCACCCCCCCAGGTCATGGGGTAACCTGACTCTGGATTTTTTTTTTCCCTCCGTAGGAGCAAACGACACAAATCGGGCTCCCTGGAGGAAGACGTGGACACGAGCCCCGGCGGGGATTACTACACGTCACCCAACTCCCCGACGAGTAGCAGCCGCAACTGGACGGAGGACATGGAAGGGGGTAGGTGGGGCTGGGGGCCGAGGGCTAGCAGGGCCTTCTGGAGCTGCCCAGACGACTGGACTACGTATCCCAATAGGCTGTGCAGCGCCGCCGCTTAGGAGGAGGCCGGGGAGGGCGCGGAGCCTCCTGGGATTGGTAGTCGCGGCTGAAGGCATGCGGGGGGCGGGGCTTTGGAGAGCAGTTGCTTCTGGGAATTGTAGTTTTAGGCATATATTCCCCCTACAGGCTGGAGGCCCCCTATGGCCGAGTTATGAAAGTGCTTCCCTAGCCCCGCTTTCAATTACTCCCTCCTCACAGCCATCCCTCATTCCCCTTTTCAATCCTGCAATTGACCCTTCTCAGAAGTCTGGAATGGGCCCTTCCTCACCTCCCCTTCCAAGAATCCCTAGCTTTCTTCTCTGTTGGTGCCACCTCCTCGGGGAAGTCTTCCATGATCTTCACAGTCCATACTCTCTGTCTTTGTCCATCTTTCTCCCTCCCTTCCTCAGCCTTCTTTCCTTTCTCTTTCTCTCCCTCCTTATATTTATCTATCTGAATATGCTTTGTCTTTCACCCCCAGAATGTAAACTCTTTGAGAGCAGGATCTGATTTCATTTTCATCTCCGTAATCATAGCGGAGGATAACCTATCACAGTGCCCTTTTCACATAATAGGAACTTTAAGATGTTTCTTGAAATCAGGCCACCCTGCCTAGTTCTCTGCCTCCCTCCCAATTTCCGTAGGGCCCACGTAGCTGCATATATAGGGTCCTAACTCTGGATGAAGCCTTTTCTATGGCACTGTATGCCCCATCTCTGAATTCCCAATTCTGGTCACTCCAGTGTCTGTAATGTTCCATCAGTGAAGTCCTGTCTCTGAGCTCCCATCCCTGTGTATCTCTGTAGGGTCTCTCCACTTGGGCCTTCAGCTGCTTCTGTAGCTTCCCTGTCTCTGTATGTCCTCACCTCTGGAGGTACCGTTCTATACCTCTTTAGGGTCTTTCCACTCAGGCCCTCTGTCATCTCAGTAGTTTCCCCTACAGCATGGTACAGTCTATGCTGTACCATCTCATCTCTACAGGGTCCCATTCATAGGGGTCTCATTGACTTTTCATCTTTCAGTGTTCTACCCTCTGACATTCCTTTCAATTTCCCACAATTGCATCCAATAGTCCTCCTACAATGGTCATCCTGTTCAGTCTCCCCCCACCAGGGAAGGAATCCCTTTTATGACACATCTGACCATCTAGGAGTTGGCCTGGATGACCTCTTCATTCTCTTCCAGCTCAGACCCTAGGGATCTGCTTTGGTGAGGTCACCTTCTCATCCCCAGGGAACAAGTTCATCACCTCCTCAGGCAGCTGGTGCCATTGTTGGACAGCTCTAATAGCTGCGAAGTTCTTACTTATGTTGTGTGGACAAGTCACCTAATGAGAAACTGAATTTGGTTTTTGTTTTGTTTTGTTTTTAAGTTTAATCTGCATTATTATTAATATTATCTCCATCAAATTGAGAACTGAAATCTGATTCCTTCCACTCCTCCCTCTCCCTAGTTCTTTCTGTTGTTTGCCAAGCAGAATAAATCTTTTCCTTCTTTCCCATGATAGCCCTTCAGTTATTTGTAGATAGTGATCATATCTCCTCCAAGGCTTTTCTTTTCCAGGATAAACATTCCTGGTCCCTCCAGCTGATCTTTGTGTCTGCTGGTGTTTAGTCCCCTCCCCATCCTGGTCACCCTTCTCTGGACACAAATCGGTTTTTAGCAATCTTCCTAAATTGTGACCCCCACGCCTGGTTGCAGGCCTCCAGTTAGGGACTAGGGGTGACTGCAGGTAACATCAGAGCAATAGAGTTCTGTAGACAAAGCCACAGATCTCATTAGCATGGCTGACCCAGATTAAGCTTGTGGTCAAACAAACCCCTAGCTGTTTACATAAACTACTGGTTAAGCCAGATATCTTGTACTTGTGAAGTTGCCTTTTTTTGTTTTTTAAAAACTAAAATAGATTCACAGATGCAGAGCTGGAAGGGCCCTTGGAGGACACCTGGTGCATCTCCCTCATTTTTCTGATGAGGAAACTAAGTCCCAGAAGGGTTAATTGATTTGTCCAGGATCCCACAAGCTGTAAGTAATGGGACCAGGACTGGAAAATCTTCTGACTCAGTCATTCAACTGAACTAGCCTATTGTAGTCAGATCTGGGGATACCTAGAGAAGCAGGGGGAAAAAAAACCCAGCCCCCAAATTCCTGTCTCATAGGTGCTCACAGTGAATCTAATGGGATAGACAATGTACAAACAGCCCCAAAGCCTGTGCTCTTTCCTCCAGACCAGGTTGGGATCTTATATTACCTCTATTCAATTTCACCTTGTCAGTGTCAGCCCAGAATCCCAGACCCTTGAGAAAATATTCCAGGGTCTTGATCCTGTCATCTTTGGCATTAGCATCCCTCTTAGCTTTGTGTCATCTGCAATGTCAAGATGTCGAGAATGCCGGGTCAGGGTGACAGTGCAAAGAGTTTGGTGTGTTTGGCCAGAGAACCTAAATTTGGGCTCTTGGGGAAAATCACATTATCTCTTGGAGCCTCATTTTCCTCATCTGTAAAATGAAGGGCTGTCCTCGATGCTCTCTGCCAGTCCTTCCAATCTAAATCTGTTTCCCCCATCCTTAAAGTTTGAACACTGTGTTTCACACAGAGGGTGAAACAAATACTCCAGATATAAAGCCCTCTGACTTCCTTTGACCCAAGTGAACGCTGCTGTCATTTTAAACCTGGTCTCTCCCAAACTCGGAGCTATAATAATTTGTCGCCATTGGGCAAAGGGAATAGAAATCCCATCCATCCTCCTCTTCTCCTGCCGGCCCAGCCCCAGGGACCGGTAACCTTAGCTCCCGTCCTAGCCCAACCAGCTCCCTCTGGAGTGTCTGAGATGATTGTGGCTGGATTGCTTTCTGGTATGCTTTTCAGCCTTCCTGTCTAGACAGCCCCAACTAGCTGTTCATTAAGAAGGGGGGAGGAGGGGGCTTAAGTTAATTAAAGTGATACTTCCCCCTCCCCCCTCATGTGCTTGCTTGTCTCTAGCTTGTGATTTCCTTGCTCCCCTGGGAAGATTTCAGGCCTAGGAGTTTATCTGTCCAGCTCCCCCTCCCCCCAACTCCTTCCCTCCCAGGCTCTTCCCTTTGAATCCTTCCCCCTGCCCCCACTGTCCCCTCCCCACCCCAAGCATAGGAGGGAAATTGATACTGAGTCTGGGTTTCCAATATAGTGGAAGTCTCCTGGATGCAGTGTTTGGAGACCTGGGTTCTAATCCCTGCTCCCACACTGATTTGCTGATTTGCTAGATTAAGTTGGGCAAGAGTGGATTTACCACTAACCTTCCCCTCTCAAGGCTTAGTTTCTCCATTTGTAAAATTAGGAAATTAAAAGAGACAAACCAGAAGGCCTTGAAGGTCCCTCCTAACTCTGACATGTCTAAGGATCCTTCCAGTTCTAACAGGCTAGGCTTTTTACCTCTTTGTTCATAGAGAGGTGGGTTATTGGAGTAGATAAGTATTGTCCTTGAAGTCAAGAAGATCTGGGTTCCAGTCCTGCCCCAGACTGCCTAAATCCTGCTTTGTTGACTGGCAGGCCACAGCACCTCCAAGCCCAGCCGCAGGTTCCTCATCTGTAAAGTGTGAATAATAGTAACCATTTTTATAGGATTGTCCTGAGGCTCAGATGACACAAACCTTAAAGAGTTATAGAAACATGAGCAGTTATTATTATTCAGTCTATAGGCTTAGAACTTGAGAGGACCTAAGAGGGCTTCTAATCCAGTCCCCTCTTCTCCTAGCTGAGGACATTGAGCCCCAGAGGATGGAGTAAGTGGGAAGGGTGGGGTTTAAGTCCAGGTTCACCATTTTCTCTCCTGCACCACACTGCTTGGGCCTTAATTTCCCCATCTGTCAAGTATGCCTCCAACACAAGAGGCCTTGCTGATTATTTGTTGAATACAAAGATAATTTCTGCCCTGCATATACACTCCCAGAGTCATGTCTGGGTCCCACAGAGCTCTAGCCCTTCTCCACACCCTCCTCCTAATGCTCACAGTTCAGAGGATAAGTTTCGAGGTGGGGCGGAGAGCCAACATCCCGGCCCCAGGGTCTGGTCCTGAGCCACTAAGGCATAGCTATTTCAATCCCCGAACAAGATGTTCTAGGAAATCCTTGTAAGTGTGTGTCTGAGTGAGGTCTAACCTCATTACCTTAGCACCACATTGCCCTAGGAGCCTGCCTGTAGCAATGATGGCAGCTGTAGGACTGTTCTAGGATGTCCTCCCCTCCCCCATCCCCCCCAGTGCTCTCATCCCTTTTTCTCATCCCTCCCTTCTCTCCCCTCCCCCTTCTTCCCTGCCATCCCAGGATTCTGCTTGGGAGGAAAGCCCTGGTTTAGCTGAATTAGTGAAGGGAAGGTTAGGAAGAGGGTACAAGCCAGGATGAGCTATTATGATGATAACGACAACTGTTATAGTTGTTAATATCCTGCATCCAATCACCTTCATGCTTGTTATTTCATTCAGTCCAAATCACACCGGGCTGGGTCAGTAGTGTTAGTCCCTACTTTATAGATGGGGAAACTGAGCCTAGGAGAGAAGTCCTATCATAAGTAAGTAGCAGAATTAGGCCTGGTGGGCTCTGGAGGGAAAGCTAGGAGAATCCTAAAGCTCAGATTTCGGAGCTGGAAGGGGCCCTAGAGATGATCTAGTCCAACATCAATCAATCAATAAACCTTTATTAAGCTCCCACTATATGCCAGGCACTCCGAAAAGTGCTAGCGAGGCAAAAAGAGGCAAAAGGCAGTCCGTGCCCTCAAGGAGCTTACAATCTAATGATTATAAATGGCTACAGCATCCTCTGGGTCCTGGCAGGGGCTTCTCCTCTGGCTGCTGAGAATGAGACCACAGCCAAGAAGTCACTGCTCCTCATGGGCTTCTCTCAGGCCTCATCTCAAGTACCATTTCCTGCAGAAGCCTTTCTTGGGTCCAGGCTTTGTCTGGCACTTTCTTCTCAAACTAAATTGCATTCATCTAATTAGATGTTGTTTCCCCTCCCCACCTCCTACTCCTTGAGGTCCAGGGCTGGGTTTTCCTTTTGTCTTTGCACTTCCAGCACACGTAGAATGACTAGTATGGTTTATTTGTTTGTTTTTTGCGGGAATAATCTGTTCCTGGAGTCCCATTGGTGGGAAATTTCCAATGTGGAATGTGTGCAGCTTAGCACACATTTGTTCTGTAGAGTGTCACCGAGTTGTCAGGGCACTGGGATACTGAGTGCTTTTGCCCATGGCCACACAGCTATTATGTGTCAGGGCCAAAACCTGACACAGTGTCTTCCCTCATACCAAGGCCAGGCCTCCTTCATGTTGCCACACTGCCTCACACATAATATGTATGTGAAAGGCAAGATGGATGAAAGCAGGCAGGTACACAGATCCTCAAAGCCCCACTCCCCAGGATGGAGGCCAAGAGCCCCTGCTCCTCTCACAGACATCCCCAGGTGCCTCACCTCCCAAATCCACAGCCACTGAAGTGATGATCTCTGCTTCCCCTCACAGGAATCTCACCCACAGTGAAGAAGACTGAGATGGACAAGTCCCCCTTCAATAGCCCATCGCCTCAGGATTCACCCCGCCTCTCCAGCTACACCCAGCATCACCGGCCTGTCATTGCTGTGCACAGTGGTAAGGAGGCGCACCCTGAGAGCCATGGCTTGGGTCTGAGGAAGTCTGAGCCCAGGAGGGAAGCCTCTGGCTCTGAAGACTAAGCACTAGTTCCAAAGGTGTATTTAGATAACCTTAAAGATTCCACTAAAAATAACTGAAACAAAGACTAAGCTCCTGCCTTCCCCATCCCCAGAATTAACCAAGGCCTCTGATCCTAGAAAGGTCATCTGCTTTCTACCTCAGGCATGATGGTAATCAAGCTATTCCTAGGGCCACCTCCATTTCTCCTTGATTTCTAAATGAGATGTAAGAACCTCCAACCAGTCCCTGGGTTTCCTCTCCTTCATGGGTCATGGGGGCGGCCCTTCTTACCATCTGACTCAGATCCCTCCTATTATAGCCTCCCAGGCTTCAGTCTAAGCTAGGCTGGGGAATGAGTTCAGAGCTGGGCCTCTAGTCTTGGTTTGGGATCGACTCACCTGGGGTGGCTACGGACAAGTAACCACTCCAAAGTGGAAGTTTCTCCATATGTCAAAAGTTTTTCCATATGTTAAAAGAAGAGGTTGGGATCTCTTCTGTCTCTGCCCATTCCACCTCTTTCCAGCCCTGCAAATCAGACCCATGCCTCAGGAGAGGAATGGAATGTGGTGGAAAGAGTGTTCTCTCTGGAGTCCAGGGTCTTGCATTCAGATTTGGTTCTGTCCCATATGTGTCACTGATCTCCATGGGTATGTGTGTGTAAGACTCCCACAGTCCCTTCCCTGGGCTTCAGTGGCCTCATCTGTCAAGGAAAGGACTTGGACTGGATGCCCTCTAAGGCCCTTTGCAGTTCTGAATCCTAGGACTCATCCAGGCCAGTGTTATGTTGCACACAAAAGCCATAGATATTCTGCATTGACAATGAGACCCACATCACACATTACCCTCCTGATCGATGGGGTTTTTTTTTGCCCTGCTTGCCCTCAAAAGGCAGAACTAGAGCCAGTTGGGTAGCAGTTCCACCCAAGCCAAATTCTGCTCTATACAAAGAACTCTCTAACATCTGAGCTGCCCAGCAATGGAAGGGGCTATCGTGAGAGTTAGTAGCCTCCCCATAGCTGGGAACATTTAAGCAGAGGCTGGGTGACTCAGGCCTTGATAGAGGAGGCTCCTACTTCAGGTGGGGGTTGGATTAGGTGACAGTGGAGCTCCTTTCCAAATCTGAGATATTGGAAGTCTGTAGTGGAAAGGTTGGCTAGCGCCTCCCAGGAGCCAGCACTGAGGGCCCATCCCTCTCTCTGCAGGTATCGCCCGGAGCCCTCACCCCTCTTCCACGCTGCATTTCCCAACCACCTCCATTATACCCCAGACGGCCTCCACCTACTTTCCCCACACTGCCATCCGATACCCGCCTCATCTCAACCCCCAGGATCCCCTCAAAGATCTCGTCTCCTTGGCCTGTGACCCATCCAATCAGCAGCCAGGACCGGTAAGGACCAGAGGGGTGAGAGTGGTGGGGTAGGAGGAATTGAGAGAATGTGAAGGAAGAGAGGAAGTGAGGGGCTGTTTGGAGAAGGAACTGCCGTCTGGCGGGAAAAGCACTGGTCTCAAGAGTGGAAGGCCTGGGTTAAATCAGTCCCCATTCTGACACTAATTGTGTGACATTGGACAAGTCACTTACTTCTCTGCAAGTCAGCGTCTCTTCTGTACCGTGCGGATGATGATGATTGCCTACCTCATAGGGCTGTTGTAAGGTTCACCCAAGAATCAGGTTGTGCCACAGAGAGATGTGAAGGTTGTATTTGTAGCCATAGTTTGAGGGAAGGGAGAGAACTGCCCACTAGTTGTTCAACCTTCTTCTTGCCCCTGCACTCCTCAGCCCTGCCCTCAGTTTTTAATGTGAAAAAAACCCATGAAGCAGTGTCTCTGTGACGTTGAGAGGGACTTCCTCCTGAGACCCACTGAACTCATAATGCCCGAGTTCCCTGCCCTGCTACTGTCCCCACTGGCCCTGGGCATCTCCCAAAGAGAACTTGGGGCCTAGGACACTCAGGCAGGCAGTGAAGTGAGGACACAGGACTGAATATGCCTACAGACACCAAACGAGGGCAATGCCTGGGATGGTCAGTGCCAGCAGCAGGAGGTGGAGGGGGACAGCCCTGGGCACCTGGGGGGGAGGCGGGCCAAGGCCCGTGTGACTCCTGCCGCCCTTCCCCCCGGGCTCCCCTGCCTTTCCCCCCTAACCACTTTGTCTCTCTGTTCCCCCCAGTTAAATGGAAGTGGTCAAGTCAAAATGCCCAGTCACTACCTTTCCACCCAGATGCTGGCACCACCACCGCCCCCAGGCATGCCCCGGCTGGCTATCTCCCCTGACACCAAATCTACCACCACAACTTCCGAGGGAGGAACCACATCGCCGACTTCACCCAGTAAGCGTGAGGGAAGCGGTGCCCGGGGCGGGATGGGCAGCGCAGCCGGGCACCCCCCCTTCTCCCTGACAGCTCAGCCCTCCTTCCCCATTCCTCTGCCCCTGGTCACAGTCATATGCGGGGGCTCTCAGCATCTTGAGGGCCCCAGGTAGCAGCCGGCAGAGGCAGGGTGCGGAAGGCAGCTGGTGCATAGGCCTGTTCCAATGGCCAGGGACTCAGGCAGGATGAGCTTGGTGGGTCTCAGCCCCATCAGTGCTGGGCGTCTCCGTCACAAACACCACTGCAGTTGATTCCCCTCCTTTCCCCACAACACCAAGGGCTGAGGTCAGCAGGGAAGAAGGCATCCTGCCATCTATGAGAGAGGGAAGGGTGAAGCCAGAGGAGGCAAATGGTGTGAGGGATAGTGCTGCCCAGGTGCCAAGGAGCAGTGGTTCTGGTCCCCTCTCTGCCACAAACACGCATTGTGTGTACACGCCTTTGTGGAGTACGCTTGGGCAAGACTTGGCTTCCCTTCTCTGGGCCTCAGTTCTCTCCACCTGTCAAATCAGGGGTGTGGACTAGGCAGTTACTCAGGCCCCTTCCAGTTCTCCATTGTATGGCTTCCATTCTGTTCTGTCTCTGACATTCTGTGTTCTGTGTTCAAAGATCTTCTCAGCCCATGTTCTATGTTTTGTGTCTTCTTCCAGCTCTGACAGTCCGTGTTCTATATCCTAGTCGTTTACAGTTTCACTGTGCTGTGTTTTCTGTTCTGTGTTCTCTATTCCCTTCCAGTTCAGAATCCACTTACTAATCTACCCTGTACCAGCCCTACCCAGTCTTCATAGTCAAGACCATCTGGTCACCTCTTTCTTCCACACAGGACCTCTATCCCCCTTTTTACTCTCTGAGACCAACCCCTTTCCCTGATTCCATCCCGCTCCCCCAAACTTCCCTGGGGACTTTCTGTCACACTTTCAATCAAGAACTAATGAAATGAAAGGTCAGTCAGCTCCAAATGAAGAGTGCCACACACACACACACACACACACACACACACACACACACACCTGACACAACAGATTGTTGGGCATCTAATGCCCTGTAACCAACCCCCTAGAAAGCATCCCTTTTCTCCTGGCTCATCATCACTCCCCTAACCCTTGGAACAAAGACAAGAAGCCTTCATTTTCTATCTTGGGGTCTCTTTGGGCTTGGTTAAATCAAATCTAGTCTGGATTCAGTGGAGCACACGGAAGCAGATGTGGCCTCTCGAATTTTCGAGCCAGAACCAGAACCAGAACGAGAACCCAGGTCTCCTGACTCCCAGTCCAGTGCTGCCTCCCCCTTAGATAGACACAGGCAAAAACTGACAGAGAATCTTGGCATTGGAAAGGACTACGAGGGTCAGAGCTGGAAGAGGACTCAGAACACAGACCTGAATGGGACTTTAGAACAGAACCTTAGCCCTGGGAGGGAGGGACTATAGGCCTTAGAGCACAGAACTGGAGAGCTGGCACTCACAGACTGTCTAGCTCACTCTACTGTACAAAAGAAGAAACTGAGGCCCAGAGAGGGGGCGTGGCTTGCCCAAGATGATGCAGTGATCTAATGGCAAAAGGGGGGCTAGAGCCTCAGTCTCCGGCCTCCCAGCCCAACATGCTCTGCACTTTGCCATGCTGCCTCTTACTCGTCCTTACAGAGCCCCATCCTGGCTCTGCTCAGACTTAACAAAAGCTCCCCGCCCCCCCCTTCCCCTCCCCTCCCTGCTCCCAGACATCCTCTCCCAATACCTTGACCCCCTCAATCTGTCCCACCAACCTCTGGTCCCAGCCTGTCTGAGGCCGGCCTCCCCAGGCAGCGTCCGGGAGTGAATTATTTACTCACCGATGAAATTTAATCGCCTATATTAAAATATATGTGTGGATGCACACACACACCCATCCCTATGCACTTGCATAGAGGAAAATTAATAAATAAAATGTACTCAATTATTCATAGAGCCCGGAGAGGGATGCAGGTCCAGGCATCAGAAGGGGAGGGGTAAGGGAGATGGGTGGGCAAGGGAAGCAACTGAATAATTCACGAGGAGTTATGAATTATGAAATTTTTATCCTCTGCCTCCCTCTTCTCATTCACGGACCAGGGAGGTCCCCTGGATGCATGGGGCGGGGTGGGGGGGTGGAGGAGAATGGCTGCTACATCAGCATGCTCCACGTGGTGGCGCTGTGCGTGGCGGCTGACCTCCCCTTCCCCTCTCCCCCCCACCCCGCCCGCCCCCACACCTGCTGGGAGCACGTTGAGGGCTTTTTGGGGTGTGGGGGCGGTATCCCTTTGGCCGAGTCCTGTGCCAAAGCCTGGAATCTCACTGTGCCACCAGATAAAAGGGTCCAGACTTAGACGCTGAGCCTGGGGAGGCTGAGCCCCCAGGCTCTGCTGGGGGCGCCCAGCTGACTCCCCGCAGCAGGAGAGAGAGAGCTGGGCTTGAATGGCCTTGGGAGGGGCTCCCGGCCTCTCCCCCCCCCACTAATGGGCTCTTGGTCTCTCTCCTTCCCGCAGCCTACTCTGCGCCCAGCACGCCCCCTGCAAACCGTCCCTTTGTGGGATTAGGACCAAGGGATCCAGGGGGGATTTATCAGGCACAGGTAAGAGTTGAGAGGGCCTGGGAGGGAGCCGGGAACAGGGGAGTGGAGAACCCGGTCTGGGGTGGAAAGTACGTGCCAGCCCCCTCTGTCTCCCCGGTGGGGCTGCTCGGCTGCCCACTGTCCAGTCCAGGTCTCTCTGGACTTCTGGAGGTCGGGGGAGCGGCTGGCCAGATGTAGACCCTGGGCTAGCCTAACTGCCAGGAAGGCTCAGATTGGAGTCTGCCTCTCACTAGCCGTGGGGTCAGCTGCAGAAAGGCATAAAGTCTCAGTTTCCTCCTCTGTCCAAAAGGGTGAACCAGCTTCCACTGCAAGCTAGCACACAGCTTAGGAAGCCTGAAAGGCCTATAGGAATGTAGGCTTTTATTTTCATCATTGTCGTCTTAAATATCACTCTTTACCCCCCATAGAGCCAGGTCTGGGGTGAGTGTGTCACCCTGGTGGGGCCTGGAATACCCAGCTCCTTCTGCCCACCTCCATCCAGACCTGGGGGGATAATCAACTGCATCTGAGAGAATATGGTGGTGTGTGAGGAAGGGAAGAGTCTGCAGGCAGGGGCTACCACTTCCCAGTAGTACTTAGAGGCAACAGGATGGGGTAGGAAAAACACTGGACTGGAGTCAGAAGACCTGGGTTTGAATCCTGGTCCCAACCCTTCCAAGCTGTATGGCCATGGGGAGTCCCATCTGAGCCTCAGTTCCCTCCCTAGTGAAATGGAAAAAGGACCACTGTTGATACCTACTTCACAGGGTTATTGTGAGGAGAGTTCTTCATGAGCCTTCATGCATTACAGCAGTGTTAGCCATCATCAGTATTATTGTTATGAATAGGAAGGATCCTGAGCCAGCCCAGCCAAACTCAGCCAACTACGGGTGTCCCTCAACCCGAGGTGGCAGCTCTCAGCGCCATGTCCCAACCCTTGCCCGAATGGCAAACTAAAGCCAGTTATTGGGGAAACCTGTGTAGGGCATGTGGAACCACAGGACAGATCATAAGATTGTGGAATTTAGAGCCAGAGGGCCAGTGAAAGCTCATTCAGTCTAGCCTCCTGACTTAATAGATAAGAAACTTGTTCCCAGCAAAGGAAAGTGGCTTGTCCAAGATTATACAACTTAATAAGTATCCAGTCAGAATTTGAACCCTGTCCTCGGACTGCAGACCCAGTGTGCCTTCCACTCCACCAATAACCAGGAAGGGGAACCCCTGAAGAACAGGAGGGAAATAATGTGGTACTACATTACAAAATGGTTGTTAAAAACTGAGGCAGTGGGGCGGCTAGGTGGCACAGTGAATAGAGCACCAGCCCTGGAGTCAGGAGGACCTGAGTTCAAATCTGGCCTCAGACACTTAACACTTACTAGCCATGTGACCTTGGGCAAGTCACTTAACCCCTACTGCTCTCTGGGGGGGAAACTGAGGCAGCTGGGAATGAAAAGGTCTGCTTTGGTTTGGGGTTTGGGGTTTTTTTGGTAGCTCAGGAACACCATGCCTCAGTCTCCCCCCTTCAAAAGGGATGGCAGATTACTTATAAACCTTCAAATCCTAGGAATAAGGGAAGAAAAGAGTGCATCTGATGGATAAGAAAGGCTAGAATGTTTGCCTGGAGTGGAGGAGGGGGGGTTGGGATGGAGGGTGGGGAGCAAAGACCTTTTCTTGAGTGGAGAGGGCAGGATGGGATAGTGGACAGAGCACTGGGTCATAGACAAGAGAGGCAATTTTTGCTCAAAGCTCTGCCTCAGGCTCTGTGTGACCTTGGGTAATTCATTTTCACATCTCTATGCTCTGGTGTCCTCATCTGTAAAATGAGGAGGCTGGAGCAGCTGGTATGGAAGGTGCCTTCCAACTTTGACATTCTATGGGAAAGATCCTAATATATTTTGCTATGTTCCAGCCCTAGCACAATGTAATAGGAAAAGTGTTGTTCTTGAGTCAGGATCCTGAGTCCTGATCTCAGCACTTACTGCTGTGAGAATGTGTGTAGATTTACTTCCCTGAGCCTCAACTTCCTTGTCTAGAAAATGGGGACAGTAGTGCTCATACTGCCTATCCCATGGGGTTGTTGGCAGGGGAGGAGCTTTCTGCTCTTAAAGAACTACAGAAATTTGGGTTTTTATTAGGTTCTATGTTCTAAAGACATTCTCAAATCAAACATCACTCTGTTTCCAGTGCTGAGATTCTCTGCTCTGAAGTCTCTCCCAGCTCTGACATTCTGGGTTCTCAGGTCACTTCCAGGGCTGGTAGTATATATTCTAAGGTCATTTCTCTAAAGGTCATCCTAACTCTGATATTCTGTGTTTAAAGGGTCCTCTTAGCTCTGGCACTCTATGTTCTAAGACTCAAACAGTCTATGCAGATAGGCTGGAAACTTGAATCTGTTGGGCAAAAGGGTATGGTACATTTATTAATGAGTGAATTAAGATGATTTGTTTATCCACATCCTAGTGGATTTGAATAGGGGGTGGTGGGAAAGAGTTAAGGCATCAGGACATTTGTGTAGGGGTTTATAAAAATACAAATGGTGGGGCGGCTAGGTGGCCAGTGAATAGAGTGCCGGCCCTGGAGTCAGAAGGACCTAAGTTCGGAGCCGGCCTCTGACACTTAATCCACACAAACAACAACAACAACAACAAAACCTAGCTGTGTAACCTTGGTCAAGTTACTTAACCCCAGTTGCCCTAAAGGGGCGGCTACGTGGCGCAGTGAGTAAGAGCGCCAGCCTCGGAGTTAGGATGACCCAAGATCAGATCCGGCCTCAGAAAATGAGCACCCACGCATAAATGATGACTAGCCGTGTAACCTTGAGCAAGTTACTTAACCCCAATTGCTTTTAAAAAAAAAATACTTATGGTTAGGAGCTCCTGGAGCAGGGGTGGGGAGCCTGTAACCTTCTAGGTCCTTGGGTATGGCCTTTTGACAAAGAACAATTCCTTTTATTAAGGGGATTTGTTCTGTGAAGTTTGGATTCAGTCAAAGGGCTGCACTTGAGGACCTAGAGGGCCACATGTGGCCTTGAGGCTGCAGGTTTCCACCCCTGTCCTGAAGGGATGTTTTTGGACTAGAGATACTGAACCTACCTCCAAAACCCCAGGTCCCCAAAGGGAGAAGCCCAGATTCTAAAACAACTCAGCTTCCCTTTTACAAAAGTTAGCAGATCTCTGCTTTCATAAATGCCATAGGGGCAAAGAGCCAGCTGGCAGCTAGTGGGACCCCAGTTGTACATTTCTTGGCTCATCAGGGACATGAAATGACCAGCTGTCCCTACCAGCTCCCAACATCTGGGCTAAAGGGCTTTTATATCTTATGGTTTAGGCCCTCTCCTAAAATCTTCAATGGGACTCCATTAACAATAGCTTTGGGCCAGCCCACTGGGGTTCCCAAAGCCCAGTGAGCCAAAAACCAGACACAGCCCATCTGGCAATAATTCTAATGGGGAAATCAGAATCAAGGAGATGGGGGCAGTGCCAAGGGGTGAGAGCCAGGTTACCAGCTTCAGAGGCAGTACCTGTCTACACCTGACTGCCTGGGTCTACAGAGGGATCAGGGGAGAAGTATGATGCTGGCTTCCTTTGCTGCCACAAGGACTTTGCTAGAGCTTTCTGCACGTGTGTTTATGAAGAGGCCATAGCCTTATGCACCCCCAGGAAGCGCTGTGACCTTTCTTTTCTCAGTCAAACTCCTTCCTACACCACAGATGCCACTCACACTTTCTGCCTTTCTCCCCAGAAGTCACAAAATGCACCAACTTGGCCTGTTCGCCAACAGAGATTGGGCCTTCTTCTTGCCTTTGAGTCAAGTGAGCAATGAAAACCCCTCCCTCGATTGGCTATAATGACTCAATTGCTTTGTTCCAAAAAACTGACCCCTCCCCCACTCCACTCCCAAAATAACAGACCCCTTTGGGGAGGATAGAGCTGGAGGCCCCCTGGGGAGGGGGGGGGGTGATTGTCCTGCCTTAGTGGTCTAGGCCAGCAAGAAGGGCAACTGACTGTGAGACTCAGGGATAAGGACAGGGAATGAACCAAAGATTTCATTGGGTGAGAAAATTCCCTCTTACCAATACCTAGAGTGCTGAGAGTGACTGGCCTAGGATCACACAGTGCATATGCGTCAGAGCCCACATTTTCTAGCATCACAGCCAGTTCTCTATCCACCTGCCATGTTGCTTCTCAAAGAGGTGAGAGAAAACAGAATGTTCCCATGGGCTTCCAGGACTGGTGAAGGGAGGAGCAAAGGGAGGAGAGGGGACATACATCCCCTGAGCCACAGAGAACATCCTGTAATAGTCAGTAGTATTGACTGACACCTAAGGTCGGGTTTCTCATGTACTCTTCCCATCCCCTTCCTCCAGCTGCTGTGTGGCCTTGCTCAAATTTGGGGTCCCCAGCTTTCCTCATCTCGAAATTGAGGGGATTGCACTTGCTCTCCAAAGGCCCTCCCAGTGCAATTCTGTGACTTTTAAGTCATCCCATTTCACCCAGTACTCATGACCACCTGTGCTGAGCTGACAGTCTGATTTGGGGTAAAACCATCTCCATCCTGTAGAGAGTCATAAGGGACAGAAATGACCCTCGGGGTTGACCCTAAACCTGTGTTTGTGAATCTCCCTCTCTCTGGGCCTTGAAGATTGGCCCTTCCCCTTTCTTTCTTTCACACATGCCCAGGGGGTGCCACTGTCCAGGGCTAAGAAAGGCTTCAGTTCTAATGCCCCAACAAAGGGGCTTGGGGGTGGGGGTAGAGCACAGCAGGCAGGAGAGAAAAGGGGTCTTAAAAGCCAAAGTTCTAGGGAACTTCAAGGTCAAAATAAGGTCTCTTCAGCTGTGTTAATATAGTACTTTGATTTGCAAAGTACCTTACAAATATTTCATTTTATTCTCACAACAGCCTTGGGAGATAGGTACCATTATTATTCCCACTTTACAGGTGGGGACACTGAGGCACAGAGAGGGTAGGTGATTTGCCCAGGGTCTCGGAGTCCCTGAACTCAGAATTTGAACTCAGAATTTGAACAGCATGTACCTTGCTGTTTTTCCAGTAGCACATGCTCAGGCTTGAAAAAAGGAAAGCATTCTAATACATAGAGCTCCAATATCTCTCCCCTTCAGCTTCCTCCCTTATGGCCTTCCTCCAGTAGATCCTGAGCTCCTCAAGGGCAGGGACTTCCTTTCTGTTTGTATCCTCGGCACTTAGCACAGTTCTTGGTACCTAGCAATGGTACCTTGGTTACCTAATGAATGTTGAGTGTGCCCTATCTTATTGTGAAACAAGCTGCCTCAGAACCTGGTAGTAGGGAATGGGTGGACACTTCAGTTACTCAGTAAACACTTATTAAGTGCCTACTGTGTGCCAGGCTTTGTGTTAGATATTAGGTACACAAAGACAAAAATTAGCAGTCCCTGTCCTTAAGGAGCCTATAGTCTACTGTGGGAAACAATATGTACACATAAGTATATACAATATAAACAGAAGGTAATTGGGGGAGATCCTGGAGGGATCAGGAAAAGGCCTCATACAGGAGATGGTATCTGAGCTGAGCTTTGAAAGGAATGTTACAAAGGATGTTACAAAGCTGAGGTGAGGAAGAAGAGCATCCCAGGCACGGAGGGACAGCCTGTGTAAACACATGGTGATGAGAGATGGTGTGTCTCATATGGGAGGGAGAACAGGGCAGCCAGTTTGGCCCAGCTGTGGAGTGTATGAAGGAGAGTAACATGGAATAAACCTGGAAGGGTAGTCTAGAAGCAGGTTGTGAAGGCTTTTAAAAAAAGTTTCACCTGGACTGGGCAAGAGCTGACCTCTTTTCCCCTGTCTATTAGTTTTGATTTCTAAAACAATTAAGACATTTTTAACCTCTGACTGTAGAAGGCAGGAGGAAACTGAGTGCCTGAAGTTCTTGCCCAGTCCAGATGAAACTTTCTTGGTCAACCCAGGCATTTGACTAGTGTCTCTTTTCCACTGGTCATAATAACTGTTCGAGCTGCCTTCCTCACATAAGTGTTCTTAGACCTACAAACCCTTACAGATTTTTGGGTCTCTACTCTTCCCCCAGGGTGTGGCTAATCCTTGAGGATTCAGGTTGTGGCCCATTAAATCCTTGAGGTTTCAGGGGCCCGGGCTTCCCTAGGTTAGACAGTGCAGTTTCAGGCTATGTATAGAACATAGCAGGATGTAGGACCCAGAGCCATTCCTATGGTATATAGGGTGTCAGAGCAAATTAAACTGTGCTATCCATTCTTGCCATCCCCACCACCAAATATATATCCAAATGAAACCAGATTTTAATGAATTTCATGGGCCATCTTCAAAGGAAAACAAAGTTCCCACAGGTCACTACAAGGCAGCTAATGGAGCCCTGGGTTCAGAACTGTCTCTAGACTTGTTTTTCTTGCTCATTGTTTATCTTTGGCAAATCACTTTTCATGTCTTGGCTTCAGCTTTTCCAAATGTAAAACCAAGGGGTTTGGATTAAAGGATCACTTGGGCCCCTTCCAGCTCTGGCATTCAGTGTTCCGTGTTTTAAGGTCTTCTGAGGTGTGACGTTCTATGTCTTAAGTTCATTCCAAGTCTGATGTTGCCTATTCTGAAGCTTTAACTTTCAGTTCAACTAAATGTACATAGATTAGGCACCTACAGTGTTCAAGATGATGTGTCAGAAAATACGAAGACAAAATTGAAATTGGTCTTTTTACTTAAGGAACTTGCATTATACTCTACTGGGGAAGGGAGAGGGGAGAACACATCTACCTAGATAAATAAATAGAAAGTCATCTGAGGAAAGAGAATCAACAACTTGAGGGGATTTGGAAAGGCTTCTTGTAGGAGGTGGCACCTGAACTAAGACTTAAAGCAAAGGAAGGATTCTGAGAGATGGATGTGGGAAAGAGAGTACATTTCAGACCAGGCATATATCCTGTGCAGAGGCCTAAAGATGGGAGGTGGACTGCCCAAGGACAGGAGCCCTGCTGGCTAAATTCCATACAGACTGTGAAATCTCAGCTTTGTTTTTCTGTCATTAGAATGCCTGTGTTATTTTTCAAACCTTTCTTTCCCAGGAGGATTTTAGGGATTGGTGATAGTCATAAAAACCAAATAATGGTCTTCAAAGAGGTCCCCAATGGAGACAAAATATAGTCTGTAATGGAAGTGGAAATGAAAGAAGCTACAGGGATGGAATGATTTCTTTATAGTCAATATCACCCAGTGATTGAAGCCTTGGATTATAATAATAATTTCTCCTCTTTATACCATTCTATATTTTAAGGCCCCTTCTAGTCCTGACATTCTTTGTCCTATAGTCTCTTCTACCTATGGCATCTTATGTCCTAAGGACCGTTTTAGCCAGTGTTATGGGAGGACGGTACCTTGGGTGATGGGCAGGCCCTCAGGACCTTCCAGACCACTAGCTGGGGGATCCACCCCTTCCCCACAATTGATTTCACTCAAATGATCAAGGTAGAAAAACAACTTGCTATGCAGATGCTTTCATAGTGCCAGTCAACAAATATTGACTGAGCACTCAGCCCTGGGGAAGTAGAACCAGGAAGGAGACACTGTCCCAGTCCTTGGGGTTCACAGTCAAAACTCACACTCAGGAAACAATTATAAAATAAAAGGAAACAGAATAATAATTAGGTACTAAAGAGAATGACACACAGTGAGGAATTTGGAGGAGAGTATGGGTTGAAATAGTCAGGAAGAGCTTTCCAGGAGAATCTGAGTCTCCAAAAACAGTGCCCAGTGTGTGTTAGTGACAGTAGGAATAGACTCTGCCCATCTCAGTCCTGAGGGTTTCCCAAGGAGCCCTAAGAACCAGTTCTTGGGCCATAGAAGAACAGAGGGGCATTGCTGCTGCTTTTTCCTTTGATAAAGGGCCAGACATCCAGGTACCCATCCTGCCTTCCTTCCTGCCTGGGTTTAGACTCTAATGTCTTTAAATGCTAAGTCTCCAAAATGTCAGCTCTGAAAAGTACCTCAAACTGTTAAGTGTCAGAGCTGGAAGGGCCCCTAGAGATCATCTTGTCTACCCTCATTTCACACGTGCAGAGATGAGACTTAGAAAAGGGAAGTGACTTGTCCAAGGTCACACTGTGTAGGTCATTAGAGGAGCTGAGATTAGAATGAAAAAGCCAGTGTAGGGTGGTGGTAAGAGTGCTCGTCCCAAAGGCTGGTGAGACCTCCATTCAAATCCCACCTCTGACACAGCTCATCTCAACCTCTCTCATCTTCAGGTTCCTTCCCTGTAGTATAAGGATAATAGTATCTACACTGTCCAGCTCACTGGATTGTGAGAACCAAAGAAGTTGGTCAGGCGTTCCACAACCTTAATGAAAGCCAGCTCTTAGTGTTAATTCAGGGTTGTGACTCCTAGTCCGGGTTCCTCCACAGGGCCACACACACGCTTCCTTTTCAGCATTCAGCCCTGGGCAGAGTTCCTCGGGGAAGCTGCAAGACCCAGTTCTCTCCTGGGTGATGCTGAGGAAGAGGAGTGAGAGCCCTTGTTATTTGAGGGGTGGTGGGGAAGGGGACACTGGAAGGGAAGGGACACCGGCCCCAGAGATCCCAGGAAGAGAGAGAAAGAGCAGGAGCCAGAGAGAAGGAAGGAAGAGGACCAGGCATCAAAGGCTAGGGAACCGCTCACTAGAGGAGGGAGGGTCACACCTAAAGCCTGTCTGGTTGCCAACGGAAACCAGACATGAGGTAATGGCAAGATGAACTTGAACTTGGGGTGGGGGAGGGGCCGAAGAACCAAGCTCAGGGAACAATAGTGCGGGAGGATCAATGGCTGAGCGGATTCTCTAGGTAAAGACTGGTTGGAGCGAGCAAGATGGCTGGGGGGGGAGGTGGGGTTGGGGGGGAAAGCGCAGTGTAAGAGCTGAGAGGAGGGCTCGAATTTCTGTTCCCCAGTTGACTCAGGGGGTCCACCCCCCATTATAACTAGGAACTAGGCTGTGAGGCTCCCCGCCCACCAGTCACACACACCCCACCCGCCTCACTCCCCCACCCACCCTAGCAACAAATGGAGGGGCGGGATACAGAAACAGGCTTGATTCTCCAGCCGACCTGATTGGTCGCCCTGACTTCCTGGACGACTGCCTTCAATTTGACTGTGCGGCCAGGGCCAGAGGAGAGGCAGAAGGTTCCTTTTAAAGGAATCGGGTCCAGTTTGTGGCTCCCACCCCCACCTTCCGCGGGGGTCTACTCCCCAGCAGCTGTTATATCTCCCTCTGGAAACCGCAAAGACAAAGCAATCTCTGGAATAGGGCAAGGAATTGGGGACCAGTGGAACGCAGAGACTGTACAAACCGCTGAGTGTCCGATGCCGGGATCCCTGGTGCCAAACCGGCAGGGCAGCCCCAGCCTACCTCTGGATTGCAAGCCCTCCACCTGTCCTATTTGGCCCCGGGAGGCTTAGGACAGGGAGAATGCTGTAGCCTAGAGAGATACCGTACTTTGTGCTAATCGGCTGTTAGAATAATCCATTGGCTCACTAGAATAAACTGAATTGTGCTAAGAGACTGACGTGTTGATGCCATGTATTTTTCTTACAATGTGGCCCAGTAAGAGCCGATAATGTTCTGTACTGAGTTTGTCTTGATAATACCGTATACCCTTAGGATACAATATGATGCCATAGCATAATGCTTTGTGCAAAACAGATTATTCACTGTTTAGTAAACTTTGAAACTAAAATTTTGAAAGGTCAGCTCTAATTGTTATTTGTGCTTAGGAAGACCTGGGTATATGTACCCACCTCTGACACGTAACTTGGCTGACCCTTGGCCCCAAGCAGCTCTCTATGATTATACATTGAAGCACCTACATTCCTTACCAGAAATCTCCTCTACTAGTGAATCCCATTCTCTCCCCTATCCTGAGGATCAAATGTGTCACAATATAATACAGGGTTTTGGAAATGTAGTGTATGCATGCATTGTGGAATACGAGAATCAGGAGACCCAGACAGAGCCTCAGTGCTGAAACAGGGCAGCTGTCTAGTCAGATAGGATAAGTCAGTTCTCCCTCTATTGGTGTCCCCATCTATAAAAGGGAGATTGTGGTACTTGTCCTGCCTCCCTACTGGCAGCTAGATGGCATGGTATATAAGACCAGAGTTGAAATCCTGCCTCAGACACTAGTTGTGTGACCTTGGGCAAGTCACTTAAGCTCTGTCTGCTTAAGACAAAGAGAGCCCTATCTCTGGAGTCAGAAGGACCCAAGTTCAAATGTGCTCTTAGTCCCTTGCTAGCTTTATGAATTTTATAATGCTATATAAATGCTGGTTGTTACCATTACTACTTAACTCCAAAAAGAACCAAGTGAGATCATAGGGAGAAGCATTTTAGAAAAGTTAAAAGTGTAACACAAATATGAAGAATTATTCATGGGTGTGGGTGTGGGTGCAGGTGTATGTACAAAGTGGGCATGTATTAGATGTTGGCTTTTTCCTCCCATTTGAGAATCTCAGAGATAGTAGACACTTTAAAGATCAAAGGCAGTGTGGAGTAGTCGGGAAAGTCCTGGTCTGGTGCTGACAATCTCCCCCTTTGTGACCCTTTGCACAAACTTTACCTCTATGGACCTCAGTTTCCCCATCTATAAAATGAGAGGGTTGAACCAAGCAATTTCTTGAGTTCTCTTATAGCTAGAACATCCTATGTCCTAAGACCCCTCTCAGTTCTTGAATTTGATATTTTATATTCTTGTGTCCAAAGGACCATTCATTCCCTGTGTGACCTGGGTTCTAGGATTTATTCCACCTTCCCACCTAAAGAGTGCATCCACAGGTATGCCTGTGTTCCCACAATGTAAGAATAGCACTGTGATCTGGGATCCCATTGAGGTGGGTGCCTGAGACACAACTTTTAACTCCTCCAACCCCTTCTCTTTTGTCTATGCCCTCCCACAAACCCTCCACAGGGCATCCACCTAGCATGCTGGGGGCCGTCTTTTCAATCTCCTCGCCTGTCAGGGACACCAGTGGAGCGTGCAGGCAATCAGGTACACCTTGCCCCCTGTACGTGAGGAGTCCCACCTCCTTTTCCAGTCATTCATTTATCTGATAGCATCCCTTATGCCATGCCCACGGCTAGCATGCTGCTTCCTACTCTTGCTGACCCTCTCCCTCCATTGCCCTTCTGGTGCCATGGCTCCCAGTCATGTAGCCTCACCAGAAGGATCTTAGCGTTATAAAGAAAGGAGAAGCCCTGCGATCGTTTCCCAAAGCCATCCTACTCCTCCATTCTAGTCCCATTGCATTGGCTATTGGCATCACTCATCCAGGATAAATGTGCTAACAAACCTGTCTAGGTCACCCATGTGAATACCTCTGGTAGTCTTGCTAGCACATATTCTTCATATAATTGGTTTTTACTCTATGGGCAGTTAGACTCATTTCTTTTAAAGTGATTTAGGTCTCCTTTCAGAACTGTTCAGAGTTCCAGAATTTGATGCCACGAGAGAACAGCAGTTATCTGGAGGGCCTCCAAATCTATAGAGAACCCTTCTCCGTATGGATAGCTTCCATGATGATAGCCATGGAGCGGCTAGTTGGCACAGTGAATAGGACACCAGCCCTGGAGTCAGGAGGACCTGAGTTCAAATTCGACCTTAGACACTAACACAAAAAACTAGCCATGTGACCCTGGGCAAGTCACTTAACCCCAGTTGCCCCTGGGGGCGGGGGGGAATACAAACATGATGATAACCCAACATATTTGGCAAGTACATGTGTCTCTTGTTTTATCTCTCACTTGATATTAATAGTCAGAGGGTCACTCAGTAAAGCTGTCTCTGCTGAGGTGGCTAAATGTTATAGTGGGTAGTCTGGGAGTCAGGAAGACTTGAGTTCAAATCCCACCTTGGAAGCTTATGACTTTTAACACTTGGCAAGTCACTTAATTTAGCCTCAGTTTCCTCATATGTAAATGAGAGTAATAATTGCACCTACCTCACAGAGTTTTCATGAGGATAAACTGAGAGCCTATTAACTGTCTATTAAGCTGTTTGCACATCTTCTAGCATAGTAACTGTTATTGTTACTCTTTTGGAAGGCTGTGATTTTTGACAAATGCTGGGGAGACACTTTGTTGGAGGAGAGCCTTAAAGGCAACGTTTTGCTACATCAAATCAAATGCTACTTTATAGTCAACAAACAATAAAGACCGTGGGCTCTTGTAATTTGTTACACCTTTCAGTCAGATGACTATAAAGTCATCTTTATAGTCATTCAGTGACTATAAAGATACAGATGCTGTATATTGCTGTTATTTGCAAAACATTGCCTGTTCCCTACTTATATACAAGCAAACCAGAGATGTGTGTCAATATTTGGCCACATTTTTTGGTAACTATCAAGTCTGAGATTATTTCCCCCTCCAATTCTTTAGTATCATCTCTCTGATACCTCCAAAATGGATCCCTTGGTGCTGTGGAAATTGTATCCTCTCCCCTGTTGACATCCTTTTTGTAAATTTGGGCTTATCCATCTGCTCTTCCTCATTTTTTCTTTAATGCCATTGATGCATCCTTATGTAGCACACCAGGGGCTAAGAGATTCAAATTCAAATGTGGTCATACCATTGTGAAAAAAAATGGTGGGAAAAGCTTGTTTTTAAAAATCTTTACTAATCTCTTCGCATTTCCTCCTCTTTGTTCTCCCTTCAATATCATTTGTAAATTCTTCAGACATTATTAGTTGGGTCTCTCATTGAGCTTTTTTATACTTTTCCCCTCTCCCTTTCTTTCTGTTTTATGAGATAATGCTGCTCACTCCAAGTCAATGTTGTTAGCAATGTTGTAGACCACTAGGTGGCGCTCATTGCCAAATGGAGAGATATGGCAGTCAAAGGGAAGGGAATAAGCATATATAGCTTTCACTTTGTGCCAGGAGCTTTCTCATTTGATCCTTCCAACAACTCTGTAGTTTGCAGGTGCTGTTATTATCCCTATTTTACAGCTGAAGAAACTGAGGCAACAGGGTTAAGTGACTTTCCCAGGGTCACACACCTAGTAAAGTGTCTGAGGCCAGATTTGAACTCGAGAAAATCAGCCTTTTCTACTCCAGGCCCTTGCACTTTCTCCACTGTACCACCTAGCTGCAATTCTCATTGCAGTTACCAAATGTTAAAATTCACAATTTAATTTGGAAGTTCTTATCAAGTTTGCCTAGAATTTTTGTACTTTCTCACCCTCTGCAATAAATATCGTTACATAGGCCGCCATTTTCTTTATTATGGCTATTTTACAATTGCAGATCACGAGCACCCCAGTAAAAGATGACCATGTGTGCCATTCTGCTATGTTTCTTGTTGGCTTCATACCCATAATAAAACCAACGCTGCCAATTCTTTATTTGCTTCTCCAAAGAGAACTCATGGGTTTATTCCATCTTCCCCATCTCTTATGGATTCATTTTTAGTGAGAATGTCAAGATTGATATGGCACATTCCCTCTGGTAATATGTTCTCTCTTTATGGATCACTGGATGAGGATCTCCTATTTAGAGTGACATCAGTTATGCTAATGTGTACAGATAATTAATAAGCATTTATTAAGCACTTACTTTTGTAGTGGCATTGTACCAAGTACTGGGGATACATAAAAAGGCAGAAGCACAAAAAATAGTCCCTGGCCTCAAAGCAGACTAACAGGGGAGACAACACGTCAATAACTAGGTTGGCATTGTTGAGCTATCTAAGTTGTGTCCAGTTCTTTGTGACCCCAGTTGTTGGTTTGTTGGTTGGTTGTTGTCCATCATTCTCGAAGAGGACCAGAATGACATCAGGAGTTTCAGTGTGTCTGACAGTGGCCAATTGGACCAACACAAGCTCGAACTGCTCTGCCGCAGGTTGGGCACAAATAGTCCATGGGAGGGGGCGGGTAGGTGGCGCAGTGAGTAGAGTGTTGGCCCTGGAGTCAGAAGGACCTGAGTTCGGATCCGACCTCAGACACTTAACGCACACACAAACAAAAACCTAGCCATGTGATCTTGGGCAAGTTACTTAACCCCAATTGCCCTCCAAAAAGCAAAAAAAAAAAAAAAAATTTATTTTAAAATAGTCCATGGGAACGTTAGGGGTGAGATCTCCAGATTTGCGCATCCTGCACTCCCTTTGAGCTGTTTCAATTCTGCTTTGCTTATAGAGCACGGCACCTTCTCTGATGAGGGCCTGCCACACTGAGCAGGCCTGTGCCAGTTTCTCCCATGTCATACAATCAATTCCAAAGCTCTTGAGAGAGACCTTGAGAGTGTCCCCGTGTCACTTCTGACCACCATGTGAACACTTGCCCTGTTGGTTTGTATGTATAAGGTAGAAGCAGAGTATGGGGCCGCTATGTTGTACCATAGTGCACAGAGCACTGAACTTGGAATCAGGCTTACTCACCTTCCTGAGTTCAAATCCAGCCTCAAACACTTGCTAGCTGTGTGACCCTGGGCAAGTCACTTAACCCTGTTTGCCTTTGTTTCCTTATCTGTAAAATGAGCTGGAGATTTTGCCAAGAAAATCCCAAATGGTGGCATCATGGAGAGTTGGACTCAACTGAAATGAATAAACAAATAACAACAGAGTAGAAGGGAAGTAACCTTCGAACGTATAGGACTAGGGGTGCAGAAGGGAGGGGGAAATTAGGAAAGACCTCTTCCATACAGCAGCCTTTGAGCTGAGTCTTGAATGAAGTCAGAGATGTTGAGAGGTAGAGGTGGAGAACATTCCAGGTGTGCTTGGCAGAGCACATGGAGACAGGAGATGGATTGTCTTGTGTGAGGAGCAGCAAGTGGGAAGGTGTTAGTAGATCTTAGAATGCACGGAGGATAGTCAAATAAAGAAGCCTGGAAAGGTAGGAAGAGGCCAGGTGGTGAAGATCTTTATATGCCAGAGAGCTTTGTTGGTCTTGGATGTAAAGAGGAGGCCCTAGAATTCATCGGATCAGGCAAAGTGACATGATCAAAACTAGGAAAAGCACTCAAGGCAGCAAGATCGATTTAGAAGGCTGCTGCTGTTACAATAGGGTGGCACTTATGTGAGTGGAGAGAAGGCCATAGATATGAGAGATGTGGTGAAGGTGGAATGCATCACTATGTTGAGTGAGTGCCCCCGAAGACTTGAGAATTCTTAGCTCCCTCTTCCTCATTCTGACACCCTTGAGACAGGAGCAGTGGGTGGTTATTCAGGACTGAGAACCTTTCTGGATTTGTCTTGCTTTTGTGGGTTGCCATAGGCCAAGAATTCTTTATGCATTGGCTATACAAAGCCTTTGGGGGCTTTCCTTACTCATTGAGGCTGTCCGCCAGAAATCATGGTCTTACTGAAGTCAGACCTGCACAGCCTCCCGTGTATTGGGGTAGGGAACTCCTGGGGTTGAGGTGTGGTCTACTACTATCTCCTGTATGTACTCCAAACTCCAGGCCCAAAAAAGAAAACACGCCATTTCCTAGACCAGCCTAATTGTTGAGTGGATTGGAGGACCTAGGAAAAAGGCTGGACTGATCCTCCTCAGAGGCGAGGTTGTAATCCCGTTCTTGTAGCTCCCCACCCCCTTCCCGCTTGCGACCCATCGTCCAGCTTTTTTGCCACTCTCCAGTCACCTTACTTCCCTTTGGCTGCCCCCTCCCCATACCCACCCCCCTGTCTGATCAGCTTCTTGTCAGGTCTTACACAAAGCCATAGGATGGCCAAGGGAAATGGACCTTTGGAACATAGGACATAGAATGTCTTAACTGGATGTGATTTTAGAAAACTAAATGTTAAAACAGAAGGGAGTCACAGAAGTCATCTGCTATAACTTCTTATTTTATAGATGGTAAACTTACCAAGTGACTTACTCAAGGTCACACAGTGAATCAGTGGCAGAATCTGGGTTAAAAGTGGAAAGTGAATCGTATGGATGTGGGGTCATCAGAAGAGGCGGGGTGGGGCAGGGATGGCAGGTGTACACTTGAGGGAGGGAAGGAGGAAAAGATGAAGGCATGGGGATGGAGGGATATCAGCAATTTTTCTCCAGACAGCCTTATTTCATTCTCTCTCTCTCTCTCTCTCTCTCTCTCTCTCTCTCTCTCTCTCTCTCTCTCTCTCTCTTTTTTTCTCTCTCCTCCAGTCCTGGTATCTGGGATAAACAAGGTTCTCCCCACAAGTCCCTTCTCCTGTGTCTCGGGGCTATCCCGGGGGGAGAAAGGCAGCCCCCCCGGCCCACGTTTTCGGTGGAGAGCTAGTGCGAGTGAGGACGTCCTCCCAGCCACCCCCGCCAACATTCAACCCGACAAAAAAAACAAACAAACAAAAACACAACAAAAAGAGACAAACAAAAAACAAAGACGAAAACAAGAGGTAAGACAGAAAAGTCAGAGACTCTCTCCGAAGAGCAAGTGAGGTTCCGCGCCTGGCAGTCAGGAACATCGTCGCCCAGTCCCCCAGCGACAGACACCCTGGCCAAGGGACAGGCCCCTTGCGCCCACCGGGCACTGCCCAGACGTAGGGCCCCGGGGGGCAGCCTATGCAAAACGGTGTCTTTCTAATTTATTCATCTCCTCTCCACCTGCCACGACTGAAGAAAGGACCGGATGCCCAGCCTGTCCCCCCACCCTGACCCCTGCTCCCATGCCTGCTCCCAGGACAGATGGCTGCTTGCCCCAGTTGGCATTGGGCAGGCTGAGGGCAGTTCCCATTGGCACCAGCGGCCATCCCTCCACCCAGGGATGAGCAGATTAAACAAACAAATGTGCTTTGGGTTAGCTCCCAGACCCTCTGTCCAGACTCCTTAACCAGAGAGAGGTGAGCATATCCCTGAGGCCCATCCAGAGGGACATCTTGAGGAAAAGGAACTGTACCAGGTGCATTCTCTTCCTCCCCACGTGCCCTGACTGCAGACAAATCAGCTGACATCCCCTTCCCCTGAACTCCCATTCTGGGGCCAGATGGCAGCGTTTCAAAGAGGCTGGTGCCTATGATGCTTGCTATTTGCCAAGGAGGTCAGGCAGCAACCTCCCATCTTCCCCAGCCTCCTGGGGATCAGGGTACCTGTCATAAGTGACAGACACACCCATGGGGCTTAATGTTCTGTGTGCTGTAGAAGGGGTGAGGAGTGGAAATGGGCACAGTAGGGTCTCTCCTGGTGGTTCCAGATGTTATAAGGGTGGCAATGGTGACAGGGGAGGAAGTGGCTCTCCAGGATGTTTGGGGAATCAAGGTAAGGGTGGAGGCCACTGACAGTATCAGAAGGTTGGTTGGAGTGGCACCGAATGGGCAGGGCTTGGTGGCACAGGGCCCCTTGGTGAGAGGATTCAGCATGGGCTAAGCTAAAAAAAAAAAGGAGCCCTAACCAAATTCTTTTTCCCCAAAAGACTCATTGAAAACCCCCCATTTCCTATGCCATATATAGAGACATCTAATTTGGCCTAAACTTGGCCCTGAACCACCCTCCTCACTTCTGTATTTCTATCTGCCTGGGACTCATTCTTTCTTCATGCCTACCCCATTTGGGAGAAAAGGTCTATGCAATCAGTCCCACTGTAGCTTGGTGCCCTGGAGCCTGGGACCTGGAAACCAAAGGGACTAAGGAAAAAGGTGGCCCGCCAAAACCTGTGCCCCAAAACCTAGTGCCCTGGGGATGATGTTGTATGCGCTGCAAAAGATGCACTTTTGGAGGACAGAAAGGGAAGGAGAAGCCACCATAAGACATGCCCCTCACCCACCCGCTGCTCCCAAGACTTTAGTCCTACCCTTAAGGATCTTGACAGGCCTCCCAGAGTGGAGAGGTTGTGGGCTGGGGATGGGAATAACTGGTCCCCACCCTCTCTGACAAAATCTCCTTCCCCACCCCATCTAACTGGGCTGTGGAGTGTGCGCGATTTAAGTGCCTGAATCCTGGATCGCTGCCCTCAGCTCCTGCCCTCCCACACCCCCAACTCACAACAGGGCCAAGTGATCATGGATGGCCTAGAGCCAAGACCTGGCCCTTCGCCCTCCATGCCCACTCAAGGCACCTCCACCTACCTTCCTGCCAACTCCTCAGAACCACCCCCCTTTCTGGGCCCTGCTGGTTCCCTGTGTGTCATCACTGAGATACCCCACCAAGGGCCAGTAGGAGACCCTGGGATCCCTGGTTTTCATCCATTGGTGTCTGGGCCTCAGGCCTTTCTGATTTCCAGGGATACTAAGACTCTCCCTAGGGAAGGAGGAAGGGGACACCTCCCTTCCCAATGGCCCTTCCTCCCTATTCAATGAGGTATCTCTTTGGGTCTCAAACACCCTCATCTCCTTACTTCCCCCCACAGCTCAAGCCAGAGAGATGGGAGACTGAAAGAGAGAGTGGGCATTTGCCCCTGCCAGCCAACCGCCCGTCTGGGACAGTGGAGATTGGGGCCAAAGGGGGTCAGGGAAGCTGTCCCCTCTTCCCCAGTTCCCTACTGCCCCCTCTGCCAGTGCCTTAAAACCAAGAGTGATACCCTTCCCATATACATGTCTCCTTCCCTTCATGCCTATGCCTGCCCTTCTCCCCAGCTCAGCCCAGGCCAGGCCAAGGGGAACTACCCCATTGCACTTTTGTCTTCCCTGTTGGCTCTTGGGAGTATGAGATAGATTGGAAAGGGAAAGGTCACTTGGTCCAGTCCCCTACTCTGTGACTAAGCCCTGTAAGAGCTAGGGTGAACTCCATTAGGAAGGGGAGAGGGGAATGGAGAGAGGTTCTATAGTCCAGGTCCAGAGTAGGCCAAGATCTGGCAGAGAGGGAGAGACTGCCAAACCACAACTGGCAAGGAAGGCAGTGCCCTGGCCCTGACTGGGTATTCCCTACTGCCCTTGTGCCCAGGCACCCCCTCCCATTTGCTCCCTCCTTAAAAACATACACCCCAGCTGAGTAAGGAGTAGCTCAGGCCTGGGGTGGGCAATCTGTTAAGCATTTCCGTTGAGCCGCTCTGATAACACTAAGCTCAGGGAGCCAGCCCTAGGCCTCCCTCCTGCTCTCACCTCTGACCCTACCTCCCCCAGTCATCAGGGGAGGGAGGAGATGCCTGGGACTACCACTTCTGGGGTGCCCTTGGGCCCTGTGAGACCCATGCCTAACCTTTCCAGAACTCCTTCCCACTGGTCTTAGAGGGGCCCCTTCCCTCCAGAGGGCCTGAGCCATCCACAGGGCACTGAGCCAGGGGCTCCTCCCCACCATGGGAATCTCCCATTTTCCTTCTTTCTCTCTTCTCACCCACCCACTGCCACCTCCTCCAGAGACCATACTTTCCTCTCAAACTGGCACAAAGGCGTGGCAAACCCAGTTGATCCAAAAGAGAAAGACCAGAGTTTCCTAAGCTCCCTCCTCAATTCCTCTCCCTATACCCTGTGCCATCCTTCTTATCCTCTGGAGCTTCCCCAATGGCAACTTTGTCACCCAGTGGCAGAGGGTGCGATCTTTGTGCACTTAACCCTCTTGTCCTCCCCACCCCCAAGAGGTCTCCAAGCCACTGGATGGGGTTGGCCTTTGGGACCTGAAGTGAGCCTCTCTTGGGGGTGGATGGGTGAAGAATGTGTGTGTGTGTGTGTGTGTGTGTGTGTGTGTGTGTGTGTGTGTGTGTGAGTATGTGTGTCTGTATGTCTGTTTTGGGGGTGGGGTGGGCATTGGAACCTTCGGTACAGGCAGCCCTAGCTCCCTAGGGTTTTAAGGGTGGGGGTGGGAAAGGACCGCATTCCAGGCGGGACCTTGCGGAACCAAGCTGGGCTAGCAAGTTGGCGGTCAAGGGGAGAACTCAAAGCTAATAAAACTGCATGGTGCTTAACCAGGAACTCGTGTGACCTAGCTCAAGCTGTCAGCTCGGAGCTGATAAATGCATGGCAGACTATAACTGGCTCTACCTTTCCCCCTCTCCACCTTCCCCTGCCCCGTCCTCTTTAAAAAAAAATTATATAAAAAAGTGAAAAAAAATTCCATGTTTCCTAATTTGCACGAAATTTTCTATCACATGATGTGCCTTGCCTTCCAAGAATAAGTATTAACTTTCAACGGTATCACCGCACAGAGATAGCTGCATGCTCTGCTCGTGTAGTTAAAATAAAATCAAATAAAAAATAAAAATGGAAAAGGGGGATGTACTTCTATTTGTAAAAAACAAAACAAAACAAAAAAAAAATCACCAAACAAAAAACTCAAACCCATCCAGCGTCCAGCCCTCCTCAGCTCCTTCTTTGGGCCTCACCTCCGTCCATCTCTGTTCATGTTTCTTGGGCCTAAAGAGGGGTTCCTCATGTAATGGCCACCTCAAAGCCTTTCTAGCTCTTGCCCCTTTCTCAGCTATCTGCCCAAAGCTAAGCTTGAAGGGTCCAGGAGGCCTTTTGTTTTTTATTTGGAAACTTAAGCATCCAAGCCCTAAAGGGATTGTCCCTGGAAGAGGAGGGCTGTGTTCCTACCATCCTGGATGACCACCTCCTAGGCTGCTGCTCCAAGTTGGTTGTCATCTAGGGTTAAGACCCTAAAGGAGACAACCTTGTCCCAGAGCAGCACACTAACTGGGAACCTGGCCCCTAGGATGTCACCCTAACAGACAGCCACCTCCTAAAGAGTCACCTCAAGTGGGGTGGCTCTCTCTTAGAGTGTCACCCTAACTGAAAATACCTGTCTTCTACGGTGTTACCCTAACTGGGATAACCACCTCCCAGGGTGGCAACCTCAGCATCTGTCCCTTAGCCCATCATCCTAACTGGGGGGGGAAACCACTTGTCCCTTAAGGTGTTACTCTAACTGGAATGGCTGCTTCCCTGGGTGTCACCCTGATTGAAACATCTGTCCCCTAGCATGTCACCCTAGCTTGTATGACTGCCTCCTGGGGTGGCATCTAGCTGGGACAATGATCTCCCAGGGTGTCACCCTAGCAGAGATGACAGATTCCTTCCAACCCTAAAAGTCTGTAGTTCTGATTGTCTCCTAGGCAGATGGGAGGAAGTGAGTTACCCAGTTAGGGCTCAGGGTTTTTTGTTGTTTTTTTAACACAGGAGAGATAGTCATTCTTGTGTCTCTTCCATCTGACACCTCCCCCACCCCCATATAAGTTTTGCCAAAGTCCTTCCTTTCCCTGCCCCTCATCCCCCACTTGGTGGGCCATTTGGGGATGGATTTGGCTCCTGTCCTGACAGCTTCTCCCTTGCTCTATGTCTTCCAGTTGTGAATACGAATGCATCTACTATGGCAAAGTATATATTTATCTATCTATCTCTCTATATGCAATACCTGTTTAGTCTCTGCTCCTAGGCTGGCTAACCACTCTCAGTGACTTCATGGGGAGAGAAAGGAGGAGGGTCTTAGAGAAGCTGCTTTGATCTGGGAGTGGGTTGGAATGGAGGTCAATAGTCCTGTTTCATTTTTTTGGGCAGTTTTGTGTGGTGTTTTTTTTTCTGATTGACCAAAGCAAAGCATGTGCTGCGTTTCTCCTCCCTCAGTACTTTCCTTACTCCTTACCCTGGTTATAGGGGCCCAGGGTTTGGGGTGAAGGGCTGAATTCAGTGACCTAAGCTGTAAAATTAAGGGAAAGAACCTCCTTCCAGCTTCTGGTCCTCTCTTCTCTAGGGTCCCTCTTTAGAGGGGGGGCAGCTTCCAATGGCATCATTGGGTCAGGGACACTCATCATCCCACCCACATAGCCCTGTCTTTTATGCTCCTTTGGGAGTGAGATGGTAGCTGAGCCTAGGTATAAGAACAAGGGATCACCATAGAACTGTAGCTCACCGTGAAGGTCTGGAGGAGCCTGGAGATGTCTGACACTCTGTTTGCTCATGATGACTCCATGGTTCCTTCCTCATCATCACCACCATAATTCTGCCCCCCCCAAGCTATCTATCATCTTCCTGGTCCTCCCTTGACACCTGCTTTTGGCTCTTGGGCAAGGCAGAAGACTGGAGCCACTGCCTCCCATTTCTGTCCAATGAGACCCCCAGTTCATCCTGGATTTTAGTAATTCTCTTCCTTTCCCATCCCATCATGTCTTCTTTCAAAAGTGCCACTAAAGACCAGAGCAGTGGGGGTGAAAGGTATGACAACTCTATGCCATCTTATCTCCCAAATCTGAAAGCTGTGGGAATTTATGTGTGAGAATCAGGTTGAATGTAACTGATTTAAACAAGAAAGTCCCTTTGTGTTAGCTAAACCAGAGGAAGTGGCCTAGAGGGTTCCTGGAGAGACCCTAGGGGTCAAGTCAGAAAGTGTCTTCCTGAGGTCATTTTGTCCAGCTCCCTACCTCCATCTTGACCTGGACCTCAGCCATCACCATTCCCTAATTCAGGAAGGACATGTATCCAGAAGCTCCCAAAGCCAAACCCTTCCTCTCCTTTTCACTCATTCCACAGATAGTTCCTGAGAGCCACTTACACATACACACACATACACACACACACACACACACACACACACACACACACACACACACGGCTCAGATCTGTCATCTTTCACTTGTTTCACTTGTCTTAAACACAGGTCAGGGCTCCTGCCAGTGAGGCCCCTGGGCAGACAAGACCCCTTCCCTCTCTCCTCTCTCCCTTTTTCGTCCCAGTCTCTCCTCAGTTGTAGAGAACCTTTCTCTTGCCAGTATCCAGGAGCTTTTGATTAGAATTCTGTGGAAAGGAAAAGAAAGGTTGGAAACCCATCATCTGCATGGAAACTTATGCAAAACAATGGCCTTGAGGCACAGTGGACATAAAGCACAGAGCTATCGAGTGCCCAGAGGATCCAGGCTGGAGTGGCACTGAGGTTGTTGAGAGTGAAGGAAGCTGCCATGAGCACCCTCTCCTCCCTCCCAAAGTGCAGGAGGATGTGCTGAGTCAGCAGTCCTTGCAGTAATTGATCAGTCAGTGCATTTCGCTCCTTCAGCTGTGTACATCTTGAGTTAGGAATGAGAAAAAGAGATGCCCTTGTGTTGGTAGATAAGCATTTGAATTTGGAAAGCTGATGGACTCATCTCAGACAAAGGAAATTTTGGTCAGAGGACCAACTCCTCCCTAATTCTAGCCTTCTCACCACCTCCTACCATACAGGTGCTTAGGGAGATCTGGGAACTTATTCTTCAGTACCAGCCATGTGCCCCATGAACAGAGAAACTCAGGTCCCCATCTAATCCCCCTGTACTTAAGATGCCTAATTGGTCACCAATTATCCATCTGCCTTCAGGGCGTCCATCATTCTGCCTAACAGTTGCTATACCCTTCCTTCACTCACCAAGATATGAAACTCTGAATGCCACCTCCACCCAAAACCTGGTATGGCTTTGGCCGACCAAATGGCTACTCATCTCTTCCTGGTTCAATAATCAAGGGCTCTCACTGCACTAACCTATTTACCACCAGGTAGTTTTTTCATCTGCTTTGTTGGTTCCTAGAAGCTTCACACACACACACACACACACACACACACACCCTCAGTGATGACATTTATGACAATTTCAAATGGGACCACATCAGAGACCACCCCAATGGTCCAATATTGGATAAAATCTAGGAAACCAGGCCCTGAAGGGGTTAGCCCTGAATTAGTTGAAATTCAGGGTCCCCTTCCTGGATGAGGGCAACCAAATCCTCACCTTGACTTCATCTCTTGAGAGAATTTCCCCCCACTACACCTACACACACACACACACACACACACACACACACACACACACACACACACACATATTCCATGTGTACCACTGATCTATCTCTAAATCTCTTCCCTTTCCTTATTTTGTGAGTGGGAAGGTGGTTTCTAACCTTGTTTCCTTAGCAGTTTAGTTTGGCCCCCTGCTTCCTTCTCCCCAACCTCTCTCACCCAGGAAGGAAATAAATTTCAGGGGCAAGATAGGGGAAGAGAGACACAAGCTCTATTTGATTAAGTGAGGCCAGGAAAGGGGCAGAGAAATGACAGAGGGACTCTCTGGCTAGCCTCTCTTCTCCCTCAGCCCTAGAGAGTACAGAAAGAAAGGGACATTCCTCCTCCCTCAAAATGGTTTTCTTATAGGGGCATCAGGGGATGAGGGGACCCCACTTTCCAGGGGATAAGAGTATTATGAGTCTTCATTGCCTTCCCTGAACTTCATACTCATCCAGATAGAGAAGCAGAGGCAGGGCGCAAAGGAGAGAAATTTAAGCAACCAGGCAGTGGGCACCCCAAAAAGTAAGGTGATAATATCTTCCTCAAGGTTCAGAGATAAGAGTTATGACATGACGCTTTCCCTAAGCACCCCAAACACCAGTGCTCTGAGGCCCAGGACTTGTACCCTTCTCAAAGGTCCTCCAAATCCAGATGGCTTTGGCCTTCGAGCTTGACTTTTTTTGACCTAGCATTCATGCACTACATAGGCTCTCTTAGTGACCACAGTCCCAAGCTGGGTAAGATAGAACTAGAGTCAGGGTGGAGGGATAGGGCACAATGAAAGAGGTGAGCCCCACAGAGACCTGTTCACCTAGACCAACAAATTCCAGAGGCTTCTAATAGTGCTCATTAGGAAGTATCTCAAATGAACAAAATTGAAGCTGCCTCCTTCCCCATCTGATCACCCGAATACCAGGCCTTATTGATGGTACTTTAAACTTTATCATCCACTCACAACTTTTTGTGATGTGGATTATAAATTGCTGCTCTAAAGGGGTCAGTTTCTCAAACTGGCACATCATCCAAGAACCTTGGTTTTGTTTGTCATTTTTGAGGGGATGAACATCTTCCTCCCACCTTCATCTCCTCCTGTCTATATCCTCTCACATACCATGCCATGCTACTTCCCCCTTCTGCCCACCAGACATCCGGGAAGCAGTAGATCAGCTGTTAGACTCTCTGATCAGCCTCAGTTCCCCCCACAAAATGTGTCTCCCACCCCTTATAGCCTTCTCTCTACCTTCCATTATGGCTGGATTAAAGTCCTTCTGGTGCTCCATCATTTATCCATGATTAAAGTTAGCCACACAATAAGAAGGCCTCTGTTTCTTTTCAAGGGAGGGATTGGGACAAGATTTTGGGACAAGAAAGGAGGGAAAGCCAACCAAAAGTCAAAGCAGCAGGACTGTTGACATCCAAACCAAAAACCAATTGTTCCCAAGCAGTGCCTCGCAAGTCCCTGCTGGCCTGGCTTTGAGGGGTATTTCTCATCTGGCCATCTCAGTCCTTGCCTATGAAGCTGCAGGGAAGGAGGGTGATCCGCCTCCTTATGAGGGTATATCTCAACCCTGAAAGGATAAGACTATGCTGTGACTCAGGTGAGGGCAAGATTCTAGGGTGATCTAAAGCACTTAGACACTCCCCAGTCTGGAGGTCTTTAAAGCTGTAGATTCCATATTTTCAGTGCCTAGGAACATAAGGGTGGCAAAGATAGCCTGGCAGAATCCCAGCCCTGGCTGGGAGCTAGAATGGGAATCCATATCTGTTCTTCCCTGTGGAGCATACATTCTAGGCCTGGAGTGAGATGGGGGAACTCTGGAGCAAAAATCAGTCTGGAAGAGATGGGTTTTGGGAGGGCATAGGAAGCACTGAGTCCATCAAAGACTTCCCACCCACCCACCCAAAGCTCTACTCAGAGCCACAGGCCTCCAGAGGCCATCTATTCCATCCTCCACATAGGGCTAGATTCTGCTTTACCAATAAACCCGTGGGTTTATTGGACTGAAGCAGAGATGTAAGGAGAAGAGTAGTGGTAGCTTTCCATCAGCACCCTGGACAAAGGAACAGGTGGGCAATCCAGGCCACACCCTTCTATGTGATCCCTAAAGAAAACCAGTCTCTAGCTCCCTTGATCCCCTGCTCTGGCATTACCTTCTCCAAGGATCCCCAAAGTTTGGCCTCAAATTTATCTGTCCTCCCAAATACTTGGGCCCCAACAACCCTTCCCAACCACCACTACCACCACCACCAACAAAAAAAAAACCCCACAAAACAAACCAAAGGCTTTAAGATACCCTTGGTCCCAACCCCAGACATTCTTTCCCAGCTCCTGACTCACCAGAGTAGCCCAGGCTCTCTGACTTCTCTTCAATGCCTTGGACAGGAGTTGGCAAGAGGCAGGAGGGACAGTCCCCCCAAGACTTTTCTGTTACAGTTTCCATAGATCTCATTTTGATCACTCAAGGACAAGATACAGGTGAAAAAGGGGTGGGGGAAGAGGGAGGAGAGGAGATGTTACATAGAGTGAGATCAAGTACCAGAGACATCTCTCTGGGAACATGGTATAACGGAGAGAAAAAAGAATTTGCTTTACTGGTGTCCTCTTCAGTTGTTATTTTTTTGTGTGCGTGTTTTGTTTTGTTTGTTTTGTTTTCTCCAAGATTTCTTTTTCCATTTTATATTTTATCAATATTATGGGACTAGTTAATCTGTTTCTTGCTTCTTGCTTATTGCACCCATCCCACAATGCCCTCACACACACTTACATACATACATACATACACACACACACACACACACACAAACACACACTATGCATCATAGATTGGAAACCACCACAGGCCCAGGACTGAGCTCTCTTATCCTTGGCCTACCATCAACAAATACATACACAGTCTGCCCAATTCCAAGGGCATGATATTGGGATTGGGATGGGGGGATGGGATCTAACTTTGCCCTTCCTCCTTCCCCTCCCTCCTACCTGTTCCCTCACCTCCTGCCTCAGTTTCCCTCTCTCCCTTCCCCCTCTTCTGCGCCTCACACCCTATTTGATTATAACATTGTATGATGCAGCCCTTACGGTCTAGCCGATGCGCCTACCTAAATACCATTTATTGAAAGTGACGATGGTTTGTTCCCTATGCAAAAAAAGGAAAAAATATTCCAAAAAAAGAAAAAAATGTATAAAACATTAAACAAGCTATGCTCCAACTGTATATGTGTCCCCAAGACTCTCCTTTCCTCGACTGGGGTTAAGGGCACCAAAGAGGGAAGGGACTAGGGGAGGGACCAACCAGGGTGGGCTATTTGAGTAACTGGATTTTGTCTTGGCCCTCTCTGCTCCTAGGCTTCCTGAAGAAGAAGGAACCTATAGTGTGTGTGTGTGTGTGTGTGTGTGTGTGTGTGTGTGTGTGTGTGTGAGACAGAAGAGAGAGAGAGAGAGAGAGAGAGAGAGAGAGAGAGAGAGAGAGAGAGAAACAAGGTAGAGAGCAGAGTATAAGGATAAGGATCACCAGGAGCTTGGATCCCAACCTGGCTACTTCTGTTTGTACCTGACCAGGAATACAGTCTCCAGTGACATCCCCAGTTAGTAGCCCAGACTCACCTTGAGGACATCCAGTGATAAGGAACCTGCCACTACCTGAGCGCATCCATCCCAGACTAGTTCTAATTGCAATTGTTTACCATTTCATTCCTCTTTATAACTATCCCCTGCTGCAACTCATCCTACTGTTAGGGCCAGATCGCTCTTCTTCATGATAATTTTTCAAAAACCTGAAAACAGCTTCTTCAGGAAGAGGATCCAGGATTAGGTCTAGAGGCTGGAAATGGATTTGGGGGCTGGGAAAAGGCCTGTTTATTGAATAATATTGAATTGAGGCAATCTTTTCTCTGTAATGACATATGACCTGGCTCAGAAACCATCCACAGAAGACATGGCTGGCTGTGGTCAAGGGTATGTTTGTGTGTCTGTCTGTCTGTATCTTAATAATACTTAACGTACCATTAATGATTATTATAGCTAGCATTTAAATAGCATTTTAGGGAACAGCTAGGTGGCTCAGTGAATAGAGCACCAGCCCTGAAGTCAGGAGGACCTGAGTTCAAATGTGGCCTCAGACACTAAACACAAAAACTAGCTGTGTGACCTTGGGCAAGTCACTTAACCCCAATTGCCCTCCAAAAAGCAAGAATAAATAAATAGCACTTTAAGGTTTACATGTATTGTCTCATTTGATTTCAACAACCCTAGGGGGTAGGTGCCGTTATCATTCCCATTTTACAGATGATAAAATTAAGGCACAGAGAAGTTAAATGATTTGCCCAGGGACACACAGCTACTGAAGTGAGATTTAAACTCTGGTCTGCCTGACTCCAGGTCTAAAGCTGTCTCTACTCCATCAGGGAACAGCAAACTGCAGCCCATCTGGCCCACTGCCTTTTTTTTTTTTTTTTTTGTGGCCTGTGAGCCAAGAGCTAAGTTTTACTGGATTTTATTTATTTATTCATTCGTTTATTTATTTATTTATTTTTGCTTTTTGGAGAGGGGAAGGCAGGGCAGTTGGGGTTAAGTGACTTGCCCAAGGTCACACAGCTAGTAAGTGTTAAGTATCTGAGACCGGATTTGAACTCAGGTCCTCCTGACTCCACAGCCAGTGCTCTATTCACTGTGCCGCCCTAGCCGCCCCCCAATTTTACCAGATTTTAAAGTGTAAAGAGCACTCTCAGCTCTCAGGCCATACTCTAGCTTGCTTAGCCTGTACTATCTGATCTGTACCTGCCTGTGTGTCTCTCTTGGGCTTTGTGTGGTTGTCTCTTCTGTGTGTATCACGTTCTCTCATGCATGTGTCTTCAGTGTGTCAGGGGGCGGGGGGGGTGGGCAGGGGCGGCCAGTGTCTGTGTCTCTGGGTTCCTGCCTATATGGATTCAGGCACCTATTACAGTTATCCCTTCCACGTCTCAACTCTCCCTATTGCAGTTTCACTATATCACAAGTCAGTGTAAGAAATTAAATGGGAATTTGCGGGGAGAATAAAATTTTGTTTGCCAAAGCCACAGATGACAAGTGAAGGCCAGAAAAAGACACAGAAGAAGTTCAGGAACTGGGAAATGCATAAAATATATGTATAGTATTATGTAATATCAATATAGTTAATCTTTTAATACCATAATAATTCAGGTTTCTTCTCTTGGTACAAGGCTTAGGCCAAAATAATTTTATGTAGATTTCCCCTATTACAGGGCATACTGTGCCCCTAACCTTTACAATGTGGAAGGGATAACTGCATATTCAAGGTGTTAGGAAAAAAGAGAAAAATAAGCTGCTTCTTGTCCTACCTTTGCCACATATCTCCAGTAAGCCCTTTTCTCTCCTTGGACCCTGCGGGCCCTCATCGCCCCACTGTGCCTCTGCCTCAGACTATTGCAAGTCTACTGGCGGCTCTGACTTCCTCAAGCCTCCCCCACTCCAATCTATCCCCCATTCAGCCACTATGATCACTTTTTCTAAAATATAATCATCTCTCCCCCTGACGCCCACCCCCAGTAAATAAGCTCCAGTGGCTGCCTGCAGGCTTCCAGAACCAAATGCAAATGTTTGCCATTCAGAGCCCTTCATAACCTCACCCTTCCAGTCTCCTTATACCCCGCCCCCACCGTACTCCCTGATCCAGTGACATTGGCCTTCTGGTTGCTTCACAAATAAGACATTCAGGCATGTTCTTGGGCTGAACCTTGCCTGGAAAGTTCTCCCTTCTTCCTCCTCTCTGTCTCCTGACTTTTCTGGCTTCTTCCAAGTCCCAACTAAAATCCACCTTCTACAAGAAACCTTTCCCATCCCTCTTTATTCTAGTGCCTTCCTTCTCTGAATTATTTCCTATTTATCCCATATAAAGCTTGTTTTTACAAGTATGTTTGCTTGTTGTGTCCCCCCTTTAGGGGGCAGGGACTGTCTTTGACTTCTCTCTGTATCCTTAGCACTTAGCACCACACCTAGCACACAGTAGGAGCTTAATAAATGCTTATTGGGGGCGGGTAGGTGGTGCAATGAGTAAGAGCACCGGCCCCAGAGTCGGAGTCAAGAGGACCCGGATCGGTTCCAGCCTCAGTACTTAGCACCCACACATAAATAACTAGCTTGTAACTTTGAGCAAGTTACTTAACCCCAATTGCTTTTTAAAAAATAAATAAATAAATGCTTATTGGCTAGCTGACTCAAGAAATTTACATTTTGCTGAGGATGCAGTAGGGATACAGCATAGAGCATATACACATAAAAGCCAAAGACAAGGCAGAGTGTGATGGGGGCAAAGGAGAGAGCTAGATCAAGTGCCCTAGGGACAATTTAAGGAGAAAGAGAAAACCAAGCTAGGGGATGGGAGCATGAGGAGAACCATGCAAGGCTTCATGGGAGAGGTGGCACCCAAGTTGTTCCTGGAAGGCAGAGATGAGGAAGGACAGAAAGCATTCCAGACTTATGGGATGGTCTGAGAAATGCATATGGCGGCCTGAGATAGCAGGCAAGGGTAACCCGGATTTCTAGCCGAGACTGGAGCATTGTTCAGGAAACTCTCCTCATTGGTGGAAAGAAAGGTACACAAAGCTGTATGCCTAAGTACCATGTCCAAGAAAAGAAACATTCTTTGTTCTTCCCTCAAGAGGCACGTGTGTCAGGGCTGACTGCAGGAGAAAGAAAAAGACTGTCTTACACACCTGTAAAGACAGCCTGCTCCTCAGTATGTCCCTAAAGACACTGGGCATCCAATCTCCCTTGGATTAGGACCTTTCTCTTGGTTGAACAATGTCATTTGATTCCCATCTAAAGAACTGGTTCACTCTTATGCATTGTCTGCTGTATTCTAATCTGTATAGGTTCTGCAGGTTCACTTTTTCTAAGTTTTGATTGGATAAGTGCCTTTTGTGATGGTCATTGTGGAACTAGTATTGGTTAGGAAGGAGTCAAACCTTTGGGTGGAAGCTTGGGGTACCTTTCCACCTTAAAAGATAGCAGCCAAGGGGCAGCTAGGTGGCCAAGTTAATAGAGTACTGGTCCTGGAGTCAGGAGGACCTAAGTTCATATCCAGCCTTAGACACTTGACACCTTGTCACACTTACTAGCTGTGTGACCTTGGGCAAGTCACTTAACCCCAATTGCCTTGCCTTCCCCCCACCAAAAGAAATAGCAGCCAGGACAGCCATTTTTTGTTCTGAACCAATTGTGCCCCTAAACCAGCCATGTAGGGGTAGGGAGTACAAATAGATGTCAATCTGGTCTGGTATTCTTCTCTTAGATACTGGAAAATAGAATGGCTAGTCTTATGGTCCCTCCTATTCTCTTCAACTTAGGAATCACAGGGGTGAGCAAGATTCCAGAGACAGCTATCATTGTCTCCCATTAAGCCACTTGTCTGTAGCCTGTTTTAACATTCCATGTGAACATACAGATCTGACATGGGCAATAAACATGTTATGTAAGGGTCAGAGAACATCTAGTACCCCAGTGGGGCTGGTACATAAAGGACCAGATGGCAGTATGATGCGAAATAAGACTTGAAACTCATTTGGGGGCTCAGGTTGTGAAGACTGAAGAGTCTGGCAGCCTCCATATATGTGTCTGTATTTTTATCCCTATGTGCTTCAGTGTGGCTATCTCTGCCTCCGTCTATTTCTGTAAGCATGCATGTGTGTGTGTGTGTGTGTGTGTCTACATCTGTGCTCAAGATTCTCTGCTTATCTGTGGCCAAGTAAGTCAAGTCAAGCTTCCCATTCTCAGAGCCATAACTACAACGATGTGATCAAGGCTTTGCCCCAGGGCACTAACATCCAGAACATGTTTCCTTCCACCACAGCCCCTACCTCCTGTTATTTCCCACCACCCCCTTACACAAAGTTTGCCTGGCTCAACTGAACCCAATTAAAAACACGTCCTGCCTGCACCAACAATTCTAACTGAATTTGCCCCAAATTCCTGGAGCCCTTTTTTTTTCCCTGAGGCCCTCTCTGTGTACAGCCTTGTGCTTACAAAGTACAAGAAAGCTTCAGCCTGATCCCAATAATGCCCCCTCTCCTCTCCAGGGAGTTCTTCCACCTGACTCAGGAGAAAAGACTCCCTCAAGTGTAACAGAGAGCCAGACCTGGGACAGACTGGAGATATGTGAGATTCACTGGAGATCCAGGCCCCACATCTGGTCTGAGTGTCTTAGCAGCCCCATGGCATGCAAAGCTCTCCATGAGGCACTTTGAGCATGGAAGGACAACACTCTTGATTGGCCAGTCAGGAGGATGAACACTCAACCAGGTCTTCAGCAGCAGGGATAGGCTACAAAGAATCCCTGACATTCTTCTGCCCAGTCCATCCCAAGGGCCAAAAGTAGCCCTCAGGAAATGGCCAGCTCAGGCCAAGGGCAGAAGGCTTCAGCTACAGCCATGGGTATAGCCAGTGTCCCCTCTGACTTTGGAGATGCTGGAGCAGGGGGGCGAGGGAGAAGAGGAGGCAAGACAGAACTTTCCCCTTGGCAGCAATCAACTCTCCCCTTGAGAGAGGGCCAGACTGGGGGGGCATAGTCATGAGATTCTGTCCCTAGCTCCTCAAACCTAGCTCTGTTCCTCCTGTCTTATCCATGCACCTCAAAACCATCTTCTGCTCTCATTTTAACCCACCTCCCACAGATTCACCTCTGCTCATTCATCCCTTCTCTGTCCTTCCAAAGAAACCTCTTATGCCTTGTTCTGTCTTTGTTCCCCAGCCCATGTCTGCTTTCTCACCCCATCCCGGCCTCCCAATAAACCTGTACTTAGCACAGTGTCTGGCACATAATAGATGCTTAATAAATGTTTAATGATTGAATGATTCAAACTTCTAGTTCCTGATCTTATCCTTGCTCCCCTCATCAAGGTATCCTGGAGTCAGAGGATTTGGGTTCTAAGTGAAGTGACTTTGGATAAGTCACTCAATCTCTACAGGCCTCAGTTTACCCATCTATAAAATGAAGTCAGACCTGATGGCCTCTAAAGTTTCTCCCAAATCTAAAACTATGATTCTGTGATCCTGTTCCTGAGCCTCCCAATTTGCCTCTGGAGGTTCCTTCATCTTCTCACTGTCCCCCTAAGCCCTCATTTGCTTCCCCCTGTTCCCCAAAACAAACCCTTCACCCACAAGGGAGAATACTTTGGGGAAAGAGAACTGGACTTGGAAACAGGAAGATTTGGGTTTGAATCCTGCCACAGACCCTTCCCCTGCAAGTAACTTCAGTAATCTGGGCCTCAGTTTACTCATCTGGAAAATAAGACTCAGTAACCTCTAAGGACCTTTCCAACTCTATGATCCTGTGATCCTCAGTCCCCAAAACAAACCTCTAACTCTCATCCTAGCCTTGCCCCCCTACCTACTTCTGATTTTCCCAGCCCAGTATCCCCATAGCTACTTGTCAATTCCCCTAGATTGCCTCTGAGGTCCCTTCCAATTCTGAGATGTATGATTCTGGAATGGTGAAGTCTCTGGAGAGCCCCCAAATCTAGACTGCTAAAGGACAATAGATAACAAGATGAGAGGGACTTAAGGGGCCACCTAATTCAAGCCTACATTTTACAGATGAGTAAACTGATTCCCAAAGAGAAGTGTTATGCTTCAGGTGACACAAGTAGTGAGTTCCAGTGCCAAGTCCCCTGCCTTCAAATTCAAGCTCTGTACTAGATCATGCTAGCCTCTTACATCACAGTTGAAAGAAGCCTTAAAAACCATTGAGACCAACCTCTTCATTCTGCAGATAAAGACTCAGTGGCCCAAGATAGCTAAATGGCTCGCCCAAAGTCCCATATGTAGTAATGAGGTACTGTCAGGATTTGAACCCAGGATCCTTGACTTCAAATCCAGAATCCTTCCTCCTTCACAGGACTGATTCTTGTAGCAGAGTTTAAAAGGCCCGTAGAGACTATCTAGTCCAACCTCCTCATTTCACAGACGGAATAACAGGCTCAAAGAGAAGGAACTTGCCTCAAGGTCCAGAAGTGAGTTAATGATACTTTACCTACTTTCTAATTTTGTGAGTGGCTGGCATGAACAGGCCTCCTCTTCAGGCTCAGACAAGACCATCCATTGACTCAACCATGAAAACCCTGGAATTTACTTTGTATCTGACAGGGCTAAAGGAGATGGAGATTTGGTGAGGACATGAAGGGATCATGGGCATGGCTGTCAGCAAGGAAGTGGGCACAGAGGGAGGGGACCCTGGGAATTGCCTGTTTCTGCTAAGCAGGATATCTCCTTCATGCCTTTACCCCTAAGCTCCTGACTAAATGAGGCTAAGAGAAGGGTCCAGGACTCTTGGGTTCTCATCCCCAAATTTTAGAACCCTACAATGTCGGATCTGGAAAGACCTTTAGGTAATAAAGCATCTAGTATGGAGCCAGAAGAAACCAAAGGATACAGGATGTGGCAGTATTGGAAGGATCTTCTCAGACCTGTCATCCAAACTATATCTCAACAGGCATCCCCTTTGCTACAAACTCAACAAATGATTTTCCAGTTTCTTCTTGAAAATCTACAGGGATGGGAAATGAGCCACCTTCTAAGGGCCCATAATACTCTTGGGTAGCTCTAGGCAGCTAAGAGATATAGTCCAATGACAATGCCCTGGGGAAACTGTGCCCAGTGAAGAAAAATCAGTGGCAAAGCCAGGATGTCTCCCTACCCTGGGTCAGCTGCTTTTTCTGATACATCAAGCTATTTGTCCTCAGAACACTGAGGGAGACAATTCAATTTGGGGCTGGAGAAGGGACTGGGGAAGAGATATGAGGACTGGCAGAAGGACCTCTTTCACAGGGAGCTGAACCCCAGGGCTTGGGTCCCCACCCCCACTGTAGTGGCAAGAGAGTTGGGCTTTGATCTGGAGACTCTCCAGAGTCCTGATCCCAGCCTTTCCACTTACTGTGTAAGTGGGTATCTCATTTATCCATCACCAGATTACCATTTCATCACCTATACAATGAGGAGGTTGGTCTGGATCATCTGTATGGCCCCTCCCAGCTTCAGATCTGTACTCCTCGGAGTCTTCTTGCAACAGAAGCATTTGTTTAAGAGCCAAGACCCCCAACCCCACACTCTGCTTCAACCAAAAGGCCTTCTTCCCCCAACCCAATGTGGACCATCGTTAAGTCTCACTGGTGAGCCTCTGGTACCCTCTGGTGGCCATACTAGGGACTCCAATGACAAGTACTGAACATTTTGTAGCCTCCAGCTTCTCCCCATACTGGAGTCTCCTGCGCTGGTCATAAAAATCCCCGGTCCATGAGCAACTAGTGCCTTTCGTCCCGGCTCCCCATAATAGGATCTCTCCCCCAACCCCACTCTCCACACATGAGACATTAAGAAGCAAGGTAGTAGACTCCTTGCCTTAAGTCAGGGGATTGATCCTCTTGTACCAGGATCCTTGTCCAAGGGTGGAGTCAGGGTTCAATATTTACTGGTAGGGGCTCAGTTTGGGTCTAAGGTCAGAGTTCAGTCCATTCCAGAGGATCATCCTCATTATCACCTGGCTCTAACTTTCCCTCATCTTCCCCCCCCCTCCCCCTGCCCTGGTCTATCAAGCACTAATTGAAGGGTAAAGGGTAAAAGAGTGGAGATATCTTATCTCTCTGGGGGAGGCTGAGGTGGGAGAGAGTGGAAATTCCTAGGAGAATGGGAGTTGAGAATAAATCCGGGAACTCCCAGACTGAAGGAAAGATACAGCCCCAGTCCTTATGGAGTTTCCAAACTGAAGGGGACAAATGTGCCCCTCCCCCACCCACCCCCATTTCAATAGGAAGAACCCAAGCTATTCAGGGCCTGAGGACTAGGTGTTTATGATTTCCATCCCTTGTTGTCCTCTGACACTGCCCCACCCCCATCACTGCACTCTTGGACCCCGCTATTGCCATAGCCTCATGGTTGGTCCCCCTCCTTCAGGTCTCCCCTCACTCCTCACCCTCCTCAGCTGCCAAGATGATTTTCTTAAAGGGCAGATCTGACCACTCACCTCCCTACTCAACAAACTCTAGTGGCTCCCTATTAACCCCAGAATCAAATACAAAATCCTCTCTGGCTTTCAAAGCTCTTCACAACTTGACCCCTTCCTACCTCTCCATGTATGGTAATACCTTAATAATAATAATAGCTAGCATTTATATAGGACTTGATAGTTTGCAAAGCATTTTAAAAAATATCTCATTTTATGCTCACAACAGCCTTGAGTAGGCAAGTGTTTTTATCATCACTATTTTATAGACAAGGAAACTTGAGATGGGCAAAGGTTAAATGACTTGCCCAGGATCACACAGCCAGTAAGTGGCTGAGGCTGGATCTGAACTCAGGTTTTCCTGACTGCAGATCCAATAGCTGAAATCCTACCTTCTGCAAGAACCCCTTCCCAGAAGTGCTCTCCTCTCTCACTCTCCCTAGTGCCTTCCCTCCGAGATTACCTCACATTTACCCTGAATAAACTTCTATATCTGTAGTTCTTTACATGTTGTCTTCCCCATTAGAATGTGAGCTCCCTGAGGACAGGGCCCATCTTTTGCTTTTCTTTGTATCCAGCAATTAGGATACTGCCTAGCACTTGGTAAGAACTAAATAAATGCTTGTTGATTGATAAAGACAAAGTAGGAAAAAAAATGATACTGGCCATAGCAGAAAACCTGGCACCTTGGATAGAGTAGCAGGGAAAAGCTCAATGGCCCTAGAGCTCATAGAATTCAGAAATGTGAGGTTCTTTGGTTTAGAGAATAAAGTCCAACCCACTTAATTTATAATTGGGGAAACTGAGGCTCAAAGAGGGAAGGGACATGTCCCAAGGTCATTCAGCAAATTAGTGAGAACCATCTCCAGTCCTCCTGATCTATATCTTGCCAAGGACCCAGATGGCTCTAGAGAAGATAGTGAGGCTGGTGACCTTGCACAGCACTGCCTCACTTAAGTCCAATTCACTTGCAAGTCATGGCATCACCTTCCAAATGCCATGGTCCTTTTCGAGAACTAAGGACAAACAACAGCAGCAAGTTAGTGGCAAAGGGAGGAATTGTACCCAGGTCTCCTGGTTTCTTTTTATTTTCTTTCTTTTTCTCTTTTTTTACACTCCCCAGTTTCTAAGGGGTTGATTTTGTATTTAAAGACTAAGAATGTTCAGCTGAGAGACAAAGGGCAAACTAGAAAAGTGTTCTATTGTTGAATAAATCCGAGCCATTAGGTCTCCTAATTTCTAGCCCAGAGTTCTTTCCATTATACTACAAGACAATTACACCCCAAAGTAGATAACGTGTTTTTTGTTTGGCCTCCCCCCGAACTGAAGCTTAGAAATAGATGCTTAGAACCTGGAAGGAAGTGATACAAGCTAAAGTGTCAAGCATGGATAAGCTCCCAAATGTGGTAAAACCAGATTAAAATATAGTTAGTGTTTTAGCAAAATAAATAAAAATACAATACAGCATAGATAATGTCAATTTGTGGTTTTCTAAGTCAGTAAGTGTAGCCAAAGATGCTTTTCTATTTGGGTATGACACCACTGTTCCATTGGACCAATTCAAAGTCCAGGGAAGTGAAGCTGTAATAATAGTGTAAATAGAATGTGGGCAGTGATGGTGGAGGGCAGAGAGAGAAGCACCCAACACTTGTGGATATTTCACCAATGCCTCTCTGATACAGAAGGCATTTGAATCCCTTCCTGGCAGTTCTTGTATCCTCATACTTACACTGAGGAACTATGCAAGGGAGGAAACTGAGTCTCAGTGAGGGGATTTGACTTGTCCTGACAAGCATCTGCTATTCATCAGAGCAGACCCTCTACTTGGTAACACAGGACAGGAAGTGCTCTCTTATAGTTTAGAAATCAATACAGTTGCATTTCCTCAGGAAAAAAAATCCTATAATTCAAATTTTTCAATTATTCCTTTCCCCACAAAAAAGGCCCACAAGTGAGGTTTTTTGGTTGCTTCCCACGACCGAGTCTTGTCTCCCAATTCTCCCAGAATAGGGCCCCTCTTACCACTGTTCCTAGCTAGTGTCATATCCAGCCACAGGACCACTGAGCAAATGGAGAGGAGGGAGCAGTTATTGAGAAACCATACTGTGGCAAAATGAAATTAGGGAGTAGGCAACTCAGTCGATTATTGAAGAAGAGGGCAGGGGGCCCAGGAAGGGACTTAAGATATTCTCTAGGCCAACCATTCATTTTCCAGATGACAAAACCAAAGCCCAGAGAAAAGTAATTTGCAAATGGTCACACAGAGACAGTAATAATAGTGAACATTTATAGCACTGTGCTAAGCTCTTTATAATTATCATCTCATTGGGTCCTCATAATAACCATGGGATGTGGGCACCATTATTATTCCCATTTTACACATGAGGAAACTGAGACAGGCAGAGGTTAAGGGACTTGTCCAAGGTCACATAGCTAGTAAGTATCTGAGGTTGAATTTGATCTCAGGTCTTCCTGACACCAGGCCCAGCATTTCTAGCAGCTGCACAACCTAGCTGCTTCAGTTGTACTCAAACTCAGGTCTTCTGAGTCTCATTCCAGGACCATAACCTTAACCTCATTGAGTTTCCATTTCCTCATCTGGAAAATGAGGGAGTGAAACCAGATGACCTCTAAGGCCCCTTCTGTATATTTGATCTTATGTTCCTAATCACCATTTAGAGAAGAATCAACCATCACTGGGCAGCAAAATGGCTGGATTTTCCATAAATAATCCTTTATTTGTAAACTAATCTGCAGGGGGTAGGGGAGGAAAGGGAGGGAGGTGAAATCATAGCCTGGTTCTGCCATGTTTCCCATTGAGGGAGAAGAGAAGGAATAGGGCCTGGGGTTAACAGGATTCTTTTATTACTGTTTAAATCATTCCTTGGGCCCCAGAGATTGGAGGTGGAGTTTGGGAGACAATCATGAAGAAATCAGGGCATCCACCCAAGGATTCCATAGTGAGAGGGCCTCCCTTACAAGGAAGTATATTTCTTATCGTCTGTGCTGGTAGTGGCCTTTTCATCTGGTTCCAAGGCTTCATTGGTGTGGCCTGTCTTCTCCTTTGGTGACTCAGATGTTGCCCTAGAGAAAGGATGACCAGATCTCAATGCCAGCCTATTTGAAGGGAGGGTGGTGGGAACCGGGAACCTCTTGACTGGACCAGTTACAGCCCAAGTGAAGATACCTTTGTCCCAGTTGGTGGTCTAGGCACCTAAAAAGTTAGCTACCTCTTGGAAGAGGGATGGAAAGAGATAGGAGAAGGTTCTGGATAAAGCAGAGAAGGGGGAAAAGCAGAGGCTACCCTCATCCACCTTTCATGGCTCCCACGGCCCACAAGAAAAAGTCTAAACTCTTTAGTCTGGTGATTTGAGACCTCCATGGTATGGCCCCCAGCTCCTTCTCCAGACTTCTCATTCTTACTGCCCTGCAGAGCCTCTCTCCACACCAGCTAGACTGGGCTCCTCCCTCTCCCAGTCTGTCTTTCCTCAGCTCGGTCCCACCTCAAAGCTTCTTCTTAGGCTCACTTCTCTCTCTGTCTGCCTCTTATCCAAAGGACACTGGGGGCCATATACCACTGAGAGACACACATAGAGTGCATAGACTCACCCGTGTACACAGGACATGTCATTCTGTTAGTGTGAGGAAACTTGCCTGGACTTTGCTCAAGAGGCCATTGACAACTCTACTATAACTTTAAAATCTGAGTTGTTTAGGCTTTAAAGAGATGCTGATGGTGGTAACAAACATTTATATAGCACTTACTATGTGCTAGGCACTGTTCTAAATGCTATATAATTATTACCTCATTCCATCCTCACAACAACGCTGGGAGGTAGGCACTATTATTTATGGATGAGGAAACAGAGGCAGGCAGAGGTTAAATGACTTGTTCGGGGTCATACAGCTAGGAAACTTCTGAGGCTAGATTTGAATTCAGATCTTCCTTACTCCAGGCCCAGCGCCCTATTCACTGTGAAACTTAGGTAAGTGACTTGTCTGTGAGTGAGCTAGGCTGGACCTGACTACAAGGTCTGCCTTCTATGCACTATATTCCCTCACACAGATGATTCTAACCATGCAAAACATAAGCACACATAGAATGCAACAAATGGACACACCTGTCCATGCACATGCACACCAAAGGGCACACAAGTATATGGTGTCCACCCAGGAATTTGCATTTGGACACAGCCACAAAGGCAAGCATGCAAGAACATGTAACAGTAATTGCTCCCATCTCTGTGGCCACAAAGCTGTCAAAGTTCTTTCTTCACAGCTACCCTGAGGCCATTTGTTCAAATACGTTATTATCCCTATTTTACAGGTCAGGAAACTGAGGCTGCTATCTGGAGTTCTTTAAACTAGACTATATTGCTTCACAGATGCAGCCCAATGCCCAAAACAAAACAAGACACACACAGACACTTGTGTGCCCACAAGAAGATACCAATATACACTGTACCTCATTTGAATGTTTTCCTGAGTTGATTGGACGTTGCCAAGCTCCTCCTCCTCATCCTCCTCCTCCTCGTTCCTGGAGAGGAAAGGGAATCTGGAGGTTCTTCTTGGCCTGATTCCCCTCTCATCCTCACCCCCTTGCCCCCCCACACACACACCCATGGGGGCTTTCTCTGGCTAAGGCTCAGTCCCTAGTGTTCTATAAACTTAGAACTTAGAGATGAAGTCCCAATTCCCTCATTTCACAGATTAATAAACTGAGTTACCAGATGAGGAAATTATTTGTTCAAGGTCACAGCCAGGGAGTTTGTAGTTCATATGACTGAGACACGTATACAAGCAGCCTGGCTCTTTGGCCAGATCACAAGGAGGAAGGGCAGCCATGGGGAAGAAGACAGGGAGCTGGGAGGTAACCCCAAGTCCAGGGAGCAAGGTTTCCCACCTCTCCTTAGAACACCAAAACCGATTGGCCAGCATGAGGACGAAGACGATGAAGAGAAAGCCCACAACAGCTGTCAGACCTGTCAGCCAGGGCTGCAAGGTCCTCTCAATCACTGCCAGGGACAGAGTGAGAAAGAGACACAGTGAGCTCCAGTGCCAGGGTGAGGGGTTCCATGCCAGGCTCTGGGACAATTCTCCCCTTTCCCTCTCTTCGTCTTCTCCCTCTTCCAAGAGACCTGTTTCTCTGTGTGAAAATAGAGTCCCAGAGCCAAGGCAGGGTACTGGGTTGTTCCCCAACCCCTACCCAGGGCATCACCATCCTTGCCCTTCCCCAATCCCTGATTTCTCACCTTCCTGGGCATCCACTAATGACAGTGACAGTGCAGAGAGCACCAAGAGGGTCTCCTGGAGCTCCATGGGGCCAAGCAGCCGTGGCTGGTCAGTCTGTCCAGGGTCCTTGAATCTGGTCTCAGTCTGTCGTCTGCACTGACTGATGCAGAAGGGAGCTGGAGAGATGGCTTGGAAATGGCCCCACCCCAGATAAGCTAATGTGGAAGGGGCAGAGGTTGGGGGGATGTGTGTGCAGTGCTGGTAGGAGAGTGCTCATTTATTGGACTCTGAAGGCCCCACTCCTCACTCACACCCACCAGCTGCTCAGGGGACCGCACCTTTCTTCCCTTTTAACCCTGTGTGGCCCTTGAGATCCTAGGTGGCTGGGCTCCAGGGTAACCAAAGAACGAGGCTCTTCATTCGCAGTCGACCATTTCCCTATCATTCTGCCAGTCCTTCCCACGTTGGAGGGGCTTTGCCAGACCATTCCTGGGAGTGTCAGTCCTTGTGTGCCATCCTCCACCCACACACAAAGGGTTAATAGGAGGGGAGCTGGGGGAACGAGGGGAGCAGAGAGACTCTGGACTTAGGTAACAATTAACTCAGCCCCATTCTCAGGAAGCAAAAATAAAAAGTCTGAGGACCTCACAGAAGGCATGGATGGCTTCACCAAAGGACAAAAAAGGACGGTCTGGACCCCAGCCCCTGCCAGGGACTTAGAGCTATTGAGGTCCACAAAGCCTCAGCTTCCCTGCTCAGAATAGGTTATTACTGAGAGAGTCCCAGTCCTCAAAAAGAGATTCTCCCCTCCATCCTCAGATTTAAGGACCTTCTGAGTGCAAACATCTCATTAGCTTAGGCCTTCCTCCTATGAGCTGTGGGGAAGCTCTGAGACTCTCCCTTGGCCTTGCTCACTAATGACTCCTCAGTCATTCTCCCACCCAGTGGTAGAGCCTGTCTCCCCTCTACAACTATAGCAGAAGATGAAATAAGTATGTCAACAAGCTGGGAGAGTGGAAGCTTTTGTCAACTAGTACAATATTGGCACCCATGGGTAGAGGAGACTGTGTCTCCACAGAGGGGCCCCCACTGTGAGGTGGAAGGAGGGGAACAAGGTTAAATTACCCATACCCTGTTCCAAGAAAAAGCACAATCCCACTGAGAGAAGGAGCAGAGTCTGTCAATCTTGTAAAGGGTGTCCCCTGAAAGGCCAACCCCCACACAACACTGCCCTGTGGAGGGTGAGAGTAGGGATGAGCCAGAGGTGGCCTGGAACAGAGTACTGGATTTGGAGTCATAGATTATTAAGAGAGCCTAAGAGATCATGGGATCAAGGGATCTTATGCTCAGGAAGGGAAATCAATTTGCCCAAAGTCACAAAGCAAATCAGAGGCAAAGCAAATCTTAGGCTTGAATTCAGGCTGTTACGTGGCTATATGACACACGACAAATCACTTAACCTCTCCCGATCACGTTTTCTTTCTCCGGTAGAGGGAATTGGACCAGGCAATGTTGGAAATCTTTCTCAGTTCAAAATCCTATCATCCCATGAGTCATCCATTAGCCTGTTAGCCTTGGCCCTTCCCTGGGTGAAGGTGGACTCCACCCCACCTTCCACGGGAGATACCATAGCCCTGGCACATGATCTGAAGGTCAAGGTAGTAAGCAAGCAATTTCTCTCCTTCTTCCTTTCCCTTTCTCCTACCCGCCCCCTGCACTGCCTCCAAAGCAGAGAACCAAGGAGGCAAGGGGGTGGGTGGAACATGGAGAGATAGAGGATTAGTGCGGATGTCCCCTGGAGGAGAAACAACACAAGCCCATATCTGGACTGTTTTATACTGTCCAAAGTACTTCACACCCGTTAGTTTATCTAAGAACTCAGATTTCTATTTTACAATGTATGTGTTTTTCCCACAACCACCCTTTGAGGTAGATAGTTCAGCCATTACTGTCCCCATTTTATAGAAACTGGCTCAGAGAGGCTGCTTCATTTAACAGTGTCACAGTCAGGATGTGAGCCTCAGTCTTCTGACTCAAAGTCCAATCAATGCACTTTCACAACACCATGCTGTCTCTCCAGAGTTGTAGAAGGTTGGCAGCACAGGAATCATTATTCTCATTTGACAAAAAAAAAAAAGGAAAACTGAGGACCAGAAAGGACAAGGGATTTCCTGAAGATCACGAAGTGAGTCATTAGCAGGGATGGGACTAGTAGCTAGTCCTCAGGCTAGCAGCCCAGTGGCCCAATCACCTTAATCCATCAGTTTAGGGAGTCTTCACTAAGCTTTGCTGTGGGCACAGCCCTACACTTGGCTGGTCTATAGGAGAGGCAAGAGGAGACAGTGTCCCTAAGGAGCTCTTGGTCTGGCAGGGGAAGAAAGAACCACACTTCCAAAATGATAAGAGATCAGTCAGAGTACTGAACTGAGAGCCACGAGAACACAGCAGGAGTCCAGGAAGATCACAGGTCCAAAAGATTAAAGAATAAACTGAGAAATCACAGAGCCCAACTCCATTTTGCATAAGGGGAAACTGAGGTGCAAACTTGCCCAATACCAGAGCCAGAATTTGAATTCAGGACCCCTAACTCAATTCAGAAGCTCTCAAATGCTGAAAGTTGCCCCACCACTCCCCCTGCCCCTACCCATATGCAACTGTTTCTAACCTATCAAGCTATTGAAAACAAAGGCTTCTGTGGCTCAGATCACCACTGATGGAAATAGGCTGGAGTGGGTAGTGAGGGAAACAGAAATTGAGATCTGCGAATGACCATTCAACCTTGGGAGACAAGGCTTTCCACCTTGGCAGTGTTTTCTACTTTGGGATTTATAGCAGTCACCCGATCTCTGAGGGGTAGTTATGAAAGAGGATTGATTTACTAAGTTTGAACCTAGAACACAGAACTCTAGACAACCAGGGAGAAGTTACAAGGAGACAAATTTCAGCTCAACATGTACACATTTCTTAATAATCAGAGCTGTGGGAGATGGTGTGTTGGTGGATAGAGAACAAGACCGAATTCTGATACATACTAGCTGTTCATGTAGTGTTTCCAGGCAGCTCTAAGACTTTTAAGTTACAAATGAGCTGCCAATTGGCATCAGTAGAATTTCCACAATGTGAGCCCCTTATTGATGAAATCACAGGTTTGGACCAAAAAGAAAAAAAATCAGCCTCCTTTCCCTGTAAGCAGACAGAATGACCACTGGGAATGCCATAGGACATTGTAGCAAATTTTTGCTAGTCCACAAAACCTTGGCTGTTGGAGCTCTCCTGCTTCCCTCAATTCCATAGACCTAAAGCAGCAACCTTCCTGTGTGCTGGGTTCATTCCTACATGCTGGGCTTGGTCCTGCCTGCTCCCTTCTTCTCTGTGGGTGAAGCCCCCTAATTACCATTCAGTCTACAGGGGGTAGAGCCACCTGCATAGAGAATTGAGATACCAGACTGCTCTGCAGTCCAGTGTGGACTGGGGATACTGCTAGTGAGCAGTTTTCGGGGTTCAGTTAGGTGGACTAGATGACCTCTGAGGTCACTTCCAGCTGAGACTTTATGATTTTGGCCAGGCCAGTGGTAAAACAGAATTCAATTTCTACAAACAATCTGCATACTACTTGGTAGAAAAATAAAGGGGAGGAATCACACAATCCAGTTCCAGTGAATTTCCTCTTTTTTCCTCCTTCTGTTCAGTGCTAACTGATCCATGGCTCTTCTGGCAGCCTTAGCTGCTTGTCAACCTCATGCCCCTACTGAGCCCCAGGGAACCCAGGAGACCTCTCCATTCCTGCTTCTCTCTACTCTAGCCTTTGCTGGGACACTGGCTCTTGGAAGGTGATGACGGAGGGGCGCCGAGGAGCAGGGCGTGGAGGCCAGCAAGGGGGCTCCCGGACCTCCCTGTCCCCAGCTGGGGCATCCTCTGGTGAGATGGTCAGCTCTTCCCCACGCCAGGTCAGGGCCAGCTCCAGGTCCAGCTCCTCCAGATCTTCACCTTCGAGACTTTTGGGCAGCTCCCTTGGGGACTCTGGCTGGTCTGGCTTCGGCCCAAAGGCCCAATCTGCATAGAGAATAGATAGGACAACCTCCTTCCTCCTCTCAAGCTTCTCCTCCCACCTTCACCAAGAGCCTGGGAGATAGGAATGGTCAAGGAGAAGCACCCCCATTTTCCAGATACGGAAACCAAGACAAAATAGGGACTAAGGCTATGCTCAGACATAGAAGCAAGACCCAAGCCTAGGTCTTGTGACTTCTGCCTGAAGTTCTCCTTCTGAGAAAGGGAGTCAGGGAAAATCACATTTCTTGCTGCAGTCCCCTTTGATAAGACTCCAAAGGATGGAGGGCAGGGAAGGAAGCTTTCCAGTGTCACATCATCAGTTTCTTCTTCCCTCCCTACACCATTGCTCTTGTTCTTGTCTATTTATAAAGTCCTTGTAAAGGACTTTATATAAATATATTGTCTCAGATTGTCCCTCACAGCAACACAGTGAGGCAGAGAATGAAAGTATTATCGTGATTACCTTACAACTAAGGAAACAGAGGCTGAGACAGTATCACACTAGCCCTAACTAAATTCTTGACATCACACAGCCAGTAAACTGAGGAACCAGGATTTAAAGTCAGGGCTCTGGACTCTAAAGCAAATATTCATTTCTCTACACCAGACCTTTTGCAAATTGAATAACAGACCTTGAAAACATATATTACTATTGTTTTTGTTTGTAGATGTTAATGTAATATGCAAATGCACTTAAAATCATTAATAGTAATAATATATATGTTCTCAATACTACAGGTTTTAAAATGTAGGGATTTGAAAATCTGAATTTTGGGGAAATTAAAAAAGAATTATCATACTTGAAACAACTGACAACCACCACATTATAAGCTATCTGGCCCAGGTTACCTCCAACACATGCACAAATGAACCCTGACCTGGGGAGGGAAGCTGAGGGGAGAGGGAGATGTCTAAAGGCAGAACTTTCCCCTTCTGCCCCTCTACACACCCTCCAAGGGCTCCAAAGGAGGCAAGATAGCATTCATTGGCTCTATCCCCTCATCTGAGCCCTGACCTGGGAAGGGAGTTTGGAGGGCATCTGAAGGAACAGCTGCCTTGCTTTCAGAAGGGGTCCCTGAAGAGGTAGACCAGGACTCACCAGCCAGGTCATGCATGAGGTCTTTGATGAGGTGCCCAACGATGGCATAGGCCACAGCTACAACGATGAGAGCAGCAAGCAGGAGGTACAGCACATACTTAGGCAGACGCACAGTATCTAGGGCAGGCGGTCGGTAGTCCTCAAATAGGGGTGTCTCCCTTGTCTGGTCCTCAGACTCCTCTTCCAGTAGGTGCCGAGGGCCCCAGCTCCCTACCATTCCGGCCCCTCAGCAAGGTGGTCTCACAGGGGGATGCCACTGTCTGCCTGTCAGGATGTGGGGCATGGTGCCCAAGAGGCTGGCAGTGCTGGACTAACCCCCAAGGGCGGGCAGCGGAAGCATTAAGGGTCTTAGGGACTAAGAGGATTGTGGGGATTACTGTGAGGAAGGGTGGGAGGATGGGACAGGAAGAGGGTGGTGGGGCACAGAGGCCATGGGATCAGACATTCACAGTGTGGCAGAGCTGGGGCTGAAGCCATATCTCCTGGACTCTAGTGCAGAGCTCCTCCCAGTACGCCGCATGACTAGGATCTCAAAGAAGAGTCACTCTCACCCCTTCTTAAGACAGAATGGAAATTGGATGGGGAAACCTACCACATCCCAGGAAAGCCTTCATTTTATTTCCCTATAGAATCTTGGTCTTGGGAATTGAGATCTGAGGCAGGGAGGCAAGGTGAAAAGACTGCTGAGGGAACCCAAAGGTGTTTGCTCTACACAGGAATCCAGACTTTCCAGTAAGAGATTAGAGCTAGGAGAGACCTCAGAAATCATCTTGTTGAACTCCTTCCTTTTACAAATGAGGAGACTGAGACCAAGAAGGGAAGGTACTTGCTCATAGTTAATGGCAGAGCTGGGACCAAACCCAGGTTTCCTGATTTTTGGTCTAGGGTTCTTTCCAACAAATGACTTAAATGGGACTGGCAGCTGCTCAAGGAACAAGAAGGAACATACCAGTGGTCATGGGAGGCCCCAAGAAGAAAAGCTCATATAGCACTGAGTGGAAGGCTTGGGACTAGAAGTCAGACACCCAGTCCAGGATGGAGCTGTGGCTCCTCAGCATTTCCCTTCCAGTCACCCTCACCCCACACAGACACTTCACACGATTTTCTCAGATAAATAATTTAATATTTGGTTCAGATGGCCTTTGTGCCCTGGGTCTCAAGCCTAGACCTCTTGCTCTCACTTCTCCCAGGCCCCAGCCAAGTTCTCCTTCCCTTGTGAAGAAGCCACTTACGAACCCTGGCCACTTTGTGATTCACCCCTTTCAATGTCCCTCAAAGACTCCCACCCCAATCATCTAACTGGGTAGGCACTGTACATGCCCAGGGAAGGCTCCCTTCCAGACAGGTAGTAGATGGTAAGAATATATGTGGGTGGGTTTTCCTCTCCAAGTTGCCCAGATGGTCTGAAACATATGGTCAGGTGGAGAGCATCAGAAAGAGCTTCCTCCAGAAGGTCTCAACTATGGAAGAGCCATATGCCTTTCCCCCTAATCAATTCAGACTTTTTTTCCAGATCTTCTCCAAAGTGATCTCAATAAGCCTAGTTTTACTGAGAAACAATCCCAGTATCTCCCAGTAAACCTAGATCCCATATTACCATTAGATTCTCCCAATAGAGAATCCCAAAGATCTCAATCTGCTCCCAACAGGCCCTATCTCAACAGCTCCCAACACCTCTAGTAAGACCCTGATCCCATTCCAATGGTACGCTTCTGCCCCCAAAAAATCCCAAACTGCACCCAAAAGACCCTATCCCAATAAAGATGAATACCTCTTGAAGTAGATCTTTACCTCATGCCAACAGATGCAGATATGCTCCCCAAAGAACTGGCTCTGCTCCTAAGAAATTATGGCATCTCCCAGCAAACTGATTATCCCCTCCCCATAAATTCCCAATTGTTCCTTAACCTCTCCCAACCCACCCAGGTCATTTCCTGTTTCCAGTCCCTTTCAGCTGACTCTAATGAGTAGTCATTCTTGTGAGAGGACAAAGTAGGCCCAGGAGCAGGAAAGGTGAGGCCAAAGCAGGTGAAGCTAGAAGCTACCAGAGCATGATGACAGTAGGTTTACAGTTAGGAGAGTCCATCCAGCGCAGGAGAGGGCTGTTGAAGCTGGCTGAGGCCATTGGCATACTGGAATTCAGGCCCATTCACATAGGCATACATATCCAGGGCCACCTCACAGCTCTCTCGAACTACACGCTCTGCATCACCTGCATGAGCCCGAAGGGCTGCCAGACAGTCGGGGTGGGCAATAGAGCCCAAGGCTTCAGCACACTCATGTCGGACCATGGGATTCTCAGCTTGACTGGCCAGGGAAGCTGTGAGCTGGGGTATGCAGGCCTCATGCTGTAGCTGGCCCAGCACATAGCCCACCTCATGGCGGAACAGAGCACTGCCACAGCACAGACCTGGAGGCAAGAATCAGGAGAGGAAACTGATCAGGTTGGGGGGAAATCACCCAAGGGAGAGAGTAGAAGGTAGGAGTCATCTGGGAAGGAACATTAGGGGAGAAGCCATCTGGGGGGGGAGCACTACCTGAGGGATGAGTTACCTAGGGAATAATCTAGGAGAGACAGTGCTGGTAGTTACAGAGGAAGTCACCTTGAAGGACGATGGTTAAAGGAAAAAGGAGGAAGTAAACCTAGGTAGGGAGTCTGAAAGGGGAGGATGAGACAGACCATTAAGGGAGGAGTCATCTAGGAGGGAATTTCATTGTGTGGGAGAAGTGGGTCTGGGAAGGAGTCAGTCCTCCCAAAGGAGATTTAAGAGGCAGAAGGGGTCAATGGAGATGAGGGAGACTTAAGAAGAGTCAGAGAAGACCTTTCTCCCAATACATTTTTTTCCCTCCTAGTATCTTATTTTATCCCCTGAACATCTCTGGGAGACAAAGAACAATGATAATTCTTCATTTTCCAGATGGAACAACCAAGGTCCAAGGACATCTAACAAGTCGGGAGAAAAGCCATGTCACCCATGGACTAAGTAATATTTAGCAGTTGGAATTCGAGGGGAGTAAAAGCCAAGCTAGGGACTTGTTGCTCCTCCCTCCCTCCATCTCACCCTGGGTCCCTCCTTACCGTCTGAAAGGGCCAATGCAGCCTCCTTGCCTCCAGCATTTCGAAGAGCAAACATAGCCCGATATCGGTCAAAAAGTGGGCGTGACTCATCCAGTAGCATAGCCCGAAGACGTCCCACATCCTTCTCCTCAGCTGGCGGGGCTGGGTCCACAGACAAGTAGGGGCTACCTGTGGGCTCCCCTCCATTCTGCTGCAGCCATTCTAGCCGTCGCACTGCCAGTTGGCATGTTTCTGCCACCTAGGGACAGTGAAGGGACCTCCTCAATCTCCCAGCCCAGACTCTCTCACAGGGAACCTGCTTCGGCAACAAAGCCCAAGCTCTGGTAGGGCCCAATGAGAGAGGAAACAGCCTTGGATCTGGAGTCTGAAGACCAGAGCACAAGTGCAGGCTCTGAAGTTGAACAGCTGTGTTACCACATGTTATTTCACCTCTCTGAGCTAGTGCCTTCATCTGCAGAATGAAGATCCTAATACTGGCCATGCCTACTTCCCAGGGTCATTGTAAGGAAAGCTTTATCAATCTTAAAAGCATCTTAGAAATATCCAAATTATAGGGTTGGGAATTAGAGGCTCCATTTTGCTTGCTTTCAAAATGGTGGGAAGAAGGAGAGGAAGGGCTGGATTAAATGACATTTTAAGATTATGTTTATTTTATCCTCTAGCTGGGAGTGGGAACTTGAGTGCTGGGGGCTCAGGAGAGATGGGGTTGTTGAGGGATTTTCCAGCACTGCTAAAACATCTGCAAAATGAAGGGGTTGCAATATATACAGAAGTACTTTTTATAGAAACAAGAACCCCCAAACTGAAAAGTGGGCACCCATCAGCTACAGCTAGCTGAGCAATCTGTAGCAGAGCAATGTAATTGAATATTATTGCTCTGTAAGAAAAAACAAGTCTGAGAAGCTTGGTAAAACTTACATGACATAATGTAGAGAGAAGTAAGCATAAGTAAGCAGTACCAAGAAGACAATACACAAAATGGCCAGAAGAGCAATCTTGACTCCAGAGGAGCCTCCCTCAGAGGGCTTTTGTTAGGGCAGTGGGGCTCTATCGATATGAATGCAGGCATCCATGGCAGGCCAAGGTGTGGCCAACATGTTGGTTTGTTTTACTTAACTGTATTTCCTTGTTTCAAGAGAAGATAATGGAGGGTAGGAAGAGAAAGCAATGTTAATGAAGCATAAATGAGCATTTTGTAAAAGAAAGCACAATGAGAGAGCTAGTCCATGGCTCGCCAATGCCTCTGCCCAGCATTCTAAGCCCTCCACAATCTAGTAATATTCAGCCTTTCTAGCTTAAGTTTCTAGGGCCCCATTCTCTCTACTCTGTCCCAGCTCTAAATCTTATCATCCTATGATATCCTCCCCACCTGGGTTCACTAAATAACACAAGACCTGGCAGCCACTGGGGGAAAAGAAAAGGATATTATTACATTACCTCAATGACAGGATCCTTGGAGTATTCCTTCAGGAGTTCCAACACTTCTGGGTTGCCGATGGCTCCTAGAGCCTCTCCTGAAAGAGAAAAATGGCCAGAGATTGTCAAAGCCGGGAGAGTCCTTTGCACAGAGAACATTCTGGGCTGAAATGGACCCTAGAGCACAGAAAGTTAGGGCTAGGAAGGACCTTAGCAATCAACCAGGCCAGCTACTTCATGTTAGAGGAGAGGAGAGGAGAGGAGAGGAGAGGAGAGGAGAGGAGAGGAGAGGGGAGGGGAGGGAAGGGAAGGGGAGGGGAGGGGAGGGAAGGGAAGGGGAGGGGAGGGGAGAAAAAAGAAAGGAAGGATGAAAGAAAAGAAAAGAAAGAGAAGGAAGGAGAGAAGGAAGGAAGAATGGCCTACTCAAAATCCCAAAGCAAGTTACTGGAAGAACCAAGACTAGAAATTAGGTCTTCTGACTCCCAGGCCAGTGAAAGTTCACACCTCTATTTTAACCTTTGCACATGCTTTCCTTCTGCCTGAAATCCTTCAGTTTTTCCTAGCATCTACCCAATAAAATTTAAACTTGTTTGCCTGGCATCTAAGGTCCTCCACAACCCGGCACCACTCTCCCTTTCCAGTTTCCTCTCCCATTATTTCCCTCCACATTCAGGCCAAATGGGACTAGTCTTTGCACTTTCCCACCTGTATGCCTTTGCTCACACCACTACCAGGAATGCCTCCTCTCCCCCTTCTCTGCCTACTGAATTTCTACACATTCCTGAAAACTCAACTGCAACCCATGCTGGCCCAGTTTCGAGGGTCCTTCAACTCATGCCACCTCATCTAGCTTGGTGAGGATAGGAACCTCTCCCATGGGCTCTTCTAGTGCCCAGTACAGTGTTCTATAATAGTAGGAGCTTAATAAAGATGTGTTGTTGTTGACACTGGATCCCATCCCCAATGTACTGGGAGTACTACTACAAGGACAAGGAATGGACAGTATCCAGAGGGCCTATGGGGGTGGGGGTGGGGAGGAAGGGGTGTTATTCACTCACCAGCCTCATGCCGGACCATAGGCTCCTGGCTTTTATCCTTGAGTACCTCCACTAATATAGGGATGGCTCTAGTGTCCTGCATTTGGCCTAGGCAGTAGGCCAACTCATGCTTCAGTAGGGCTGATTCATCCCCGAAGGCCTGGCTGATCCAGGAAATGGCCCCAGGCCCACCCAGACCCCGAAGGGTGAATAGGGCCCGGAAACGGGCCTGCAGGGGCTGCTTGGGATCCACAAGGGTCTGCCCGATGGCCTCTACTTCCTTCTCTGTTACCATGGTGCTGGATGTTCTAGGGCTTCTGCCAGGTCAGCCAAGGTGACTTGTGGGCTTGGATCCTAGAGGGGAAAAGAGGTCAAGTTAAAGGCTGGTGGAGGAAGATCTTTTACACAGAATCCCAGGAGCTCCATTTGTTCTTTTTGACCTCACAGGGCATGCAGGTCCATCCAATCTTGAACAAAGCCCACTAAAACATGCTTGATAAATGGCCATCCAATCTCCATGAGGGTCAGGCAACCCAAATCTCCCAAAGCAGCTCATTCAAAGCAGTCCATCTTTGGACTGCTGTTAGGAAGTTTGTCCTTTAATAAAATCTAAATCTGATCTCTGATACTTCTGTGCACTGCTCCTAGTTTTGCCATCCATTGTGGGAGGAGGGAGATAGAAATACAACAGACACAGAAGATGCAGCTTAGGTGGTACCTTAGAGAGTGTCAGGAGGACTTGAGTTCAAATCTGGCCTCAGATACTTACTAGCTGTGTGAACTGGGGCCAGTCACTTAATCTTGGTTTGCCTCAGTTTCCCCATCTGTAAAATGGGGATGATAATAATAGCACCTACCTCCCAGGGTGGCTGTGAGGACCAAATGACATGAGAATTATAAAGCACTTAGAACAGCACCTGCCACATAGAAAGTGCTATATAAATCTTAGCTATTATTATTAATTTATAGAAGAAACAAGCAGCTGGGGGATCAGGAAACCCCTCATGTAGGAGGTTATTGCTGGAAGCTGGGGATTCTAGGGGGGCAGAGGTCAAGCAGATCTGGGGTCAGCCTGCACAAAGGTATGGGGATGGGAGATGGAATACAGCTAACTGAAAAAAAGCAAGACCATCAGTTTGGTTAGAATAGAGAGAAACGCCCTGGGATAAATTAGCCCAGAAAGGCTGAGTGGAGACAACTTAAGAAACTTTAAATGCCAAAAAGAAGAGTTTTTATTTTGCCCTGGGGCAAGAGCGAGGCAGTGGAGTGGCCTGGGGCTGCCCTGTGCTTTAGGAATCTGTGACAGGTACATGGAGTATGGACCAGAGAGAGAAGAGAAGGGAAGACCAATGAGCATGCTAGCTATTGTCCAGGCAAGAGAGAGTGGGGTCCCTAATGAGGGTGGCAGCTACACAAGTGAGAGGAGCGAGAAGATGTGAGAGGGAGCATCAACAAGACTTGCCAACTGACTGGTTAGGGGAGGGAGAGTGTGGCATCCAGAATGACCCCAAGGTCAGGAAGCTGGGTGTGTGTCTATAAGGATAGTGCTGCCCTGGACAAAAACAAGGCCATTGAAGGTTTAGGGAGAAAGAATGAATTCTGCTTTGGACACTGGTCAGAAGTATCTAGTAGAAAACCAGTTGGACATGGACAACATACAGCTGATGATGTGGGACTATGGCTCAGGAGAGACTATACAGCCGCCTGTATATAACCCTGGGAGGCATTGCCAGACATCTGATCCTGTCTTCTTTTCTCTAGGCTCAAATATTCCAAAATTCTTTCAACAGTTCTTATATGACAGAGGTTGAAGAATGAGACATGTCTAGAACTTTGGGCAGGGCACCGTGCTCAGCTCTGAGAAAGCCAGGAACCTTTGGAGAAGTAGAATGGACAGTCAGACTCATAACAGACACACCTGGGTTCAGATCCCTCCTTTGACACATACTAGCCACGTGACCCTGGGCAAATTGTTCAACTTTTTAATGACTTAAAGGTTTAAGGAACCTGTGGCCTTAAGGCCACATGTGGCCCCACCCCTAATCTAAGCAACTTTCTAAAACTAGAAGTTGCATATATAATGCATATAATTATATAGAGCTTTAATATCGCCAAGGCATTTTCCATATATTATCTAGTCTGATCTACACAACAACCCTGTGAGGTAGATGCTTTTGTCCCAATTTTATGGATGGGGAAACTGCCTGAGGCTGAGTCACCTGTCCTGACCCACACAGCTGGTCAATGTTTGAATCAGAATTAGAACTCAGGTCTTCCTGACTCCAAGTCCAGCACCTGAACCCTCTTGCTACTGATAGAAGAGGCAGTGTCCTCACCTGGGAATTCCCTATACCAATGAAATCACATGTGTAGCCCCTGCCTTCCTGGAACTAAGCATTAATGCCCCTCCTCCACTGGGACACTCAGAACTGAGCTCTTAAAGATCCTTCATTTTGTAGGACCTTTAGGGTCCTGCTCCAGGGCCGACCATCCCACAGGGCCTGCCCTGACTGCTCCAACCAAGGGGAATCTAGCTCCTCTCTGAGATGATCAGGCTCTGTGAGATTTCTCACCATCTCACCACATGAACCAAGTGACAGCCATGCAGTCACAAGGCTGAGCTCTCCATCTAGACCAGGAGATACCAGAGGGAGGCCAAGGTGCTTTCATTCACTCACTGATTCCTCCCAACATGAATCATAGGCTGTTCACACAGCAGGTGCTCAAAAAGAAATACTTACTGTATAAGTTCAAATAGAGACCATACTTTTCCTTCACATCTGGGTTGAAAACCTCCAAACAGCATTTTTTTCTCATTCCTGTTTTTCTTTCTTAAATATTTTGTTTTTACTATCTACTATTTTAATATCCGAAAATATTTTATTTTTTACACGTCAGAACAATTTTTAATATTCATTGTTAAGCTTTGTGTTACAAATTCTATTCTTCCCTCCCTGCCCTCTCTCATTCCTTTCAAAGAGATCTCATTTTAGAGGTGTAAGCCTCATTTGGGGGCAGTGGAATGGTAAAAAGATCACAAAAGGAGGTCAGCTGGTCTAAAGCAAAGTATCAGTGACAGGCAGAGTATACCCATGCTACCCTGAGTATGCCCACAACGTCAGAAGATTTAGAGGAGGGCACCTTGAATGTAGGAAGGACCTCCTCAGGAGGACCAATGGGAGACCATAGCAAGCAACTGCCAAGAATGAAAAAGCTGGGAGGGAATGCAATCTGCATCACAGGAGGGAGTGGGAGCAGCAAGAACTTCTGAGGTATTTAAGCATGGTATTGAAACAGTTTTTATCATAAAACTCATATCTAATTGTTCTCTGGTCCACCCTCCACTCATCAATTTTCCCAAAGTGTAGATCTGACCATTTTACCACCTCCCTATTCTATAAACTTCAGGGCCTTCCTATTACACCTAGTTAAAGCTCTTCACAACTTGGCCCCTTTCTATATTTCCAATCTTTTTATACTTTACTCCCCTCTACTCACTCCACAACCCAGCTACACTCACCTATGTCCATAGTGCCTAGGACACCCTATTTTCCATGTCTATGCATTAACACTGGCTATCCCCCTTGCCTTCTACAAGAAGGCTTTCTCAGTCATATGCTCCCTCTGATAGTATCACCAGCTTATCCTGTATATATCTTTTTTTGTCCCTTATTGTTTGCATGTTGGTTCCCCTGTTAGACTGTGAGCTGACTGACAGCAGGGAATTTTTTTTGCACTTTTTTTGCATCCCTGGCACAAAGAAAGTACTTAATAAATGCTTGCGGACTGAGTAGTATTCAACAGCCTAAAATTGCTGTAATGTGAGCACTTACTCCCATTTTACAGCAAGGAAACTGAGTGACTTCCTCAAAGCTATAGGGTGAATCAGAGGCTGACTTGGGACTAGAAGGCACGTCTCCTAACCCTCAGTCAAGGGAGGGCCCTTTAATAAGAACATGCTCCCTTTCTACTTGTCCTCTCTCCCAACCTACTCAGACTCATTACACAACAAAAATCACAACTTTTTCATGCCTTAGACAATAAATAGTTTAAAAAGTTGCATTGGCTAAAAAAAAATTCACCATGTGATGGCTAAACCTTTTGTTATAAACCCTCTCTGAATAATACAACATAATAGCTGGTTGTTGGACACACACTCAGACAGCTTGTCAGTTTGCACTTACAGCATGAAAAGAACCTGTTAAGAGCCTGTGCTCATCTCTGGAACTTTGAGAACCCATCATTTCTTTAGGAAAGAGGCAACATGGACAGAATACTGGATTGGTAGGCAAGGAGAGCTGGGCTCAAGTCCCAACTCTGATGTTCACTACTTCTTGGGTGACCATGGTAAAAGCTTAACCAATCCCCCTAGGCCTTGCTGAAAAATAAAGTAGGCTGCAATCTGTGTGGATGGTGAAGTACAAACAAAATCAAAATCACAAGGTGGGAGAAACTGGCCCTGAAAGGCAAAACAGGAGACAGCAAGAGAAGGCGGCTTGGTTTTAACACCAATACTGGGGAACAAGTAAGTGGTACCAGATTTCAAGACACCTTCTGACTACGAGACAAACAGGATTTAAGGGGGGCTGGGTGGGAGGAGAGGTGTGCCAGCTTTGATATGGCTAAGAAACAGGTGATGCCAGGTTTCACTACAACTTCCTTCTAAAAGATTCATTGGTTTAATAAAAGGAAAGGCAGTTGTCTGGGCATGTAAAAGCATTAAAAAAAGACCCAGGCAGCTTCAAAGAGAACCAATGCACACAGACATGGGCCTATGATGCTGTCTGGGAGTTCTTGGAGAACTGTCAGGGAGTTTACCGAACATCTAGTCCATTAGCGCAGATCTTCCTCGCTGTGTATATGTATGTATGTGTTCAAATATATACATGTATAAATATATATATATACTTGGTTTTAAAATTATTTTGACTATATTTCTTTTCCCCAAAATTATTAAATTGTTTATTTTTAGTTTTCAACATTTACTTCCATAAATTTTAAATATTCTCCCCCTCCCTCCCTAAAATGGCTTGCAATCTGATATGGGCTCTATACACACATTCCTATTAAACACATTTTCACATTAGTAATGTTGCATAGAAGAATTATAACGAATGGGAAAAACCATGAGAAAGAAAAAAAAAACAAAAAAGAAAATAGTCTGCTTCATTCTGCATTCTGACTCCATAGTTCTTTCTCTGGATGTGGCTGTTTGACAAGTATATTCCAACATAATTAGCTTCCTTTGGAATTCTATGTATTTTACATAGAATTTATGTGGAAATTACATTTAAAAACATTAGTGCAAGAAGGGGTCCACAGGTATTGCCAAAAAAGCCTAGGACACACACACAAATGTTAAGAACACCTAATCTGGTACAGATGGAGAAACTGAGACTTGTAAAGGGGAAGTCACTTGTTCAAAATCACAAAACCAGCCTCTTCACCACCAGTATCATGAATACCAAAGGTATAAAAATGGGCCCAAACTCTTGAGTTCAGTCTGAACCAGATTAAAATTAAATTGGGAAATGTTTTACAGAATAAAGGCACAATACAACACAAACAATGTTAGTTTGTGGTTTTCTAAGTCCATATGCCATTTCTATTTGAATATGACAACACTGCTGTCTATCATCAGCCTATCTCCTGCAATGATTACACAGTGATCTAGTAACACTGTCCTTGTTGTTCCTAATTCATCACACTCCCTTCTCCCAACTCCCAAACATTTTCACCTGTTGTCTCACACGAATGGGATTCTTTCCTTCCTCATCCCCATCTCCTGGCTTCCCTCAAGTCTCAGCTAAAGTTCCTTATTCTGCCAGAAGTCTTTTCCAGCCCTCCTTCATCTTAGTGCCTTCCTCTGAAACTATCTTCAACTTATCCTATATGTAGCTTATTTGTACACAGTTGTTGGCATGCTGTCTCCTTCATTAGACAGGAAACTCCTGGAGGGAATGGACTGTTTTTGTATCCCCAGTACCTAGAACATAGCAAGCGTTCAAGAAATGGTACTGTACTGACTAGCTGGCTGAGATTCTGGGGACAAGAACCAAAAAAAAAAAAAATTTTTTTTTAGCCTTTCCTTCGAGTCTCCAGCAAAGTGCCTGGCACTTAAAAAACGCTTAAAGGGCGGCTAGGTGGCGCAGTGAGTAGAGCGTCGGCCCTGGAGTCAGAAGGACCTGAATTTGGATCCGACTTCAGACACTTAACGCACACACAAACAGAAAAAAACGTAGCCGTGTGACCTTGGGCAAGTTACTTAACCCCAATTGCCCTCCAAAAACAAAACAAACAAACAAAACAAAAAACCAAAAACCGCTTAAACTGGAGGTAGTGGCAGCGAAGGAGGACTCCTGGGTCACCCCACTACCTCCACCCCCCATCCCAGTCTGACATCGGAAGGAAAGAGAAGGATTCCCCTTCCCCAGCCAAAGGGGGTCGGGAGAGGTGGGATACCCAGAAATACTGCCCGCTCAGTCCACTCAAATAGGAGACTCCTTCCCCCTTTCCCCAGAGGCCGCATCGCTGAGACAGGGGAGCAGCCTAATCCTCTGAAGACGGACTCCCCAGAGACTGGATTTCCCCGCCAGAGTGGGAGGGATCCATATATCAGAGAAGTGCAAAGCTACGTGAGAGAGGCAAAAAGCGTGGTCCCTGCTCTCAAGGAGCTCAGTCTAACGGGAGGGGGGGAAGGGGAGCACGACAAACACATGGGCTCAAGGCGGCGCCTCTTTCTCCCCCAAGGAGATAGACTTATTTAAAGATGGGATCCCTCAAGGGGAAAGGGAGGGGGAATCTGGCGGAAGGGACCCCAGGGAACCACCTCAGTCTCGGATTCTCGGAATCTCCCACGAAGAAGACACCTATTCCGGGACTGATCCCTACCGATCCTTCTATCTTCCTACCCCGGACACCCAGGAGAGATGACCCGCCTGATCCCAAGTGCCTGTCAGAAGCTGAGACCCCCAAACAACCTTCCCAATCCCTCACCCAGCAACTCACCCGGCAGCAACTGCAGCCGCAACTCCCGGCCTTTTCAGGGAGCAGCCATCTTCTTCGGCACGTGACCTCGTTCAGAACGTACCAGTATGAGCAGAAGAGGGGGATATGCAGACTCAAGTCCATCAAAAAAGGAGAAACTCCAGAAACACTAAAGCAGCTGAGGTCTGAGATCTGATATATACCATTTAAAATGGTCTTTTATGTCCTCTATGTGGGTTTTTCACAAGTAGAAGGTAAACAGAGGCGGACTCTTTGTCCCTTTGGAAGAAGGGCTCCCCTTCTGCCTGAAGTGACAGGTGCCGATTCAAACCCGGTACAAAAAAGCGTGCGGTAGAGGGCGCATGCGCCTTGTCACCTGCGGCGTGCCCCGTGGAGAGACCGAAGCATGCTGGGTAGGGCTTGCGCGGCTAAGGGCTCTGTAGGTGGGGCTCGGGGCTGTTCCGAGCTTGGGTGGCTGCGAACTTTAGTTGCCGGTAGAATACCTTCCAAAGGGCTGTGAAAAGTGTACAGCCATATTTAAAAGCGAGTTATCTCCCCACCAATGTGTATTTGGTCCTGAGCTGCCGTAGAGAAACTCCCTGGGGTGCAAACTCCCTCCGTTGGTGCAGCTCTGCTACTCCTCCTGTAGTTCAGTGCTCTTGGAGCTTCGCGATTTGCCTCTGGTTATCAGAGGCAGAGCTTGAACCCAGGTCAGGGGAGCTCCACTGCCCCCCTTTATCCTGTAGCCCCTGTGTCCTACGCTGATTAGGTTCTATGCGTTCCACTGCGCTGGAGTTAACTGTAAAGAGAAAACACACGTGGAGTGGGAAAAGCTAGCCCAGGATATGCATTTGGGGTGAGCCCAAAGCCGGAGTGCCATTCGTTTATTACCCGTGCGAATCTGCACAAATTGTTTTCCTCCCCAGAGCTTCAGTTTGTCCTAGCCGTATAAAGAGTGGTCGGTAATTATTATTCAGCCACTTAAAGGGTTGTTTTGAGGATCAAAAAAGATTTTGTTTAAAATGACTCTTTGTAAAATGTAAAAGACCTAAATCCCCCACCCAAATAAAAGTCACCTCTTAGAGTACTGTCTCTATGAGTCAACAAGCATTTATTAGATACCTGCTACGTCCCAGGCACTCTACTAAGGAAACAAAGAAAGGCAAAAAAACGGTCCCTGACCCCTAGGAAATCAGAGTCTGATGGGGGAAACCACATGCAAATGCATACGTTCTAACAAGATAGATACAGGATAAATTGGGAGTTGTCTCAAGGAAGGCACTGGAGTGAGGCTGGGCAAAGTGAAGTCCATTCTCAGTCCCTCCTAACTAGAGAGAAAATGATAGGAAAACAAGTTCGTGGGAACCAAGTCAACAAAAGGCATGAAAGATTCCATTTATGTGTGCATTTGTATTTTTAAACACAATTGCATTTAACACAATCTTTGATAGGAGCTGATAGGGCCACTGTATTTGTTCTGCAGGACAACCTCCTCCATACACAAAGAGGTATTTTCTGTAGAGTGAGTATGGGCCTCTTCTTTTGTGAAAAAGTCACTCTTGCCTTTCTTTTCCTCTGCAGAATACTCTTGCCTCTTTCTTAAGAATAGAAAGTTCCTGGAGGGTAAAAAAAAATTTTTTTTTTTTAGATCCTCATTTGTTTGTTCATTTGTGTTGACTCTTGGTGACACCTTTGGAGTTTTCTTGGCAAAGATACTGGGAGTGATTTGCATTTTTCCTTCTCTAGCTCATTTTACAAATGAGGAAACTGAGGCAAATAGAGTTAAGTGATTTGCCCAGGGTCACACAGCTAGTAAGTGACCCCAGACCTGGCACTCTATCCATTGCATCACCTAGCTGCCCTGATTCATGGAGAGATGGAAAAGATGACAAATTCATTCAAAAGTCAAGCACACACCACGTCCAAAGTATTGTCCCAGTGTGAAAGACATAAATAAGCCACGGTCTTTGTTCTCAAAAGTTTAGTCAAATCAACAAAAATTTATTAATCACTTACTATGTGCCAGACACTGTGTTAATCATTCAAAGAAGGGCAAAAAGAGTCTATGCTCAAGGAACTGAATGTATTAGGGGAGATAACATTTAAATAACTAGGTACAAATAATATTTGTGGGCAGATTGTAGATAATCAGCAGAGGGAAGCCACTGACAGTAAAGGGGATACTTCAGAGAAGTCAGGAGGGAGAGAATTCTAGGTATGGAGGACAGCCAGTGAAAGTCTAGAGTTGGGAGATGGAGTGACTTGTGCTAGGAGAAGCAAGAAGGACAGTGTCACTGTATAGTAGAGTATGTGGAGGTGAATAAAGTGTCAGAAGACTGAAGGCAGGAGGGAACCAGGTTATGAAGAGCTTTACAAACCAAACAGAGGATTTAATATTTATTTATGGAGGTAATAAAGAGCTTCTGGAGGTGATTGAATAGGGGGTGCTTTATACTTTAGGAAAATCACTTAGCTGAATGGAGGATAGAGGTATCTATCTATACCAGGTTGGTGACAGCATCAGAGGAAAGATGAGGGTTTATACAAGAGATGTTACCAATATAGAAATTACATGATGTGACAAGTTGGATGTGAAGGTTGAGGATGATCCCCCTGGATTGAGAGTCTGGGTGACTAGGAGGATGGTAATGTCCTTGATGGTAATAGGGGAGTTCAGAAGTAGGGTGTGTGTGTGGGAAAGGATAATGAATTCACTTTTGGACCTGTTGAGTTTGAGGTATCTATGAGACCTGCAGTCCATTGGATATCCATTGGAGATGGGGGACAGGGGGAGATACAAAGTTGGAAGACAGTGAAAGAGGTTCCAGCTGGATAAATAGATTTGAGAATCATTTGCATAGAGATGCTAATTGGCTGCTAATAAGACTGCCAAATGAACTCATATTAAGAGAGAAGAGAAGAGAACCTAGGATAAAGCACTGGGGAATCTTCACAGTTAGTAGGCATGACCCAGATGAAGATCTGACAAAGAAGACTGAAAAGGAGTGGGGTCAGATAGGAAGGAGAACCAAGAAAGAACAATGTCACAGAACCCTAAACAGAGTATCAAGGCAAGGAGGGTGATGGAAGTGTCAGAGGCTGCAGAGAGGCCAAGAAAATTGAATGTCATTAGAGCTAGCAAATGAGAGGTTACTGGTAACTTTGTAAAGAACAGTTTCAGTTGAAGGCTAAAGTCAGAAGCCAAGATTAAGAAGAAGGAGAGGAAGTAAAAGGGTAAGTGAATTGTAAAGAGTCTTTTCAAGAAGTTTAGCCACAAAAAAGGTGAGAGATAGGACAGAGCTAAGCAGGGATGGACATTATCAAGTAAGGGTTTTTTGAGATTTCAGTATCAGAGGAGAGAAGGGCCTATTGGATAGAGGATGCAAAGGTGAAACCTACAGGCCTTAGTCACAGATTGGATATGTGGAGTGAGAGATAGTGAGGAAACAGTTTGACACCTGGGTTGGGAGAACTGGGAGAAGGTGTTGCCTTTGATAGTAATAGGGAAATTAGGAGTAGAAGAGGGTTTGAAATGGGGAAAGATAATGAATTCATCTTGGGATATGTCGAATTTAAGATGTCTGCTGGACATCTACTTGGAGATATGTGAAACACAGTTGGAGATGTGAGATTGGAGGTTAGAAAAAGAGATGAAAGGGCAGAATAGGTAGACCTGAAAATCATCAGTGTTGAGATGGTAATTAAATCCCTTGGAGATGATGAGCTTGCCAAATGTAGTGAAAAGGGAAGAGAGCCCAGGACAGAATTTGTGGGACACCTACAATTAGAGGGCGTGACCTGGATGAGGACCCAGCAAAGGGGACAGAGAAGGAGCAGCCAGACAGGTAGGAGGAGAACCAGGAAAGATAGGTGTCCTGAAAACCCAGAGATAAAAGAGTCACAGTGATGAGAGAATACAAAAAAAAGAATACAGTGCTCAGCAGTGTAAAAGGCTGCAGAGAGGTCAAGGAGAAGGAGGCTTGAGAAAAGGCTTTTGGATCTGGCAATTATGAGATCATTGGTAACTGTAGGAAGAACAATTTCTGTGGAATGATGAGGTCAGAAGCCCTATTGTAAGGGGTAAACAGGTGAGTGAGAGCAGAGAGGTACTTCCTCAAGAAATTTGGCCACAAAGAGTAGATGATAATTAATAGGGAGGATCAAAGAAAGATTTTTTTGAGGTTGAGTGAGACTTGAACATGTTTACAGGCAGTAGGGAAGCAGCCTGTAGACTAGAGAGAGGGGAGGTGATAGAGGGTAACATCTTGCAGGAGGAGATGGAATGGAATGGGATTATTTGTCCTAGAAGGATTAGATTTGGTGATAAGAGCCTCTTCATGGGATGATGGAGTGATATGGTGAGGAGGAGGGAGAAGGAGAGCTCTTGGTTAATGGCTTCACTTCTTTCTGTAAAACATGAGGCAAGGTTCTCAGCTGAGAGGGTGGGGAAGGGGGAGCTCTAGGTTTATTCAGCAGCTTGTAACTTGGAGCAATATGGGAAAGTGGGAGTAATCTAAGGCTGAAGAAGCTTAGCAGATGAGATCAGCCATGCACCAAGAGGCCAAGGGGACTTACTCTAGAGAAGAGGACAGTATAGGGTTGAACTGGCTCAGCCAGGGGTCAAGATGGGAAGGGGGGAAAATATGTAGCTAGTGCAGGGATGATGATCTAGGAAACTGGGGTGGAGGAGTTAGAGGTCATGATGAGGGCAAAGAAAAGGAGTAGGTTTTACTAGGCAGAGGGGAACAGGGAGTGACAGCAGATAAAGGAATTTCAGAGTTCATGAACATGGAATTGAAACATTTGTGGATGATGACAAAATGAAGGGTATGGACATTTAGAACAGTGGGGGGGGGGGAATCACCCCAGGGGGTTTGTGGCAGCCAATTGGAGGTTAGGAAGACAAGCCACCTCCCACCTCTCTGCTGTAGCCAATTGTGAGGCTTGTTCCCACCCTAAACACCTACCCTTATTCTCTAATACTCTTCTCACTCTGACCTCACTCCAACCTGCCCTCTACTGAGTTAATACCAGCCCCTTCAAGCAGTTATACTTAGTAACTGCCTTGCTCCCCTTAGGAAAATTCTACCTCCCCAGATCACTTTGGGACTATAGCTGGGCAAGCTTTGGAGCAATGATTTGGTGAGTAAGAACCCTGTTTCCTACTTTTCATTTTGGGTGGGAGGGAGTGTGTTGGTGGGACAAGATGAATGGGACTGTGATCTGGACTGAAGAAGATGTCATTATATTATCTACCTCCAACAAAGCCATTTTCCACACCATCTCCTCCGTCAGTCACCCAGGGTCCCACAATTCTGTGTCAGCTTGGGCCTCTTCTTTTTCCTTCACCCTTTGGCAAATCTTATTGGTTCTCCCTCCCCCAGTTTCTCATGTGTGTTCCCAGCCCTAGCTGAGGCCCTCATTGCCTTCTCCCCTAGACTTACAATGGCCTCCTCATTGGTGTCTCTGCCCTAGGGGTTCACCACTCCAGGCCACCCCCTGCACAGCTACCAGAGATTTTCCTAAAGCTCACCTCTGACCATGTCACAGCCCTACTCCGTATATAGTAGCTCCCTGGTAAACTCGAGGATCATGTTATTTCTTCTTTATCTCATCTTTTTAAAAAGAATTTTGCTAAGTTTCATTATGTATATAGTCAGTATGGTAGGGCGCTTACATCATTTATAAATAAGTAAATACAGATCCCATGGGTATAATTTTTTTTAATTTTACTGATAGGTATGAGCACTCAGAAAAAGTTTGGAGACGACTCGTTTAGGAATGAGGATATTGGATTAGTTAACCTCTAAAACCCCATTTTGTACAGGAAGGACCAGATCTTTACTTTTATATACAACCCAGTACCTAGTAAGTACATAAAGCTCCAAGAGATCTCTGATCTCCCCTTCATAGGTGCTCCCTGTCCATCTTCTGTGTGCCTTTTATCTGCATCCTTGGGTAAGTTAGGCACAGGTGGTCTACCTAAGGTGCTACAGGCCTTCTTCCAATTTTCTTGGTGAGATAAGGTAATGATCTTTATTTATTTATTTATGCCAAAATCAATGGCCTTTTCTCAATTCTTATCCTTCTTGACCCCTCTGCAGCATGTGCATTGTTGATCATTTCCTCCTTAATTTTTCTGACCCTGCTTTGTCTCTTGGTGTTCTTCCCACCTCTCTGAAGTGTCCTCCTCAGTCTTTGATGCTTTATCATCCTAATCAGGTCTGATAACTGAGGGTATAAACCCACACACACACCCCTGACCCCCGTCCTCCCCTCACTATCTCTATCCCCCAGAGCCCTCCCACCCCATTTATCCCTATTGGAAAAAGAAAAAAAAAAACCTTGTTTAAAAAATGTGTGTGTGTGTGTGTGTGTGTGTGTGTGTGTGTGTGTGTGTACACATATACACATAGACAAGCAAAACAAATTCCCATCTTGGCTGTGTCTGAAGATGTGTGTATGTGTATGTCTTGTATTTTTTGTCACTTTTCTGTAAAAAGGTGAGAAGTAGCACAGTTTCATCTAAATTAGTCTTCTTGAATTATAATTGGTTGGTCATTGCACTGATCACAATTATCAAGTCTTTCAAACTTGTTTTCCTTTATAATGTTGTGAGGGGTAGAAGTTGTTCTCCTAGTTCTGTTCCCTGTAATTTGTTTAACCATTTGACTACGGATGGGCTTAAGCTTAGTTTATGGTTCTTTGCTGCTATGAAAAGAGCCACTAAATCATTTTGATAGGCCTAGTGATGGTATCACTGGGTCAAAGGGCAAAAACAGTGTAGTGATTCTGGGGACTTAATTCCAAGTTGCTCCCCCAACAAATGCATTTATGGACCTCCAGCAGCACCCTCCCCCCCCCCCCCCAGCAACCGCTATTTTTGTTTTCTGACAATCTTGATAATCTCTGTCAATCTTGATGGGTGTGAAGTGGAACCTTAAAACTACTTTAATTTGAATTTCTCTTGATAATTAGTGATTTAGAGAATTTTAAAGTATTTGTTGATGGTTTGGGTTTCAGGTCAGCTTCCTGTAGTATTTCTCTTTCCCTCCTGAGAGCATCTTGTATTTATTTGTCTGTTACAGTTGTATCTCCTCCATTGAATAGAAGCTCCCTCAGGCCCCGGGGACTATTTTATACTTTTTTGTCTTTGTATCCCCAGCAGTCAGCACAGGGCTTAGCATAGAATAAGAACTTAATGGTTTTTTAATGGATAGAGTATCAATCCTACCCTCTGGAGGTCTTCCTTGAGGTCTTTTAACTTTTCCTGCATTCTAATGCAGGATGTGGGCTGTCTCTTGTTCACATTCCCTCTTGCTACATGACTGGCCCACCTCCTTTTTTGATCAGTTATCTTTGGTAATAAACTGCAACCTCACATTCAACATGGGGCTGCCATTTTGGTTCTTTAGAGGCAGAAGTATTGCACAATTCACAGCAACTCTGGGAGAAAATTGGTTTTTAAAAAACGAGTTTGCGATAGGGTAGAAATGCTGTTTAATTTCCCAAATACGATTCAACCTGCTTTCTTCCTCCCACTTAATTGTGTACCTGATTCATTTTCCATTTGCAATGCCTGTCTAAGAGATACATACAGACATACATAATAGTATATGTGTATAACATTTTTATATATGTACATTTATATTCCTGTAAAACAGAAGTTCCTTGGGAACAGAGACTTTCATTTTTTACCTTTGTATCCTTAGGATGTACCACAGTGTGTGGCACAGAGTAGGCACTTAATAAATGTACTTTTGATTTATTTATTGACTAATTCAATGGACTGCCCATACAAATGCAAAAAATAATAACAATAACTAGCCTTTATATAATGCTTCAAGGCTTGTAAAATACTTTACAAATATGACCTCAATTTATCCTGGCAGATAAGTGTTATTATTATCTCTTTTTACAGTTGAGGAAACTGAGGTACACGGAGGTTGGGTTACTCACCAAGGCCCACATAGCTAGTGTTTGAAGCTAGATTTGCACTCAGGTCTTACTCCAGACCCGGTGCTCTATCTACACTTTGGAACTCGATACATTTGTCCATCCATTTTTTTTCTTATTGTATTACTAGAGTGATGTTTGAGAAGCAGCCGTGGATCGAAATGAGAAGGCCCCAGAGCTGGAATTCTTAACCAGCTTTTAAAGTTAAATTCTTAACTTTTTGTACTTTGGACCCCTTTGGTAGTCAGGGGAAGCTTATACACTCCATTTTGAGAAGGAAAGGCTAAATTTTAGTTAGAAGTTAATGAAAACAAATATGTAATGTTTTCCTGCATCCAAGCTCACAGACTCCCAGAAATTTATTCAGGGACTCATAAGGGAGCCCCATCGTCCTCAGGTTAAGAAGAAGTTCTGCTGAGGAGTGTTTGGATTTGATGCCATCAGCAGGACAGAGAAGCATCTCAAAGACTGGCTCACCCTCTTGAATGCCAGATTTTTCTTTTTGAACTGTAGGGAGGACATCTCCCCAGGTAGTGGCACAGACTTTTGCTAAACACCTATCTCCCTGTTTTGTGTTGTACTAACAGAGGATCATTGAATAAAATTAGCTCTATGTATAAGGAATCTTGTTTTGTCTTAACATATGAGTCATGTGAGAATAGCTTTTAAAGATTATTTTTGTCTTACTAAATCAAAAGCTGTTTTTTTGTTTGCTTTTTGGGTTGGGTTTTTTTTTTTTTTGCATTTTTGGAAGGCAGTTGGGATTAAGTGACTTGCCCAAGGTCATACAGCTAGTTTTTGTGTCATGTGTCTGAGGCTGGATTTGAACTCAGGTCCTACTCCAGGGCCAGTTTGTTTGTTTGTTTTTTATTTAAAGCAATTGGGGTAAGTAACTTGCTCAAGGTTACACGCTAGTCATTATTTGTGTGTGGGTGCTCATTTTCTGAGGTCGGATTCGATCTCCGGTCATCCCAACTCCAAGGCCGGCGCTCTTACTCACTGTGCCACCTAGCCACCCCTAGTTTGTTTGTTTTTAATAACAAATATAAACGCAGCAGAATCTTGTATTTGAGACACATTTTCAAAAACTGGAGATGTAGTCTGCTACTATAGAAAATTGTTCCTCTGTTGTTTTCTAATATTATACTCAAGGATATTCATACATATATTTTATATAAAGAGATAAGAAGATAGAATGATCAAGAGCTACTGAAGTCCTAGCGATTACTCTTTTTTTGTTTGTTTGTTTTAATTCTATTGGTAATTTTTTTTTCTGATCATTGGCTATCTTTTTCCTTACCCTCTTTCAGATATTTTGAAAATTGACCCCTCAGTGCCTTGAAAATTCCAATTGTGATTTCTTCTGTGTGTCCATGGCCTGGTTCAATTGCCCCTCCTGCCTTTATCTTTATGGTCATTTCTGTTTCCTCATTGGTCTCCAAGGTATTAAAGAATACGGGTGCAGTGGTTCTGCCGTCACCATTGACAGTAGATGCCCCCAGAAACATTGGCAAATCTGTTCTATTTTTTCCTCTACTTGTTTGCCTTTCTGGCTCACCCAGAAATGCTCATGGGATAATCTGGCTTAGTCGGGTCTCCTGCCAAGCAGGCACTGTGCAAATGAGGTATAGAGTACTTCATCCTCCACCCCCTGTCAAATTTTAAACTGTCCTTGAATTTGGCTTCTTTGCAGCAATTGCTTAATATCAGTTACAGTAGAATATAAACTCCTAGAGGTCAGGAACTGACTTTTTTCCCCCTTTATCTCCCCAGTATAGTACCTTCCCTCTTCATTGAATTTAACGTTCATTTACTTGTTTTTGTTGAAACTTAAATAGGAAATAATGTAATAATCACCCATTTCCCATTGTTCATTTTAAGTTGTTTGAATGGGTCAGGATGAAACTTGGATAATTATGCTGTCCTCTCATCTCTTCTAATTTGGTAGTGATTTTGACTTGTGTTCTAAAGAACTGATCATCTCGCTCCATGCACACACCTGATTGGGAACTGGTTCTTAAATGAGTAGTCATTTCTTGTCCCTTCAAGAGATAATCAGATACATTTTGAATCCTTTCATTTGATACTCATTATGTCAAATGCTTTCCTGCTGGCTTCCTGAGCTTTTGGTCTTTTTCATTTCTTCATCTGGAAACCCTACTTTACAGTTATTTTTCACTGTTCTTTCTGGAGCTCATGTCTGCATTTCAGTCACCTAGTGCCAGTGTATTTGCTGCCTTGGTTTAGAGGATCTTGCCAAGTTTGTCACAGAATTTTTCTGTCTTTGTTCTCTGCACCAGATGTTGTCCCATAAAAACTCAGTTATCCTTATGAGGGCAGTCTTTTTTGCTTTTGTTTATCATAAGTATTGCAAGACAATGACTAAATAGCTCAGGAAATCATATTTCTTGTTGCCTTTGGGTGCAAGATTCAATTTACCAAACTTCAGTTAACTCTTTTACTTACTTCTTCAAAGAGCATCTTTGAGCCATCATTCCATTAAGTAGTACCGATGGAAGAAAGATTTTAGTGTGAAAACAAAGAAGAGAAAGCTCTGACCTGTGTCAGGAAGCTGAAGGGTGCACACTGAAGACACAGCAAAAGCATAGCTACACATTGAGAGATAAGGCAGGTCTGAGACCCTAACCCTAACTGAGGAAGTACTGCCAGGGGTCTGGGGCTGGGCAGCTGCTGTACCACTGGTCCCTACCAAGCTATGCACTTTGGCCTGGAGTGGAGCCTGCCTTTAATGATATTCTTTGGCTTTTTAAAAAGTCTTCTGCCCAGTTGTGTGTGTGTGTGTGTGTGTGTGTGTGTGTGTGTGTGTGTGTGTGTGTGTGTGTGTGTGGTGAAAAAGAATTGGAAACTGAGGGGTTGGGTAGGTGGTGCAGTGAATAGAGCACCAGCCCTAGAATTAGGAGGACCTGAGTTCAAAACTGGCCTCACACACTAAATACAAAAACTAGTCGTGTGACCTCGGGCAAGTCACTTAACCCCAATTGCTCTCCAAAAAAGCAAAAAAAAAATTGGAAACTGAGGGGGAAAAAAAGCATTATAACTCACCTATATTCCAGGCAGCGTCTTAGTCATTTTAGAAATATCATTCTCTTTGACTCCCACACAGCCTTAGGAGGGCAACGCTACTATTTTTCCTATTTTATAGCTGAGGGATGTGAGACAGACATTAAACATGCTCAAGGCCAAACAGTGTCTGAGGTCAAATCTGAACTCGGGTCTCCCTGACTCCAGGCCCAGTGTTCTCTCTACTGCCATCACCTATTGAAATCAGCTCAGAACATAATCGGTTTTCAGGACTGCTTGTAGGCATTTTACAATTTTACCTTGAGTCAGTGCTGTCCAAACAACTCCCAGCACACAGATACTGTTAGAACAGTCACACCCGAGCAGTCCTTTTTTTTTTGGTGGTTATCCTCTCCAAAAACAACTTCTTCCTTGCCACTCTCTGGCTCTGACCCACTGGGATTCCAGAGTTGAGAACTTACAAGATCTTCTCCTTCCTTGGAATCCTGATCTGGGGATAAGGACTGATTGATCCAGGGTCAGGAAAGGCAGCCCAAACCCAGGCCCAGGCTTCCTGGTCAGGACCTGGTCTTTAGATGCCATGTACATATGGCTGCATAGAGTCCAGGACCAGGAGTCTGGGAAAGCCACCCTCTCCCCCACCCCCCACCCCCATCCAGCTCTCAGGAAGCAGCTTATAACAGTCTTGGCTGGATTAGTTACCAGAAAAGACAAAGGTAAGGGGATGGTGTTCTGTAAACCCTAGGAATTAATACCAATAGAGGGCCTCCTCCTCTTCATCTCATTGTGGAAGACCTTTATCAGTGATTGACACAGCCAGAAGTAGGCCCTTCAGAGTTTCCATGGGGGTACCCAGAATCAAGAATAGCAACTCTGAACCTATTGTTCATCCTTCCTTTTCAAAGAGGATCATTGACATCAGAAGATGATGTCTTGACTTTTGACTGAATTGCCTTTAAGTGAGGCAGAGTTGTCAGTCTCACTCCCTCTTCCAGAGTTATTAAAGTCCTCTGGCAAGGCAGGAGTCGGGGCAACTGACGGGGGCCCAGGCTGCAGTGGATAGCCCGGGTGTCTTCCTTGTCTAACCTGCTTCTCATACACCCATTCCACTGGGGGAAGTCTTCACCTGTTTGGGGCAGATATACCTCTAACTCAGGGACAAATTTGAAGCCTGTATGTTACCCCCACCCTGGTTTAGGCCGTCTGAAATAGTGGGGTGTTTTTGTTTTTAAAGAATGGGGTACTTTTGTTTGTTTAGTATCATCTCCTTTAAAAGTACTGTTTTCACATGGGTTAAAATAACCCAAGAATTGATGAATGTAATGAATGGATAGAGTGCTGGGCCTGGTGTCAGGAAGTTCAAATATGGCCTCAGATAGTAGTTGTGTGACCCTGGGCAAGTCACTTAACCCTGTTTGCCTCAGTTTCCTCATCTGTAAAATGAGTTGGAGAAGGAAGTGGCAAACCACTCCAGTATCTTTGGATAAGAAAACCCAAATGCAGTCACAGTCAGACTCGAGTGATGAAATATCTGAGATGTCCACCAGGTGGCAAACTATTTGAAGAACTGGGATTCTATCTTAAAGCAGGATGAACTTTCTTCAATGGCCACTAGTGGACACTCAGAGCCCAGTGTTTCTCTTAATGGTCCAGCTACTTTGCACATTGACTTTTACACACACACACACACACACACACACACACACACACACACAGCATTAACCCAAGTCTACATTGCTCCTACTTTCCCATTTCTAACTCAGTGGAAGAAAAATTTTTAAACCATATTAAAATATTTTAAAACATTTTAAAGCATATCTTGACGCTACTCCTGTACCTTAGAAAGTTGGCTCTCTAAAGCACTGCAGGTTTAATATGCATGAGATTAAAGTAAAAGTAAAAGAGAGAAACTCTCTTAGTCCCACTAACATAGGCCTCATTATCTGTCTTCCTCCTGCCTACTCTGATGCTGGGAGAGGTCCCCATGCTCTACAGCAGTTCATAGAGAAAGGAGGAAGAGGATATTCTCCCAGAGTCCCTTGGTGATGAAACAAAGAGGAAGAACAAAAATCTTGCCAGTTCACCTAATATAACTTGCTAAAACAAGGCTCCTAGCTGTGAACCTGTCCTCAGAAAGTTCTGGAAATCTCACATCATCAGAGATCAGTATGAACCCAGGGCAGGGCCTTCATAGTAGAAAAGGCCCCAGAATCAGCCCCCTTTTTTACTTGCCGGGTCTTGGATGATTCGAACAGCATAGACAGTGAAGTGAAGTTACCCAAAGGTTATAACAAAAGGAGAAAAAATTCTGATGAGGAAGAAAGTCATCTAAAAGACTAATGTGTATACACTTCTAACCCACTTCAGTCTTTAAAAGGCATGTACAGAAGCTGGAAGCAAGGGCAGATAATGGAGGAGTAGGAGTAATCCTATAAAAATAGTGTCAGGAGTGCAAAAGTACAAAGTGATCTGAGGTTGGTGAATACACATAAAAAAGGATTTTTTTTTTTTAAATGGCAATGAGGACCATCCCATAGAAGTAAGGGCTACCCTATGGAACATGCTCGGTGGCCCTTTGTGGTTCTAACCAACCACTTTAGTATTTGGGTGGGTGCATTAAGGGTGACCCAACTCCATGTGCTAGTGACTCACTGATAAAAGTACCTGATATTTTGGTTTGATGAGGGGAAAAAATCCTTGGATGCTTTCTTGGTGCCCTCCCTTTGCCCCATGACAGCAACTGGTGGGGGGAGGCAGAGAGATACAGGTTGCTGTGTTAGGTAAAAAGAATCCCTTATTTCCAAATTGTGTTAGTAGCATACTCTGCCTCATGGGTGGTGCTCTTTCCTTCACCCCTGTAGCTGCTATATGACTTGGTGAGCGTCTTCCTCAGGCCCCTGAGTCCTTGACCTTCTAGAACAAATTATTAAAGAATGGTTAGCTAACATCTGCAAAAGAAAGCAAAGGTCACAAGTAGCTAGTGGGGTTTCATCAAGACAGGTTATGCCAGACTAACCTTATCTGGCATTTCCACAAACCTGCCTTTCTGGTAGATCAGGGGAGTGCTGTAGATAGAGTTAGCTTAGCACTTGACAGTCTCTTATTGTGTGTTCTTGTGGCTAAGACAGAGAAGTATAAGCTATATGACTATTGCAGTGGATGGATTCAGAGCTGGCTGAATGGCCAGACCAAAGAGTTAAGTCAGGAAAGGTTTCACATCTTCCAGGAGGTTTTGTGTAGAGTGCCACAGAGATCAAAAGCAGGCCAGGCTCAGTGCTCACCTAACAGTTTTATCTACTGGTGTCATTCTCAATTCCTCACTCTCTCCCACCTCCTATATTCTATTTGTTACCAAGACATGTTTATTTTTATAACATGTATCAAATATACCCTCTTTTCTCCTCTGAAACTGCCACTACCATGGTGCAGGCCCTCCTCACCTTCCCCCAGGACTACGGCACAGCCTGCTGGTTGGTCTCCCTGCCATAAGTCTCTCTCTGCTCCAGTCTGATCTCTATTTATTTATCAGATGGCACTTCCTAAAGCACATCATGACGTCACCCCTCTTGTTCCACAAACTCCAGTGTGACTTCCAGCTGCCTTCAGGACCAAATTTAAAATCCCTTGTTTGGCATTCAAAGCCCTCATAACCTGGCCTCCTTCTGCCTTTCCAGTCTCTTTAAATCCTGCTTTTCTCCACATACTCTTCAGTTTAGCAGTATAAGCCGCCCTGCTGTTCCATAACCCAGACACTCCACCTCTGGACTCCATGCCTTTCCATTGCCATCTCCCATGCCTGGAATGCTCTCCCTCCTGACTTTCTTTAAGTCTCCTCTACCATCCCACTTTCTACGAGAAGCTTTCCTCCTCTCCCTTAATGCTAGTGCCTTCCCATCATTACCTCCAGTTTATCTTGTAGAGAGAGTTGTTTGCATTTTGTCTCCCCTCCTCCCCACTCCGTAAACTGTGTTCCCCTCAAGGACAGGGAATATCTTTTACCTTTCCTTGTATCTCCAGCCTGTAGCCCAGTGCCTAGCACATAGTAGGTGCTTAATAAATTCTTGTTGACTCAAGGGAAAGAAGGTACCCTCAGGGGCTTGGTGTTGAAGTTCTTGAAATCAGGAGCTCTGAGGGGAATGAAGGTTGGAGTGGGGTCCCAAGGCCCTTGGAAGAGCCCACCAGTGGGAGAGGCAGAGATAGCTGGAGATGGTTGGATGTTCCAGGGTGAGGGAGACCTAGACACTGAGAATGGTAGCAGGGCAAGACTGAAGCAGGAGTATGGGGTGTTCAAGGCCAGAGAGTCAGAGAAGCTGAAGGGGAGATGTGTGCTTGCTAAAAGCAGAATTTGGACCTCCCTTCAATCTTCAATGCTTCCCTGGGGATGATGAGGCCCTCCTTTCTGTAGGTAGCATTGTGTTAATGGCACTAAGCCCCAAGACATTAGAGATTCTCCAGAAGAGATCTATAATCTTTTAAAGGTGTTTGGCCTGTCCTTCCACACAGGAAAAAGCCCAAATGGATGGAGAATGTCTTTTGCCCATATTTCATCATACATCAGAATGTACTATAACTGGCAGCAGAGAGAGACAGTGAGTGAACTGGGCACATAGTTAAAAAGGACAGTGTGGGCTGGATTATTTTTTTAAATTTCGAAGTGGTTTTACTGACCCCATGCTTCCTGTAATGACTAAGGTCAATCTTTTTTTAATGCAAATATTTTCCTGATATTGCTGTTTGGCAGTGAGACCTGGAACACTGCCTTCCTCTGAGGAATTCAATTATAGAGGGCATGGGTATATATAAGCCGACACCTATAACTGGGGATGGTTGCCCACAGGGTACCCTGTGATGTCCAGAGAAAGTGAGGGAAGTCTCCAGTGCATTGAGTATATCACCATGACAGACTTTTGGGGGGAAATTACAAGAGGGATAGGAGAGGAAGGATTGGAATCTGCATCATTGAAGAAAAATCTCAAGTCTGGGAGAATCTAGATCTCTTTGAATACTGAAAAACCTAAATTAGGTCTTGATGGAGGCAAAAGAGAACCACAGAGCACTAGGAAAATTTGAGCAGGGAGACAATGTTTTGTGTTTGAACCTTGGCTGGGGGCGGGGGGGTGTCTGATCAGCAGGCAGAATCACAAAATTTCCGAATTGGAAGGGACCTCAATGGCTGCCTTGTCCATCCTGTACCTGAATGAGTACATTGGTCTGAACACCATACCCCAAAATGATCATTCAGCCTTTCCTTGAAGAAGTTAATTGAGGAGGCATCCACAGTTTCCCGAGGAACTCCATCTATTTGTGGATAGCTCTGATGGTTGTCTTTTTTTAAACCAAGTCTAAGCCTTTGTAGCTATTCTCCTTTTGACACCTTCTTCAATTTCACAGAATCCTCTAGCCAATGAGATCTTTTTAAATTCTGACTCTTAACGTCCAGTGTTTTAGCCATCCCTCCTATCTGTGTGTCCTATCTGCAAGTCTGGGTCTGTTTGTGTGCCCTGCACATGATTCATTCTCTGCAGACTTGTACAAGAACTTGGGGTGGGGTGGAGGGTGAGAATTTGGACCTCCCTTCAATCTTTGCCCACAAGGCTCTTGCATTTCAAGATAGGCAGAGTGTGGAGGAAGCAGATAGGTGTTTAGAGGCTTACAGTGGAGGAATGGCAGCCCTGAGATATGCCCTGGTGTTTACAGAAGGGAGGCTATGGGCCAGAGCCAGCAGGCCCGAGACAGAAAGATGGAATAGAATAGGAAATTCTTGACTTAGCTAGAGGCTCGTTAAAGCAGGGGCCAGAGTATTAACACCGCCCCTGCCTTGTAGTTGGTGAATTACTTCCTGGCTATGGGCCTCATTTCCCAACAGTAAAATTAAAAGTGGGCATCTAGGTGATTCAGGAGAATAGAGCACTGGGCCTGGCATCAGGAAGACCTGAGTCAAATCTGGCCTCAGGCACCTAGTAACACCTAGTGTGACCCTGGGCAAGTCACTTAACCCTGTTTGCTTTGGCTTCCTCATCTGTCAAATGACCTGGAGGAGGAAATGACAAACCACTCCAGTACTTTTGCCAAGAAAACCCCAAATGGAGTCACGAAGAGCCAGACACGACTGAAAATGACTGAACATCAACAATAAAAACTGTGTGGGCTAGATGGTGTGCAAGGGCCTTAGCGTTTCTAACCCAGGCAGTGTTCCATGGGTGTGGTTTCTTCAGGTTTCAACTGGGGTGCCAGGGGCTTAGGAGCCCTTTGGGGGTCTCCCTACCTGTCAATATGTTGTCCTGCCTCACATTCTCTTGGGTTGCTTGTTCAGGTGTCATGCTAGAGTTGCAAAGACACAAACATTAGCCCCTTCTTTCAAGGAGCTTATCTCTATGAATGATGCTGCAACCATCCCCATCCCCACCCCCCAGTAGAATCTATGTTTCTTGAGGGCAGGAGCTGATTTTTTTGTCCTTGCATCCTCAGTTGGGAACACAGTGCTTTGCAATAGAAGGAAATGAATAAACATTTGTTGAATTGAAATAATGAACATTCTATAGTCTGTGTCTCAGCCAATATAAGGTGTTCCATGTTTAAAACTCTCCTTTGACCTCTTCCAGCTTTAGAAGCTCTGATGAATTCCTGTTTGCTATAGATTAATGCCTGATGGGTCTCCCTCTCATTGCCCTAAGCAGAGTCCAGCACTCAGAACCAATCGGTAGGACTGAGGCTAAGGAGGATGCAATCCATGGAAATAAAAGTATTAATCCGAGTCTTAGAATTTAGCTGAAGCCTTGCCCTTTAGGGCTACTAATGAGCCAATGAGCCCTTTTCCTCCTGTCTACTCCTCTTCAGCCTTTTGGAGCTGCCCCAAAAGAGAGGGTTCCAGGGTGGCCACGCTGGCATAGCCCTAAGCGATGGTTTAACTCACCAGGGCAGTTTGGCCACACTGGACGCTTTTGGGAGAGGAGAAGATGAGGAAGTCATGTTAATAATATTAATGGTTCACATTTCTATAGTGCTAGAAAGTTTACAGGGCACTTTTCTTACAATACCCTACCTTGTGACGTAGGTAGGAGTCATAGGGATGATACAGAGTACAGTCAGATCATTATGCCTACAAAAGCCTTGAGATACCCCGAGATCTTCCAGCCCTACCCTCCTTATATTGCTGATGAAGAGACTCAGACAGGAAGTGACGTTTCCAGGGTTGACACAGCAAGTCAGTGACTGGGACTAGTTTGGAGAGATTTCATATGTGTGTATACACATACATAGATACATACATACACATATATGTATATGTGCATATCTTATATAATCCAATTTGCTATGTGTGTATGCATTTGTGTATGTGTATATGTAGGGAAGAAAGTTTCTTTACCTGCTTTCCCAAGCAAGGAAATTACTGCATCTATGCAAATGAGAGGCCAAAAGGGAATGTATATGAGCATATCTTTTTTTTTTCTATTTCTCTTTGCTTTATTGTAATACTCATTTAAAGGATGACACAGCAGTTTAAGTCCAATACCATTTTTATAGAACAGTATAAATGGTCACTGAAATTTCCAAAATCCTTAAAACACCACAAAAAAACAGACCAAGAAAACTAAAGCTACAGTCTTCCCTTCTCTTGGATAGCATGTTATAAAATTATCTGCTACTAACACAAAAAAAGAACTGTTTTCTTTGATATAGAGTGAAGGTCACATTTGACCACTGTCCTATAGCATTCTGGAAACTAACTTTGGAATCTACTTTTTGGCTGGTACTGGGAATTCCTTCAAACTTTCCCCTAGAGGAACAAGTTTGAAAGTGAGGTATCTACCCCAATATGAGCATATCTTAAAAGCACACCTTATATGTGTCATTAACATGGGTCCCTCTTATAGGATTTAGAGCTGAAAAGAACCTGAGAGATCATACAGTCAGTGCAAGGCTTCTTAACGTGTGTGTGAGATGGACCCCTTTGGCAGTTTAGAGAAGTCTATGAACACCTTCCCAGAATTTTTTTAAATGCATAAAATAAAACATGTAGTATTGTGAAAGGAACCAAATATATCAAAATAGTTACCAAATTTTAAAATGTTTTTACTGATATTTTCTGTTTCCTACATTACCATAGTATCTCATGTGTCCCTTGCCTCTGCTTCCCAGAGAGCCATCCCATATGACAAACTATTTTTTGGGGGGGGAGGGCGGAGAAAGCTAGTGCAACTGATTGATATATTGAAAAATTCTGAAAACATGTCGGGCGTGTTCTTCATTTGATTTCCATTTATCATTTGACTTTTGATTTTTACATTTACTTTGATTTTTTTGGTGTCTTGTTCTTTCAATTCGAATTATTGATTGTAGCTACTGTATATATTGTTTTCTTGGCTTTGCTTATTTCACTCTGTATCAGTTCATGTGGATCTTTCCATGTTTCTCTGTATTTATCACACATATCATTTCTGACAGCACAGCTTTATTCCACGGACCAGTTTGTTCCCCCAGTTCTCAGCTGTAACAAAAAGTACTGCTATACATGTTTTGTAGTATATAGGAAATTTGATGACTTCCTTGGGGTAAAAGAACCATAGTGGAGTTTCTGGAACAAAGGGTAGAGACATCTTATTGGCTTAACTACAGTTTGCTTTTCAACATGATTTACCATTTCACAGCTCCACCAACAATGTATTAATGCGCCTATCTTCCTGCACCCCTTCCAACACTGACTTGTCATTTTTGCCAGTTTGCATGGTGTATGAGGTGAAACCTTAGGGTTATTTTGATTTGCCTTAATGATTTGGAGAATTTTTTCATGTGGTTATGAATACTTTGTAGTTCTTCTTTTGAGAACTGTTTGTTCATATCCTTCAACCATTTATCCGTTGCAGAATAGCTCTGTATCTTGGATACCAACCTCTCTCTCTCTCTCTCTTTCTCTCTCTCACTCTGTATATATATGTATATAATATATATGTATATATCTTGGATACCAAATCTATCATATATTTATATCTATACATATATACATATATCTATACATAGACACATATATAAATGTTATATACAAAGAGAGAGTTAGTTTTGCATCCAAGATACAGAGCCATTCCACATGGATAAATGGTTGATGGATATGAACAAACAGTTCTCAAAAGAACTGCAAAGTACGTATACATACATATACATGTGTCTGGTATGTGTTTATGTGTAGTTTATGTATCTTGGATACCAAACCCTTATCAGAGAAATATAAAAATATTCTTTAAAAACAAGTTTATGGACCCCAGGTTAAACCACAGTCTTGTTCAACTCTCTCTTCTTATAGATAGGGAAACTGAGGACCAAAAAGTCTAGGTGATTTGCCCAAGGTACCAGGGAGTAACTGCTTACTAGAACTGATTACTTGAATGAATTTCTTGATTACCAGAATGATTGGCAGAATCAAGATTCAAACCCAGGCTCTCAAAGGTTACTACCTTTGAGTATAATACCTTTATATATACCTTTGGTATAATGGCAAGAGAGAAGAACTGGGTTCAAATTCTGACTGCCATTTACCAGCTGTGGGACCTTGGACAAGTCACCTAAATTCTCTAGGTCTGAATTTCCTCCTCTTAACCAGATAACTTCTGAGGACCCTTCTGCCTTTAACCCCATGACGCTGATCTTTCTACTTTATGATTTTGTCTTTCTTGGCACCCGGAATGGACTTTATGCTGGAGACCCTGGCACTTGTCTCTATGGGTGTGCTTGCCGCTCTGCCCCTGCTCCCCTAGCTAGGCCTAGTCTTGCTGTGACTGCCCTGTTCCATTGTGATCAGAGGTTAGACATGGGAATAAATACACCTCTTTGTTACTTGCAGGGCACTATCTTTTTAAAACCTTTCCAGATCACCCCAACCCACAAGGGAGGTCTCTTTCCTCTCAACTCCTTTAGCACTTACCACCACTTCAGTCGGTGGGCACATGGAAAACTCCCTGGCATCATTACTGATTTTTCCTATGTGTTCATGAGTCTTGCCTCCTCAGCAAAGGGGAGAGGTCTGCATTTGCTTGCTTTGGGTTTTCCATATGTCTGAACAGTTATTCAACAAGCATTTATTAAGAGCATACTTATGTGGCAGGCACTGTGGTAGATCCTAGGAGTACAAGGAAAAATAAATAAAAGTAAAAAAAATAAAGCCTTCCCTGCTCTGCTCTCAAGGGACTTACATTCTCTTGGAGGAGAGACATACATTTATGTTTGTACAAAATAAATATAAGTCCAGCCTTCTGCAGGAGGCCTTTCCCAGTCACTCCTTCTAGTTCTTTCCCTCGAAGATGAACTTCACTTTGCTGAGTATATCTTGTATAAATAAGTTGTTTGTGTGTTTTCTCCCAGATTAGAATGTAAGCTTCCTGAAGGTAAGGACAGTGTTTTTGCCCTTTTTTGCGCAGTGCTTGGCATAAAGTAAGTTCTTAATAAAATCTTATTGGGTTAACTAGCAAGATAACTTTGGGAGGGTACTAACAGCTTGGGGGATGAGGATAGGCCAAGATTTAGGAGGTGGCAATTGAGTTTTGAAATAAAACAATGGTTTCTAAGAGGTACAGATGAGAATGGAGCACATTCCATGGCTGCCAGGGCCCAGAGGTGGGAGAGGTTGTGTCCTGTGTGAGGAGCAGCCAGAGGGCCAGTTTGGCCGGACTGAAGAGAGTGGGGGAAATGCAGTTGTGGGGAATGGAGCTGGAGAGATAATGTGTGTACTGGGGGTTAATGGCCAACTAATACACAACAGCTGGCCACCCATGTGACCTGTGTAGGTAGTATCTGCTCTGAGATCTGGCCCATGGTGTCTCTAAGAGAGTCGGAAATTTCTGTCTTTATGGGGAGCAAAGAGGAAGGCTTGTGGTAGTGAGGCCCTCATTCCTTTACTCATTTCTCCCCCAGGAGGTTAGTAGGTGAAAATTAGAACTGCCAAACCTCAAATATTGGTAGCATAGGTGTATGATGCTCTCTCTGAAGGGTTCAAGGTGAAAGGCATTTTATTTGGTCACTCCTGTGGGGAAGGAGGGTAACAACTTTCACCAGCTCAGCTTCCCACTCCCTTCATACTTGCAGTAAACAAAAATTGGGAAGATTATGCATGTTAGGATAAACAAAAGAGTATGCCAGCATCAGTCAATCTGTAAGCATTTGTTAAGCACCGCTGTGTGCAGGCAGTTGGGTGGCACAGTGGATAGATTTCCAGGCCTGGAGTCAGGAAGACTCCTCTTCCTGAGTTCAGATATAGTCTCACTTACTAGCATAGCTAGTATGTATAGCTATGTCCCTGGGTGAATCTCGTAATCCTATGTGCCTCAGTTTCCTCATCCATAAAATGAAATAGCAATCCACTCCAGTATCTTTTGCAAGAAGACCCCAGATGGGAACATGAAGAGTCAGACAGGACTTGGACAACTCAAAAACAATGAAAGCAGCTGCTGTGGGCTGAGGAAGCCCAAAGAGGTGAAAGACAAACCCCTGTCCTCACAGAGGTCACAGGGAGCTGACAACAAGCAAACAAATGTGGACCAGCTAGCTATGATCAGGCCAAGGTGGGAAGGGTTAGGGGTCAGAGGGGCTGTGAACAGCTGCCTGGAAAGACAAGCTTTTAGTTGGCACTTACAGGAAAGGCATGGGGCAGAGATGAGGAGGAGGAGGAGTGCTCTAGGCACATGGGTCAGCCAGAGAAAGTGCCTGGGACTGAGAGAGAGAAAAGCAAAAGAGAACCTATCTCACCAGATCAGAGGGGTCGCTGTGGATGTTCTCGGGGTTTTCTTGGCAGAGATACTGAAGTGCTTTGCCATTTTGTTCTCCAGTGTGTCCCTGTTTTGCAGATGAGGAACTGAGGCAAACAGGATCACATGACTTGCCCAGGGTCACATAGCAAGCAACTGACTGAGGTTAGATTTTAACTCTTGACCTTCTTGACTGCAGGCCCAGTGCTGTATCTCCTTTGCCACCTAGCTGCCCCTAGATCAGAGCACATAGTGGGAAATAAGGTATAAGGAGACTGGAAAGGCATTAAAGGCTAGATTATAACCCCAAACAGAGGATTTAGTCCTGGAGGTGACAGGACCCACTAAAGTGTGTTGAATTTGGGGGTGAAATGATCAGACCTATGTTAGAAAAATCATTTTGGCAGCTGGAGGATGGAATCGGAAGGAGGAAAGATTTGAGGCAGGCAGCCCCCTTGTAGGTATTGCAGTAGTCCAGCAGTGAGGTGATGAGGACCTGTTCAGAGCGGTGACCATGTCAGAGGAGAGAAGGGGCTTATTGGAGACGTTTCACAGGTGAAGTTGACAGTGGAGGGTGAGAGCTAGTGAGGAATCCACCATGAGCCTGGAGAGCTAGGAGATGGTGTTGTCCTCTATAGAGTAATAGGGAATTTATATATTTTGTTTTGGCCAGGGGTGGGGAGAGGAAAAGATAACAAGTTCAGTTTTGGATGTGTTGAATTTAAGATGTCTGAAAGGCAGTTGGAAATGCAGGGTCAGCAGAGAGTTTGGGTCAGGAAATTTAAAAACAAGTAGCATAGAGAAGGAAATTAAATCCATGGGAATTGATGAGATCACCAAATAAAGAAGTGTAGAGGCAGAAAAGAAGAGGAATCCCTGTGGTTTTCCTGCGTTAGAGAGCATGAACCAGCAGCAAAGTAGACACTGAGAAGGAGTGGTCAGATAGGTAGGAGGAGAACCGAGAGAGGGACATCCTGAAAACCTAGAGAATAGGAGAGAGTGATCAAGCTTCAGAGGCTGCTGAGAGGTGGGAGAGAATGAGGATTGAGAAAAGGCCAGAGTAAATCATCTATTCCATATAGGGCAAGAAAAAAAAAAACAAACCTCATTTCAACCAACAGTCTCACTGGGGAAGACTATTCTTAGAAGTTTCTAGGGTAGCAGCTACTGGAAGTCAAGGGATGTGTCTGTGGCTCCAGGGAGAGCTCCCATTCATCATTTAAAAGTTCATTCCTTTCTTCTTTTGCCTTTGCTTTCTCTCAAATTCTGCCACTCTCTCTCCTCCAAAGTTTTACTATTCCACCCTGGCTCAGAGGTCTCTCAGATAGTCAGGAGCCACACAGTTCCTTTTGCTCACAGCATTGCCCATCACAAGGCTTTCCTTCAGAAGCCACCCTAGGCTTGGATTGGGAGAAAGGATTAAAGTTAGCTGAGACAAATTTGTGAAGCAGTTCAGAATCCAAACAGAGGAGTTTGTATTTGATCCTAGAGGCAATGGAGAACCCCCAGAGCTTAGAAGAATGTCACATAGACTTGTGGTTTAGGAAAATCATTTTGGCAGACTTGTGGAGGATGAAAAGGAGTAGGGAGAGACGCGAGTGCGGGAACTCAGAACTAGAAGACAAACCCAAGAGATGTGGGGCTGATAGAAATGACAGAATTTGACCAAGGATGACACTGGGGTTTTTGAACCCAAGCAAACTGGTAGTGCACTCAAACAGAGAAGTTAGAAAGGAAGGGTTTGGGAGAAAAAGATGAGTTCTTTTGTAGACATAGGAGGAGACATCAATACATATTTGCTGATAGGCAAAAATCTCTCCCGGCATTTGTTTTTGTGTTATTAACAACAGAACATAATGTGCATCTTCCAGTGATTCTTATGTATGGTTTAGTGGCCTGGTTTGAGTTTGAAACCACCTCATCTTAAATGATGAGGAAAATGAGACAAAGTGAATTCATGGAAAAGCCCAAGGTCACCCGAGGAAATGGCAGAGCCAGAAGTCAGATGCAATCTTTCCCATGGGTTCTTAACCTTGCTTGTATTCATTCTTTGGCAGTCTGATGAAACCTATAGACCCTTTTCTCAGAATGTTTTTAAATGTCTAAAATAAAATACAGAGGGTTATGGAGGAAACCAATTATACTTAAATCGTAATCTACACGTAGATTATTTTTCTTAAAAAAAAAAAAATCACACCGGACTCCAGGTTGAGCCCTTTTGTGTCTAGTCTGACCCTTGTTTATACTGGAGGGGCCCAGAGGGGACGACTCGTTCCAGGTCTCAGAGCAAGGAAGGACAGGACCAGGGTTGGAGCCCAGACCTCTTGGCCCTGAATCCAGGGTTCTTTCCGTCTGAGAGCATGAAGTCATGCGGGCAAGGTAAGGTCCGAAGTGGAGCCCAAGGCTCCCTCCCTCCCTGGACTAGCTTGAGCTCCCCCTCCCGTTGCCCTTAGCAACGCGTGGCCTGCTGCTTCCTGTATTGATTCGAATCGTCGGGGACGTCATTCCCTCCCGAGATGCACTTCGCGCGCCGGCGCACCCAGCCCCGCTGCGGGGACCTCGGTGGAGGGGGTGGTGTTTAGGGAGGAATTGGGCGGGGAGGAGGAGGAGAAGGCGTGGTCAAGCGCGCGCCCGTAGTGAGGGTGGCGTGAGGCCCGGAGAACAGCGCGAGCTTCTCGGGCCGGAGGAAGGGGAGCTCGGCGCGGCGCGGCTGGAATCGGGAGCGCGCCTGCGCGGGAGCGCGGGGGGGCCGGGCCGGGGCCGGGCTGGAGGGCGGGAGGGCGGGAGGGAGGGGGCCGGCGGTGGCGGCGGCGGAGGGGAGGCCGCGGAGGAGTGGCCGCCGCCATATTGAGGGAGCGCTGAGGCCGGGAGCCTGACAGCGGCAGGGGCCTGGCTGTGCAGTGCGGCCGGCGGCACTGCTGCCCTGCCCTGCCCTCCTCCGTGAGGCCCGACAGACGAACAAGACCCAGCGGCCGAGGGAGCGGCCGGCTGGCCGGGCGCAGGCGGAGCCAGGTGAGACGGCCCGGGGTGGGACCAAGTCCGGGATGGGGACGCTCAGAGCCCCTGTCCTGTCAGCAGCGCCAGGTCACCTCCCAGCCCGGGGCCTGCTGACCCCTCCCACTCAGGCCTACTGCGCGCCAGCCCCCCATAGCTGCTGCTCCCCCCACTCTTTTACTGCGCCCTCCCCCAGACTCGCATCCTTTGCTGACCCTTGTCCGCCCCGCCTTGACCCTCTTGCTGTTTCCCCACCACCACCGAGGGCCTAATGCCCTCATCCGTGTTCTCTGCTGACCCCTCAGACCCCTGCCCCATCTAAGACCTGCTGCCCCATTGGACTCAAGCGTCCTGCTGCCCTCCGCTGTCTGTTAGATACACCCCAAGAGTCAGCTCTGCCTCCCCCTACTTTCCTGGCCCCTGCCATCCTCGCCCTTATACTCACTTGTTTGCCCCTTTTCCTCTGTGCTCCCAAACCTGCCTTCTGCCCTGGGCTCTCATCACTCCAAATCTACCAGTCTCCCCCAGCCTTTCTCTGCCCTTCTCCAGTCACTTCTGCTTCCCCCAGCCCTCCCCTCAGGGTCCATCTCTGCCGTGGCGGTGCCTGCCTCTCCCCCTGCCCTATCAGACCTGGGGTGTTCCACCTCCACACCCCCAGCCCAGCTCTGCTTCTCTCAGAACTTGAGCTGCTGCTCCAAAACCTAGTCCTGCCTTCCCCAGCCGATTTGTCTTGGCCAGTCTCCTAAGTCTAACCCGAGCCCCTATTCTGCTTTTGCTTCCTCCGGCCTTCAGCGGCCCAGCAGATTGAACCTTGCCCACCCCTGCTCCAACCCTTGTACCCCTCTAGTAGGAGCCCCCATCAAGTCTGCCTCTGCTGCTTCTCACCTTGATCTTTGTCCCTAAACTCACCTTGCTGCCCCTCTCCCCCCACTCTCCAAAACCCACACTTTCTTGTCATAGTCCTCACTCTGTCCCTGAAGCCTTCTCTAATTCCCAGCCCTTTGGGACCATCTCCTTTCCCTACTCAGTCTTCCTTTTGATCTGTCCCCTGCTTAAATGGGAGTTAGCTTCCATCCTCCCCACCTCACCTGAGAGTTGAAGGATTAAAAATTCCTTTTGTGCCAAAAGGGTCCAAGAACCATGCAGTCCCTTCTCTGGATTATTTATTAGGATAAAATGCCTCTACTGACTTGTTGGCTAGGAGCAGCAACTGGTTCATTCTACTGAACTCAGGTATTAACCTCAGACCATCCCTTGCTGATCGGTACTTCCCCAACCGTATCCATCCCTAGGGATTGGTTAAAACTTTTTATCCTTTTAATGAAAGAGACTTACCCAAATGCCCGTAGATATTGCTAGTTGTCTTTAGGGAACTTGAAATGATTGGAAAATGTGAGTCTCTCCTTTGAAGATGGAAAGACAACCTGTGGGGAGGCAGTTGTATATTGTTTGGAATCTGATAAGATTATCCTTTTCCACCTTCCTCTTAACCATGGATTTTATGAGAGTGAAGAGAATACGTCAGGCAAGGGTCATTCATGGCTCAGTTGCAGAATACATTGTGCCCTGACTTACTAGATCTTGCTATAGAAGTTTTTCTTTACCATAGGAACTTCAAAAATCTTTGAGAAGCTGGAAGAGGATAGAGGCAAAGTGGCTGAGCAGGTGCATGGTGTTTTTGAGTGATTGCAGTGGGACTCAGGGTTTAGTTAGGAATATCAAATCCTGCTGGTACATTTTAAGGAGAAAGTTTTAATCTATCTTCCTATCTTTGAACAGCTCTTTTCCCAAGAAATTGTTTTTTCAAAAATGCAGCTTAGTTCAGTTACTTGATCTGTCTTAACTATACATTGAAAAGTCTTGAGTGTTTCACATTTTGAGATGTTTGGGTTTTTTTGGACTAAAGTGGGAAAGAGAAGAGGAGATTGTCAAGAAGCAAAAAATATGAAGTTGGCAGAGACAGAAAAATGTGAGAAGTGTTCTGTGTTGATTTTTCTTTTAAAATGTATTTCCTTGCTTTCACATTTACATTTGGGGGTAATCAATTGCTACATGTTATAGAAAAGAGACTTCTGTAATAGGCTGACTCTGAAGATTGACAATAATTTAGTTACAGAAGCCTTTGTATCCATATTTACACGTATGAATTACAATAAAAAGTCATTACCACTTTAAAACTACCTAGGGGATTGGTAAGGAAATCTCACATCTATATGGTATTCTATCTATAGGACTTTAAGTTAAAAATCATATAAGTTCATAGATCATTAGACCTGGAAAGGACTATATAGAGAGAGGTTCCTCCCTCCCTATTTTGGAGAAACTGAGGCCCAGACAGAGAAAATGACTTAAATGTTCAAGGTCACAGAAATAATAAATGGCAGAGCCAAGATTCAAGTCAGCTTTTCATGTTATTGCCCCCAAGAGTATCCTTCTATCATTAAGTATCTTGACCTATTTGAGTTTTGTTTATAGACTTAAAATTGTTACCTCTTAAAAAGGAAGAAGTAGTCAGGACTAAAGTAGTACATTCCATTTTCATTTGTATCTGTTGTCCCTGAATTTGGTCAGAATAAAATGCAAATGAGGCTGAGAAACTATCCCAGGATAAACCCCTTTGTTTCTTTTTGTAGACTCCTACTAACCCTGTCGAAATTTTTTCCTTCATCTCTTCCTGCCTCTATTCCACATTCATCTGGGCTGCTATCCTTTGTTTTCACTGTTTCTTCTCATGCCTGGAATACATCCCATCCACCTTCAGTTATCTCTTGAAGCTCTCTACTCTTCTTCAAGGGCCAGCCTAAAGGACACCTCCTCTATGAAATCTTCATTGATGCTCTGCAGTCAGACATGTGATCACTCTCCTAATGTGAACTTTAATAACAAACATCTTATTCTTGCTCCTGCACTTGAAAAAAAATCCGTTTGGTGTAATGAAAAGAACACTGAGCTTAGTGGTAAAGATCCTAGGTCTAGCTCTAGCTCTGCCACTAACTCACTGTTATTACCTTGGGAAAATGAGTTGGACTACAGGCTATCTTTGATCTCTTCTAACTCTATAATTTTTATGACTTTTATTTTCTGTTTTGTTTCTGTTCTATTTTGTGTGTGCATGTGATATTTTCCTTGATGTGAAACTGTCGTCTTTTTTCCCCAGTTTATTTTCACAGTAGGATCATAGCTCTAGAGTTGAAAGGGACCCCAGATCATCTAGTCCAATCCCCTCATTTTAAAGATAAGAAAATTGGAACCAGGGAGCCTGTAACCCAAGGCCACAAATGAAATGCTGAAGATTCAGGAGTGGGATTTGGGTCCAGGCCCTCTGATTTCAGAGAGCCGTTGCTCTTTTCCACTGTATCATAATGCTTAATATTTGTTTCTTTAAATACATTTTGCTCACTAAAGAGATCAGCAGTGATTCCAGCCACTCCCCTCCTGCTACATTTCCCCAGCATGGACAACACAGTGTACTTTTACCTTGACTACTAAAAATTTACGTGTAAAAAATATGAATATGAAATTCTGTGTAAAAATGAAGAAATGACTTCTCCATTTCTGTCATTTAAATTCATATAGTTTTACAGTTGGGAGAGTTTTAGAAGCCATACAATCTAATTCCTTTATTATAGAGGAGAAAACTGAGTCCCAGAGAATAGAAGGTGACCTGCCCAAAGTAATACATTTAGTTAGTACTGCAACTGGGACTAGAAAGGGAACTTTAATATTTTTTATGCTGTATTCTCTTTCAGTGAAGACTAGAATAGTTTTTATAGCCATTGAAATGAAGAATGTAAGTATGTAAGTGGTACCCATGACAGAAGCAAATTAGATAACCTCTTTTAGGGTCTATTAACTTTTACCTTCCTTCTTGAAATAGGAAATTCATTCCAGTGAATGTTTTAGGTAGCCTCACCAAATCTCACTGAAAATGAATTTCCACTTTGATGTGCACTTTAGTTCTCTTTCTCCAGCTTCACTGTAGTAGTGCTTTTGCATCTCAAGTCTAGAGCTTGGCTGAAACAGAAATTTTTTGAAAAGCTGCAAGTGCTGAAACTTCCTTAGGTTCTTTTGAAGGCAATATTGTTTAGTGAAAAGAGCACTGGATTTGTTGTCAGAGTACCTGGTTTCCTGTCTGGCCTCTGCATAGTTTGACCCTGAATAAGTCACAGGATCTCTTAGGAAAGGACCTTGGTTTCTTCTGTAAAATGAAGAGTTAGAATATAAATAACCTCAAAGATCTCTAGATTCCGGGTGTCTATGAGACATTTTCTTTTAATTTTTTAATTACCATTTGACTCTCAGCCTGCTTGTAAAGTTCTCTTCTTATTAACTTTGATAAATAAATGACTTCTAGGCAAGGTTCCGTGCTTGCTTCTGGGGATGGAAAGATGAAATAAAATTGCTCCTGAGCATACACACAGTTAAAGAAGGGAGATAACACAAACTGACTTTAGCATAAATCTGACAGTATGTGCTAAGGAGTTCATTCAAAGTACTATGAGAAATTTAAGGAAGGAGGATTGCTTCTGTGTGAGGAGAATCAAGGAAGGCTTCATGGAGGAGATTTAGAACCCCGAGGTATGGACATATTTGATCTTGGAAGGGGGGAAGTGGGATTCCATTCTCAGTATGGAAGATGGGATGAGAATTAAGGATAGAGAGTGGTATGAAGACAGATTATGGAAGGCCTTGAATACCAGGCTGAAGAAGTTTGTGTTTGACACCAAAATCGACTAAAGGTTTCTGAATTAGTGAAGAACCATCAAAGCAGTGCATTTGGCAGTGTTACAGTGTGGAGAATGAATTGGAGATAGGACACATTAGCAGCAGGGAAACCAGTTAGGAGACTTTTATGATAGTCCTAGAGAGACTTGACTAGAGCCTAAACTCAGGTAGCTAAAGTAGGAGTGAGAACAGAGACTTTACAACTGATTGAATATTGTGGTTGAGGGGGGAGAGGACTAGTCAAAGAGCAAAAAGGAATGAGCATTCATTAGGCACCTTCTTTGTGCCAGGTACTGTGCTTAAGTTGTATACAAATATCTCGTTTGGTTCTTAAAACAACCCTACAAGTTTGTCTTTGTGACCCCTTTATAGCACACAAGGCCCTTCTGTTCCTCCACTATTTCCCAAAGTTGGTCCAAGCTTTTGGTTGTTGCTTCCAGGACACTCTCCATCTCCTTTTCTGCTGTCTTCTTTTACTTTCAGTCTTTCTCAACATCAGGGTCTTTTCCGGTGAGGCCTGTCCTCTTATAAGGTGGGTGCTATTATTATCCCCATTTTATATTTGAGGAAACTGAGGCAGGCAGATGAAGTAACAGGGTCACATAGCTAGTAATTGTCTGAGGATAGATTTGAATTTAGGTCTTCTTGACTCCAGGTCCAGTGTTCTATCCACTGCATTAGCTGACAGGTGACTGAGCTTTCAAGCCTAGGTGATTGGGTGGTTAGTGGTGTACTAAAATGTCTTAGTTACCTTCCTTTGCATTGAGCCAATTACTCTCTTCAAGAAGAAGGTACTCATCTGAATTTTGTATTTTCAGACCTTTTAAAAATCAATTCTTAAATTTAGGCAACTGGTTGGCAGAGTGGAAAGAGTACTTAGCCTGGAGTCAGGAAGACCTAAGTTCAGATATGGCCTTACCTGCTAGCTGTGTGATCATGGGCCAGTCATGTAACCTTTGTTTACCTCAGCTTCCTCATCTGTAAAATGAGGATGACAATGGCACCTGCCTCCCAGGGTTGCTTCAAAAACCGAATAACACACTTAGCACAGTGCTTGGCACATAGTGAGGACTACATGAAAGTCTGCTATTATTAAGTTGGAGTCTGGATAGTAACCTTCTGTTCCTGACCAGAACAGGATGTAGGAAGTTTAGTAATCCTCTCACAGCAGACAGAACTAATTGAAACCTGTGGACCATTTTAGAGAAACAAATCAAAATTCATTTACAGAAATGCCAGAATGATTTTCACTTAATTTATATGTTTCTTAAAGACTTTTCTCCCCATGAAAGTGAAGGCTGCTAAGTGTTATTATAATAGTAATTTTAATAATCCTGGTGCTCAGGGGGGTCATCTTGAAAGGAGCATTCCCCTATGGCTGCATTTTCTCAAATGAAAATAATTAGCAATAACAATATAAAGTTGGGTGACTTAGGATGTTGCCTCTGGGGATACATGGCTTTGTCATTTTCTGAAAAGTGGTCAGGAGTTGTAATACATTAAATAATTCAAATATCAGGGGAGCGGTTACCAAATTGATGCTTGGTGTGTACAAAATGATACCAGTAAAATCACTGTTTAATGAGGAGTACACCAGAGTAAAGGTTCAAAAAATAATTTGCCCGTATACCCACATCAGAGAAGCCTGTAAACTAGATTGTAAAATCCTTGAATACAGAGATTGTCATTTAGCTTTCTTTTCCAGCACTGAGAATAGGATCTTCCACATAGATACCTGATAAAGTAGAATTGAATTCAGTCCAACTTGGATAAAAGGGGGGTGACTACTGTTTTGTTTTGTTTTTTTAATTTAGTCACTGACCCAAGCTGGGAGCTAAAAAAACATAGTTGCCTAGCATAATGGTGGAGATAGTGATTAGAAGGTAGGTAATAAAGAATCCTTTTTTTTTTTTTTTTTGACTGAATAAATGTACACAAACATTGATAATATCTTTTATTTTTGCATCATCTTCATTTCCTAATACATCTATATCCTTCTCCCTTTCAGGCTGCCATCCTTGATGTAAATAATTAAAAACAAACAAACAAACAAAAAAAAACCAGCTCAGCCAAACCAACCAACATATCAATTAAATCTTATTTTTATAGGCATTGTTCCATACCCCTAGTACCTTACTTCTCCAAAGAAAGGAGTGGGGATATATATTCTCATATCTTTTCTTTGGGCTAAACTTGGATAGTCTGTCAGCTAACCAGCATTTTTGTGTGCTAAGTACTGTACTAAGGGCAAAGCATTCAGTTTTAATTTTGTTGGGGTTTTTTTTTCCTTTTAAATTGTTATGGTTGCTATGTATATTATTTTCCTGAGTTTTGCTTTATATCACTTTGCAGTAGTTCATAGAAGTTTTTCCATCCTTCTGTGTATTCATCATAGTCATTTCTTTATTTACACTGTATTGGTATTTCATTACATTCATGTACCACAAGTCATTTAACCATTCATCTATTAATTGGTTTCCAGTTCTTTGAGGGAATATGATTTAATTTTCTTGTCTCTAAAATATATATATATAAAATATATATAAAATATACAGATATATTTTCAGTGGCAGATCCAGGTCTATATCTCTAGCATACTTAAGGAAGGTTAAAAATAAAATTAGAATCAATATTTCATAGTGGATAGAGAGCAGGCCTTAGATTCAGGAAGATTTGTGTTCAGATTTTGCCTCTGACAGTACTAATTGTGTGACCATGAGCAATTCACTTGACCTCTGAGAATTTCAAGAAGTTCTCTCTGAGTTACAGAGAAATTACCTAGCTTTATTGGTGGAAAGATTTTTCATTCTCAGGAGTATCTCACACCAATGAAATCACATATCTGTATCCTTCCACTTTCCTTTACCCCCCAATTAATGAAATCATAGGATGTCAAAAATAAAAGGGGCCTTTAGAGGTCCTCCAGTCTAAAATCTGATATTACAGATGGGGAAACTGAGGCCTATTTTAGGTCTTATAGATTGTTCATGCCTGAATGTGGTGCTAAACACAGATTTTGGTTCACATTTTTTTTTCTACTACCCTTTTTATTGAAGAATATGCCTTTTTCTTAACATCTTTCCTAGCCCTACTTAGAATCATAAACTCTGAGAGTTGGATGAGACTTCAGAGGCCATCTGGTTCAAATACCACCTGAAGCAAATATCCCCTTCTCCCATCTGGAAAATGAGGAGACTGGATTAGATGTCTTCTGAGATTCCTTCCAGCTTCTAAATCTATTATCCTTGGCAAGTCATTCAGACTCTGCTTGAATGCTTCTAATGACAGAATCTTCTAGAAGAAGCCAGTTTCGTGGTTAGAACCCTCTGATTGTTAAGAAGCTCTACTTTGTATTGAATCCATATCTACCACTCTTTGGTATCTTAGCATTGGCGGTAGTTCTTCTCTCTGGGGCAAATCCCTAATTTGAATTTTGACTTCAGGTTGGAAACCAGTGTTTAAGGTAAAACAAATCAGAGTTCTGGTATAAATATCATCTAAAATGATAATAATTTCTGACTTTTTTGCCATGTGGGTATGTGTATTAGACATGACTCCAGAGATTCCCTTAACACTTACCATTTATATTATCCATGTGGTACACAGTAACATTACAAACTAATTACTTTTTAAATGTCTGTGCCCTGTTTTCCATATTGGGCTCTAAATTTCTTGAGACCAAGAATATAAGGTTTTATAAAATTTTAGAATTTTAAAATAGAAGAAACTTTAAAAGGTTATCTAGTTTGATGCCATCATTTTACAGGAGAAGGAACAGATCCCCAAAATAGCAATTTTCCTAGGGCCACACAATAAAATTTTGACAAGAGATTGGACCAGACCCAGCTCTCCTGACTCTAATATTGTGCTTTTTCTAATATACCACAGTGGCTAATACAGTGCCTTGTACACAGCTGGCTTTCAATAAAATATTATTAGTGATAATGAAGGCTACAAGAAAATTGTTGGCATTGCCCTAATGGTATATCTTTGCCTAAATAGGAATCACTATATTATAAAAGCTTCAAGATTCCTAAGGCAAGGAAGCATTAGTTTTAGTAGTCTTTAAGCCATGTGACTTTATATCCAATATTCTAATGGAAATTTTTACAATTAGACCCAAGTCAGCTGATAGTAACTTACTTTGGCACCAGTATAATTTGCATAGTTCTACCTGTAGCATATGCATACTTTTTTTTTTTTTTTTTGCTCAAGATATAACAATTAAGAAGCTGTAAGGGACCACAGATATCATCATTAGAGGCAGATAAGTAACATAGTGGATAAGGTTCAGGGCCTGGAGTCAAGAAGACCAAAGTTCAAATCAGGCCTCAGACACTTACAAGCTGTGTGACCTTTTAAGTAACTTAACCTGTTTGACTCAGTTTCCTCAAATGTAAAACAGGGTCAGGGCATCTAGGTGGTGAAGTGAATAGAGCACTGGCCCTGGAGTCAGGAGAACCTGAGTTCAAATCCAGCCTCACACATTTAACACAAAACTAGTTGTGTGACCTTGGGCAAGTCACTTAACCCCAATTACCCTATCTTCCCTTCTCCAAAAAGCAAAAAACAACAACAAAAATCACAAAAAAACCGAGGGTTCATAATAGCACCTACCTACTTGTAGAGTTGTTTTAAGGATCAAATAAGTTATTTGTAAAGTGTTTTGCAGTGTCTGGCATATAGTAGCCAGTATATAAATGCTAATTATTATCATTACAATAGTCCCCCAATATATATGGTCATCTGAGGCAGTGTAACACACTTTGGGCAGCTCTAATTGTGAGGGTTTTCCTTCTATTACACCTGCATCTATCTGTAACTGCCCTTAATTATCCTTTTAGTGTCAGTAAAATAGGATAAATTTCCCCCCCAAGGGGTTTATCCATTAGTTCTATTTTTAAAACACCTGAAACATCTGCCCCACATATCTGATGTGTCTGTGTTATATTACATAATCTCAACTGGGCTCTTAGAACTGCAAGGCAATCTTTTTTTTTTTTTTAAATAAATTTATTTATTTATTTTTTAGTTTTCAGCATTCATTTCCACAAGATTTTGAGTTACAAATTTAAGGCAATCCTTTTCTACCTCACTAATTGACTACACTATTCCACTTACTATAGCAACCTTTCCAAATCTTTTCATCCTTCCTCAGAGACTTCTGTGGCTCTCCCTCCTTCCACCCTCTCAGCTAAGAACCTTCATATTTTACTGAAAAAAGTTGAGGCCATTTATAGAGGGATCTGTTTCCTCTTTTCTCCCCTCCTGGTCTCATATCACTCAGATACCATCTGTAACTATCTACTTCAGTCATCTCAGAAGAAATGGCTATTTTCATGTAGACCAAAGCCCTCTACACACACATTATTTCATTCCATCCCATCTTCTCCAACAGATTGCTTCTTCTACCATTCCTACTTTCTCACTTATCTTCAGTTTCTTTCTGTCTACTGGCTGATGCCCTTCTTTATCTAACAATCTCCCCCAGCCTTAAAAAACCCTCTTTTGATCTATCCATCCCTCCTAGCAACCATCTGATAAAATTCTTCTCTTTTTGTATCTAAAATCCTTGAGAACACAACGATTGCTTCCACTTTCTATACTCTTCATAACTCTCTGAATTCTTTTGACCTCAGTATTCAACTGAAATTCTTCTGTCAGTTAACAGTGATCTCTTAATTACCAAATCTAATGATCTGTGTTCAGTTTTCATCCATCTTAACCTCTGCAGCCTTTGACACTGTTTCGGTTTCATGGTTTGTTGTGGGGTTGTCTTGAGTGAATTTCATTGAATATCCATTTTTTCCCCTGAAGCATTATACTCAGTTTTGCTAGGTAGGTGATTCTTGGTTTTAATCCTAGTACCTTTGACCTCTGGAATATCGTATTCCAAACCCTTAAAAGACAGATTTTTATAGGACATAAGATGCAGTTACATAGCAGAATATATGAATATTAAAAAGTCAGAAGGAGTTTATTCAGGGTAGGGATCCCAGCCTTGGTGGAACTGCTCATTTGATTATCTACAGTGCATACAGAAAAACCCTTGGGGGAGTGGAGGCACATGTCTTTATGCAAATGATATTATAATAAACCTCTCTACATCATAAGTTCACCTAAAGGACAGCTTTTGCTATTACTGCATGGGTGCCTGTTTAGAGAAAGTCCCTTCTGTTGTTTTGGGGTGCAGGGCTTGCTCAGGCATCCTATCTTGGTGGTGCTACTTTCTGGTTGGCTGACTGTTCTGGTCCTTTCTGAGATTAGATGGATGTGGTTGTGGTTGAGTGAATGGGCACCGTGCTATTTCTGTGAGAAATGTGAGAATTGGGTCTGGGGATGGTGGCTAGCTAGAAGCAATGGCTGGGATTCCATCACATGGACATGTCTGCTTTTCTAGTGAGGCATGTGTTCATGGATATACCTGCTGTTCTAGTGAGGCATATATGAGGAAGTTAGGGTATTGTGGTATGGTGCGGTTAAAGCCAGAATGTATGGTCGAATCAGGATATGCCTGCTGTTGAGTGAGGCTCATAAAGAAGTTAGAATGTTGGAGCTGGGGGCAGATGTATTTGGATTCCATTAATACTGTCGATCACTGTCTTCTCATTGATAATTCTCTTCTCTGTAGACTTTCATGTTAATTGTGGATGTCCTGTTAGGCTCTGTCCTGGGCCTTCTTTCCCCTCTGCACTCTTTTTTTTTTTTTTTGGAGGGCAATTAGGGTTAAGTAACTTGCCCAAGGTCACATGGCTAGGTTTTTGTTTGCGTGTTCATTAAGTGTCTGAGGCCGGATCTGAACTCAGGTCCTTTTGACTCCAGTCCCAAGGAAGGAGGGGCCTGAGGAGCAGTATCAATTGCTATCTCAAGGGATCAGAAGCTCTTATTGGGTAAGGACCAAGAGTAGTGACCACACCTCTTCTCAGATCACATCACCTTGGAAGCACCAAAAACTTTCAGCTCCCTAGAACTAGCTCTGAAAACAGCAGTGGGAAAAATCTTGAACCTTGAGACAAAGATCTGCTCTCTCAATTCTCTCCACCTTCTTCCCCCCTCCTCCCCCACAAGGAATAGAGCCCAACAGTAACATAAAGTTCCAAACCAAGCAGTAAGGTAGAAAAATGAGCAAACAGGGGGCAGCTAGGTGGCATAGTGAATAGAGCACAGGTCCTGGAGTCAAGAAGACCTGAGTTCAAATCTGGCCTCACACACTTAACACAAATACTAGCCATGTGACCTTGGGCAATTGCCCTGCAAAAAAAAAAAATGAGCAAACAACATAAGACAGAATCTGACCATAAAAAGCTACTATGGCCTTTCTATCCTGGGCTCCATCTAGAGCAGCAGTCGCTGCCACCACTGAGATGTTGATGCCCAAGAAGAACCAAATTGCCATCTATGAACTTCTTTTTAAGGAGGGAGTAATGGTAGCCAAGAAGGATGTTTCACATGCCAAAGCACCCTGAGCTGGCAGACAAGAATGTGCCCAATCTCCATGTCATGAAGAACATGCAGTCTCTAAAGTCTCGTGGCTATGTTAAGGAACAGTTTGCATGGAGGCATTTCTACTGGTACCTCACCAACGAGGGCATTCAGTATCTCCAGGATTACCTTCACCTTACCCCTGAGATTGTGCCTGCCACACACCGAAGAAGTCGCCCTGAGACAGGAGGGCCAAGGCCCAAAGGTCTGGAGGGTGAGCGACCTGCCCGACTTACTCAGGGTGAAGCTGACAGAGACACATACAGAAGAAGTGCTGCTCCTCCTGGTGCTGACAAGAAGGCTGAGGCTAGGGCTGGGTCAGCAACAGAATTCCAGTTTAGAGGTGGATTTGATCGTGGATGTGGTCAGCCTCCTCAATAAAGACTGTAGAGATATGTTTCATATTGAATAAAATTTGGGGGAAAAAAAAAGCTACTATGGTGACAGAGAAGATCAAGACATAAAGTCAAAATGGCTACAAGCAAAGCCTCAAAGGGGGAAAAAATGTGAATTGTACACAACAAGAATTCCTGGAAGAGCTAAACATTTATTTTCAAAATCAGAGTGATAAAAGAAAAAATAGGTAAAGAAATGAAAGCAAAGGAAGAATATTATGAAAAGACAATTAACAACCTGATAAAAGACACAAAAAATGCTGAAGAAAATAATACCTTAAAAAACAAAATTGGCCAAATGGGAAAAGAGATACAAAAGCTCACTGAAGAAAAGCATTCCTTAAAATTAAAATTGGGCAAGTAGAAGCTAATGATTCTACAAGACAATAAGAAACAATAAAACAAACTCAGAAGAATTAAAACAGATTAAACATGAAATATTTCATTAGAAAAACAACTGACCTTGGAAAACAGATCAAGAAGAGATAATTTTAAAATTATTGGATTTCCTGAAAGCCATGATCAAAGTAAGAGCCTAGACATTATCTTTCAGGAAATTGTTGAGGAAAACTGTCCCCATATCCTAGAACCAAAGGATAAAAGAAATAGAATCAACCTGATCTAGAAGAGATTCCAAAATGAACATTCCCAGGAATTTTATAACCAACTTTTAGAACTCTCAGGACAAAGAGAAAGTACTTGAAGCAGCAGGAAAGAAACCCTTCAAATACTGTGGAGCCATAGTCAGGATCACACAGGATGTTGCAACAATCACATTAAAGGGATGGAGGGATTGGAATATGATATTTGGGAAGGCAGAAGAACTGGGATTTACAAACAAGAATAACCTACCCAGAAAACTTGAGTATAAATAATCCTTCAAGGGAAAAAATGAATAGTTAATGAAATAGAATACTTTTAGGTATTCTTTTTTTTTTTTTTGGAGGGCAATTGGGGTTAAGTAACTTGCCCAAGGTCACACGGCTAGGTTTTTGTTTCTAGGTTTTTGTTTGTGTGTGCGTTCGTGTCTGAGGCCGGATCCGAACTCAGGTCCTTCTTACTCCAGGGCCGAAACTCTACTCACTGCGCCACCTAGCCGCCCTCTTTTAGGTATTCTTGATGAAAATCTGAACAGAAAATTTCACTTTCAAATATAAGACCTTGAGAAGTATAAAAAGGTAAACATGAAGAAGAAATCATAAGATACTTAATAGGTAAACCATTTTATCTTTCTATATGACAAGATATGTATCTTCTAAGAACTTTATCATTATTAAGGCAATTAGAAAGATTCTACAGAGAAAGAGGGTGGGGAGTGAGTTGATTATGTTGGAATGACATACAAAATTGAATAAGGGAGAAAGAGGGGTGCCTTGGGAGAAGGGAGAGGGACGATGGGGAAATTTTTCTCACATAAAAACAAGGAAGTTTTATAGTGGAGGGGAAAATGAGGGGGGAAAGAGAGAAAACTGTATCTTCCTACTCAGTTTGTTATAAAAATTTATCTTGCCCAGCATGGAAGTAGAAAGGAAGAAGGAAATGGTAAAAAAAAAAGGGGGGGGAATGGTAAAAGGGAGGGCAGATGCAGGAAAGCAGTCATCAGAAGGAAAACCGATACTAGAGGAGAGATCAGAAGAAGAGGGACTTTAAAGGAGAGATGAGACAAAAAGAGAGAAGTATAAGCAGGAAAGTAGGATGGAGGGAAATACACAGTTTATAATCCTAACTCTGCATGTGAATGGGATGAACTCACCCATAAAATGGAAGCAGATAACAAAATGTATTAGAGACCCTAATCCAGCAATATGTTGTTTACAGGAAATACACTTGAAAAAGACACAGTTAAAATAAGAGGTTAGAGGAGAATCTATTATGCTTCAGTTGAAGTAAAAAAAAAAAGTAGCAATCATGGTCTCAGAAAAAGCAAAATTAGAACCAACTAAGATTTAAACTGGGAGACCTCGCTACAATGAAGCAATGTCAGTACTAAAAATATATACAGCATAGCATCCAAATTCTTAAAGAAAAAGTTAAATGAATTATAGGACAAATACACAATAAAATTATACTATTAGGGGACCTCAATTTCCCCTCTCAGAACTAGATAAATCTAATCATAAATAAGAAAGATGTCAAGAAGGTGACTAGGATCTTTAAAAAGTTAGATGTGATAGGTCTGGAGAAAACTGAATGGGAATATAAAGGAACAAACCTTTTTCTCATCTGTAATATGGCACCTTCACAAAAATAGACTTTTAGGGTATTAAAACCTCACAACCAAATGCAGAAAAGCAGAATTATTAAATGCACCATTTTCAGGTCGTAATGCAACAAAAACCACATTTAATAAGGGACCATGGAAGAACAGATTAAAGGTGATTTGGAGACTGAATAATCCTAAAGACCAAGTGGATCAAAGAACAAATCATAGGGAAAAAACTATTAATTTTATCAAAGAGAATGACAACAATAAGACAACATTCTAGAATTTGTGGGATGTAGTCAAAGCAGTACTTAAGGGAAAATTTATATCTCTAAATAGATACATGAATAAAGGAGAGAAAGAGCAAATCAATAAATTGGGCATGCAACTTAAAAAAAAAAAAACTAGAAAAAAAGCAAATTAAAAATCTGCAGTTAAACACCAAAATAGAAATCCTGAAAATCAAAGGAAAGATTAATAATAAAATCAAGTTTAAAGGACCAAAAACATTGAACTAATACAACTAGGAGCTGGTTTTATGGGGGGAAATAATAAACTAGATCAACTGTTGGTTAATTTTATTTTTTAAAAAAATTACCAGTATCAGAAATTAAGAGGATGAATATTAAAACAGTTATTAGGAACTATTTTGCCCAATTATATGTCAGTAAAACTGACAAGTGAAATGGATGGATATTTACAAAAAACATTAATGCCCGTTTAACAGATGAGAAAATAGAATAATTAACCCTATCCTAGAAAAAGAATTTGAGCAAGCTGTAAATGAGCTCTCTAAGAAAAAAAAAATCCCTAGGATCAGATGGTTTACAGGTGAATTCCACAAAATATTTAAGGAAAAATTAATCCCAATACTAAATAAACTATTTTTTTAAAGATAGGTAAAGAAGGAATTCTACCATATTCCTTCTGTGACACAAATACGATTTTGATAACCGTAGGAGAGTAAAAACAGAGAAAGAAAACTAAAGACTACTTTATCTAATGAATGTTGGTATAGAAATTTTAAATAAAATACTAGCAAGGAAATTACAACAGTATATCACAAAGGTCATATGCAATGACCAGGTGGGATTAATACTAGGAATGCAGGGCTGGTTTAATATTAATAAATGATCAGATGAATAATTGACCATATGAATAACAGAAGCAAAAATCATGATTATGTCAATAGATACGGAAAAAGCTTTTGCCAAAATGCAACACTCATTCCTTAACCATAATAGGAATCAACTAGGACCATTCCCTGGTGAAGCAAGGGTGTCCATTATCATCAGTATTGTACTAGAAATGCTAGCTATAGCAGTTAAGAAAAAAAGAAGAAATTAAAGTAAAAATAGGCAGTGAGGAAACAACAGAATCAGTTGAATCTGAGAACCAACTGAAAAACTAGTTGAAACAGCTAACAACTTTAGCAAAGTTGCAGGCTATAAAATATAAATAATAAATCATACAACTTATTTGATTTATAAATAAATAATTACATGAACATTAGCATTTCTATATTTTACTAACAAATCCCTGTAACAGGAAGAGATAAAAAGAAACTCCACTTAAAATCACAGCAGACAACATAAAATACGTTGGAGTCTTCTTATCAGGATAAATCTAAGGACTATATATGCGCATAATTATGAAACTTCACACAAAGACATCTAAACAGTTGGAGAAATATTAATTGCTCAAGGATGAAATAATATAATAAAAATGATAGTTCTACTTAAATTATTTGTTTAGTTCCATACCAAACTACCAAAAAATTAGTTTATAGAGCTAGAAAAAATACTAACAATTCCATCTAGAAGAATAAAAGGTCAAGGATATAAAAGGCATCACTTTTTTAAAGTGTGAAAGGAGGTGGTCAAGCAGTAGTGTCATTTCAGTTGTGTCCAGCTCTTTGTGATCCTATTTGGGGCTTTCTTGGCAATACTAGAATGGATTGCCATTTCCTTCTCCAGCTCATTTTGCGGTTGAGAAAAGTGAAATAAGCAGGGTTAAGTGATTTGCCCAGGGTCAATCAGTCTTCCTGACTTGGCTCAATGCTTTATCCACTGCACCACCTAACAACAGCAGCAATCATTGAAATAATCTTGCACTGACTCAAAATTAAAGTAGTGGATCCATGGAATAGATTAAGTACATGATACATGTTAATAAATGACCAAAGTAATCTAGTGTTTGATCAACCTAACGATCCAAGTTTTGGGGTCAAGAACTCACCATTTGATTAAAATTTCTGAAGAAACTGGAGAGCATATTGGCAGAAACTAGGCATAGATTAACACTTCACACCATACACTAAGACAAGGACAAAATGGTATAGATTTACAGAGCCATATCATAAGGAAATTAGGGGAGCATGGAAAAATGTACCTGTCAGATCTTTGGATAAGAGAAAAGTTTATGATCTAATAAGAGAGGGAATCATGAGGAATAAAATGGGATAATTTTTATTATATGGAATTTAAAAGGTTTTGCACAAACAACCATTACAACCACGTTTATAAGAAAAACAGGAAAATAGAGGGAGGAAGAAGCTTACAGCAAATTTCTCTGATAAAGGCCTCTTTCACACATTTATAAGGAACTGAGCCAAATTTATAGAATTAAGAACCATCCTCCAGTTGATAAATGGGCAAAGGCTATGAACAGGCCATTTTTAGAAGATTAAGTCAAAGCTACCAGGTCACATTTTAAAAAGCTGCAAGTCACTTTTGATTGGAGAAATCATATTAAAACAACTCTGAGGTACCACCTCACACCTAACAGATTGGCTAACATGACAGAAAAGAAAAATGACATGCTAGAAGTGATGTGGAAAAATTGAGATACTAATGTACTATTATTGGTGGAGTTCTGAACTGATCCAGCCATTCTGGAGGACAATTTGGAATTCAGCCCAAAGGGTAGTAAAACTGCATTTCCTTTGAACCAACAAAGGTTAGAGATTGATGAATGTCTCCCATTTAAGTATGACCATTTAAACTGGTCTAATCACAAGTTCAGAGGACATCAGACTCTAATTCTCAGCTAAAAGTATATAAAGATTTAAGCTTTAGTCCCCACAAGAGTGGACAAAATAGTAAAAAACCAAAAAAACCAAAAACAGTAATTGGTTTGGAATCCAGGAGACCTGGGTTCTGGGCTGATCTTCACAATGATAGCACTCTGACTGTAGGAAAGTCATTTCCACTGTCTAGACCAGGGATGGGGAACCTGTGGCCTTAAGGCCATGTGGGCCTCTAGGTCAAGTGTGGCCCTTTGAAGTGAATCCAAACTTCATAGAATACAACTGGGTATGTACAGTTTAGTGACTTTTTTTTTTGGCCTTTTGGAGGGCAATTGGGGTTAAGTGACTTGCCCAAAGTCACAAGGCTAGCAAGTGTGTGAAGTGTTTGAGGCTGGATTTGAACTCAGGTCCTCCTGACTCCAAGGCCGGTGCTCTATCACTGTGCCACCTTCCCGCATCCAGCTTAGTGACTTTTGAGGTATAATTTCAAATTGCTTTCTAGAGTGGCTATATCGGCTTTTGGTTTAACCAACAACGCATTGGTATTTTGCCTCCTATTGTAGCTTTTTAAACAATTGCCTTTTTTCTTCTTTTGTCATCTTTGTGAATCTGATTGGTATTAGGTAAAATCTCAGAATTGTTTTAATTTGCTTTTTTCATATCTATCTGAAAGATTTTTTTAAATACGGTTTTTGAAAGTTTGCATTTCTTTATTTAAAAATTGTTCTTGTTGGGGCATCTAGGTGGCACAGTATATAGAGCACCAGTCCTGGAGTCAGGAAGACCTGAGTTCAAATCACATCTCAGACACTTAATACTTACTATCAGTGTGACCTTGGGCAAGTCACTTCCCCACTCCAAAGAGCAAAAAAAAACCCTGTTCATGTTCCTTTAATTCCTTCTTCACCAAACTTGTTCCCAGAAAAGGGAATATTCGAAGAGCTCTTATCAGTCATTCAGAATCTACAGATTCTGAGGACCTTAGAAATAATTGTGTGCAACTTATGCCTGAACAGGAATTCCTTTTATAGGATCCCCTAGCAAATGGCTATCCAGATTCCATTTAAACACCTCCAGTGATGGGGGAAATCTACTTCCTTTCAGACACCATGTTTAAGACCCAAGAGATACAAAGCAATGCATTTGGTTCCACCTGTCACCAGACAGGACTGATAATTCCTTAAACTGGGGGCGGAACCAAGATGGCGGAGTAGAAACAGCACTTCCAAGGTGCTCTGCCCCCAGATTACCTCCAAACCATGTAAAAGGGGACTCTGAACAACTTCTGGAGCCCCAGCACCCACAGAACGGCACAGAGAAGCTAACCTCCTGCTGAGGAGAACCCAGCAGCCCTGCAGGGAGCGGCCAGTGCAACACTCTGAGAGAAGATAGCACAGCGCTCTGGGAGCTGAGCCCAGGCCCGTGTGAGCCTCGGTTTTAGCCCTAGGGCAGCTGGGCCAGCAGCCGGCTGGAGGGACCCCAGAACACCAGCAGCTATGGCGATTCCATAATTATCAGCACAGATATGCCTAGGACAAAGTGAGAGGTTAGTGCCCTATGGACTTTGGGACCAGTATTTGGGGAATGTGTCGGCTTCCTCCCTTGGGGGCGAAAAGCTGCGGAAGAAACAGCTGCACAGAAGCCATTTTGCAGCGTCAGTGGCAGCTCTAGCTCCTGGTGTGCAAACTGTAGGGAGACCCATCAATCAGTCTGGGGGTTAATTGCTCTTGTTTTAAACTGCCTGGATCTGGATTGTGGTCTGGGGGGGAGGTTTGGGGTGAGTATCCATCTTGTCAGAGTGGGTGGAGGCTTTATAGAGGCCACCCAACCTGTGAAAGCTGTGAAGACCCCATGTTTGGGCGGAAGCTCTCCTGTCTGGTGGCAGAGTCCTACTGTGGCAACAAGCCCCAAAATCAAGTAATTAAGTGGCAACATGCCTAAGGCAAGAGAAACAAAATAAACAGAAAAATTCAACATTGGACTCCTATTTTAAGGGCAAAGAGGATCAAAGCATGGAGGAGGACCGTGAGGTCAGATCTCCTGCACCAATAGCCCCAAATGAAAATACAAGCTGGCTACAGGCCATAGAGGACCTTAAGAAGCAGATAAGAGAAGTGGGGGAAAAATTGGGAAGAGACATTATAAAGATGCAAGAAAAAGTATGAAATGACAGTCAACAGCCTGACTGAGGAAAATAACACCTTAAAAAATAGACTAACTCAAATGGCAAAAGAGGCTCAGAAAGGCAATGAGGAGAAGAATGCCTTAAAAAGCTGAATTTTCCAGATGGAAAAAGAGTCTCAAAAGCTCACTGAGGAGATTCATTCCTTCAGAGTTAGACTGGAGCAAATGGAAGCTAGTGACTTTATGAGAAATCAAGATACTATTAAACAGATCCAAACAAATGAAAGAATAGAAGGCAATGTGAAATATCTCATGGGAAAAACCACTGACCTGGAAAATAGATCCAGGAGAGATAATTTAAAAATTATTGGACTACCTGAAAGCCATGATCAAAGAAAGAACCTAGAAATCATCCTTAAAGAAATTCTGAAGGAAAGTTGCCCTGATGTTTTAGACCCAGAGGGGGAAATAGAGGTTGAAAGAATCCACCGATAATTCCTTAAACTTAGCTTATCGGTCATCAGCTGGTGGCACAGTGTATAGAATGCTGGGCCTGGAGTCAGGAAGACTCCTCTTTGTCAGTTCAAATCCATCCTCAGACACTTCCTACCTGTGTGACCCTGAGGAAGTCACCTAACCCTATTTTCCCTTAATTCCTCATTTGTAACATGAGTAGAGAAGTCAATGACAAACCACTCCAGTATCTTTGTTTAAAAAAAAAAAACCCAGATAGAGTCACGAAGAGTCACATGTGACTGAAACTACTGAACAGCAACATCAGCAGGCATCTAAGTTATGGTCGGATTTCTTCCTTCAAGCTTTTCATCGATCCCTTGGCTTCTCAGGACAGTTTCCTTCTAGAGGTGAAAAAGTTGGGCTGTGAAGTCTGAGTGGGGAAAGGAAGAAGGTGGAAAAATCATAGATAGTTGATGAGAGCATACTACTGTGGAAAGAATCCAGAGATTTTGAGTTAGAAGTCTTGGGTTTGAATTTTGTCCTCAGCTCATAGTATGTGGGGTGAGAAAATAAGGGATTGGGGAAAAAGATAATTGGATCTCTGACATTAATAATTCACTTAACCTCTCTGCATCTCAGTTTAAAAATAGCCCTATCCATCATCTTGTCTACTACTGATAACAATCCTATGATATAAAGTTTGTACATATTATTTCCATTTTATAGATGAGGAAACTGGAGCTCAGAAACAGGAAGTCACTTAACTTGTAAGTGGACAAAGCAGGAGTCAAACCACAATTTTCTGACTTTTAATTACAGGGATTTTTCTACGAATCTCTCTTTTTAAACTTTATAGCTCACTATCTATTCCATCCTGTCCTTTGGTCCTTTGGTTTTCACTTCTACCAATTATGAGATGGAGAAAGTCCAAGAAATATTAAGAGAAAAAGTTACCTAATGGAGAAGGGTGGGCATTATTTGGAAATCTTTCTCTAAATATTGAGGCATTTGGAATTATAAGTAAATTCAACATATACAAAGTTGTCTGCAGTTTTAAATATTAGGAGAAGCTTTCTGACTTACTTTGGGAATATTAGTCATTTGGCTCTTAAATGTGTTATAAAATTATTGTGAAATAAATAGAAAGATAGAAATAGGCTGCTAATCCTGAGTACATTCTGGCATACCAGCAGATTTATTCTGGTTAAAGAATAGTAAGTTACCATCCATTTTTTTCCTTGGCCTTTGTTTGTGGTTATTTAGCCTGCCGATGTTTTTCCTGAACATGAGACTAAAGTATACATGTGTTGTTAATATACTAATGTAATCATCCTGGAGACCACCCAGAATACTTATCTTTGTAAAACTTCATTATAGCTTCAATGCTGAGATAAATTTTATCCCAAGTGAATTATATTTTTATAAAGACTATAGATAAATTAGGCAAGGATCTACTTCTGGTATACACCATCTTAGCAGGGAGTAGCTTTCACCTTTGGAGCTAAGCAAAAAGTTATTCTAATGGTGGAAATGCAGGAAGATCTGGTGCAATCTCAGAGATTCAAAATTAATAAGAATGGTTAATTCCTAATGCCCACCAACTTAGATTTTTAATCTGTAAGTGCTAATTTACCTAATAAACTTTATAACATCTCTTCAAAAAGAATGGATACTTGACTTACCATTTTAAAGGGCAAGAGAAACCTGGTGACAGTCTATACATTATTTGTTTAAGAAGAATACTAGGGGGGCGGCTAGGTGGTGCAGTGAGTAAGAGTGCCGGCCTCAGAGTTGGGATGACCCAAGATCGAGTCCGGCCTCAGAAATTGAGCACCCACACACAAATAATGACTGGCCGTGTAACCTTGAGCAAGTTACTTAACCCCAGTTGCTTTAAAAAAAAGAAGAAGAAGAAGAAGAAGAAGAAGAATACCAGGGTGGCTAGATGGTATAGTGAATAGAGTACCAGCCCTAGAGTCAGGAGGACCTGAGTTCAAATCCAGCCTCAGACACTTTACACTTACCAGCTGTGTGACCTTGGGCAAGTCACCTAATCACAATTGCCCTGCCTTCCCCCCTCCAAAAAGCAAAAAAAGAAAAAAGAAGAAGAATACCAGTAAACTGGGAAATAGTAGGATCATTGAATTTAGGGCCACAGGTGATGTTAGAAATATCTTCTAGGATTCTTAACCCTGGGGTTAATGAATTTTGTTGTTTTTTAAAAAATATTTTGATAATTGTATTTTAATATGGTGGTTTACTTTGTAATCCTATGTATTTTATTATTTTTAAAAAACTCTGAAAAGGTGTCCACAGGGCTCATTCACTAGCCAATCCAAGGGGTCTGTGACACAGAAGGTTTGGTTACAAATGCCTCATCTAGTCCAGTTTACTCATTTGACAAATAAGGAAGTTGAAGTCCAGGAAAGTGAAGTGATTTGCTCAAGGTTTAGAACCTGTTCAGATCTTGTAAACATACAAGATTTGAACCTAGTTGCTGTGACCCCCAATCCAATTCTTTCCTCCATATACCACACACTATTTTAATGTGAAAGAGTTCCTTATTTCACAGCTTGCTGGTCATGTCTCTTGAGGCAGTTAATGGTTAAAACACTTTTGCTGTCTTAGTACATAATTTCTTATACAGTGGGATTAAAACATCACAGAATCTAGGTATACGAAGTCCTTGAAAGCCAATACATTGCAGTAGAAATAGGAGAACTAGATCAAGAAATTAGGAAACCGAAGCTCACACTCTAGTTCTGCTACTAATCTACCTCAGCAAAGTTCCTTCTTTTCTGTGGGCCTTTATTTTTTGTGTGTATCTTAGATTATAAGGCTTATAGAGTTGGAAGGTGCTATAAAAGCTATGTATTTCCAGATCCCTCATTTTATGTTCAAGGAAATTAATCTCTTAGATCCCTTCCAGCTCAGTCCTCCTTTAATTCCATAATATCGCAGGACTTTCAGAATAAGGTCTGAAAATTTTCTCAAGACAAAGCAGCAGCATAGTTGAGTGTAAATAACATTCGGGGAGATAAGAACTTGGTTCTAGCTCAGCTCAGTCATTGCTAGCCCTTATCCTTTCTGGGCCTTAATTCCCTCCTTTTTGAAATGAGTGTTGTGTTAGAAGATCCCCTTCTTGTACTAAAAATCTATATGATTCAAATTAATCAAAGGCTAACAAAGACTCCTAAACTTTAGGTACCTATAAATAACATTTAATTGATAGGTTATCTAAAGAAATTTAAAAAATAGTAGAAAAGAGAAGGTTGGTTTTTTGGGGTAGTAGGTTTGGGTTATCCATATCTGCATATCCTAGAAGTCAAAACAGTTAGGGGTTTCTTTGTGCAAGGAGAGGGAGGCATTTGCAGTCTTTTAGATTGGAAGGCTAGAATCTGGACAGGGCATGCCAGCATGTTTTCTTTTCCCCCACTTAAAGTGTTTTGTATGTAGAGGAACCAAACTTAACTGCTGGGCATCTGTAGATGATCATTTGTTCAACCTCTTGAGGTAGAGAAGTTGTTGAAGGTTACCAGGTTTGCAGGTAGAACATTTTTAAACAAACATTAAACACTGATTCATCTTATTTGTCCCTTCTTTTTCTTCCTCTATACACTCATGTTAACCTCATCAACTCCAAAGAATTTGTCTCTCTTCTCCATGCAAGTAACTTCCAGATCTGTATACCTCCCCTGTACTATCTCCAGAGCTCCAGTCCCATATTTCCAAATATTTATTTTAATATTTCCAACTGTACATTCCATAGACATCTCTAAATCAACATGTCAAAAAAAAAAAAACCAAAAGAACTCATCACTTTCTCCCCAGACCCCTACTTCTCTTTCCAACTTCCCTGTTTCTGTTGACCAACACCCAGGTTCACAACCTCAGAGTCATCCTTAGTTCTTCTTTCTCCATCTACAAACAAGCCTTAGTGATTTTAGCTCCATGGCATTTCTTCCATTTTTATTTATTCTCTTTATTCACATAATCACAATCCTGGTTTTAGCCATTAGGTACTTCTTGTTCCTTAACTGGGGTTTCTTTCTCCAAGATTCTCTTATCTCCTCCATGGAACTGCTGAAGTGATATTCTCAAAACATAAGTATGATGATTTCATCCCTTTTCTCAAAAACCTTCACTGGCTCCCTGTATTGCCTCCAGAGTAAAATACAGATCCCTCTGTTTCTCTTTTAAAATTCTTCACAATCTGGCTCCAACCTACATTTCCTGATTTATTGCACATTTTTTTCCTTTCGTGCACTTTAAGGTCCAGCCAAATTGGCCTTCTTTCTGTACCTTACATATGGCATTACTTTTCCTTTCTCCATGCCTTTGCACAAGCTGCTTCCCATATGTGGAATGTATTCCCTCCATACCTTACCTTTACCCTTAAGGAGCTAAGTAAAGACATTCATTCAGAAAAAAGCAGAGCTGCCTTGTCCTCTAGACTGCAGAGGTCCTCAAATGGTGGGTTGTGATCTAACAGTGGATCTTGAAAGCCATTCCCCTTCCCCCCAAGATTGTGTTACTACTGTTCCCATCCCTAGCAGAGTTGCCCTTTAATATTTCTATCAGAAAAGAATTAGAATATAAATGCATATTATATAGTTCTTTAAGGTTCACAGAATGCTATTCCTCTTCCATCAGTGGCAACCACAGGCACAGACAAGGTTAAAGCTGAATACAAAAGGATACTGGGACTAGAAACATATCTCTCAATGCTTCTACCTCTTTTCAAGGTCTTTAAAAATTATTTCCAGCTCTAGCCCAGAATGCTTCTATAGCAACTAAGTGCTTTTTTCCCCCCATCAGCTTCCTTGAACTTGATGTACTGAATGGTAATTATTACCACATCAGTGCAATATTCATGAATCCCCTTGGCTTTCTTGCCATTTGCCAAAGGACCTTATCCTGAAATGAAGAGCTGAAGTACTGTTTGTACTCAGCTGTTTCACTGATTGACAAGAAGTGTGAATTTAGTCCTAGGGAGCTCTCTTCTATTTCCTTTCCTAACAGGACTGTTTTACAAAGACTGTGTGTATGTTTTTCAGTTGCATTCTAGAGAGGTGCTAGTTCTGTGCATGGAGCCTGACTAGGACTGATGAGTGGGAGTTAAAGAGGCAGATTTCAGCACAATATAAAGAACAATTTAGAGCTGGAAGGGAGATTTTCTAGTCCAGTAGTTCTCAAACTTCTCTTTACTCTCTTAAAAATTATCATGGACCTCAAAGAGTGTTTATATGGATTTTATATATATTATATATTATATATATATTTGCCATATTTGAAATGAAAATATCTCGATATAAAACATTTTGACTTGAGAACCCCCTGAAACACTGGGCCATACTTTGAGTCCTGGTAATTTAGCCCATCATTTTACAGATGAAAATGAAACCTTGCCAGGTCACACAACTAACAAGGAGTAGAACTAGAATTTTGAACTGAGGCCTTTTGAGTTCAGATCCTCATATTTTTTTAACCCAATTAAAGCTCTTCTATAATGAAATGGGCTTCTTCACTCAGTCAGCAAACATGTTTTTAAGCATCTTCTCGGTGCCAGGCTCTGGGGTACAAAGAGAGAAGTTAGTCTGTGCCCTCCAGGAGCTTAACATTCTGTCAAGGGAGGAATGAGACGTGATACTGTTTTTTTGTGGGAAGACACTAGTAGCTGAGAGGATCAGGAATGGCTTCGTGTAGAAGATGGGTGACTGATCTCACCCTTGAAGGAAATTAGGGATTCTGAGAGGCAGAGATGAGGAGAGAGAGCCTATAGAGCATGGGGTCAGGCAATATACAGACACTGAGAACAGGAGGTAGTGTAAGGTGTATGAGGAGCAATGGGAAGACTGGCGTGCCTAGTCTTTATTGTGGGGGAAATGCCTTCTGTATGATAAGGGTCTCTTCACTAAAGATTAAATGGCTGCTTGTCCTAGTGATAGCTTCTATCATTGACTGAATACAATCTACTTTGTCATTTAGGATCCTCAGCACCTTCACTACTGTTTACCTTTTCAGACTTTTCTCATTACTTCCCTGTTTTTGTACTTACTGTACTCCAATTAAAGCAAACAGTGTTCTTGTTACATACCTAGTTGGTTACTATTTTTGTGCCTTTAGTCACACTATTTCTTTATGCCCAGCATGGTCTCTCCCTTCTTTTCTCCCTGCATTTTCATTTTTAAAAGTCTTAACTAGGTTACTTCAAGACTCAGCTTTCCATTTCTACCTCCAGCTGCCTCTCCTAATGTCTCAGGCAGAAAAATTTTTTTTTCCTTTCTCTGAACTTGAAGAATTACTTTGTACTTTTCTCACAGCTAGTTATTGACTGGTACAATCTGTTTGTGTATGAATTGTGAAACAGCCACCACTGCCAGCATCTCCTTGCTTCTATCCCCTAGACTGCAAGTTCTGTGAAGGCAGAGACCACATATTAGTTGTTTTTTGCATTGTACATTCCTCCCTGTGGGAAGCAGCTATTATTGTAGTGGAAAAGAATGATCCCAACTGTTAACAGTTACTCAAACCCAGGTTCCATAACATCATATCATTTTTTCCACTATACCATGCTGCCTTAAAAAGACAAAGTAAACAAAAAATCCTAATGGACTGTTGAATTGAACTGCTTCTACTATTTAGTTTTTTGTGCTGCTATTATTTAGTTTATTTTGTTGCCAAAATCTAGAGCTGTTTAAACTTTTGGGGATGGGGGGAAGCATGTTCCAAAGCCAAGTAACTTGAATTTTTTTGCTAACCCATAGAGTAATGTGATCTTTGGTTAAGTCTAACTTAAGAATTTACTAGGGGGAAAAATCTCTTCAGATTGTGAAAACTGAGGAATGGGACATACTTACTTGAAAGAGCTTATTTTTCATTTTAATTCAGCAAGTACTTAAGTGCCATGCTCTTCCCTTCATTGATACAGATATACATTCTTTCCATACCTTCTCTAAGATCATGCTGTTCCATGATCTGCAGCCATATGGCATTACCAGGAGAATATTGGTGCTAACGAGATGAATGTCTGGTCTAGTAAGTAGCTTGTGATGATTGTGCAATTTTCCAAGTGCAGTCCAGCCTATTTGCCTCTTATTCAGTTCTAAACTCAGCTCATTTTCCATTTGCTAGGTCCAGGGAAGGATTATAATACAGGTTTTAGGATAGAGTTGCTACCCTCATTGAGTTTACAGTTTAGTTGGGGGTGGGCAAAGGGAGGAGAGGTATAGGCAAACAAAAGAATTGGGGGGGTGGTCTGAGGTCTGAATTGTTCCTTTAGCTTCATATTCCAAGTCACCTGTAATCTGGTTTCATCAGTAGCTCCCTGTTGTCTTTATGATAAAGTGAACTCCTCTGCTTAAAGTCCTTTACAATTTAACTACAACCTCTCTCTCCAGATTCATTTCATCTGTGTTCTGGGCAAAGTGGATTACTTGCTGTTCTCCCACATGACATTCTATCTCTTGCCTCCATGCCTTTGCACAGACTGTCCCACATGCCTGGAATTCTCTTCTTTCTCACCTCTCCTCTTAGAATCCCTGACTCTATACAAGATTTAGCTCAAATGCTGCCTCCTACAAGCCTTCCCTGATGCCCCTAGTTGTGCTAACTTTCCTTCAAACTACTTTTTATTTGCTTATCTTTCTACTGTGTCATTGTTTTTTCCTTCAGTAGTAGTAAGTTCCTTGAGGGTAGGACTGCTTTCATCTTTGCCTTTGTTTCCCCAGAATCTAGCTGGTACTAGGGACTTAACAAATGTTTAGTGAATTGAATCTCATATTTCTCCTCACGATACATTTCAGCCAAACTGAACTGTTCTCTTTCTATGCTTTTGTGTCCTTCTAACTTTGTTCCCCTTTGCCTAGAACGGGGGGGTGGGAGGGTGTGGGGGGGAGCCTTCAGCCTTAAAGACCATATGTGGCCTTGTAGGTCCTTGGGTGCAGCCTCTTGACTTGAGTCCAAGTTTTACAGAACTAGTCCTTTTATTAAAAGGATTTGTTCTGTGAAATTAATTCACTTATCATGTATTGTATTTCCTTACCAAATTGTGAGCTTCATGAGGTCAGGAACTATGTCTTTTAATCTTTGTACCTTCTCTTATGAATATAAATTAAAAGGCATTTACATGCTATATACTAGGAAAACAAAAAGAGATGGCAAGACAATTTCTGCTCTAAAGGAGCTCATATATGAATAGAGGAGACAACATAAGAGTTCAGTTGCAGGGCAAATGGAAAGGACCAGAAGTCCTAAGGTGCAGCCATTGGTGATGCTGGGGTGTGAAATGGCAAAACCCAATGTTTGGGTTTTTAGGTTATATAGGTAGGTCAGTTGACAGTGCCAGGGAACTGTAGGGTATAGAGATAGGGCAGATTATAAGGGATAGAAGACCTCAGGAGGCAGTGGTAAGGCCTGGTGATTTTCCACATCACTCCCCTAATATATAATGTTAGCCCACAGTTACCATGTGTAGCAAATGGTTATTTGAATTTACTTTAAATATCCATTCAAGGAGTCTGTCTGTCCATAGAGAAAAGTAGTGTGTGGTATTCCTGTTAGTCCTTAGAGTAGAGGATCATGTTGCCTGAGACAAAGCATTCACTCAGTTTCTAATGATTCTTTCAAATAGTTCACTTAGCATTTGTTAAGAACCGACCACATGCCAAGTAATGGGGATATCAAGAAAAAAAAAATAGCCTCTGTACTCAGGCAGTGCAGCCTAATGGGAGAGACAACATGTAAACAACCGTCTACAAGCAATATATAGCTAGAATCAGATGGGAGTAGTCTTAGAGGGAAGGCACTAAGATTGGAGACCTCAAAAAGGTTTCTTGTAGAAAGTAGGTAGGTTTCCTAATACAAAGAAAGAGTATGGAATTTCATAGTCAGATTTTATGTGAATGTAAGCCTAATGATTTGCAAACATCGCTTTTCTAACCAATAGTCCTATGTTACATAGAGGAAAAAAAATTTTAAAGAAAAACATTTTGTACTGCTGAGCCATGCTAAGTACACTGGCCCTGGTCATTTGGATAGACACTTATCTCTGTAAACCAGGTTGTAAAATTCATAAAGGCTAGGAGTCAGGGATGAGCATAGCATATGGTGAATCAACCTGACTAGAGCAAAACATTGTATGTTAGATAATAGTAGGAGATAAGGTTTGAAACATAGGTATACACTACTCTGTGGAAGGTATTGAAAACCAGACCAAGGAATTTGGTCTTGATCCAGTGAGGCATTGTGGTTCAGTGGAAAGAATTCTGTTTTGAGAATCAGGAGATCTGCCGCAAATTAATTGTGTTACCTTGGACAAATCATTTAACCATTCTGAGCCTTGTAAAATGAAAGAATTTAACTAGATAGTCTCTAAAGGACTAAAATGATCTCTTCCTGCTCTATGAATAAGTGAGATAGAAGATTACTACTTTTGATAATTCACAATTCAAATATATTTTATATATTTATATATAATATATATGCCATATATTATATATCTAATATAATATTTTAAAATTTACTATAATAATTTAAAATTTTCTTCACAAGATCCTGGAGGAATATTATACTGGTATATAGAAAAGAAAACTGAGGTTCAGTGAAGTTATTTGCCTAATAGCTGATAAGTGGCAGAGACAGAACTGCAATCCTGATCTCCTGATTTTAAAGTCCAACATTTTTTGCCACATTAAGGCAATAATGGATTTGTCCATATTCTATACTGGAGTGTTCTACCAGTGGACTGGGTGGTCTGGAACATAGACTACAGAGCCCCTCCCTAACCTTTTCTGTTAATTTCTAAATTCTAACAGTGCTCTTTAATTTAGGACTCCCAAGCAAATCTCTTATAGATGTCCTATAGTTCATCCTCTGGTCTACAAGGTGGATTATTAAACTGGAAAGGTCCTTATAGGTAATATAAATCAACTTCCTTCTTTTATAGAATAAATGTTTAAGGTCTTGGGAACTTAAATGACTCATCTAAGGTCATATAGCTTTTCAAGTATCATGAGTATAAATAGAAATCAAAGGGGCGGCTAGGTGGCGCAGTGAGTAAGAGCGCCGGCCTCGGAGTTTGGATGACCCGAGATCAGATCCGGCCTCAGAAAATGAGCACCCACGCATAAATCAAATGACTAGCCGTGTAACCTTGAGCAAGTTACTTAACCCCAATTGCTTAATTAAAAAAAAAAAAAAGAAATCAAGTTGCCTGAGTCCCAGGCTAAAAAATCTTTCATTTAAACAAAACTTCCTCCAGAAAGGTAGGCATGAAGAGTAACATTAGTCTGGCACCTTTAAATATAGTATCTTTTTTTAAGAAACTCAGGTGTTTATTTTTACTATGTTTGTTGTAACAGTACACCTTTGTTGTTGAATTAGGGAGGTGTGAGGAGGTCCAGGGTACAGAAGAAGGGACCAAAGCCCAGAGGCACTGCAATATGTCTAGCAATGGGTTTTGAAACTCTTTATAAGTTTATATTAGTTATTTCACTTGATTCTCACTCTAGGGTTATAATGTCAGTAATGCCAGTATATATTCATTTTGTATGTGAGAGAACTGAGATTTTGAGTTGCTTGAGGTTGTAATAGGTTAAGAGGCAAAACTGGTACTTGAATTCTGGTTTTTCTGACTTTAAATTCAAAGTTTTTCCAACCCCGAGCTTGCTTCTTTGCTTGTCAAGACATGATTCTTCCGTCATCGTCAGCCATTAGGGAGATGAAAATACATTAGTGTTTTTGTGGATTATTGTCTTTCCTTTGTTTAGTTACATTGCTGTCTTAACTTCTAGCACAGTCCCTTGGAGGTCATAGTTGTAATAAAATTGGAAGTTCAGGCATGTAGATGAGAGGTGTTCCAGAAGAGCATGTTTTTTCATCTTTGGCCTTAAATCCTTGATTGCTACCTGTAGTTTTAGGGTTATCCCAACGACAGAATTCTCTTTTCTTAGGTCAAGTTTCACACAAAAGAAAGTGAAAACAAATGTTTTTCATGTGCATAAAGCAAATGGTTCAGTGAAGTGGGTCAGAAACATAAAGTTTTCTTTGCTTCTTGGCAGCACAGTAATCATATTTGGCAGATAAAGAAGACAAAGCTGAGAAAGGGGACTTTCCTTGCCTATAGACACATTGATAGTAATTTGAACTCAAGTCCTTAGACTCCAAATTTATTGTTCTTTCTACTATGTTATGTGATAACAGTGCCGTAGAGTGCCATCCCCACATCCTTCTAAGAGAAATAGTATGATTACTATTTCCATTTTACAGATGAAGAATCTGAACTAGAGGTGCAGTAAGTTGCCTATTCTTGGCCAAACAGCCAAGTGGCATGACAACTAGCTCTTAAAGCTAGGTTTTATGACTCCAAATCCAGTAACCTTTCCATTACATTGCTTAAGCAAGTGCTAATGGAAATTTTAGTATAATAAAAGACTGTCTAAGCCCTGGCTGATGGCCTACCTAATTAGTTTAAGCAGTATTCTCGTGTGACCCAGTCTGGGTAATACAAAAGTATTTGTAGTCTCCTAGCATTTGCTATAATGACATTTACCTAATAGCCTGAACTTTGCGTTCTCTATCTTCTAACCTGAGTTGTTCTGCATCAGTCCTCTTTAAGCCTAAATCATCTGTTTCCCAAATCATAGCTGTTCTATTTCAGTTCTCCTCAATCCTAAATCCCACCTCTACCCCACTCCCAACCAGAGCGAGCCATTCTGGCATTGTCTCCCTCCTCTAAACTACTCAACTTTTTCAGGGAAACTTTCTTGCCTTTATTCTCCTTCCCCTTAACTTTTGTGCTCCTATAGCAGTTTATAAGCATTAGGAGAGTGCCTAAGTAAATTGGGAGAAGTACTCTTAGCAAATGCAATAATTTTTGAAGTAAGTTTATCTCCATTGTTTTCTCTAGATCAGGGATGGGGAACCCAGCAGCCCTTTGACTGAATCCAAACTTCATAGAGCAAATCTCCTTAATAAAAGTTTTTGTTTCAGAAACTTAAGACTGGAGGCTACAGGTTCCCTACCATTGTACCATTTCAGTGGATCTACACTAAAATGCTAAAAAGAGGAGCAGTAAGCTTATATTTAACAAATGGGGCTCACAGAAGCCTCTTGAAGGATTTGTAGAGGGAAGACATTGGAGAGCCATGGTTTTCTTCAAGCTTTTACTCTTAGTCTGATAAGATGAAAAATAGTATGAATGTGCAACTGTGGGTTAAAAGAGAAAAAAAAGGATGTTTCAAGAAACCAAAAAACACCCTCAGATGATCTAGGTAGGGGAATGGCTCAAACTTTACTTATTAGTGGAAACTGCTGGTCAGATTTCCAAGACTGATTTGTGACAGAGAAAGACTGAGTACAGATCTAGTTCATTCAACAAATATTTACTGAGTGACAAACAATGGAATTGTACTAGATATTATATGTTAGGCACCATTCTTGGTATTGTTTGGTTAAGAAAGGCAATAAAGTGATAAATAGGACCTCTATTCCATGTCCAAATTTTGGATCTCATAGTCTGATAGGGAAGATGGGAAATGGGCCTGAGGAACCATAATATAAGGTATTAAGTCATGAGATTTAGAGCCAGAAGGGACTTTAGAGATAATCTTGTCCATTTTCCTTTATTTTACAGTTTAGGAAACTGGTGCCTTGTTCAAAGAGGTTATTTTAAATAGGAACATTTAGGAAAGCTTCTCAATGAAGTGACTTGCTTCTATGTTGGGAGCTTTGAAGAATTCAACTAATACCCTGGGAAAAGTCAGAGGAAGAGGACAAAAGCACATATAGGTGGAAAACCATAACACATAGTCATGATACGACTTTGTTTAAATATCTCCCACCTTACCCCTCTTTCAAGCATAAATACTGAAGCTCCTCCTCCGCTTTGTCTTTTAAAGCCCTTCACAATCTGGCTCTGGTCTACCTGTCCAGACTTACTGAATATTTTTCCTGATAGAGTATTCTGTGTTCTACCTATACTGTCCTACTTGCTGTCCCAAAACTCAGCACTTCATCTCTGCTGTTTTTGTGAGTTTGCAAAGGCTGTCCTTTGTGCCTAGAATCTGCTTTAGCTCTTAGAATCCCTAGTTTTCTTGAAAGCTTAATGCATGTGCCTTTCTCGATGGGAAATTCTCCTTGCTCCCTTTAGTTGTTAGGGCTTACTTCCTCTTAAAATTATCATATGTGTATCAGTTTACATGTTGTAGTTCCCATAGAATGTATGGCCTCAAGGACAATGAGTTTTCATTTTGTCTTTGTGTCCCCAGCATGTAGTACAGTACCTCACACAGAGCAGGTGCTTAATAAATGTTTGTCAGATTGTTGGATAAAGGTAGGGATGATATCTTTTTCTGTACTAGATAGAGCACCTAGCACAAATGTGGGTACTTAAATGCCAAGTGGTAATTATGATTAAAAACTAAAATAGTCACCCAGATCTTAGCATAGTGAAGAAAGCTCAACTGAAATAGTATAACTAAACAGCTATTGTTGAATCCTTGACAACAGCAACCTCATACAAAATAACTCATTAACATAATAATAGTGCTTTGGGATTTACGAAATATAAACTCATATGTTTGGCTTTTAAAGCCTTTCATAAACTGTTCCCAAGCTTGTATTTGCAACCTTGTCATAAGTTATTCCCCTTCCCACACTTTGTGGTCTAGCCAAACTGTCATTCTCTTTGTTCCTTACACATGGCACGCCTTTTCCCCGTCTTTATGTTTTTGCATTGGCTATCCCCTATAACAGGAATGTACTCCTTTTTCACCTTACCTTAGAGAATACTTCCAAGACTCAGTTCAAGCACCAGCTTTTACATGAAACCTTTCTTAATTCCCCAAATGCTTCTTGCCTTTTCCATCTACCTTGTATTTATTCTGTGTGTGTGTTATTTCTCCCTAATGAGTATAAACTCCTTGAGAGCAGGGATTGTTTCATTTTTTTGTCATTATATTCCTAGCACTTAGCACAGTGCTTGGCACATATTAGGCCTTTAATAAATGCTATTGAATGATTTGCACAGCATTTTCTTCCTGACAACCTGTAATGTAGTCGAGTCTTCCTTCTACTACAGTAGGCTACAGGATAGGGATGACACGCCTATGAATCAATCAGAAAACACTTTTATTATCTGAATCTCCTGTAGGAAGATTATCTGCCCTCAACATTCTGGGGTGGTGCTAGTTGGCGAAGTTAACATTGTTGCCTGATATTTTTCTTTCTTTCCTTCCTTGTTGCTGCAGACTGACTTTAACAATTGGACCTCATGAATCAAAGAGTCTGAAGGCTGCCACAACTCCCACCTTTTCACCATGGACCAAGATTATGAAAGGCGTCTCCTTCGACAGATCAACATCCAGAATGAAAACACAATGCCTTGTGTAAGTTGTCCATCTATCTTTCCATGCCTCCTCTAGCTTAGTGGGCAGTTGCCTGCTGCCAGTCTATAACCTTCTTTTGCCAATTTTGTATCCCAAGCTGACTTTACCAAATGTCTGCACACTGACCTGGTCCTGGGCAATAAACCAAAAACCATAAAAATCACAGAGTAAATCCAAGAGGGCTAATTAATATGAATATCATAAAGGGGAAATGAGCAGTGAAAATATTTCCTACAAGCAAACAAATAGATAAGAAAGGGATGTGGGAATGTTGATTCCCACAGTAGAGCAATGTGAAACTTTTCCATGAGTTACTGAAGAAGGTCTCATCATAGCTGCTGAAAGTAGAGAAATGGCAAAAAACCTGTCATCCACTTACTACTGTGAACATATGGCATGAAACACTATCAGTCATGTTCAGTACTGGGGGAGTGGGAGTGAGGTATATACAAGCAGTCTAAGATACATCACCTTTCCAAGATTGCCTAAAATCCTAGATTGAGAAGAGACTCCACAGGTCAAGTACCTGAGCAGATTTTTTTCTACTTGCCTCTGCTGCATAAATCCTGTCAATAGCATCCCTGATAGTCGATAGCTCTTACCTTGAAGACCCTTAGTGAGGGAAAGTCACTATCCACTGAGGCAGCCCATTCCATTTTTTGGATGGCTAATTGGTAGGAAGTTTTTCCTTACATTAAGCTATTAACAAGATATATCTTTAATTTAAAACCTATCTGAAGTTCTATATACAGTTCTGGGAGCCTCACTTTAGAAAGGACATTAACAAGCTGGAGCATGTCTAGATGCCTAGAATGATGAAAAGACTAGTGAATAGGCCATCTAAGCATCAATTGAACAAACTAAGGATGCTTATCCTAAAGAAAAAGTCTTGGGGAACTGGTTGGGGACAGGAAGTGGATTATGATAGCTGTTTTCAAGTATTTGAAGAGTTGTGATGTAGAAATTTAGACTTTCTGTTTACCCTAAGAGACTATACAGCCTAATTGCTGAAAGGTAGATTTTGGCTTGATAAAATGATAGCTATACTGAAGAGTGTGCTACCTAAATAGATTCTTTGTCACTGGAAATCTGAAGGCAAAGACTAAATGACCATCATCATTTTCAAGTATGGTTGGACTAGATGATTTCTGAGATCTCTTTTAACTGTAAGATTTTGTGATTCTAAAGCTATCGTTTTGGCAAGTAATTTCTTCTCTCTGGTCTTCCAATTCAACATTTGGAAAATGAAAAAATTGTTAGATTAAATAATCTTTCCAGGGCTCTTGTAACTCTAATATTCTACTATCTTCTCTCTAGCTAGAAGCGAGGCTGTCATTACAGCTTGAGGAATATGATATTGGGAATGGAAAGTAAAGGAATGATACAAGAGATATATTAGAGAATCATCCCTTAAGCATTATTTTTTTTCCCAGAAATATGGGAGAGTAGAAAAACTTGTCTTTTCTAAAATTTGTGCTTAGCTAGTATGAAGCTCAATAAATAGTGGGCGCTTTTATAAATGTTTTTACATTGAAGTGAAGATGTTTTGTAAATTCTTTTTGTTCAAGGAAACTTTCAAGTGGCCAACTACATTTTTGGAGAACCCTTTTAAATTGATTCCTAAACTTACTCCTTTAACTTTGTTTTTTGGTGGTCTTATATTTTCAGACTCCATAAATCCTTTCCTGTTTTCCCTAAATCTTTTTTCCTGCCTCCATTCTGGATTGCCCCCACCCCCCATTTTTCATTTTCACAGCAGCATATTGTGACTTAAAAGAATTTTAGAGGCTGCTTATCTTTGCTTTGACTCAGATTAACTAGGTTTATTCCAGGCTCACAAACAACATTAATTTTTCATAGTGGCAGCATACCTTATAGCATCCTGGAAGATGATTGAAAATAGTTGTCTTCCAAGATCTTGTTAGATCATTGTTGTTTTCTTTTTATTGTGGTAGCTCATCAAACCATAGATTCTCCATTAGAGTGGGTGGTCTCAGAGTTCATCTAGTCCAGCTACTCCATGAAACACAAGTCCCTTCTATAGTGTCCCTGTCATGTGATTCAACTTCTTCTGGGAAATTTACTCCTTTCCAAGATACTTACTTCTCTTTCTATATTTGTACCACTTTCTAACCATTAAACTCTCCTAATTCTACTTATGCTAAACATGGAAAAACAGAAGCTGACATCCTAGTCACATGGAGAATAAGTGACAGAGCCAGTACAGGAAGCCAGCTTTCCTAAAGGCACCAATGTAATATGCTGATTTTTCTGAAGGTTTTGTCAGGGTTTTCCAAAATTGGGCCCCAATATAAAGTTTGAGAGACTAAAGAAAAGATGCCCTTTATAGCCATACTTAACTTTTGCTGGGGCATATAAGAAATAGAGAAAAGAAAGAACATCAGAAATTGTTTTCTTATGAATGAAAAGATGCTTAAGTGCAGGGGCTTTGGAAATATTTAACTCTTAGAGGAGGGGGGAGGGAGGGAGGGAGAGAGAGAGAGAGAGAGAGAGAGAGAGAGAGTGTGTGTGTGTGTGTGTGTGTGTGTGTGTGTGTGTTTATATCATTCCCATAACCTAGGTAGTGAGCTTTGTAGGACATTTGTCTTTATATCTCATAGGACCTCACTTTGGGGTTTGACCACTTTGTTAACTTTAGAAACATTGGTTCTCAACATAGAAAAAGGGAATTAGGATTTCTTATTCTTTTTTCATTTATTTAGCTTTTAAATCTGAGGCTAAAAGGCAACACTGATTTCAGAAACTATAGTCACAGTCTTAGTTCTCAAGCCAAAGGTTTTGTGTACAGTAAGTCTACTTCTTCAGCCATCCATGCACACACTGTGTCCAAACTTTTGTGTGGTGGCTTTGGCGGTTCACTGGGGCAAGAAGAGATCCCAGATCAAGCACAGACTTACACTGTGCAGGAAGCAGAAACAGGTGCCACCTTGCAGCCCTGTTACTTGCACCTAGGTCACAGATCAGCATGGACTAAAGAGATTTGTGCCTCAAGGTGCTGGATCAGGGAGGGAGTTTTATGGACCTGAAGTTTTGTACTGAACAGGAAGCAGAAACAGAAGCAAGCAGCAACTGTGTGGCTTTGTTTCTGGAACTGGGTCTTGAATTCAGCTCCCAGCCGAGCCTGAAACATATAGCTTAATAACCAAGACAGGGTCCTCAGATCAAGGACTCCTGCATTTCTTTTGCTCCAAACTTAGAGAGCTTTCAGCTTGCTGATGGTGCCTGAGGCCGGCAACTGTCTATTGGAACTCAAACTGAGGCAACTCACAGTTGTTTTGCCCACAGCCAGAATGGCATCAGGAGCTTGCAAAGCTCAAACTGTAAGGGCAGTGATAATATTTTACTCTAGATCAGATATCTTTGGGATCATTAAAAGCTTACAGGCCACCAGGCTGAGTCACCCCTGAGATCTTTGGAGAGCACAGCATTCAATCTGTAGAGAAGGCAGCAAAACCTAAGAGAATACAGACCAGAACCAAGCAAGGCCCAGACATTCTTTCCAGAAGTATAGTCTGGCCCTAATACAGATTTTCAATTTAAGAAGTAAGGCTAGATGAATGAATAAACAAATAACAAAAGATTCCCACCATAAAGAGCAGAATTCCTGGAAGAAATTAGACAAGAGTTGGGTTTTTTAAAGGGCTTTTAAAATAATTTTATGAAAGAAATGAGAGCATTAGAGGAAAGATTTGGAAAATGAGAACTCAGTCCAAGATGGCAGAGTCAGAAGAGAGAAGGGGGAGAAAAGAAGCATTTATTAAGCGCCCACCATGTGCTAGTCACTGTGCTAAGTGCTTTATACAAACATCTCATTTCATCCCCAAAACAACCGTAGGTGGTAGTTGTTATCATTACCCCTGTTTTGCAGTTGAGGTTAAGCAACTTGCCAAGGGTCACACATCTAGTGTCTCAGGATAGATTTGAACTCAGGTGTTCTGGACTACAAGCCTAGTACTCTATTTACTGCACCAAATGAAAAAGATAACTAATTTCATTCCTACCTTACCAGTTGGCATAGATGACAAAAGATGGGAATGGTCACCCTGGTGTATTGTTAATACAGCTATGAAGGCCACCACACCTTGTAAGAACATCAGACCAATTAGTAATTGGGAATGTGAAGGACAAACCACGATGGGTTATCTTTCCAGTTCAAGATAACAATTTAAATCTATAAGCAATTGACCAGGGTAGAAACTATGAAGCAACTGGGCCAGGATCACAGGCTCAGTGCCCAGAGCTGCTAGCTTAAGAAAGCAGTGCAGACTTGCCAAGAACTGATCACAGGCTCATTCCCAGGCTTAAGTCAGCAACAAAGGGTCTTTTAGAGGTCTAGGAGTATGGACTTGGCACCCAGAACTTTGAACTAGGCGAACAGTGTGGGGCACCCTGAGCTAATCAGAGTTGGTCTTAATCCCAGGCCAGCAATCCTCCTTGGGGGCATGGAGCAAGGAATCGGTGTCCAGAGCCCTCAGCAGTGGGACACTGGGATCTCCCAAAGGGTCTGAGATTGCAGGCTCAGCCCTCTAGAGCTCTCAGCAGGGTCAGCAACATTTAGGTTGCCCAGAGAGATCACTGGAAAAATGAGTAAAACAAAAAGATAGAGCAGTTATATCAGGGATGACTAAGGCACAAACCAACAGGAGAACAAAGAAAAACATAGCTTTCCCACAAGACAAATTAGATGTCTTTGAAGAAATGATGAAAGAATTTTTCAAAGTTTAAAATATTATAAATGAAATGAATGATAGAGAAAAGGATAGGAAAAAACATGAGAGCAAAGGAGAAGAGATTTAAAAATAAAAAGTTTACTGTTTAGGCCAAAAGGTACAGAACCAGAATCCCTGAAAACTAGATAGAACCAAATAAAAGATAATTAGTCTGTGAGACAACAAGATTGAAAAAAAAATAGGAAAAAAAGTCAGATAGCTCATATAAAAACAAAATTGACCTTGAAAATAGATTAAGGAGAGAGAGATTAAGATTCAAAGTACTATTTGAAAGCCATGACCAAATAAAAAAAAAGCCTAGCCATTATATTTTAAGAAATCATGAAAGAAAATTGTCCAGATCTCTTAGTATTGGCATCCTTAAAAGAAACCCCCAAATGAAAACTCCCAGTAATATCGTTGCTAAAATCCAGAGTTTACAGGTCAAATAAAACTATTAACAAGTAGCCAAGAAGAAAAGAATCCCAAGTACCAAGGAGCTACAGTCAGATTCACACAATATTTAGCAGCCATCATTATTAAAAAATGGAACATATAGGATAAGATATTCTAGAACTCAAAATACATAGGCTTAACAACCAAGAATAATTTACCCAGCAAAATTAAGTATAATCTGGGTGTAGAGGCAGAGGTTGGGGGAAGAAAGCATACAAAAATAGAGAACGTCAGGTGTTCCTAATGCTGAAAAGAAACTTTGAAATAGAAACAACAGGAGTAAAGAGAAACATTAAAAGGGGTTGGTGTATGTATGGGGAGAGTTGTTTTTACTGTGTTGGTGTTCTTAAAAAAGTCACTTTCTTTTAATGGGATTATTTTGTCCTAGCACTGACATGCTATGAGTCTGTTCTGTGAAAGAGCATTTTTTTGTGGTTTTAAGTAACATATTTATTTTTGCTCCACATAACCTCTTCAACACAAGCTTTCTTACCTAATTAAAAGTAACCAGAAAAAAAAGCTGCTTTTCTCTCAACAGCCTAAGTTGAACCCCAAGGTTCCTTTTGGATTTTAAAAGTTTCTTCCTTTGCAAAAAAGTGCAGTTAAACATCTTTGCTTAAGTTAGTCAGCTACAGCAACTATGTACAATGAGACCCCCAGGTTAAAAGCACTTCGTGTAGTCATTGTCTGAGACCAGTTTAGGCAGGAATAATGTCTGTTATCATAATGAAAGAGGTGGAGTTATTTGGTTTGTTTTTTGGTTTGATTTGGTTTTGATACAGTTATCCAAAATTATGATTCTTACCTCTCAGGAGTTTACACATTGTTCATTTAGCCCTCAACAAAATTTTTTAAAAATAACTGTACAAAGTACTTGTGAAATTGGTTCTTGCTCTGTAAATACTTATATTCAAGTAGAGGAGAGAATAAATATAAACAGATAACTGTATAGCACAAGGCAGTGATATCATATGTGCCAAATATATGTTACAGATAATAAGTCTATAACAGATCAAAGTAGAGAGAAATCACTTCCATTTGTGATGATTGGAAAAGTCTTCATACATGAGGTAGCAGCTTAACTTGGCCTTGAAAGTTGGGGAGGTGTATCTGCTTGATGAATTTTTTTTTTTAATTAACTTGAGGGGCGGCTAGGTGGCACAGTGAGTAGAACACCGGCCCTGGAGTCAGGAGTTCAAATCCGGCCTCAGACACTTAATTCAAAAACTAGTCATGAGGGGCTAGGTGGCTCAGTGAGTAAGAGCGCCGGCCTCGGAGTTGGGATGACCCGAGATCAGATCCGGCCTCAGAAAATGAGTACCCACACATAAATAATGACTAGCCGTGTAACCTTGAGCAAGTTACTTAACCCCAATTGCTTTAAAAAAAAAAAAAAACTAGCCGTGTGACCTTGGGTCACTTAACCCCAATTGCCCTCCCAAAAAAGCAAAAAAAAAAAAATTTAACTTGAATTAGAGGACCAGGGTTCAAATCCTGACTCTCTGTTATTTATGACCTCTGTGACCTGAAGCTTGGCTTCTCTGTGCTTTACTTTTCTCACCTATGAAATGAGGGGGATGGAATAGATAACTTCTGATGCCTATTATAGCCCTCTGATCCTATGAAGACTCATCAGACACTTGGGGAGGGCAACATTCCAAGCAGTGAGAATAGTATGAGCAAAGACACAAAAGCAAAGAGATCTCTGAATATGGTGCTTTAGGAAACAACCCAGAATTACTCATCTAGGTAAGTGTTCTCCTTCCTAGTCATGTGCCTCTAACCTCCCAACCTGCTTACACTCTGAGCTTCAGTTGTTTCATCTGCTAATGGGGATGATAATGCTTACACATCCTACTTCCCAGATTGTGAGGAATATTCTTTATAAATTAAAAATAGTATACTTTTTAATAGTAATTTTTCTATCCACTGACTCAGATTTTATAATTCCAGGTTGCTGAGATGAGACGAACTTTGACACCTTCAAATTCTCCCATGTCTTCTCCCAGCAAACATGGAGACCGTTTTATACCTTCTAGAGCTGGAGCCAACTGGAGCATTAATTTCCATAGAATAAATGTAAGTGGTATAAGATCTTTGGGAAAGTCATAAGTGGAAGACTACAGTATTTTTGATTTACTGCATGCCTGGGGTCAGTAATGAGCCACAATTAAACTAGGAAAAAAGAAGATGGATTTTTATTTGCATTTACTTCACTATATTTATTTGCTATGTTGTAATACAGACTTTATAGCCTAGAATAGGACAGGACCTAGACTGGCAGAAAAAAAATTCAGTGACTGTCGAACTGGTGAGTGTTTTATAGTTGTTGTATCACTTGTTGCTGTTTTCAGCAGTGGATGCCTTTGGATAATCACACAGGCACTGAAGGTGTTATCCTTCACTCTTAATAAATGAGCTGAAATAATAGCCAGAAACTCCAACACATAAATAGATTAAATGGAAAAAGGAAGATAAATTCATACCATTATCTTTTCCTTTCTCTATCTCAGGAAAATGAGAAATCACCCAGTCAGAATCGGAAAGCAAAAGATGCCACTTCGGATAATGGCAAAGGTTAGAAACGTAATCCTTACCTTGACTCTTTGGTTCCTGTCATGTACCAGAAAGCACTTGTAGCAGATATTCTGCCAGTGAAAACATCTTTGAAATATTGAGCTTTGCCATTCACCCTGGGAGGGAGGTTTTCTTTCCTCTTTACTTCTTTTTTTTTTTTTTTTTGAGGGGGTAAGGTAGGGCAGTTGGGGCTAAGTGACTTGCCTAAGGTCACATGGCTAGTTTTGTGTTTTCCTTTTTACTTTTTGCCATAGCACTTATATTATCCTATGTCTATACAGATGGCCTAGCCTACTCTGCCTTGTTGAAGAATGAACTACTAGGAGCTGGGATTGAGAAAGTCCAGGATCCCCAGACAGAGGATCGAAGGCTACAGCCCTCCACACCAGAGAAAAAGAGCCTCTTCACAGTAAGTTCAGGCAACAATAGTGACTAAGTCTGCTGTCTTGCCCCATGGCTTTACCATGGATTTTAGAAGAATAGACTTAGACATTGTAAAATGTCTGAATAAGTGACCATTTATTAAGCACCCACTGTGTTCCATGAACTATGCTAGATGCTGGGCATATAAATATATACAGTTGTACAATAGGTTTTGTACTATAGGAAATTTATTTTAATAGAGAAAGATAAAAAACATGTGGGTGAGTGGTGATGAAATTTGATCTAGGTAGTCTCAGGGATTTTTGAATGGAACCAAAGTATAGTAGAATGTCATGCCCTTTCCTGTAGAAATTAATAATAATTGATTTGATTATTGTTCCCAGAACAAGAATTTGGGGGGGATGGCATTACTGACAGAAAGGGAGGGGAAGAATGTGGAGATTTCCATGGTGGCATGGCAGATGTCAAGATGTCTCTGATAGGCTCTGGCAGCCTGGTGGATGGCTGAATAGGATGTGAAGCGCAGACTGAGAGAGCTTCAATAGAGTGGCGTAGGTGAGCTTTGTACGCACATACCAGCCAGGCAGCTTAGTGGATTAACTCCCAGAGGAAATGTGTGTGCACTCTTCCCAAGCTGAATGGAACTGTTGGTAAGCCACATTTTTCCTTTTAGTTGGAAGCCCTAGGACAGAGGGTTAATGAGCAGAGTGTCACCTTTTTCAATTCAGTTCAGAATAGTCTCTGACCACAAAGTGCTTGTATTCTATAAGAATGATACCATATGCATACAGAAAGGAAATACAAGGCAATCTGAGGAGAGGGCTTGAAGGGGAGGGGCAGGCAGAGAGAGAGATTTTGCAAAAGTGGCATCTAAGTTCATGAAACCTGGAAGGAAGAAAAGGATTCTGAGAGTCGATGTGTTCTATGCTGATAACATTTGCAAATGCAAAGAGGTGGGAGATGGAATGTTAGGTTTTAGGAGTGGCTGTGACTCCAGTTTCACTAAAAGGTTGAGTGTGAGATAAGACTGAAAAAGCACATTGGAACCACATTGTAGGGAGCTGGGGATTAAAGTTTAGGTGAAGAGTTTGGGGTTTTTCCTAGAGGCTAGTGGGAAATCACTGGAGATTCTTGAGCCTGAGAAGGATACAGTAAGCCTGTGTCTCTACCCCATTCCATTTTCCTGTAGCTAGAAAGTGAAGGTGACTGAGATCTTGAGTATGTGTAGCAGCTGTGTCTCATAAAGAGACACTACCCTTTTCTGTGGTCTCCATGAGAATGAAGCAGACTTAAGCAAATGAAAAGGCATCACTCCCAACTCTTCTTCTTCAGTGCATATAGGCATGCTTTTCCTGCATCAGAGTTGCTTGAAGTCATAGAATATAGAATATTAGAGCTAGGAGGAGGAACCTTTGAAATCCTACAGTTTGGTTACTTAGTTTTCTACGTGGAGACACTTTGAGGTTCAGATGGGGAAGTGATTTGCAGATGGTCACATGGTAAGTAGTGGCATAGCCAGGACTAGCACTCAGGTCTTGAACTGTCAAGCCAGTGCCCTTTTTACTGTAGGTAAATGGTAGGAGGCTTGACTCTCCACCGTCATGGCACACCTCTCTGGGATTTTCTTCTTTCTCTGCCCTTCTGACAGACCTGAAGGTGATGAGTTGGTGCCCTCCTTTGCAAAATTAGGAGTTTGTTTAGAATATGAAAGAGGGCTATAAAGATCTTCTTTATTAGGTGATTTTAAAGGTCTGTTAGAGTATTGCCATCATCTGATATTGTATGTTATAGGATGTGTATGGGAACACCTTTTCTGATTTCAAGATGCTTACATTAAATTACATTACATTGACAGCAATTGAAAACAGCTGGTGTGTTTGTCAGCTGTAGCATGGTTTCTATGAAAAGGACTTCAAGTTTCTCTTTGCTTCATTTCTCTTTTGTAATTTTCTTTGTTTGATAATCTTCCAGATCTGTATGACTTGGTGGTTTTTTGTTGTATATTTCCTTCTCTAATTTCAAATTTCCTTCTTCAGTACTCCCTCAGCACCAAGCGCTCAAGTCCTGATGATGGCAATGAAGTCTCTCCATATTCTTTGTCCCCAGTCAGCAACAAAAGGTACAGTGCGATTCTGCACCCAAAGAATAAGGTTATTATCAGTCACCCCGCGGGCATTTCCCTCAGTGATGCCTGGGTTCTAGGCAGAGGGGCCAAATTCTACTGACTGGTTTGCTGATGACTGTGCTATATAACAGGGAGCCTTAAGTGCCAGGCTGAAGTATTGGCAAAAGAGGGTCTTTAGCAGTGATATGAAACTGTGGATCTCTGTTTCATACTACTTTTTAAAGTATATAATAAATCCTAAAAGAACACTTTGTTCAATTAAGTCACTTGTGCGGTATTGGGTATTTTTGATTTTGTTTTGCTTTTAATCAGCAAAAAGCAAGCAGCTTCATACATCTTCTACAAGTTAGTCTGTTGTAAAGGGAGAAAATCATTTGCAGAAGCCTACCTGTTCCTTTAGCCTGTTTTCTTCAGTGATACATGGATAGAATTTATAGAGATGGTGAGTTCGATGCTAATGCCCATCCTCTTTATTGCTCTTTTTTTAGGGGGGGTTTAGGGGAGCATATCATCTGTGATCTTTAACCAGTTCATGATTTGTCCTCCTTTGAGATAGATTGAAGATTATCTCCTTAATACTTTCTACATTGTCACTTAGATCAGGGTTTTGTTCTGTTCTGTTGTTAGGAACTAGCTCTTCTTTTGTCTTTTGTTTTCTCAAGTATAATTCTATCACTTCATATAGTTAATCAAGTGTTAGAGTCAAAATATGATGCTTCCATAGTCATTGATAATGATCATAGACCACTGTAGTTATAGCTGACAAATCTGTCCATTTTGCATCTTATTCTTCACATCCTGGTTTAAATTAATAAGGTCTTTTGAGATGATCTGACTTAGTTGGGTCTCATCTCAAGCTTTCTGCTGGTTTGATTTTTCTTCCACTGCCTTTCCCTTTTTTTTTAATAATACCATTCATAATTGTCTTAATAGTTTTCTAAGGAGTTTATATTCTAAATTGGTCTTGGCAGATCTGCTTTATGGTTGGCATTGAGGATCAAATATTTCCTATCTATAACTCTTAAAGTTTCTTTGTTGTGATGATTACTTTCTATTGATTAAACTGCTTTAGAAATAGTAGTAATAAGAATTTAGCGTATTTACCTTTACCCATTTTTCAATGTCAGCGTTTATTTGAATAGGTCATATTGAAGCTTTTATGATAAGAGAGCATTTAAATGCTTGCTTACCAGAGTGCCAAACACTAGGTCTATAAATAGAAAAGCAAGATAGTCCCTTCCCTCAAGGAGCTCACATTCAAATTGTGGGTAATGACACACCTAAAAACCATGCTGACTGGGTCCGCTACAAATTTATGTTAAACTTGGCCCTCACTGTCACATGGCAATCCTTTTACACCTTCATAATTAATTCCCCCAGAAACTTTTCCAAATATTTTCAACCCTCATCAAAATTCCAATGAATGGCTCCCCCTTTCCCCACTGTCTCAGCTAAGAACCTTGCCTCATATTTCACTGAAAAAATTAAATTTGCAGAGAGCTCCTTCTCCCCTCCTCATTTCATATCACGCAGATGCATTCTGCCTCATCTCCTCCATCACCTCTGTTGCAACTAATGAGGTAGTCCTTCTTGCCAAGGCAAACCACTTTACATGCACAAGTGATCCCATTCCAGCCTGTCTTCTCCAACAGATTGCCCTCTCTGTTACTCCCATTCTCACTTATCTTCAATCTCTCCCTGTCTGCTAGCTGCATCTCTACTTCCTAAAACATACTCATGTATCCCCATCTGCCAGAAAAACCAAACAAACCTTTACTTGATCTGTGTGTCCTTGCTAGCTGTCATCCTATATCTCTCTTCCCTTTGGTGGCTAAACTCTTTGAGAAGTCTGTGAGCTCTAAGTGCCTCCTCTACTTTCTTCTCACTCTCTTCTGAACTTTGCAGCCTGGCTTCAGACCTCATCATTCAACTGAAAGTGCTTTCCCTAAACTTGCTAATCATCTCTTAATTGGTAAATCTAGTGGCCTTTTCCCAGTCCTCAATCTTTTTTGACCTCTGCAGCCTTTGATACTGTTTATCATCTTCTTTGATACTCTAGGTTTTTGTGACCTATTCTCTTCTGATTCCCTTCCTGGCTACCTGAACACTCATTCTCAGTCTCCTTTACTGGGTCTTCTTCCAGATAACTCCTACTAACTGTGGTGGGAGTCCTCTAAGGCACTGTCCTGGGCCTTCTCTTTTCCCTCCATACATTTCACTTGGTAATTTCATTTCCTGTGGATTGAATTATCTCTATGCTGATAATTCTCAAATTTACTTATCCAGCTTTAACCTCTCTACTGATATCCAGTTAGCATCTCACTAGACATCTTGAATTGGTTGTCCCATCTATATCTTAAACTCAGCATGTCCAAAACTGAACTATCTTTCCACATTGAGACCTTCCCTCTTCCTGACTTCACCTGTTATAACTTAGGATACTACCCTCCTCCTAATCTACAATTCTTAACTACTCACCTCATTTCTCTCTCTCTTTCTCTCTCTCTCTCTCTCTCTCTCTCTCTCTCTCTCTCTCTCTCTCTCTCTCTCTCTCTCTCACACACACACACACACACACACACACACACACACCTAATATCTTGCCAAGGTTTATTAATTTTATTTACAGAATATTCTCATACTTGCTCCCTTCTTCTGACATTGCTACTACCCTGTTACAAGCCCCTCATCTCCTCATGCCTGGACTGTAGCCTCATGGTTGATCTCTGGGTCACAGATTTCTTCCTACTCCAGTCCATCCATCACTCAGCTGTCAGTGATTTTCCTGAAACTCAGTTCTGACCATCTCACTCCCCTATTCATTCAATTTTAGTGGCTTACCATGACCTCCAAGGTCAAATAGAAATGCTCTGACCAGAGTTCAAAGCCCTTCAAAACCTGGCCCCTTCCTACTTTCCTAGATTTCTGACATCTTGCTCCCTTACCATGTACTCTATTATACAATGACAGTGGCCTCCTTGTTGTTTCTCAAGTAAAACATTCCCATTCCACATTAGAGGTATGCATTTTGGATGTTCTTCACATTTGGAATACTTTATCTCTTCAACTCCTCCTTCTGGCTTCCTTTAAATCCTAGCTAAAACCAGTCTTCTCCCAGAAGCCTTTCCTGATTCCCCTTCATGCGAATGCCTGTATTTTCCTCATTGTTTCCAATTTATATTGTCTGTATCTTATTTTATGTAGTTGTTTGTTCCATGATTAGACTGTGAACTCCTTGAGAGCAGGGATTGTCTTTTGCCTTTATTGTATCCCCAGTATGTAGCCCAGTGTCTGGCAGTAGTAGAGACTTAATAAACGTTTATTGACTGATTAATACGGAAAGAGTTCCATTGTAGGTTGAATAGTAAAGATGTATGTTGATTTTGTATGGAGAATCTTGGATCTTTATAGAATTTCTTTACTTTTTTCTCTGTAATAAATATTGACACATGAACCACAATTATCTTCATAATTCTCTTTTTGTGGGTGTTTATCTTGAGTGCTAAAAACTTTTTGAAGCCCAACTCCATCCTAGCTTTCCTGCCTGATTATCCATTATTTCTCTGCACACACACACACACACACACACACACACACACACACACACACGTCCTACATCCTAGCCAACCTTGGCCACCTTTCTTTTTCTCCTCCACAACACTCCCATCTCTTTTCTTCGTGCCTTTGCCCTGACTGTTCCCCATGCCTGAAATGAAGTCCCTTCTCACACCTGTGAATTCATGTTGTCTTGCTTATTGGAATGTAAGCTCTGTAAGGATAGGGACAGTTTTTCTTTTGTCTTGGTGTCTCCAGAGCTTAGTGCAATGCTTTCTTATAGATTGAGATGCAACCCATTTATGCCTTCTAAGTGGACTTAAAATGAGAACGTTATTTTTTAATCGTATGCTGGTCCTTTTTGTCACTGGACAAAAGATCTCACATTTAGTGAACCAGTGGCTTACTGATATTTACAGAGAATCTTTCCTGCTTTTCTGCTGCCATCACAACAGAAACAAAAGGGGCACCAGAGTTCTGAGGATTATTTTGTATTTTTCTTTGTTTCATGGGTTGTTGCCATGCTATTACCTTATGTTCCTCCTCCTGATGTATGATAGGCCCCTTCCTACTTAATTGGACAACAGAACATTGTTGAGACCGTGTTTGGCATCTGTGGAACTTGTAGAACCTTATATAGTTTGTGCCCAGTTGGCCCAGACTTCAAGAACTGGGGTTCACTCTATGCCACGGTGAAAAAAAATCATCTTTGTATCCTCAGTGGCCAGCATGAAGCCCTGAAGAGCACCTAATAATGTACATTGAAATAAGTCGAATTGAATTATGAAGCCAGAGTCTTATGCAAAGAACTATGAATTTCAGAATTAGATCTGGGTTTGAATCCCAGCTCTGCCATTTACTTCAGGTGTGATATTAGGCAAGTCACTTCCTTTTGAGATGTACTTTCCCAAAATGTAAAATGATGTGGGATTTAAGATTAGGTTTTTTCCCCAATTAATAACTTTTCTTTATGCCCTTTTTTTAAAACAAAAATTATTTCCCTCTCCTCAGTTGAATGTTTCTTTGTAATAAGAAAAATATGATAAAAATTCAAACAAAAAAGTCATTGCATCTTTGTAGTCATGTCTCTTGTTCTTTTGGTTCTGCTTTCTTCAGGCTCTATCATTTTTATACCAGTCTTCTCATGTTTCTCTGAATTTGGAATAAATTATTTTTAATGGCCTTTTTCAACCCCATACCCTATGAACTGAACTTAATAGTAATCACTAAATGAGTATTTGAATTAATGATCTGCCTCTCTGTGTACATGAAAAGACTGAAAGGAAAGGGGGTGTTTTCTTCATTGTGAATCCTTATTGATCATTTACTATCAAAAGTTTCTGCTTCCATTGGCAAATGTGTGATATGAAATTTTTCTTTATGTAGATACACAGACACACATAATCTATCCATATAATCTTTTTCTTTTTTGATAAACAGCCAGAAGTTATTAAGATCTCCACGGAAACCTACCAGGAAAATTTCCAAAATCCCTTTCAAAGTCCTTGATGCCCCTGAGCTCCAAGATGACTTCTACCTGAATCTAGTAGACTGGTCTTCCCTCAACGTCCTAAGTGTTGGCCTGGGCACTTGTGTTTACCTATGGAGTGCGTGTACCAGCCAGGTATGGATGATGGGCCTTTTAGAAAAAGGGTGGCAGAGTAGAGGCAAGAGGGAGTAGTTCTGTTCTACCTCAAGTAGCCACAAAAGATTCTCAAGTGGTTTTATGTATTATTTTAAAGCAAACGAATGTGATATTTTGCTCTCTGTAGAACTTTGGCACATAAAATGTTACAGCTAAACAAGACCTTAAGTCATATAATAAAAAATATTGGTGAAAGGTCCCTTAAAATTATTAAGAACTGAGAGAGATATAAGAGCATGAATAGACGTTTGTAGAATGGAAGACACCTTAGAACATAGAACTTTAATGCTGAAAGGGACCTTAGAGAACATAAAGTGTTTGAGCCAGAAAAGACTTGAGTCTCATAGTATTGTGCAGAAAATAAAAGTAAGCCGAGACCTGGGTTCAAGGTAAATTTAGGTGTGGATTTATTAAATGTGATTGCCTGGAGTATAAACTCAAATTAGGCAGCTCCGAACTGGGATACATACAGTACTTATAAAAGCCAAAACCACATTTGGGGAGGGGAGCTAGCATGAGCAATGACATCCAGAAGCCAAGAATTGCCATTGGTCAGATCTATAGCTTAGGGCTGTTTTGGGGAATATGGTGCAAGATTACAAGGGTGCAACTTTTCCTGGAACAAGGGGGTCCGCTCCCAGAATAGGGTGGAGGGTCATTGGGTAATGGGGACAAGCTAGGGGTCATGTTCTAGGTTAAGGGTGTGGAGACCCTGCTTGGTCAGCAGGAACAGAACAGGGTGGTCTCTTCTTAAGATAAACTTGTACCATAACCCCTGGACTACACCTTGGGCAGTACACAAGATTATGCCTTAAGCTATTTCAAGCTATTACAGGGAATAGGATAGAGACAAAGACAAATATTTAAAGGGGCTTAATGGTGGGCTACAGATCAGGTGGTGTATGATTTGAGTTTGAGCACAACAATAGATCTTATTAGACTGTTAGAGATTGAGGAACATAGACTATCAGAGCTGATGACGTAAGATATAAGCAAGTCAATAGCATATATTTTATAAAGTACACTCCTAATTGTTGTAGGTTCAGTACTGTACTGTTTAAATGCTTGCTTGTAAGGAAAGACCCAAGAAATGGTCAGGGTTTTTAGGATCCTAGTTCTTTTGTGCAGACCTATTCCAGCTTTTCAGTCTTAAGGTTTATACATTACTTTAAATATTTAAATATTTTAAATATTAATTTTTTTTAATCTTGAAGGTTCCATTGGATCTTTTTGTTAAATGTGCTTTTCACAACACCCTAATCCCTTCACCCAAGGCTGTCTACCAGACTAGTTGAGTGTCCAACCCATCTGCCCACCGTAGTACCTTTGACTGCTCTATAATCATCATGAGGCCTGATCTTAGGGTTCCTAAGGACAAATGAAATCTGGCTAGTGGTCAGGATCCCTTCTTGCTTTCTCCACCAATTCTGCTTTTATTGAATCTACACTATTCACATAATAGTTCTGGGAAGTATATTATAACAAAAAGAACATAGGGCTTGGAGTCAGTAGACTTGGATTCAAATCCTATGTCACTGGGAACACATCATTTAACCTCTCTGTACTTCATTTCTTTTATCTGTAAAGTGAGAATCATAATAGCTTGTTAGTATCCACCTCTCAGAGTGGAGGATCAAATGAGGTAATATTTGTAAAGTGTGTTGTAAATATTAGATGTCAGATATTATTAAGTGCTAAATTGTGTGATATTGACAGTATAATAGGAATTCTGATAAGGCAACAGTGAGGAATGGAACATTCAGACACACTTCATGGAGAGGGTAGGATGACAGCTGCCTCCGATTCTGATAGGAGAGAAAACTAAGGACATTCCAGTTGGGGGGAAGTGGAATTAGAAAAGCTTTGGAAGTAGAAGTGAGCCTGCTGTGTAAGAGACTGTGAGGAGACCATCCAGCTGAAGCCCATTGGTACCTCTGGGGAGGAGAGAAAACTAAACGGAGATAGGTGGGGTTAGCAGCTACATGGAGGAGGTAAGACTTGAGTTGGACCTTAGAGCATGGCTCAGTGTGTCCCTCATTACTGTTCATGTTTGTTTTTTCCAGGTAACCAGGCTATGTGACCTGTCTGTGGAAGGAGATTCTGTGACTTCTGTGGGCTGGTCTGAACGGGTCAGTATAATGTGTTTCTTAGGGGTACTATAGTGTGAGTTTGTGCTGAAACTGTTTCACTGGTACTCAACTGATACTTTGCTCTAAAAACTTGAAAAAGGTTATTAAGACACTTAAGAATTAATGATTTTGCCCTAATAGGACATCTAGGTGGCACAGTGGATAGAGTGCCAGGCCTGATATCAGAAAAACTCATCTTCCTGATTTCAAATGTGGCCTCAGACACTAGCTGTGTGACTCTGGACAAGTCACTTAACTGGCTTGCCTCAGTTCCTCATCTCTAAAGTGAGCCGGAGAAGGAAATGGCAAATAATTCTAGTATCTTTGCCAGGAAAACCCCAAGTGGGGTCAGGAAAAGTTAGACACAGCTGAAAAGATTGAACAACAACAATCAACCTCAATATCTGTTCCATGCGTGAGACTTTAAAGACTTTTTTGTTCTTTCTTGAATTGTCATCTTTAACAGAGAAAGTCTCTGAGGTGGTGGTGTATGGTGGGGGAAATCCCACAAGCTCATTAGAGTTCACAAAGCATTTTCCCCAGATAACCGGGAGATGTTACTTGACATGTGAAAGAGCGTTGGATTTGAAATTAGAAGACCTGGACTTGAACCCCAGGCCTTCCATCTGCTGCTTGTATGACCTTGGGTTAATCATTTACCCTCTCTGGGCCTCAGTTTTCTCTTATGTAAAATATCCAGAACAAGATCATAAGATTACTTTCTAAATGAACTTATTGCTAACATATTATATTTGTGGTTGTATATCACTGTTACTCATAATCATTTTCCTTGGATTGGTTTAGCATCTTTTACTAACACTCATATTATTATCAGTAATGAAATCCTGTGTTCAGGTTAACAGCTTATTGTGTTGTGTGTGCCAAAGACAGCAAACAGGAACATTCTTAGTACCACCTACACTTGTGAAAATTAGGAGGGCAGAGGGGGCGGCTGGGTGGCGCAGTGAGTAGAGCCTCGGCCCTGGAGTCAGAAGGACCCAAGTTCGGATCCAGCCTCAGCCTTAACGCACACACAAAGAAAACCTAGCCGTGTGACCTTGGGCAAGTCACTTAACCCCAACTGCCCTCCAAAAAGCAAAAAGAAAAGGAGGGCACTCTGTGCTCTCCTAACTGTTAGCAGGAGCTCCCTTTCTGTCCTCAGCTTGTCAGCAGGAGCGTTGTATTCCACTTCTGAAAGGCGGCCCCTCTCCTTCCTTCTTCCCCTAAAGGATTCATGTAGTATCCAGCTCCTGAATCAAAGCTGTTAAAGGCAGAACCAAGTATTCATGGTAATGGAAAGGGACTAGTTTTGTGCTCAAAAATTTTAAAATATCTTCTCTATTCTCAGAGCCTATTGCTAGGCTAATCTAGAAAACCATTTATTAAAGACTTGGAGAGAACTAAATTTCTAGAGCTCTCTCCTTTTTCTGCATCTTTCTTTTCTCTTCCCTCTCAAGTCATCCTGTGTGTATGTCTTTTGCTGATTTAGGGGAACTTGGTAGCAGTTGGCACACATAAAGGCTTTGTACAAATCTGGGATGCAGCGGCAGGGAAGAAACTGTCCATGCTGGAAGGTCACACAGCCAGAGTTGGTAAGAAATAGCAACAAAGATAAAAGGAAACATTTTTATTTGCCTAAGGAGGGTAGGTGGAGATTACCTCAATAACCTAATACAGGATTTTGCTTCATAAGTTGGAAGCCATGTTAATATCTGGCAGCTTGAGCCTAGCCTAAATTTTCTGAAGGGAGAAACAGAGGGCTTCAATTTTTAATTGACCAAGGCTCCATCAGGAAGATAAAAGGATTTAATTGTTTGTTTATTTATTTATTAAGGATTGTTTTATTTAGCACTCACAATGTGCCAGGCACTGTGAAGAACTAGAAATATAGATATAACCAAAAAGAAAAATCATTCCTGAACTCAGGGAGCTTATATTCTGATGAGAGAAGACAGTACATTGAAGGAACCTGAAAGACTGTGGAGCGGAATGGTGGGGAGGTAAAGTTTTGAGATCCCGAAAGCCAGGAACAGAGCCAGAAGGGAAATAAAGAGTAACCTGGGCCCCTCCACAGCATGGATGCTCCAAGAGGGAATCTCCAATGAGAGGAGAGGGAGAGATGTTCCATGTTGAGACAATTCGTGAGAGTGATTAGTTGTTCCAGGGTGAGGAGGTCCTAGGCAATGAGGGAAATTCCAGGATGATTTGGAAGTCTAAGAACTGGAAACAGGGAAGGTCTTCATTAAATCAACAAAGGTCAATATATATGTTGACTTATCTGCGTCTGAAGGCTAAATAGTGCATTTGTGTTTCCTAAAACATCTTTCTGTGAGTGGGGTGGTTTCACAGCCATTGTGATTTTCAGTGTCCTCAAAACCATGTCATATAAGGATCATTTGAAGAAACTTAGAGAAGAGAGATGTGAGGAGACATAATTATTGTCCTCAAACATCTGAAAAGCTGCCTTGTGGAAGAGAAAGAAGATTTATTCTGTGTGAAATTAGGATAAGTTGGGTAGAAATCCAGTCAATATAAGAAGTAATTTCCTAATAATCATACACAGCCATTACTGGAACAGACCATCTTGTGAGATAAATCATAGGACCATAGGCACAAGAGCCTTTCTTATCACTTTATAAATAAGAAAACAGGTTTAGAGAGCTTAAATGATTTGACCAAAGTTACACAGATTGTAAGTGAACAAAGGTTTGAACTTAAGGCCTCTCATTCCAAATACAACATTCTTTGTACTTCATCACCTTGTCAAGGAAGTGAATTCCTAGGGGAGCCAAGATGTTGGAATAGCAAGAAACAGTTCAGTGAGAAACTTTCCCCACCCCCAAAAAAACTTTTCTCCAAACATCTAGATCTAGAAAATGCACCAGACTGAATCCTGGTGGAATAACTAAAAAAAAAAAAGTGTGAGTGAGTCATTTTTTTAGCCTGAGTTGGCATAGGGAGACAGACAATTCTGTAGTCACTGTGAACGAGGCCTAGAGCAAAGGATACTGGCATGTGAAGCATTCCAACACTCAAGGAGAAGCTGTGAATTGGAACAAAAAGGGGTACCAGACCTATACTGGGACCCCTTAAGAGGGACAAGTGCAAACTGGCAGCTTTGTTACCCACTACCCAATTCTGAATCACAGATCCAAAGGGCAATGACAAAAGGACCTTTTCCCTTCATTCCCTCCCCCCCCCCGCCCCCAGACACTACACAGGCAGGGGCAAGTTCAGAATCAAACAAAAGTATGGCTCAGATTCCAGGAGCAGAGTGGAGTATCATTTCCAGCTTCCATTCCAGTTTGAAGTGTGCTGAGGAATAACTAAGGTGAAAATCACTGACCAAAGGGGAACCTGCACTCTTGTAGCTCTGAACCAGCTGGGCTTCTTAGCCAGCTGACATGGCTGAGCTCAGCAATAATCTACTTCTCTCCAGACCCAAACCCAGGTCAGGAACTTGCAGAGTTCAAACCAGGAGGGCATTGTTCAGACTGTGCCTTGAATCATACAAGTTTGGGAACGCTGAAAGCTTCCAAGTCCCCGGGCTGAGCTATCCCTGAAATCTTAGAACAGCACAGCTTCCAGTAACCAAAGAAAACACCGAGACCAACCCAGGTTTTCCCTACAAAGTGCACCAAGTCCAGCCCTAATAGCATCAAGTCCAGAATCAGGAATTGAGCTGGAAGAAAAAGCAAACAGACAAAAATCCCACCATAAAGAATTGTTATGGTGGCAAGAATGTTCAGGACACAAACCCAGAAGAACAAAATGGCAAGCATACATCTAGCAAAGCCTCAAAGGAAAACAGCTTGGACACAGATTCAACTAGAATGCTTGGAAGATATGAAGCAAGCATTTTTTAAAGAGTTTTTTGTCAATGAAGTGAAAGTCCTAGGGGGGAAAAGTTGGAAAACAAATGAGAGCTGTGGAAGAAAAAAAAAATTGGATAGAGAATTAACAGCTTAGTACAAGAGGTACTAAGCTTAACCAAGCAACAAACTCCCTAAAAATTAGAATGGATCGTATAGAAGATAATAACTTCATGAGACAATGACCATAATTGCATAGAAATTTGGAAGTTCAGACACAGGAATTAATACAAACATAAAAAGGAAAACATGAATGAACAGTGATAAGTGACAGCATGAAGAAGGTAATAGAGAAGGAACCTTTATTTGCTGCAGTAGGGGGAGATTACCTAAACAGGGATTTCACTTCATACTTTGTAAACCATGTTAATATCCAGCAACATGAGCCCAACCTAAATCTCCTGTAGGAAGGAAAAAAGGGCTTCACTTTTTATTTCACCAGAGCTGCATGAGAAGAAAGGAAGGATTGATTAATCAATTTCAGATAGACTCTTTATATTCTAATGGGAATATATATTCCCATTATATTCTATGGGAAATTGATATATATCTTTCTCTTCTGGACTCTGTCATCATCAGAGATCACAGAATGAGTCTGCTTAGACAAGGCCTGAGAGTGATTGCTAGGTCTTGATGATCTCTTAAAAAAATTGGGGGGGGGGGAAGGAATATACTAGGTGGGGGAAGAAAAAGTTAGGAAAAGTTTTCCCACATAATCAGGATGCACAAGTAAACATCTACACAAACAAGGAAAAGAGCTTTGGGGAGAATGACTGACATTTGAACTTCACTCTCATCTAAACTGTTCGAAGGAAGGAAGAATACACAGAATTGAGTACAAAAATACATTTCACTCAACAGGGAAATAGGAAATAGGGAGAAGAGGGGAGGTATTAGTCCTAAGCAGAACATACCCTAAGCATAAATGAAAATTCATTTTATATATAAATGTATGTATGTGTGTATGTATATGTGTATACACACAAACACTTTTTTGAAATTGCAAAATATGGGGATCTAAAGGGGAGGGTGCTTATAAATTAGAGAATAGCTGAATAATGTATGGTATATAAATATGATGGAATACTGTCGTGCTGTAAAGAAATGATGAAGGGGATGGTTTCAGAGAAATCTGGGAAGACTTGACACAGAATGAGGAAAGCAGAACCAGGAAAACAATTTATATGAACCCAACAGTATGGTAAAGATAGACAGTTTTGAACAAATTAGGAATTCTAATCAGTACAGTGATCAGCCACAGTTACAGAAGATTTATGATGAAACATGCTGTGCATCTCCTGATGGAGGAGAGAAAGACTTGAGCACAGAATGAGGCATGTTTTTTTTGGACCTGGTAAATGTGGAAATTTGTTTTGCTTGACTCTGCATGTTTGTAATAAAGGTTTTGTTTTTCTTTCATGCTTATTTGAGGATGGGGAGGGGAGAGACGGCATGAAAAAAATTAATATTTTCAACTGAGTTCTCCATAATTTGAAGGGTGGGTTCAGCTGCTTAGTTCAAGTGCTTGCTTCTTCACAAAGCCTTCCATATGCCTGTATATGTACATCTCATCTCCCTTGGCTAGACTTTGAGCTCCTCGAGGGCAGGGATTTTTCATTGTATTTGTATTCCCATTGCCTAGCAGAGTGCTTAACCCTTAACAGTCACTTAATAAATACTTGTTGGTTAACTGTTTGACTGGATACCAATTTATTGAAAATGTGTAGAGACTCAGCCATAAGCCACACAAACTTAGTAACCTCCAATGTCCCTTCTAGCCCTGGAATTCTAGGAATCGTAATATTTCTCTAATCTAGCAGTTTGCAGACAGGTATTTTCAGCTCACTTCACTTTCCAAGGAAAGTTTTGCATGTTTCTGGCCTTCTCCAAAGAAGACTTCATAAAACAGTTCTTATTTGTCAAGGCTGCATCTGTTTGACTTCGTGAAAGCAGCCTTATATACTCTCTCAGGTCATTGTTGCTCCATCTTAGGTGCATTGGCCTGGAATGCAGACCAGCTTTCTTCTGGGAGCAGAGATAGAATGATTCTCCAAAGAGATATCCGAACACCCCCAGTGCAGACAGAACGGCGGCTACAAGGTCACCGGCAGGAAGTGTGTGGGCTTAAGTGGTCCACTGATCACCAGCTTCTTGCATCAGGTGGAAATGATAATAAGGTATGAAATTGTTTGGCTTCCTCATCTATTACCTGAAGTGAAGTCTTATGTCCCAACTGACCAGTTATCATTAAGCATCTCTAATGTAACAAAGTTCTTCCACACTAGGAATGCAAAGTTGAAAAACAACAGTATCTTCCTCGAGCACCTGGCAGTCTAATAGGGGTTTCTGCTCTTTGCTAATGGTCTCAGGTCTTCCATGGTGTGATTTATCAGCTGATTAGGTTCTCTTTCTCTCTCTGGGGAGGCCAAGTCCTGCCTCTCAAAGGGTAATACAAGGTGACATGGTATAGAAATGAGTGAACATCTGCTCTGATCCCTCTGTCACTGTCCCAGGCCCAGCAGGGGAGGGGGGTAGGGTGAGAAAAGCACAGGCCTGGGAGTCAGCTGACATTGACTTGAATCCTGTCTCTGGCACACAATTCCTGTGGGACCACTTTACCCCACTGAACCTTGGTTTCCCCATCCTTAAAATGGGAATGAGAATATTTGGCTGCCTGTTTAATGGGTTGTCTGAAGAAAACATTCTGTCAATATTAAAATGATAGATGGAGGTGAGTTCTCATCATCCTCATCGTCATCATCACAACTCCAGGCCCTCAGAAATCTTGTGGTCAAATTGAAGTAAAAGCAAGTTAATAAAATTGTAAAACAACTAAAATGTGACATGGCAATAATTCCTATTTTCACATGTCAAAAACAAAGCTAAGTTCTTTCCCGCAATCTATCTCTTTCCCAAATGTCCCTTTTTCTTTTGAGGGTACTACCATCCTCTTCCAGTTACCATCCTCAACTCTTTACTCTCCCTCCTCTCACAGGAGGCCACTAGGGGGAGCAGTGGATAGAGCACTGGGCCTGGAGTTAGGAAAACCTGAGTTTATTTCCAGACTCAGACATTTATTAACTGAGTGACTGAGCAAGTCACTTAACCATCATTTTCTCAGTTTCCTCATCTGTAAAATGGGAATAATAGCACCTACTTGTAAGAGATGTGAGAATTGAACAAAGTAATAATTGTAAAGTGCCTGACACTTAATAAGTGCTATATAAATGTTAGCTAGGAGGAGGAGGAGGGTGCCAAGTCTTATAAATTCTACCTCCACAGCATCTCTCACATCCATCCCCTTCTTCTATTAATATAGCCACCCCCTTAGTTCAGGCCCTTTCACCTCTTTCCTGAACTGTTGCAATAGTCTCTTGATTGGTCTTCCTGTATATCTCATCTCTCCCTTCTCCAGTACATCCTTGAGACCTACATAGCAACCAAAAGCATAGGTGTTTAATAAAGTTATTCTCCTATTCAGTAAGCTCTAGTGGCTTCTTATTTCTTCTGGAGTCAAATACAAACTTTTTTGCTTGGCATCTAAAGCCATTCTCTCTAAGTTGCCTTGTATTTATTTCATATATACTATTTATATGCATAATTTGCCCTACAAATAAAATGGAAGCTTAAGGGCAGGGCCAACTTCTTTTTTTTCTTTTTTTTTTTTTTTTTTTATCCCCAGCCCCTGATACATTTTTTATGCTAAATGCTTGTTGATTGATAGGTTATTTTAGATGTTGGTGTGATTTTTGGCTTCCCTCCCTTCCAACATCTCCTTTTCTCACTGAGACCTAAAATTCTACCATTAATGATTATTTCTTTTGAGTTAAATATTTCCCTTTCCCTGCAGTCTTTTTTACATAGGAAATTTGACTTCTCTGACAGAATCAGGCACACAACCTTGCAAGAAATTTGTTGAAGGTGACTAGGAGTCTGTGAGAAGATAACATGGCCTGAATGGATTTGGAGTCAGAGGACCTTGGTGTGAATCTGGCCTCTGCTTCTTACTATGTGTGTGACCTTACCTCTATAGATTTGAGTTTTCTCATCTGTCAAATGAGATGATTAGACAAGATCATCTGTAAGACCCCTTTCTCCCCCTCAAGTCCTGTGAACCTATAGTTCTAGTCACAGTCTACTAATAACTTCTTTATGATCTTAGGCAAGCCATTTCCCCTGCTGGACCTCAGTTCCTCTATATGTAAAAGTGGAGATGACTTCCAAAGACCAGTTTAGCTGTTGGGGTTCAGGAATATTCATTTTACTGTTTTGAAATTACCAGCCTCATGGTCCAGAAAACCCTGATTGACAGGTTTTCATCTCTTCTGTCTTATTTCCCCAGCTTCTGGTCTGGAACCACTCCAGTTTAAGTCCTGTCCAACAGTACACTGAGCATCTGGCAGCTGTGAAAGCAATCGCCTGGTCTCCCCACCAGCATGGTTTATTGGCATCAGGTGGAGGAACAGCTGACCGCTGCATCCGCTTCTGGAACACACTTACAGGACAGCCCTTGCAGTGTATTGATACTGGTTCTCAAGTGTGCAACCTGGCCTGGTCCAAACACGCCAATGAACTAGTAAGAGCCAGAAAGGGATCTAGTATCTACTGAAAACTGTCACATGGTTTGGCAACTTGTAGGGAGTGTGCCAAAGAGACTCACATAGGATATTTCTTATTGGTGTGTTGGTGGTGGTTACAGAAAGATCTGGGTATATTGCGGGGTGGGGGGACAGGAAGGAGGAGGAGGAGAGGAAAACCTCTATTGCTCTTGCCCTCCTCTAGGAGTCATCACTCCCTGACTTATATTTGGGGGCGGGGGGAGGGCCAGGGATGGATTAAGGCAACCCTTAGAAGTGGTGGGGTAGAAGGTGTAGAAAGAAATTTGGCCTTGGTATAAGCAAAAGCTTATACAGTTGGAACTGTATAACAGTTGGAACTCTCCAAAAGTGGAGCCCAGAGATAATGGATTTCCCAGAGGCTGGCTGGCCATTTGTTGGAAAGGTTGTAGTTTTCCTGTTGAAGTACAGGTTGGTCTAGGTTACCCTCTGAGGTGCCTTTCTAACTCTTCATTTCTTTGCATCTATCCCCTTGAATGATATATGTGGCCTTCCCTGAGTACATGTGTTTGGGCACATACTTTCTTCCTCGTCCTCCTGCACTCAAAAGAATGCAACATTTAAGATCTTATATGCCACTTGAGAAGGATTGGCTTATGTGCTCAGCACTATGAAAGATAATTAAACTGTTCCCTGAAGTATTAAATCAGGTGGTAGACTTTAGATTACACCCAGAACAGTACCTCCCATACTCAGTGGTGTCCAGAAACCGGGTGTTAGTCATTCTGCAAGAGAACAATCATCCTTGGACTTGGCTGCCCTTGTTTTAAAATTTCTTGTTTTCCTTCTCCCTTTCAGGTGAGCACACATGGATACTCACAAAACCAGATCCTTGTCTGGAAATACCCTTCCTTGACACAAGTAGCCAAACTGACGGGACATTCATACCGAGTTTTATATCTGGTAAGTCACTGAACAGCAGAGTTTTCTGAATCTGTTTGGCCACAAAGTGCCTTGGGATTTGAAATAAATTTAGTTCTTTTGAAAAAACATTAAGTGTCTACTTTGTGGTAGTCATTGGGCATATAAAAGCAAAACTGTAGGGGCGGCTAGGTGGCGCAGTGAATAGAGCGCCGGCCCTGGAGTCAGAAGGACCTGAGTTCGGAGCCAGCCTCCGACACTTAATCCACACAAACAAAAACCTAGCCGTGTAACCTTGGGCAAGTTACTTAACCCCAATTGCCCTAAAGGGGCGGCTAGGTGGTACAGTGAGTAAGAGCGCCAGCCTAGGAGTTGGGATGACCCGAGATCAAATCCGGCCTCAGAAAATGAGCATCCACACATAAGTAATGACTAGCTGTGTAACCTTGAGCAAGTTACTTAACCCCAATTGCTTTAGAATTAAGAAAAAAAAAGCAAAACTGTAATGAACAGTGTCTCTACTCAAGGAGCTTACAGGAAGGGGAATGGGTGATCAGAACACAGATAGAAGTAAGGATAATACAAGTAAGGGGGTAAAGCAGGGGAGCAAGAGAGACAGAAGGTATGACACTGAAGGGAAGTTTGAGGAGAGAATACTAACAAAGGGGAGTGTCAGCTTCTTTGGGCTGTGAAGAAAAAGATAAAGATTCCAAAAGGCAGGGATAAGGAATGATTGCCTTCTAGTCGTAGCTGGTGGAGGGAGTGATTTGTGTGAATGCATAGAGATACATGATGATGAATTCTAGGGACAGATTTAGCTGGAGTATTTGAAAAGGATAAGGTGAAATAAGGGCCAAGAAGAGGTGGGATGAAGCCTTAATTGTGAAAGGTCTTGAATTTAGGGAATTCCACACTAAGAAATGTTAATTTTAATGATAACAATAGCATTTAAATAGTGATTTAAGATTTTCCTTATAACAACCCTGGGAGGTAGGAGCTATCATTTAACAAATGGGGAAACTGAGGCAGACAGCACTTAAGTTGACTTGTCCAGGTAAGTAACTCAAATAAGCATAAGTAAGCAAGAAGTTAAGTTTCTGAGGCAGAATTTGGACTCAGATCTTCCTGACTCCAGGTCCAGCACTCTATCCACTATCTGTTTTATCCTAAAGGTAAGGGTATAGGGAGGTGTTATTGAAGGTTTTTGAGCATCAGTGTGAAATGTGGTCAAACCTGTACCACAGAAAGATAATTTTGGCAGCTTTTTGCAGGATGGATAAAAAGGGAGAGACTCCAGATAGGAGGCTGTTTCACAGACAGTATTTGAGAGCTTGTTTTTAGATATCTGAATATCTGTCGCATGGATGAAGGACTAGACTTCCTTTGCTTAGCTTCAGAAAGCAAAACTGAGACCAATGAGGGAAATTGGATGGAGGGATAGTATAAGGAAAACTTCCAACAACCAGGGCTTTTAGAGGCAGCAAGGTGGCACATTGGATAGAGCATTGGGCCTGAAGTCGGGGAGATATAAAATCAAATCTATTCTCAAATACTTAGCCTTGGACACATCACTTAATTTCTACCTGCCTCAGTACCTTTAATGGCAAAATGGGGATAATAATAGCACCTGCCTCCCAGGGTTATTGTGAGGGTCACACTGTGAGATAATACTTATAAAGCACTTACTACAGTAACTGGCACATAGTAGGCACTTAATAAAAGCTTGTTTCCTTTCTTCCTCCCCATCCAACAATGGAATAGCTTGCCTTGGGTGGTAATGAATTACCTCTTCTAGAAGTCCTAACAAACAAAAAAATGGGAAAACCACTTGTTGGATATGTTGTATAATAGTCTTTCCCAACTAAAATTTTACAGCAAATTGTTCCTGGGCTTCAGAACTTTGACTACCAAAGGATATGACCTTTTAGAAAACTGATAGCCCTTCTACTCTTGCCTGTTTCCTACTCACATTCTGCCTCCATTTTTCCTGACTCTTGAATCACTTCACCCACACTGGATCAGGTAGAAAAAAAAAACACATACATATAGATATTTGACAGATCCTACATATCAACTGTGTTATGAAACATTGCAAAAGAGGCATTTTATGCTTCAGGCATGTTGGATTAGGTGACCTTTTTAGGTCTTTTACAACTCTTAAGATTTTAAGATTCTATGGCTTCTCTTGGGGCATAGAATATTTCTTTGACAAATGAGAGCCAGAGAAATCTTGACACAAAATTGAATAAATAAAGTCTGTTTTCATAGTGGAAAAAAAAATCTCCCTTTCATAAGTTTTTTTGAATGGGGCAGGGATAAAAACTGGACTTGGTATTTCTTAAGTGTAGGGAGCTCCCTGAAACATCCTTCTCTGCATTTAATAGTCTTTGAGAGTTGCCTAGAGAAAGAAGTTAAGTAATTTGTCCAGTGTCACAGGCAAGATTTAAACCCTAGGGATTCCAGGGCCAGTTCTCTATCCACTATACTATGGTATGTCTTTTAAGTTTTTTTTTTTTTTTAAAGCAATTGGGGTTAAGTAACTTGCTCAAGGTTACACGGCTAGTCATTTGATTTATGCGTGGGTGCTCATTTTCTGAGGCCGGATCTGATCTCGGGTCATCCAAACTCCGAGGCCGGCGCTCTTACTCACTGCCACCTAGCCGCCCCTTTAGGGCAATTGGGGTTAAGTAACTTGCCCAAGGTTACACGGCTAGGTTTTTGTTTGTGCCGATTAGGTGTCGGAGGCCGGCTCCGAACTCAGGTCCTTCTGATTCCAGGGCCGGCGCTCTATTCACTGCGCCACCTAGCCGCCCCTTTTAAGTTTTTTTAAGGTAGATTTCATACATGCGGATTTTATGCAAATATACAAAGAATCTCTTTTCATTGCAAACTCCCAATGTGGGAATTTCCTCCAATACATAAGTAGTGTCAGAGATTGGGTTTGAACTCGGTTCTTTCTCACTCCCAGCACTCTGTGTCCCCAACTCTGCCATACTGCCTCTGTTTAGTAAGTTTAAGGTGGGGAATATTGCATCAACATTTTCTCACAGAGCTCCTATTCACACTGCATGGAATATTAAGATTCCTTGAAACAGATTTGGTGGAAAATGCTAAAGTAGGACACCAGACAATCTTCTCTATATTCTGCCTTCTCCCCCTGAACTCCTTCCTGTACTGTGTAAATAATTCATGTGGGTATTGAAGGGATGTGCCATGTTTGGGAGACTGGAGAACAGGACCATGCTTCTTTTTGCCTTCAGATTTGACATTGAACAGTTTCAGAATTCAACTGTTGCCTTGAGCAACACTTGAAATATCAATTTTTCATCTGTAGTCTTTCATCCATAACTTAGAAGTTCACTTGCTTGAAGGCAGATAACTGAACCCATCTGCCTTTATGAGGAAATCCTCTGCAGCTGGACTTCTAGAATCCTGTATGTTTCTTCCTATAGGAGATTTAGACATACTGGGGGAGAGTTACGGCTAAAGCTATTGTAGATAGAGCAATAATTCTCCCTTGAGGTCTCAAGATATTCAAAGGGAAAGTTATAGCTATAGGATTATGAGTTAATTCCCCCTTAATATTTCAGTTTTTAAGCCTGTTACCTAACCCCAAGGAAGAGATTTATTTGGGTTGAATTCTTACCCATGTCTGACAGTTTACAGGAGTTGAGTAACTAATAAGAATAAATTGAAACCAGTGTGTTTTCCTTTCCTCTCTCAGGCAATGTCTCCCGATGGAGAGGCCATAGTTACAGGTGCTGGAGATGAGACTCTGAGATTTTGGAATGTTTTTAGCAAAACCCGTTCAACAAAGGTAAAGTATATTGTGATAGAATGGTCTGGGTCTTCTTCTTGTGAGGCCCATGAGAGTTCCCTGAAGTGACCAAGAGCCATGATGTATCATCTAAGGAAAGCTGTGCCTGGGCTTGCCTAGGTCTTTCTTCTTGTAGTCTGAATGTAGATACTGTCTGATTTCTGTGTCTTCATTTTTTCAGATTTTACTACTTTTACATCCTTTGTCTTTGCTGCAATGTGTGTGAATGGGTGTGTGGGTGTATCCTCTATTAGGCAGTGCCCTCTCTAAGGATATGGTGCAATGGGAAAATTGCTGGCCTTGGAATTACAAAGTTTGGTACTGCCACAGATCACTTCATCTTTCTTAGCCTCCATTTCTCCATTTGTAAAGTAAGGATAACAGTGCTTGCACACACATGAAGTTTTTATAAATCACAGAAGTATGACATTTATTTATAACATTTATTATTATTTATTAATTATTTTTCATAAGTGTCTAATAGTACATTGTATGCTTAATGATTTTTGAATGAATAAATTATGTGTATACTGCTTATTCTGCAAACATTTATTAAGTGAAAGGACTGGAGAAAATAGAAGTTTGTAAGACACTATACCTGCCTTTGGGAAATTTACCATCAAGAAAAGAAGATGTCATGTATACAGATAACTATTATATGTCTTATCGAGTGCCATATAAAAGAAGTGAAGGAAGTACTATGAGCTTTCTTAGGAAAAGAAGAGCATTTTCTTTTTTTCTTTTTTTTTTTTTTGGAGGGGGGAAGAGGTAGGGCAGTTGGGGTTAAGTGACCCTTGCCCAAGGTCACACGGCTAGTTTTGTGTGTGTGTGTGTGTGTGTGTGTGTGTGTGTGTGTGTGTTAAGTGTTTGAGGCCGGATTTGAACTCAGGTCCTCCTGACTCCAGGGCCCATGCTCTGTTAAGGAGAGCATTTTCATCTGAGAGAATCAAAGAAGGCTTCTTGGAAGAAGTAGCATGAGATCTGGGTCCTGAAGTATAGATAGAATTTCAATAGATGGTAGTGGAACAATGCTTGTCTTACAGTAAACATAGAGTGAATTTACTGAAATAGTGGACCAAGGGAGGTAGGAAGCTATTTCTGTCCCTTTTTAGAAAGCAAGTGACTAATTTAGACCAGGATTGCAGAGCCACATACTCAGTTTAATTTAAGGCAGTGTTATTTTCTCCCCCTGCCCTATCCACATTAGAAATAGAAAGTATATCATTCTTTAAAGTATACACATACTGTGTATTCTCGATCTCCTACATTTATGCATTACCACACTTTGAAGTGTGTGTGATTAAATATACCTGTACAGCAGATTGAGAGTATACAGTTCAGAATTAGGATAGAGATATGCTGGTGTTTGCCAGAAGGAGGCAGACTTAAAAAAATGAACTTGACTGCTTCTGAGTCACCCTTGTAGGTGGAAATACTGGACAAGGAAAGGGGAGAATTGTTAAAAGGGAAAGAAAGAAAGAAAGAAAGAAAGAAAGAAAGAAAGAAAGAAAGAAAGAAAGAAAGAAAGAAAGGAAGGAAGGAAGGAAGGACGGACGGACCCACTTCATTTTTAGAGAACATGAGGATCAAGAATTTTAGGAATAAGTGGGGAAGTTATGAAAAAACTGGGCTTCAATTTTCCTGTCTATAAGATGAGGGAAAAATTTTAGTTGACTTTTTTTGGCCCTTGTACATTTACATTTTGGATTCTGTGGTTCCTTCTCTTTGAGCCTTATCTTCCTGTTCTGTACAATGTAGGCATTCCCTTTTTTCAAATTTCAATTATATCTCCTACTTCTCATCTCCAGGAACAAATCTAATACCTCATATGGATAATATTAGCCCTCTAGGTACTTGAAGATACCTTTCCTGTTCTCCCCTCCCCAGATCTTCTCTTCTCCAGGCTAAATAACCCCAGTTCTTTCAAATGATCCTCTGAAGTATGAGCTACTTTATGTCTTTTTCTAAAATGTAGTACCTAGAATGGCATGTAATACTCCATATATAATCTGACTAGGACATACAGATATACCAGGTATCTCTTAATGTAAGCATAATGTAAGAGAGAGCCAACTTTGAAATAAGGAAGACCTCCTTTCAGAATGTGTCCTGCATCTGCCATACTAGCTCTGCAACCCGTGAGTAAATTAGTCTCTCATGGTGCTAGGTGTCTCTAACTCTATAAGGGAAAGAAATGCCAACCTATGTTGATAGTGGGATTTTTGTCACCCACGAGTTCCATTATACTATAAAATCTCAAGTCTAGACCCTCTTCCTTTCCTAGGATCACTTTAACTTTCTTGATTTTAGACTCACATTGCATTTTCTGTCTGTGATCTCACGATCCCTCAGTCTCCTATCTTATACCAATGGGGTTGATTTTTTTCATCCCATATATAGGACTTTAACAAATCCCTGGTGAACTTCATCCCATTAGATGTATATCCATGTTTTAAACTATCAAAATCTTTTTGAATCCTGTCCCTGGTATCTATTGTGGCAGCTGTTCCTTCTAATTTTGTGGCATATGAAAATGTAATAAACTCACCATCTTTGCCTTTATCTGATTCACTGATAACAGTATTAAATAGCAGAAGGCCAAACAGATCCCTGTAGCACTCCCTTAGAGCCTGCCTTACAGAAGGACATCACACCGTTAATTTCTACTTAAAAGATCCAGCAATTCAAATATCTCCTCCTAATTGTACTATCATTTCACCCACATTTCTCTATCTTTTCCATTAAAATGGCATGAAAGACACTATCAAATATTTATTTAAAACCTAGGTAAACTCTATATAAAGCATTCCACCTTATCTACCAGCCTTGTAACTCTATCAAAAAAGAAAGTAAGATTAGTCTGTTATGATCTTTTGATGAAGCCATAATGGTTCTTTGTGATCATTGTTTTATCTTTTTAGATGTTTACTAGTCATACTTTTAATAATCTAGAATTTTGCCAGGGAACTCCTGGGTGATAAAAACACCACTATTAACCTAGGTCAGCACCTTCTCTGTACCTCATAGGGTCTTAGGGAGTTAATCTCCCAGAGATTAATTCTCTTGCCCGGGGTTGCAGAGCTAGTATGTCAGACACAGGACACACTTAGAAAGGTCTTTGTTGTTTCAAGACTATTGTCTTCTTTTTTTTGAAAACCAGAACATGTGCTCTTCTCTGACATTTCAGAGGTTACTGACAGTAGTTCATCAGTCACATCTTTTTTCAGTATCTAAGGAGGTAATTCCTCTGGACCTATGGGCTTAAATTCATCAAGGTCAACTTGGTGCTATCTTACTGTCTCCTTAGTTATCTGAGTTCTAATTCTCTGTTTGCTATTGTTGTTTAATACTTTAATAATTCAACTTTTGAGTCCTTTGAGTGGCTTTGGGAAGGTGGAAAGAACCCCAAGGGCAGACAAATGGGAAACAGTAAGAAAGTCCTCTCTTCTTGGGCGGGGAAAAACAAACAAAAGAAACTTTGGGAAACTGTACATCTGTTGTCCTCCTGTATCACCCAGGCTTCTCTAGGGAGTAATCTTACGTCGTTCTTGCTGCTTCTCTTTTCTCCCTTATTCTCCTTAGTTTCTCTTGAGAACCTTGACCTGTTCCTACCTTCAGCACTCCTAACATCATTCTTACATGATCGTGCTGTGGTTTTTATATTCATCGTCTTTTACCTGCTCTCGCCTCTATCTTCTGTATGTATTCTTCCAAAATCTAAGTTGATGGTGAATTATCTGTGGTTTCATTTTTGTTTCTTTTCACCTTAAACTTTCTCTTCATGATTGTCCCTCTCTGTCTTCAGAATTTCATTCTTGAGAGCTTCACATCTTTCCTGGGCTGACTTTCCCCTGTTTTTCAGTCCTTGGGATTATATTCTCAAACTCCAAGATGGGATGATCACTGCCTCCCAAGGTTCCCATCATTTCTTGCCTCAACAACTACTTCTTCCCTGTTGGTAAGAATCAGATTCAGAGCAGAATTTCACCCTTTTTTCTTCCTCTACCTTTTGAAGGTAGAAATTAACGGTGAGGTAAGTCAAAAAGTTATTGCCTCTCTGTTTTTGTCAAGAACTCAGATATCTAGGTAATTTAAACCCCACAACACTATGACTTATAATGCATCTGACAGACTTGTAATCCATTTCCCAAACTCCTTATTTATATTTCTTCCTCCTGTCTGGGTTGTCTATAGTGTTCTCCATTTTGAGTGTTGCTTCTGTTTCTGCTTGCCTTCCTCTTCACCCAAATATTTCCTACCACATTTCCCCATTCTTAATCCTCAGTTTCCTCACATGAGTATGTCTTCTTATAATAGTGCTATTCCATTCATGCACGCGCGCGCGCACACACACACACACACACTCCTCTTTACCTGTCCTTTTTAAAAATATTTTATCACATCCTACCATAGTCCTGGATCTTGTTCAATCAGATCTCACTGGTAATTACCATATAAAATTTTCTTCCTCACAGCTGGATCACTACTTCATCTTGTTTCTTATCCATACTTGGTGCATTTATTTATAGACAGCTGAAGCTATGACTTTCATTACTGGCTTTAGACTTGAATTTTGTCTTATGTGAACTTACAGATACCTGTATCCTGGCCAGAAGCCTATCCAGAAAACCAAATCCCATTCCCTGGCACCATTTCTTTCCTTCCTTCTTTGAGGGGGGGAAGGCAGGACAGTTGGGGTTAAGTGACTTGTCCAAGGTCACACAGCTAGTAGCTAGTATGTGTCTGAGCATGTGTCTGAGGCTGGATTTGAGCTCAGGTCCTCCTGACTCAGCAGGTTGCACCATTTTCTTAACCAACTTTTCACCTTCCAAATCTGTCTTTCTCTTCTGAATTCCTTGTGTTCAGTGGACAGCACTTGAACATCATTTGTACCCTGATGGACTTCATTTTATTGTCTAAGGCTTTATAATCATTAACAGTACTTTTTAGGTTTCTCCTAGGAGTGTCATTTCTGCCCATGAGAATCACCAGAAATGGATCAGTCATCTAGACTGACAATTCTTAGGACTTTCTCTATCAAGTCTTAGATATATACTCCCCACAAATGTAGATCTGTTGTTATCAGACCAACAAAATACCTGCTTTAGTTTGCCCCTCAGCAAGATGCCACCTTTACCCTATTGTTCTTTTCTGCTTCTTACTGCTACTGGATGATTTTTCACCTGATAGCACCCATAGATACGTTATTCACTGGATGACAGGTAACTGCTTTTTCCAAGCTCCCTGTTATTTCTGAAATATCTTGTATATGTTCCTTGATTCCAAATGTTAGGTTTTCCTCCTTCCCTTTCTTTCTGTAACATTCTAATGCCCTCCAGCCTCCTCACGTAAGTCAGAATCTACTTCTTTGTTTTCATATTGAAGCCCTTTCATTTTATAGAGGAATTCTTCATTCTTCTTGCAAGGCTGAGAAGTGGAGTGCAGTGTCCTCAAGTTCCTTCCTGGTGGAGAGCAGCTTGTACTTGGACCTTGATGTTGCAGAAATACAAACATTGCAAATACAAACCGTGTAGGTCACAGCATAATTCTCTCTGACTCATATGTACTGGAAGTAAGAACTTTTAGTCTTTGTCATTTTTGTTGGTAACTTTGCTGTAGAACTGATTTTTTTTTTCCAACTTTCGAGTCCTTTGGCTTTGGGAAGGTGGAACCCCAAGGGCAGACAAGTGGGAAACAGTAAGAAAACTCTTCCCCTTCTTTATCATACAAGGTTTTTCCCTATAGTTAAGAATATTGATCTGTTTCCCCTTAAGCCCTAGATTTTAGGCTGCTGATTTCTGCCTTGTCATACTTTAGAATTAGAGGGTGGCTGCCATTCATAGAAGAATAGATTGTTACCTGGAAAGGAGTCTAGAGTTCATCTAATCTAGCCTTCATTTTGTAGAAGGAGCAAATATCCTGAGTTTGTTACTTGTTCAAGGTCACAAAGCTATTAAGTGACAGAGATGGAATTCATGTTCAGGTCTTCTGACTTTAGGTCCAGTGTTCTCTCTTCTGCTGCTTTATTTTTTTTTTCTTGTGGTTGATTGGACTAATAAGAGCACATGTTCTTCCAAAGCATCCACTTTTCTCTAACTAATCCCTTATTATACATTCACCTCTTGAATTACATGGTTTCATGAGGTCCTTTCCAACTTTGAGGTTCTAACATTCTATTTTTTTACACTTTTCCTCTACCTAAAAATCTTCTCCAATGAAAAAGTTATGGTTATAGTTGAATATCCTCTGCTATAAAGTTACTGTCTGGAAGAGTAAAAAGTAAAGACAGGAGGTTACTGTCTAGGATTAAGGAGGGTAAGGTTTGGTGTGGAAAGAGATTGAATTAAGAAATCTGGACATTAATTGGATGGTCTAAATAACCTCTAAAGTTCTATCTATCTCTTAACATTCTTAAGTTCAGTTCCAGATCTATCACTAACTAGCTGTGTTTCCTTGGACTAAATAACTATAAATCATTTTGTCTCTCTAAAAGTTCTATTTCCTTATATGTGAAATGAGGACAATAATACTTGCTTTGCCACTTTCCTGGATGTGATGTGAGATATAATGGATGTTTCAGGCCATATAGACTGAAAATCATTGTACAGGTATACATAGGATTGTAAGTCTAAAGGAAATCGTTTATTTGTGAATATGAAACTTCCTGGAAAAGTAGCAAGTACTATATATAAAATCCTTGTATCTCTGCACTGGAGAGGACTTCAAAGGTCATCTGATCTCTTTCTTAGATTCTTTTTTCATCCTCATCCCCTTTCCCCAATATAGAAATCTCAATCTAATCTCTGCTTTAAGACCTTGGACTACTATTTGAAGCAGTTCCTTTCGTTGTTGGACAACTCCATTTGTCTGAAAGTTTCTGCTTCCCTTAATCCCAAATGTATTTCATTGTTGCTTAACAAATGTTAATTGTTGCTTGTTCAGTATCCTTTTCTCCTCTTTATTTTTAGGAATCTGTATCTGTCCTAAATCTCTTCACTAGAATCCGGTAACTCCCCAAGCCCACACACCAGGACCACACTACGTTGTACAGGGAAAAACCACTAATCAACGTGCATGGAACCCCAGTTATCAACTGGAAGATAAAAGGGGTAGGGCGGTAGGTGGACCTGGAGAAACCTTCAAGATTCTTATTAAATACCTGATTGTGAACTATGTTGAACAGTATTTGGGAAGGGGACAAGGTTGGGGGGAACCACTTAGATTTGAGGAGGAGCCCATTCTTCACAAAGGGCAAACAGAAGAGAACCAAAATGGGCAGCATCTCCATTTCACACACCAGAGAGGATTGGTGTGGCCAGGACCAGCTCATCTTTGAGAACAAGGTTACCTCTTCGGCTCCATCATCTCTGGGAAGAGACAAACAAACTCCTTTTTTTTTTGTCATTGTTGTAGTCCAAGGGAAATGGGGACTGGGGGGGTCAGGGGGAAAGTCAGACTGCATGTGACCATAATGTCATGGCAGCCCCACACCCTCTGTCTAAATGGGCTGCTCTAGAAGCCAAGGCCCTTTGGGGCCAAACTTCCTCATGTCAAATGGGACAGGAATTAGGAAACAGTAACCTTTCAAGGGATTCACAGCTGGGATTTGGGATTTCCAGCCCCCAGAAGGTGCCAAAGCTAGGAGTGATCATCCAGAAGGAGAGTGAAATGCCGTACTATGTGTTCTCCAGTGCATGCCACACACTCTTAACTGTAAATCCAAAAGGCCAAACAGCTCTACTGTTCTTGAGTGTGGTGATTTTGTGTAGGTGGGACAGCTTATACTGGCAGATTTAACCGCCCAACTTAAAACAAAATGGTGACATACAGCACTTAAATTGTTTAGGCTTTAACAACCATGAAGGCCTCTATGGATACAGCAGAAGAAAGGATTTCATTGCAGCTCAATTAAAATGACTTTTTAAGGAAACAGTATCATTGAGAATGTGACCCATTCAAAACTCATCTCTCTATGTCTTAGCCTTATGGGGAGAAATGACCAGTGTGTGAAAGTTCTAGCAGAACCAAGGAATGTTTGATCTAACCATATCTACTGCCACGTAGGTCATAGCACCACGTGGGTCATAGAAAAGGGTGGGGGGTTGGTTGGTTTTGCTTTTTGTTAGTTTTTTTTTTTTAAGGATGAGGTAATATTGGGTTGGATTTGCTATCAAAGAAAACAAGTTATTTCAAATTGTCATTCTTTTGAATGGGAAAAGAGGGCATCATGTGTTTATGAATCTGGACACCAGCTTTTTTTTTATCTTTATTAGATCAAAGCTTTTCAGAAAAGCACTTTTACTTTTCAGAGTGAAACCTTAATTCTTTTGTTTCCTACTGGACAAGTGGGGTTCCTGGTGCTTTGAGTGGTACAGTGTAGGGAACCTTGGGAAGGGTAGTATATGTGGCTTCCACTCCCTGCAGTCCTTTACTCCTGTCTATGTGCTAATTCTCAATCCTGCTGTACATTTTGCCTTCATCCCTGTTCCCTGTCCCCACTATAACTGGATGTCAGTCTGTTCTGTCTCTTGTTTTCCTTGTTTTGGTTATTCTTTCAGTAGACTCTACCGTACCATGTGGAACACGTGGGTTCTGAGTAAAGAGGTCAGTCAGGACAGTCTGGGATTAACAACTCCTGCATAATTATCCTGGTGAAGAACAGTCTCCTTAAGAAAGAATTGGACAGTTTGGACCTGACAAATTTTTTGTAGTTAATGTGTGTTCCTTAGAGCTTTAGGCAAGAAGATCTTTGAAACCCAGTGCCTGGCTCTCCCTCCACCCTTAAGCCTCTTGACAGTTCTTTGGCCAGCCTAGGTGTGCCTACTATAGCCTGTAAGAGCTGTTGAAGCCAAACTACCATTTGAGCCTTTCAGTCTTTTGCCTTCCCCTTCCATGCCCTCTCATGTCTACCTTTTAAGCTAGAATGACATGGCCTAGGCTTCTGTGACTCATGTAGAAATTAGCCTGTCATAGCAGTTCCTACCTCAGAGGTATAAGCCAGTGAGGGCCTATTCTTGAAGTAGGAAAGATCACCAAGCCTGGGTGGGTAGAGTTTGAGGAAAGGCAACTGATTGAAGTTCCAGAAGAGACTTGATGCTTTTTGTGCTGGTCACGTATAAGGACCATCCCCACCCCTGCCCTGAATTGCAGGGTACTTTGAAAACCCCAGGTTGAAAAATATGGGAGAATCAAGAAAGCCACCCATTCTTTCAGGGGTCCAGATATTCCACTGCCCGGCCGTGCCATTGGAAAGATTGTGACAGGGCAACTGTAAACATTCTTTATTAAGTAGAGCTGTGAGCTGGTAGGAAACATCATGAAACGTGAGACAGAAAAAGATGTCTTGCCAACAAGCCAAGGTTTTCTTGGCTTCCTAACCTGAAAGCCAATCCCCAATGCCTTAGCTTACAGTTGAAATGCCCAACCAGGCCTCACCTTTCTCTTAGGTCTACACTGTGTAGCTTCTTCTGAGCTAAAAAAAGAGACTATTCAAAGCACAGGTGAGAATTTTCTTTGGATTTATTGGAAAACTCTGCTTTTTGAAATAATGTTCCCTTTGTTCTGTGACTTTCCTTGAGCTCTCCCTTATGTATGTCTATGTGTGTATATATGTATTTGTGGTGGGGGGGGGGGGGTTTGTTTGTTTCATGTGCTGAAAATCAACTCATGATTTTCATAAAACTCAGCCTAAAAAAAGCATGAGGAGGATAGTAAAGGGGAATAACCAGTTAAGTCTCCAGAGTTTTCCAGGTTGTTGCTTTTTTCATGGCCAATGAATGTGCACATTATTTTCATGCCTCTTAAAACTTTTATTTTAAAAATCAAAACGTGATTAAACTGGACAGCTAAGAAACCGAATTTCATCCCACCCCTAACTAGAGGCAGAAAGAGCATCTTTCCTGTGGAATTAATCCCTCACCCAAGCCTCACAGCCTTGGGAAGAAAGGCCATTGAAGCCTGTGAGTTCTGTTCTAGGCACAGTTATCATTCATAGTCAAGAATCCTTAGGGAAGTTTATCTGACTGCCCAGGGCACCAAAGAGACTTTGCTGGGAGAAGAAATATGTGTGTATATGTGTGTGCGTATACATATATATATTTTTTAGTTTTTGTTCTGTTTGGGTTTGTTTTTTTTTAAATGATAAAACCAACTCCCGCCTTGTCCCTGTCTCCTGCCCTGTGCAGTTGCCAAAGGAATTCAACAAGTTCAGGGAACTGTCCTCAGAAAAGGTATCTCTCTGGTTACATGTGTGTGTTTGGGGGCGGGAGGGGGAGCTGTATGCATGCCTAGATCTGTGCATAGAATCTTGTGTCATTGATTGTGCGAAACAATTGGCTGTCCAGTGTCTGCTGAATTCAACTTGTAAATGAGACAACAAAAAAGTGAAATATTGTATTTTCCATGTATGATCTGTGACATTACTAAATTGTACAGTTTTGAGGTGGTTTGGGGAAGAGAGGGGAATTTCTTCCCCCAGAATTTATCCAGGCCAGTCCACAGAGCGGGAGGCTTGTCCCACATCAAAAGGTGGAGAGTGTATATTGAGAGAACAGTGTAAGTTTTTCATGTAAAGCAATGTAACTGGCATTAAACAAGTTGTAACTTTGTTTGACCTTGTCTCTTTGTCAAAAGCTTGACATGTGAGTCCTGTCACCCTGACATTTCCATGATACTGACTCCTCATCCCCAGCCTTCCTCATTTCTGGATGGCCCGAAGCAGTTAAATAGCTTGGTGCGCTGGCCTTTTATGAGATGGGCTGGCCACCTTAATGCAAAGCTAGTACTTTGTCCCTTCAGATGGTACACCGAGTTCCTAGCTCCTTCATCTCTGACCATCAGAGGTCATCTAGTCTAGCTCTTGTCTTCCAGCAAAGCAATACCCACTTCAGTCCAGACGTTTCCAGGGGAAATCTGTCCCTTTTAATTCACATTTATTGAGCGAGTGCTGGGTGCCAGGCACCACACAGGAAACTATTTCTGCTTCAGAAAACTCATCTTCAAAGTGTGCTCATATAAGTATATTCAAAACACATGCCCGTTAAAAGATAATTGGGGTTGGGGAGGCAGTTGTAAAAATTGTCAGACTGGACTGTGAGGGGAAGTGGGACTTCTGAAAGGCAGTGGTACACAGGCAGAAGTGCATTCTAGGAAACACAGATTGGAACCAGGTGGTAGCTTAGATGATGAAGAGTTTGCAGATGACAAACAAGTTTGTATTTGAATCTCAGTGAGGGAGTTTACCTGGTGGCAGCAGTACTTAATGGGTTGACATAGGAGATATCTCACAGTATCTCGGTGAAATTGGTAGCATAAATATCCTACCCATATCAGAGGTAAGAAAGACTAAGATCCAGAGAACGTAAATGACTGCCTAAATAGCAGAGCCAGGAACTGATAGGATTTATCCAAGGGGGCAGAGCCAGATGACCAAGGTTTTTTTCCCCACTGTAACCATACCAAGAAAATTTTACAGATAGCACTGAAGAAAAGTCTCACATCTAATCAGAGTTCTCTTAACTAGAGTGAGAATTAAATTTCAGAGGATCATATGATCCATCAACATTCAGTTCCTACTGTGTGCCAGGTTCAAACATTGATTAATGCCACTTTTTCCACAGCAGCTCGACTGCCTTCACCACAAGGAAGTTCCTTACACCCAGAAAGCCACCACTTTATCTCCCAGCAGCTTCCTCCCTAGCTACCATGTTGACACAGCATTAAAGGTGGGGTTTGGACCCAAAGTTAATGCTCTCTATGAGGTGACATGTAGAGTGCTTCACAAATTATTATGTATTTGCCAGGGCCTGTGATTTCATCTTTGTAGGAGATCACCAGGTGGAGAAACACCTACGAGTGCAGGTCAGGTCAGTCTTTAGAGTGACTTGGGGCCTGAGGTTAAATGACTTGTCACATGGTTACATAGCTAGTACATATCAGGAACTTCCTGATCTCAAGCTCAGTCTACCTACCATGCCAAGTTGCCTCACATTTAAAATGCCACCTAATTATCTAGTCAAATGCCCTAATTTTACAGAAAAAAATAGGCCTATAAAGTGACTTGCAGACAGGTTCTAAGTGGAACAGCAGGTATTCAAAACCAGATTCTCTGTTTCTATCTCCAATGTTCTTGCATTGTAGGAGAATACTTTTAGGTCAGCAAAGGAAGCAGATGGGACATTTCCCTCTCCCCCTCTAGATTCACAGAGGAATGTCTTTAAGGGTCTTCCACCTCCTAGGGATTGAAATGCTTGTTCTTAGGATAAGGGAAGGAAATTTCAGTAAAGGAATCTAATAATTTAGGGGATTTTCAAGGCTTTTGGGTTTAAAATTCAACAAACACTAAGTACCAATAATGTACAAAGTTCATTATCATCCAATGGGTGAGAACACCCATTAGTTAACAGTGAAACTATAGTCTCATAAGGAGACAGTGCCTGGCACACATTTGGTGCTTAATAAATGTTTAGTTAGGGGCGGCTAGGTGGCGCAGTGAGTAGAGCGCCGGCCCTGGAGTCAGAAGGACCTGAGTTCGGAGCCGGCCTCCGACACAACCCACAAAAACAAACAAAAAAGAAAAAACCTAGCCGTGTGACCTTGGGCAAGTTACTTAACCCCAATTGCCCTAAAAGGGACGGCTAGGTGGCGCAGTGAGTAAGAGCGCCGGCCTCGGAGTTGGGATGACCCGAGATCAAAAATCCGGCCTCAGAAAATGAGCACCCACACATAAATGATGACTAGCCGTGTAACCTTGAGCAAGTTAACTTAACCCCCAATTGCTTTAAAAAAAATAAACGTTTAGTGACTGACATAACTATAAGTGCTATAGTATTACATAAGTGAATTAGGTGCAGAACAAAGTACTATAGGAAAGTTGAATGGGATGGTTGTTACCAAGAGAGGGAGCTACCAGGGAAGGCTTCCTGAAGGTGGCATTGGTGGGAAGAGTGTAATTGTTTTCTGATTTAAGCAAAAACTTAAGATGATAATATATATTGGTTGGTCCCCAATATTGAGACCTGCCCCACACACATGCACCCACCCATTTTGTTTGAATATCTATCAGTTTCTTTTCCTTTGAAAAAGGTTCTTTAGGGCTCTGGGCTGTGTGTCGATTAGCTTCCTTCAGCACCCTTTGAATGTGTTCAAGATTGTAGGAACCCATAGGAGCAAAGGATCACATGGGCACAATTTGTAGGCTGCTTTTCAAGCCATAACCACCTTTGTCTTTTCAGGTTTATTTCATGCTCTTCCATCTACCCTTGTTTGACTCAGCCACACTTACTGCTTGATCTCTACACATGGTTTGTATTCTTTTGCCTCTGTGCCTTTGTTGGCTCTTCACTCTTTCTGGATTACCCTCATATCAGTTCTTTGAAAACTTACCCATTCTTTAAAGCCCAAATCAAATATAATAAAAAAGCTGCCCCTGATTATCATAACCAGTAATGGCCAGTCCCTCAAGACCATCCCTAACCACTCATTTGTCACCCTCATCCCCTTTTCATGTTTTAATATGTATAAGTAACTATGGATATCATCTCTCTACTAGAATGTGATGGGAAAAGTGCATCTGGAGTTCCTGGTCTTTCCCTTGGTACTGGAGAGGGGAGTTGATTATTAGGATAGGAATGGGTATACACTAAAGCCATCCAGTGACCTGGAAGCTTCCTGATTGGCTGAGGGTAATAGGGTTTATAGGCAGTCATTTTATTAAGGACCTATTTTAAGGTGCCAGGCACTGTGCTAAATGTTGGGATTATTGTTGGTTTTCATCCTTCATTTTTGAAGAGGATCAGTGACATCAGAGGGTGATGTCTTGATTTGCACATGAATTGGATTTAGGTGAGGCAGAGTTGCACAAAGTCCTTAACCTCATTCTTCCAAAGTCATCAAAGCCCAATGGCAAGACAAAATCAGAATGACTGAGGGTGCCTTGGGATGCAGTAGATGACCTTAGCACCTTCAATGTCTGACTAAGCACTAAGCATTCCACATACCCTGCTTTAACTGCTTTTATGGCCATTGGAACAAATTATTCTTAACCATCCATTCTGCCAGAGGAAATCTTCAATGCTTGTAGTAGACATCCCACTGTCTCACTGACAGGTTTGAGACCTGTTGGTGTAACTCAACCTGGTTTAGCTTCTCTGCTGGGACAGTTTTATGGGGGCATGGCTACTGCTGTGCATGCTACAATTTCTTGTCCTCAAGGAGCTTAGAGTAACACGAGAGCACAAGCAAATAAATATATACATATAAGCTATACACGGAATACATAGGGCATAATTGACATAGGGAAGGCACTAGAATTAAAAGATAGGGAAGTTTTCCCCTAGAAGATGGGATTTTAGCTGCCATGTGAAGTATGCCAGGGAAGCTAGTAGATGGAGATAAGGAATGTGTCCCTTCCAGGCTTGGGGGATAACCAAAGGAAATGCTCAGAGCCCAGAAGTGGAGTGTCTCAGGAATAGCAAGGAAGGAAACCAGTGTATTAAGAGTACGTGGTTGGGTAGGGGAATAACGGGGGGAAAATGATTGTAACTCAAAATCTGGCGTAAATAAATGATGTAAAACAAGTTAATAAAGCATTTGTTTAAAAAAAAAGAGTACGTGGTAAGGGTGTAAGAAGACTAGAAAGGTAGGGAGAAGGGGTGGGGCTAGGTTATGAAAGACTTGGACTTCGTATTTGATCCTGGAGGTGACAGGCAGCCATTGGAGTTTATGTATGAGGGTTATATGGTAAGACCTATTCTGTAGGAAAATGACTGGTGGTTGAAAGGAGGATGGCCTGAAGTGGGGAGAGACTTGTGGCAGGCAGACAGACCAGCAGGCTACTAGAATAGTCCAGCTAAGAGGTGTTGAGGGCCTGTGCTGGAGTGGTGGCAGTGTCAGAGAGAAGGGGACATAATGTGAGAAATTGTTGCAAGGGTGGAATCAATAGGCTTTGGCAACAGTTTGGATAATGGGAGGGGAATGTCAGACAGGATGAAGTCAAGGTTATGAGCCTGGGAGAATGAATGGTAATACCCTTCCCAGTAACAGGGAAGTTTGGAAGAGGGGAATGTTTAGGGAGAAAGGCAATGGGTTCTGTTTTGGAATGTTGAGTTTAAGTTGTCTTCTGGAGATCCAATCTGAGTTAACTGATAGGCAATTGGAAATAAAAGACTTGAGATCAGAAAACAGGGTTGGATAAATGGATTTGGAAACCATTAACATAGAGATGATAATTAAATCCACAAAAGCTCATGAGATCAACAAATGAAGTAGAATAAAGGGAAAAAGAAGAGGATCCAGGATAGAGCCCTTTGGAACACCCATAGTTAGTGAGCATGACCTTAGTGAGACTCCAGTAAAGGAAACTCAGAGGAATGGTTAAATAGATGGGAAGAAAATCAGGAAAGAGGGGTGTCCCAAAGACCTAGAGAGAAGAGTGTCAAGAAAAGAGTGATCAACAATGTCAAAGGCTTCAGAGGGGTCAAATAGAATGAGAATTGAGAAAATGTCATTGGATTTCCCAATTAGGAGATCATGAGTAACTTTGGAGAGATAAATTCTGGTAGAATAAGGTTAAAAGTCAGATTGTGGGCAGTTAAGAAAGAAAATAGGACAGGAAGTAAAGGCATATATTGCAGACAGGCCTCCTCCAGTTTAGTCACAAAGGGCAGAAGAAATAGAGGATGATAGCAAGGACAGAAGGATCAAATGAAGGTTGGTTTTTTTTTTTTGAGGGGGAAGTATAGATACATATTTTAGGCAGTAGGGAAGGAACCAGTAGATGGGAAGAGATTAAAGTGACAGAAGGCAACTCTATATGAGATGAAGACAACAAGAGAAGAGATAACTTGGTAAAGGCTTCAAAATATGAGGCAAGATTCTCAGCTAAGAATCACACATGACTTGGCAGCTGCCACCATATAGAAGGGGAGCTTGGAATATAATATTCCAAAAGGCAAAAGACAGCCTTACAATCAAAAATAACCTCTCCAGCAAAAGTAAGTGTAATCCTACAGGGAGAGAGAATGGGGGAGGGTGGGGTGTGAGGGGAGGAATGGATTGTTAATGAAATAGAAGATCGCTAAGCATTCCTAATGAAAATGCTGGAAATGAATAAACATTTTAAATGAATAAACAATTTAAATGAATAAACATTTTAAAATGAAAATATCTACTCAGTAGAGAATAGAGAAGTAGAGAAAGGTACACATATTTGTGTTGTAATTAGGAGAGAGTATGTGTGGATAAATTGTTTAACATCAGTAGGGAAATAAGAAATAAATTCTTCTCAAAACCCTAATATCTTTTAAGGGTCATAGAGAAAGGTAAAAATAACAAACCCTATTAGTGGTTTTGTTTGTTTTGATGGTCTAAGGAGGAAGGCATAAATGGGAAGCATACTGGGGAAGAAAAAAGGGAGGAAGAAAAATCACTGTCACATTACAGAAGTATACAAAATTAAGAGTATATAATAATGGAGAAAAGGGCACAAGAACGGAATGTTATCCCATAACCCCCCTTTCATTTGAACTAGATAAGAGTGAGCATAATTATTGCCACACATACATACCACCCATAAATATTTTGAGAAATACATTTAATTCAAAAGAGAAATAGGAAACAACAAGGACAATCGGGGGGCTGGTAGTTGTTCATCCTTTGTTGATGGATGCAGTGACTTCGAAGGGTGATATCCAAAGTCATCAGTCTTTCTCTCCCCCAGAATCATGGAAGTCCAGTGGCAAGACAAAACAGGACAACTGGGGATGGCCTGGGACGTGGTGGATGGCTTTGACATCTTCGGTGTCTGACCAAATGCTATTCTCCACAGCACCTGCTTCAGCCACCTTCGTGACCGTTGGAACAAATTGTTCTCATCCTCCCATTCCACCAGAGGAAATCTTCACATGCTTGGGGTAGACAGCTCTTGAACTCACCAAAGGGTTTGAGGCCTATTGGTTACCCTCAGTCTGACTTAGTCATCTGCCAAGATGATTTTACTGGGGTGTGTCTGCTGCTGCACATGCTATGGCTTCTTGGAACCTCAGCTGGGAGTTAAATGAAGGTGGACACCAGAGATGAAAAGGGCTTGGGTAGCCCTCGTGAGCGGGATAGGTAAAGAAATAGTCCTCAGTGAAACAAACTCAAATGTTGAAAAAATGAACATGAAGGAGAATAAGGCAAGGAAGGGACAAGGGAACAGGAGAGCTGGGACAGAGAGGAAACAGGCTTCTATGCTTTTAGATTGCACATTGGACAAACTCCTGCTTTGCTACCACCTTCTTATTTGGAAAGAGAGAATGAAGAAGCAAAGAGAAGAAAAAGGACAAGAGGATAGATGGAGGGAAGAACACATTTAGTGATCAGGATCCAAAAAACCCTCTGTCTTTCAAAGCACATCGTACCCTCTCCTACCAGCGCCTTCCCAGGCATTTTCTACCTCACTCCCCTCCTCATTATTCTAAGATCTGGTGACACTGGCCTCCTTACTATTCCTCAGATATAACACTCCATCTCCTGACTCTGGACGTTTTCACTGGCTGTTCCACATGCCTGGAATTCTCTCTCTCCTTATTGCCATCTCCTGTCTTCCATGGATTCCCTTTCATTGTTTCATTGTTGAGTCATTTTTTTCAGTCATGTCTGACTCTTCATGATCCCATTTGGAATTTTCTTGGCAGAAGTTGGCCATTTATTTCTCCAACTCATTTTACAGATGAGGAAACTGAGGCAAACAGGGTTAAAGTGACTATCCCAGGGTCACCCAGCTAGTGTCTGAGGCCATATTTGAACTTAAGAAGATGAGTCTTTCTGACTCCAGTCTGTGCACTATGGCACCCCCTAGCTGCTTCTTGGATTCCTTTAGGTTCCTTCTGCAAGAAGTCTCTTCATAAAAAAAATAAAATAAAAAAGAAGTCTCTTCATGTTAGTGTCTTCCCTTTAAGATTGCCTCCTATTTATCCTGCACATATCATATTTATATATAGATATTTGCATGTTGTCTTTACCCACTAAACAGTAAACTTTTTCAGAGTAGGAATTTTATGGATTTTTTTATCAGTGTTTTGCATAGTTCCTGGAACGTAATAGGATATTATTGGATGCTTGTTGATTTGTTGATGACTTGAATGAATTCACCCATGAAATAGAAGAGAATAGAAGAATGAAAAAGAATAAAACCAAATTTGACAATGTGTCACTTAACAAGAAACATTTTAAACAAATAGAATTAAAATGAGGAATTGGAGCAAAATCTGATATGCTTCAACTGATCTAAAAAAAGCAGCCACGTCAATCGTGATTTCAGATGAAGCTACAATAAACACAGATGTGATAAACTAATAAGTGAGATAGGAGAGAAATAACATTGCATTTATTTATTATATCTGTTGTCAATAAAAGTACCATAGACAATAGCATAGCATTAAATACTTAATTAGAAGAAGTAAAAGCCATAATAGTGGGTGACCTTAAAGTACCCCTTTCAGATATAGACACATCCAACCAAAAAATAATCAAGAAATAAGGACCTGAATAGAACTTTGAAAATTAGAGATGATAGAGCTCTGGCTCTTATTGAATGGGAATAGAAAGGAACTATACAGGTTACCTGTATAAGAAATGATCATATATATTGAAGCATAAATACCTCTCAAAAATACAGTAAAAGACAAATACTAAATACATCATCTGCCAATCACAATGCGATAAAAATTAAGTAAAAGGCCTTTAAAGGGATTAGAAAGTAATTGGAGACTAAATAGCATAATTCTAAAGAACTGGTGGATGAAAAAACAAATTGTAGAAACAATAGGGAATTTCATTTAAAAAAAAAGTAACAAGTGTGAGACATTTCAAAACTAAACAGCTGTTTTTTAGGGAAAATTTTATCTCCCTGAATGCTTTTCTTTTTTTCCTTCCAGCATTTAGCATAATGCTTGGCGATTAGTAGGTGCTTAATAAAAGTTTACATGCAACTAAGGAAACTTAAACAACAAATAAAAAATTCCCACAACAAAGTAGAAATTTTGAACATTAAAGAAAAGATTAGTAAAATTGACAGCAAAAAGATCATTGAATTGACTTTTTAAAAAATCAGTTTTATGAAAAAACTAATTAAGTAGATAAAAATTCTTTTGATTTTTTTTAAAGAGAAAAGAAAAATAAATTGTTCATATCAAAAATTTTAAAGGAGAGCTCTCAACCAGACAAAAAATGAAGTTATCAGAAATTCCTTTGCCCAAATAACAATAAAACAGAGTAACTTAAAGGAAAAGATAAATATTTAGAAAAATGTAAAACATCCATATTAACAAAAGAAGAAATAGATGACTTAAATAATCTAGTATCAGAAAAAATAAACTGAACAAGTCATAAATTAATTCCCAAAGAAAAAGTCTTAAGGCCAGATGGTTTTACATGTCAATTTTTATCAAACATTCAAAGAACAATATTACCTTTTCACCATCAGAAAAGAAGGCACCACCGTAATCTTTTTATGTTACAAACATGGTCTTAACAGAGACACCTGCAAGAAAGACAAAACATAAAACTACAAAGCAATATATTTAAAGAACATTGATACAAAAAATTTAATAAAATATCAGTAATCAGGTTACTAAAACATATTAGAAGGGCTATACACTATGACCAGGTTGTGTTTATGCCAGAAAGGTAAGATTGGTTCAACATAAGGAACATTATCAATATAATAATGTTAATAAATATAGATAATAAAAACCATATATCAATAAATGCTGAAAAGACTTCTGATAATATCCAGCATATATTTCTGTTAAAAACTGTAGAAAGCATATGAATAAATGGTTCTTTCATTAATATAGTAAATAAAATCTATATAAATACAAGAACAAACATATGTAATGGAGAAAAGTTAAAAGACTTTCCAGTAATATCAGAGATAAAGCAAGGATGCCAATTATCACCATTCCTAATTTTTTACATATTTTTATTTGTTAAATTAAAATTTTCTTTTCAGTCAGAAAAAATCCACCCCTCTCCTTTCCACCCATCTTTTTCCTCCAAATGAAAAAGAAAAATAAAATTATTATAATGTATTGTCAAGCAAAACAAATTTCCCCATTAGCCATTTCTCACCCACCCCCCCCAAATATTTATCATTCTGTCCTCTGAATCTTTCACCTATCAAGAGATGAGGAGCATGCTTCAACATGAGTCCTCTGGAATCATAGTTGGTCATTATGACCAGAATTCCTAAGTCTTTCAAAGTTGTTTGTCTTTAAAATATTGTTGTCATTATATAAATTGTTCTTCTGATTCTGCTCACTTCACTCTACATCAGTTCCTGCAAATATTTTCAGGTTTCTTTGAAACCATCTCCTTCGTTTTTCACAGCACAATAGTATTCCATTCCATAACATGTATATACCATGACTTGTTTCGTTATTTCACAATTGGAGAGCACCACATTAGTGTCCAATTCTTTGCCACTGAAAAAGAGAGAATATAAATATCTTTCTACCTCCTTAGTTAGAATTTGTTTTGCTAATCCCTCCCTTAATCCATTATCTCTCTTATTCTTCCTTCTCCCTTCTTTTTCCTTCTACCAAACTGTGTATATGGATATTCTTCCTTCTTTTGACCAATTCAGATTAGAATGATATTCAACTGTCAACTTTTCCTCCCACCCTTTTCTCCTCCTTTGTATAGACTTCTACTTGGACACCTTGACTAGGTAAAATAATCTTCACTAACTTTCCTTTCCCTCTCTCCCCAGTGTATTCCTCTTCCTTTCCCTTTTCTGTCTTCTTTTAAGATAAAGACATTACAGAACTACTCTCAGACCTATCATATTAAACAACCACTATGACCCCTGATGATGATGTTGTTCATTTGTCTCAGTAGTGTCTGACTTTTCATGATGTTATTTGGGGTTTTCTTGGCAGAGATACTGGAGTAACTTGCCATTTCCTTCTCCATTTCATTTTAAAGATGAGGAAACTGAAGCAAAGAGGTTAAGTGACTATCCCAGGGTCACAAAGCTATGAGTGTCTGAAGCTGTATTTGAACTCAGGGAGATGAGTCTTCCTGACTTCAGGCATGGCACTCTATCTACTATGCCACCTAGTTGACCCCTGATAATAGTAGCCTTCCAAGGAAATGCATGTATCATCTCCCTATATTAGAATGTAAAGAATTTATCTGTATTTAGTCTGTTATGATTGTTCACTTGTATTTTTCTTTTTTATGCTTCTCTTGACTCCTGTGTTTGCACTTCAAATCGTCTGGTCTTGTCTTTTCATCAGGAATGCTTGGAAGTTTTCTGTTTCATTAAAAGTTCAACTATATCCTTTGCCTTCTGGAATATCCCATTCCAAACCCTCTGTTTTTTTATGGTGGTAATGAGGGCCTGCACCAAAGCGGTGGTGAGTCAGAGGAGAGAAGGAAGCATATAGGAGAGAGGGCACAAAGGTAAAATCAGCAGGATTTAGCAACAGATTGGAGGCTTGATGCCTGTTGGTTATCCTAAACCTGGTTTAGCCCATCTGCTGAGGTGGTCTACTCAGGTGTGGCCACTGCCACACATGCTACAGCTTCTTGGAACCACAAATGAGAATTGGGTAAAGGTGGACACCAAAGGTGGATGAGCAGCCCTGAAAAGAGCTTGGCAAGACATCACACCAGAGGTGCTGATCCTCCCTGAGCTTCCTCTGCTCTCCCAGCACCAGACCTGGAGTCAGGAAGACCTGAGTTCAAATTTGTCCTCAAGTACTTACTAGTTGTATGACCCTGGGCAAGTCATTTAACCCAGTTTGCCTCCATTTCCTCATGTGTAAAATGAGTTGGAGAAGGAAATGGCAGATTGATGGGGTACTTGGGTACTTGTACTTGGACCCCAGTTTCAAGATCACATTTCTCCCTAGCTTCAAAACACTATCCCCAACAATTTTCTCCTCAGCCCAAGGACACTATGCCTGGCAATAACTTGCGAGTGGGCCCCAGTAAAACAAACTATCTTTCCCCATCACAAGAACAAGCTGAACTCTGAAGAAATTCTCTTGTAAAACAGGACTATCTTGTAATCACTGAATTATCATGTATTGATTCCCAAAGTTATCATATATAATTCAGAGGTCAAGCTATACCTGTCAACTCTCAAAGCTATCTTGGTAACAGACCAAAAATACACTCCTGAGAAACTGCTTCCCCAGGTTTCCAGTAGTGAATGACACCTGTGACCAAGGTTGTAAATTATCATCTAATTAACATATCTGCCAGATAATCTGCTACTTTTCCATATCAAATTTAGCATCATTCCTGTTAAGTTGCAAGTTCCTTAAGGAATACAAGTTCCCTAAGGAGCTCTGCTCACCATATTGGTGTTACAATAAACATTTGCCAACTTGATTTGAAGAATACTTGAGTCTTTGAATTCATTCTAGATGACCCTCTCTGGGCCTCTGTTTTTTTGGGATCCTCTGACCCTCTTAAACCTCATCAAAACCACCCCAGTATCTTTGCCAAGAAAATCTCAAAGGGGGTCACAAAGCGTCATACACAACTGAAATGACTGAATGAGAACAATCACAAAGGGATTCTGAGAGAAGGGTGATTGGGTGACTGAAACCTTCCAGAACACAGGAACACACTCACACAGTCTCCCAGAGGGCAGGGATCTTGGGGGCCTCGAGTCAACCCCATATCTCAATAATCCTCAATAGATTAATTATCAAAGGCTGTGCAGTCTTTTAAAAACCCAAACTCAACAGCATATGAAAAAATCCATAAATCACTCATAATTAGAGAAATATGTACTACTAAAATAACTATAGGATCAATAAGAATTATACATGTTGGAGGGGCCAAAAGAGAACAAGCCCCCGTGTTCTGGAAGGTATCACCCAATCACCTTTCTTTGTTGTTCAGTTTTTTTTTTCATGACCCCATTTGAGGTTTTTGCGGCAGAGATACTAGAGTGGTTTTGCCATTTCCTTCACCAGCTCATTTTACAGATGAGAAAACTGAGGCCAACAAATGACTTGCTCAGGGTCATACAGCTAGTAAGTGTGTGAAGTTGCATTTGAACTTGGTTCTTCCCGCCCCCAAGTCTGGTGCTCTATCCACTGTGCCATTAGCTGCCCGGTTAAGAATCCCTAGTTTCTGCCATTGTACAGGCAATGAAATGCCTTCTGTGTGAAACTTCTCCTGATTCCTTTAGCTGTGAATGCCTCCTCCCCCTGAGGGAAAAAACCCTCATATTTATGTATTTTGAACTTACTTATATATGTGCATGTTGTTTCTCCCCAGTAGAATGAGGGAAGTGACAATTTCATACTAGTTTTTGTATCCCCAGGCAGATCATGGGCACATGGTAGGTGCTTAAATATTTGTTGAGTAATTAATGAATGAGCTCAGGAAAAGCACTTTTGTGTCCTGGATTGTTTGGGGTGGGAGTGGGGATAGAAAATGGGAAAGAAAGAGGGAGCAGATGCCTAACCCAGCTTAGTTAGGATGACAGCAGCAGGAGAAGGGAAACAGCAATCAGTCATTAGCCAATTTAGCTGATAGATAAAACTAAGGCCCAACCAGCCTCAGGGACCAAAAAAGTCAGTGTCTTGAGTTCTTTTAGGGAACAGCCAGAGCATTTGAGTACAGGAGAATACCAGTAAAGGACTTTAGAATTGTGATTACTGAGATGCCCAGGTGTGATGGTGGGGCTCACTGTGATTCTATTCCTGCCTCCTGTGTGGGAGGCAGTAGGGTATGTCTAGAATAAGGGCATCCTTTGTCAAACATGCCACTATGTTGATTTGTCCTTAACTAAACTGCTTTCCCAGTATGATGAAGGGTTTTACTGGGGGGATGGTGGCAATCAACAAAACACTTTGTAAAAGTTGTTAAAGACAGAAACCCCTAAGGCCAAAGTAGTTCCCTTGCCATCACACTCCAGTTTCCCCTCTCCCTGCCTTTGCTCTGGCTGTTCCCCATGCCTAAAACTATGTTCCCTCCTCATCTCTTATTTCCTGGTCCCTCTGGCCCCCTCCAAGACTGAGCTCAGCTCCTCCCTTCTGCAAGAAGCATTTTCTGGTCTCTTCCTCTGGTCCCCAGCTAGGACTTCCTCCTCTGAGATTACCTTCTATCTATTCTGTATCTATCTTATATGGAGCCAATCAATAAAAGGCCTATGGGATTAGCTCAACTCTGCAGAGATGATTCCCCAAGAAAGTGACTCAGGATCAGACTAAAATTGGAGCTCTTCTGATTCTTCCCATCAAACACAGGCACAAACTCCCCCATGTGTGACCAGATGCCTCTGCTGTAGTCCCAGCCAAGCAGGGTAGCACCCAGGGCTTCCCCCCAGCGCCCCCACTCTTCATTTGTTGCTAGGGCCTTGCTGCTTGTCTTTGTTGTTAGCAACAATAGACTTCTCCCTACAAAGAGGACATTGGCAGCAGTTCTAATTTGACAAGCAAAGATGGGGGGTCCTTCATGGGAGTATCATCGTCCTTATGTCCCCAAGAGTACTCTGGAAACTGACTTCCCCACACCTCTCTATAGGTGAGTCTCTAGGATGGAGGATGAGCACCACACTCCCTCCCCTTCACCCCTACCATCAGTCCAGCCCAAGGCTGGAGACATCAGAAGTCTCATGGAATTGGGATGGGTTTGGGAAATGGGGAGCTACTTGATTCCAACCCCCCCCAAACAAGTGGCACCAAAAGGGACCCTAGAACACTAGATCAGAGCAAGGAAAGGACCTTAGATCATAATCTATCAGAACTAAAAATGTACCTTAGAACATAGAAAACAGTATCAGCAGGGAGGGACCTTGGATCAGAGAGCAAAGACTATTAGAACTGAAAAGGGACCTTACAGGTCATAAGGTCCGTTCACACTTTTCATTTCATAACCATAACAAATGGTTATCAAGCCCTCAGTTTCTCACCTTCAGGCTCTTCTCCATTTGGTCACTCCCTCCCTTTGCAGTCTTTTCCATTTAAGTCCCAAACCAGATCCAGCTATTCTGGTCTCTCTGCAGTTAGCTCTTGTGGGATTCTCCATCTTCTCTGGCTTCTGCACTGGCCATCAGGCTGGCCCCATGCCCCCAGGCCTTCTCCTCATATCAAGTTCCCCACTTCCTAGATCACTTTTCGTCTACTCAAAATCTAAACAATCACTGGTGATACAAAGCTTTTAAAAAGTACAAACACTGTCCAGGCCCTCAGGGAGCTCATATTCTGATGGAGAAGACAATGGGGGAGGGGAAGGGGACCCAGCACCAGGCCTAGAGTCAGGAAGAATCATCTTTCTCAAATCTGGCCTCAGACAGTTACTAGCTTCATGACCCTGGACAAGTCACTTAACTCTGTTTGCCTCAGTTTCCTCATCTGTCAAATGAACTGGAGAAGGAAATAGCAAACCACTCCAGTATCTTTGCCAAGAAAACCGCAAATGGGGTCACAAAGAGTTGGACATGATTGAGAGGACTCAACAACAATAAAAGGGGAATAAGCATTTATATAGAACCTACAATGTGTTAACAAACACTTATATAGTACTAATAGTACTATATAATAGTACTACATGGTACTAATCAATTTAGGAACATCTTGTTTGGTCATCAGAACAATCCTAAATTGAGGAAACAGGCAAATAAGGTTTAAGTGATTTGCCCAGGGTCAAATAATAAATAAATGTCTGGGGCTAGGTTTGAACTCAGATCTTCTTACTCCAGAGCCACCCAAGTTTATTTAGTTATCTGCATCTGATATTATCTTAACCCCAATAGACTCGAAGTTCCTAGAGGGCAGGAATCATTTTTGCCTTTCTTTCCATCCCCAGTGCTCAGCACAATGCCAGACACATAGTAGGATGAATTTAATAAAAGTTGCCTGTTTACAAGACACAGAAACCTTTTGATGGAAATTTCTCCCCGTCTTCTGGAGCAATGGAATGACCTCCCTGCAGAGGGTTTCTAATCATCATTATTGGGGATTGTCATTGTTGTGGTTACCTTTATAGTTCCTTTTGATTATGAAGCCCTTTAAACTCACATGATCCTCACTCACAATAGCTACCCTGTGGAACAGACTTTTTTCTCTTTCTCCAGGTATAATAATCTCCCATTATGTACTGCTTTAAGGTTTACCCAAGATAAGGAAATGGAGATGCAGGGCAGGGCAGTGAGGTTTGGTCAAGTGTACACAGGGATTCAGAAAGAAAGCTGGGAGCAGAGCCCAGTGGGTTCTCAGTGGGCCTGGCAGTCACCACTTGCTCAAAAGTCACCCCCAACTAGACTGAGTTCTCCTTGTCTCTCTTCTCTCCTGGCCAGATGAGTTTCTTAGAGTTGCCAAGAGGCATTGGACTGTCCCCTCTGCCTTGTAAATACCTGGTGTGGTTATAGAAACATACAAAGCCCATGTCACCTCCACCCCATTATGTTAATGATTCAACAGGAATCCCTGCACCAGATATTTTTTCATAGCTAACTTGACTTTGAAAAAAAAAACACATGTGATTTCAATGTTCCTCTCCTCTCCCCATTCCCTCCTCCCCCACCCCAAAAACAGGTATTCTTTTTTTTTGTGGGTTTTTTTGTTTTTGGAGGGCAATTGGGGTTAAGTGACTTGCCCGAGGTCATATGGCTAGTTTTTATGTTAAGTGTCTAAGGTTGGATTTGAACTCAGGTCCTCCTGACCCCAGGGCTGGTGCTCTATTCACTGGGCAACCTAGCTGCCCCAAAAGCACATATTCTTAAACCGAAATCTCTGAGCTTAAAATATAATTTGTTTTGTTTGTATTTTATACATTTAAAAACATTATTCTGAGAAGTTCATAGAATTTACCTCCTCCCACTCCTCCTCATCCTCTTCCCCTCACTAAGGCCCCCTGAGGCCTCAATATAGTCCCAGAGGAAGCTGAGGGCTCCCTGCACTCCCAGTCCAGCCCTAATTTCCCTTCTCTCCTTCCTGATAGCGATGAGTACCTCAGTCTTCCAGGCCCTAGATGGGTTCCCATCATCAAGCAGGGTGTCCGATGGAAGTTCACTCCTATGGGATGTGATGCCATAGGACAGTGGTGGTACACAGGCTTGACTGATGGCAAAAACCAAAATGCTTGGTACAACCTGACCAATCCTATCAGCCGCCCCGCCTACACCCGATGGCGCCAATCCTATAACCAGCGGGAGCGGACTTTTGCCCCTGGTAAGGCCAGGGGCCCTCTCTCCACTTGAACATGCTGGGCTGGGCTAGGTGGGCATTTAGTTTCCACCCCTATTTTACTGAGGCCCAAAGAATGAATAAGGTTCCCCCAAGACCACATCTTGAAGTTAGGGACAGAGTTGAGACTTGTATCCAAGTCTTTTACTTCTCAGTTCCAGAGTTCTTTCCATCACCCCTAATGCTGTGTTTTTGTGTTTAAAGGGGAGTTTATGCCAGGGTCCATAGTGGAAGGAACCACCCTCATTTTCTCCCTGGGGACAGAGGGCAAAGTGGGAGGCTCACCCTTGGGATAAGAAAGGAAAAAAGATTGGGGAAGGAAGGAGGCCCACTCAGAACCTGATATCTTCCTATAGCCTATACCCAGCGTCTTCGAGAAAGTTACTGGTATGATTCCATAGTCCCTGCCCAGTACATGGAGCCCAGCACCCGCTGGGGGAACTTTCTATGGCAGGACAAGCTCATCCCAGGCAAGGAGTTTGGTGAGTAGGAGCTAGGTAGGGGTGGGAGGGTGTGGGGATGGACAGGATGTAAGGGACAGCAGAGGGCAAGATTGCATCTGGGTTCAGAGGGCCAAAGGTGGGAGGGCTTAGAGAGAAAAGAGAGGGGCTATCACAGATAGGAGAGGGTCTTTGCAAGTCTTTGCCCTACTTCCCCATCTGGTAAGTCAAACCCTATCCTGGTCCAGGTTCAGGTGAACCAGTGTCTCCAAATCCCCTCTCAAAAAGAGGGAAGTTGCCCAGACATAAATGACATAGGCCCTCTCCTACCTTTCCCCAGTTGTTAACCGGAATCGCTTTGGGACATCAGCTGCCAAAGGCTCCATCTATGTCCCCTTCCTGTCTGCACCCAATCGGCCACGTTATACCACCAACAACTTCCAACAATGGAACCTAGAGCCTTACTGCCCATCCACCAACCAGCGGTCCCCACCTATTCACAGACCCAAACCCTAATAAAGGTGCAGCACTGTGGATGACCATTTCTCCTAGGCCTTGGAGAGAAACTGCACCAACCCTCACACTCACTCTTCCCCCCATTCTCTCTAGGACTGGTCCTTCTAGAGCACTGTCCATCCAGCTGGTGGAAAATGTGGGACAGTCTAAGAATGGATTCATATCCAGCCCCATTTGGACCCCTTTAGCTATACAGTCCCAAATGGTCAAGTACATGCCTAATGCCTAACTGCTGACATCTTATGGTTCTCTAAGGTTTGCAAAGTGCATTCCATATCACTTGATCTTCATAATAATCCTGTGAGGCAGGTAGTAAGGTTTTATTGAGGCACAGGTTATACGGGGCCTGGTCAGTGAAGGAAAACTAGGAATGAGGCTATAGGGGACAGTAAAGGACACCAGGATGCATCTGGGGTGGGAGAGGGGCTGGTCACGTGGCCTGTGTCAGGTGCGATCTGTCTAGGCTGGCCTAGCACTCTTTTCACTAACTCTTTTCACTCACTTACCTCGGTATGTATATGTATCATTACCTGGACACTAGAATCCACACAGGATATAGAAACTGAGTGCTTTAGCTAATCTCATTTGCCATGGACATACATCTACATTAGGGGCTCTTAACCTGGGATAGATGTCAAGATCTCAACTTGGGTAGGGAAAAATGCATCTTAAATTTAACTTACCTAACTGAAATTTAGCATTTCCTTCATGTAAATGTGGGAAACAAACTTTATTCAGACAAGGGGTCTATAGAATTTGCCAGACTGTCAAAGGGACCCATGATACAAAAACGGTTAAAAAAAACCCTAAACAACCTTGATCAACATATATCAATACATATGCCACACAAATACATACACCTGGACATCTGTGTGCACACATGTTAATGGTCCTGGGTAACTTTCCCACAAGTCAGAGCTAAATCTAACAGAACAAAATTCATTAGGGATAAAAGTGAAATCTGACACGGATTCGAATGATCAATTGCCCAAGCACAGGATGGGGCAGATGTGATTAGACAATGTTTCTTGGTTAAAAGATCTCAGTGTGGGTCCAGCCCAAAGTCATCTTGTGTTATGGTGAACAAAAGCCTTAATGGGAGGGGAGAGAGCTTGAATCCCCTCTGTGCTCTCCCTTGGTCAGACCACAGATGTAGTGGGAGTTCCACGTTCAGTTCTGGAGGTCAGTTATAGGAGGAAAACTGACAAGCAGGACTAGATTGTGGACAGAGAAGAGTGGCCGGGATAGGGAGAGTGAGGAGAACCATACCATACAGTATTAAGCCCACATTGGTGGGGGTGGGGGTAGGAAAACTTTCTTAAAATTATTAAGGGGTGTCATGGAGTAGGGGATAAAACTTGGTTTATTTGGCACCAGAGGGCATAGGAAAAGATGGAGGGAGAGGGTTGGGAGGGGAAGACCAGCAGGGGAAGGGGAGAAAAGCTTACAGGGAGGTAGTGAATTCCCCAAGACTAGAGGCATTCAAGAGGGCCTAAAAACCAGATCCCAGCTATTAATCACAGCATGGCAAACATAGCACATGTATAAGTCACACAAAGATCCCTCTTGAAAGGCCAAAAAATCCTCTCTAAAAGTCCCCAAAAGGGAAGTAGGTAGGGGTAGTGCCCATTTTGCAGATGGAAAAAATGAGGCCCAGAAGTTATTTTCTAAGGTCAGAATGAGTTAAGGTGACCTCTGACATACCCAAATCTTCAGTGGGGGATGGAGATCTTCTTAGTATCCACAATGTCACCTGCCCTAACATGGCTGTGCTCCAGAAGTGGAAGAAGGACAAAGGACAAGAGACCTAAGGTGTTCCTCCTTCTCTTCTGGGTCCCCTCCATCCTGAAGCCAATAATCCCCAGAAGCTCAGAGGTAAGGATGAGATGAGAAAAAGATACTGGGATCCAGGAGGCTAGAATTTCTATCACCCTCTCCTGGTCACCCTTCAGTGTCTCCAAGTGTGCACACTGGGTCCAAGTGGAGAATTCCCACACTCACAGTGGGACTTTTATTCATTAGTCCTATGTTCTTTGTAAACAGCTACCAGCCCAGAGATCCCTGGTCAGAGATATGGGCCAGAGAGAAAAACTAGGATTTCCCAGACCAGCTGGGGATGGTCCATTGCAGGAGACTCTTGGATCTAATCCCAGTATCCAGGGAGGGGGGAGGAAGAGAGTCCATGTGCACAGACACCTGAGATACCCTGAGTGTTCAGTTGACTGTAATGTCCTGGGAGGCTCCTGAGTGTGGTCTAGTAGCAACTTCAGCTGTGCCAGCCACAGTGGTATCATCTAGACAGAAGAAGGGGCACAGAGGAGTTAGCTAGAACTCAAGGTCACTTACCCTCCCCCTCTGAACCCCTAATCCCTGAGGTCTCTGCAGCTCACCCTACAAGGTTACCAGGGGAGGTCCTGGAGATGCCGGAGATGGGAGAGAGTGGGAGTGAACCCTCCCTCAATCCTCAGCTGACAAATCCCACCCCTTAGGAATGCCAGGGTGGAAGGAAGAACCCTTGGTAGAGGAATTACCCTCTCTTTCCCCCTCCCCCAACCTAGTTCCTAAGCACCCTAGCAAAGGGGAATGGAAAAGGACCACAAAGATAGAGTTTAACATGGCCTCACTTTCACCCACAAATAGGGTCCACATCAGGATTCTCATCCTCCAAGGAGGCCCCTTGGGAAACGAATCAGGGTGGGGTGGGGAGAGGCAGAGAATAGGCAAAAGGTAGGGGGAAAAGCTCTACTTTGAGGCTTGTAGACCAGGTTCAGGTTCAAATTTGCATAGATTTGCATATATTTTTTGGGCTTGGGAGAGCATACCCAGCTCCATCCTCCCATGGAGCCTGAGCATAGGGTCCTGCCCCCACCCTCTGCTGGCCTGATTCAAGGCTAATCACCATCTCCTGAGAGAGAAGGAGGGAAGGGAGACAGATAACTCAGCAGAAGGGAAAGGCCTCTATTCCCTATCCCCCACCCCTTACCCTATCTGGGGCAAAATGACCCTGCCCTTGATCCAGGGAAGAAGAGATGGGCTAAGGAATGGGAGGGGCCAGGAGCAACTCACAGAATCGAACTTGGATGGGCCAGAGAAAGATGCTACAGAGACAGAGGGCAGCAGCCACGCCCACGCCTCCCGTCACGGCCACCATCACCCAATGGTAGAAGCCCATGCAGGCTGCACAGCACAATTCTGAGCTAGAGAGATGCCAGCCTGTGAGTCTCCCCTGTTCACCAACCTGCCTGCCCCAGACAAAGAGCTGAGACAGCCTGGGGGCCCCATCCATCACACAGCCACCCACACTACAACTTGATGGAGCACCCCTTCTCCACTCAAGTACACCACCCCCCCCCCAGGCCCAGAAACGTCCCCTCCCCTAGATAGCAAGACTCCCCCTCAGACTCACGAGCAGGGATATAGGCTCTGGATGGCCATCACAGCCAGCCCGTTGGCTACCTTATCTGTGAAGCTCATGGCCCCATACACAAAGGCCCCACTGTTCTGGAAGGGAGAAGAGATCTGTCAGTATGTCCCTCGTACTAGACACTGCTGGGCAGACAGGCAGAGGTGGCTGCTGTAAGCTCTTCCCAGCCCAGCCCAGAACTTACCGTATGGCTGCCAATGAGGTCAGCTGTCATGGACAGGGACATAACGAGGATGGTGGCTGAGCCAATACCCAGGAGCACCGCCGCTCCATACACAGCTATGCCTAGTGAGTTGGCCAGCGCCACCCAGGAGGCAAAGACCAGGATGACCAAGAGGCCTGCAAAGTACGTTAGCTGGTGGAGAACAGGGAAAAGCAATGTGACAGACGTACACACATGCTAAGATGTGTTTGCATATCATAAAATAGATATGTATAAACTATAAAAGATATGTTTATATATGTAGATACACATACACAGGACTACATGGTGGTAGGGGCTGTCACCCACAGGCCATCCCTTCTTTTCTGTAGCTCCCCCAAATAGGAGCTACCTCTTTCAGGGAGCCTTTCTTTCCATGATGAGGAAGGCAAAAAGGTACACCCAGAAGACCTCTGTAGATTATATCTGTTCTACTTGGCCCCAGAGGGCACAATTAGGAGCATGGGTAGAAAGCTGCAATAAGGCCAACCGAGGCTGGAAGCCAGAAAAAGCTTCCTAAGGATGATGAGAGCCGGCCCAAAGTGGGGCAGGCTGCTCCATGATTGGTGGGTTCCCCCTTCCTGGGAGATCCTTCGGGAGAGGCTGGCCCACCACTGCTCAGGAACCTCCTTCTTAGCTGGGGTTCTCGGTCGGGTATGGGCTGGATTAGATGAGGCTGGGATTCTTGGACCTCCAGCATTTCTAATTCTGACAGCTGTTCACCATGTGAGCCTGGAATGACTCCCTTGCCTCCCCTGGGCCTCTGGCTGGCTAGTGTGTTTAAAGGAGGACCCTTCTCTAAGGACTCTCCTGCTACTATCACCCATTCGTTGGGGCCCATCATCTCACTCACATTTCGACCGATGCACTTGTTCACTGGCTTCATGAAGAGAGAGGAGAAGAAGCCGCTGACATACATCACGAGGGGGATGGTGGCGATGAACTTCTGTTAGGCGGGATTAATGGAGTGTGGCAGGTTACAGGGCTCTCCTGCAGTGCCCTGGGCTCATCACTGCCCCGCCCCTGCAGCCCACCTCTATACCCCAGCCTTCTAGATGGCCCTAAATCTCATCCGCCTGTGACCTTCTTCCTCTCTCCCTCCCCCACTCCTACACCTTAATTTCCTATCTGTAAAAGAGGACAGCCACAGAATGGCCTTCCCTGCTCTCAGGTCCCCTTCCCAGCCCTGACATTCCACCTTTTCCATTCTGGACAGTCTGCTTCCTGGCCTCTCCTGGGCCTCACCTTGGGCAGGTTGAGGGAGTAGGTCAGATACATAGCCATATACGTCTGTGACAGGTTCACAATGAGCCGTGTGCTCATATACAGCATGCCCACCTGAGAAACGGACAAAGGTCAGAGGAATGGACACTCCAGGCCCAACAAAGTCTATGGCGGTAGCACAGCTGGGAGGCAGAGGAAGACAGAGCAGACTTCAGAAGTGAGGTCTGGCAGGGTGGGGTGCGGCGACCTGGGCAGGTTTCCAAGAAGCCCCTGATGTCCAGGACTCAGCTAAAGGAGTGCCCCATGAGAAGGTGGTGGGGGAGGGCTCACTGGTGGTTTTGTCTGAGGTGTATGGGAAGGCCCGGGCCTCTCATACCTGGTAAAAGGAGGGTTCCCGAAGCCAGTGTTTCCAGAGGAGCATGGGCTGGGTGGCGGGTGGGAGCAGGGGGCTGTGCTCACTGGGCTCCTCAGGCCCATGTCGCCGCTGCCGAGGATGCTCTTTGGTGCCCAGGTGGAAAAGCAAGGAGAACACGGCCCCCACACCGACAACCATCAGGGAAAGGTTCTAAGGAGCCAGGGGAGGAAGGTTAATGTTGCCTCAGAGGCTTTCTTCCTGTCTCCTGTTCTTGGGGGCAGGGGGGAGGTAGTATTGGATTATTCCTCTCAACCCCAGCCCCTCCCCTCCCAGCCTGGCTGAGAGCTCCTCAAGGGCACACCTACCTAGAGCTGCCCTTTCTCCTGGCTCTGTCCTGCTCCCCTCCTGTTCTGCTAGTGAACCCGGGCCAGGGCCTGAACTTCCCATTCAGCACTTGTGCCTTGAGCCTGCCTCTCACTTCTGCAGACCTCCAGTCCTCATCTTACCTAGCTGCAGCTGGTGGAGCGCCCAGATGTGGTCACCAGATTCCAGCAGACCTTCCAAACCTGCTTGTCCCTGGGAGAATTTCCTCCTTCCTCAGCAGGTGGCATCACCTGCTAGGTTGCCCCTCTGATTCCCTCTCCAGCAGCTGTGTCCCATTCCTCAGGCCACACTGCTCCTATATTAAGCTCTACGTCCTCTCCCAGCCTCATCTTCCCTCCACCCCTTCTTACCTTCATCCTTTCTGATACCTAGAATTCATTCCCTGCCTCCCTTCCCCTCCCCTCCAGATCTCCCCCAGCCCTCTACTTCTTCCCCCCTATACCTCCTCATACCCACTTCCACAATCTTTCCCCTGAGTCCTAACTCCCTTTCCCCTAGTCCCTGAAGGACCCCTGCTCACCCTGAACACTGGCACATCCTGTAGGCCTAGCTGGTCACTGGTGCCTGAATCAGGGGCCTCAGAATGGGACCCCTGGAAATGGAGAAGCAGCCAGGCAGCCCCATACACAGCAATGTTGGCTACTACAGTGAAGGCATACCTGGAATGATGGGTAGAGAGGAAAAGAGGCATCAGCAAGAATTGGGGTGGGAGGTCTGCTCCTGGGCAAGGCCCTCTCAACTATGAAATCATCCCCCTCTTATTTTCCTCTTTTCCACACCCAAACACTGAGGTCTGAGACTGATACATCTATCTGGCTATTCTTTCCCTTCCCCCTACAGCACAGGGAACAGTTCTCCAAGGCCCAGCCAGGCCCAGGTCTTAGTAGCCCCCTCTAATTAAGAGTGAAAACGGAGAAAGAAGCAGCTACCATACCCCAGGGCCCCAGCCCGTTCCTTTATCTGGGGGCCCTGCAGCATATTCAGGGTTATGTAATTCTGGCGGTTGCCCAACTCACCCGCCTCATGTTCTCTGGGACAGGCAAAAGCCCTAAGTAGGGAGACTAGGCAGTTGGTGAGGTGAAACCTAACCCTCTACCAACAGAGGGCTTCAGATGGAACTCCAGAGTAACACCCCACAACTGGGTAGATTTGGGGAAAGGAAGAGAGTGGGCTGGAGTTGATCCTAAAAGCTTACAGTCAGAGGGAGAAGGAGCCTTAGGCCACAACGCTCATTAGAAAGGAGGACTCTTGAGATCAACCAGTCGTTCAAAGGCTCTTAACCTGGGGGCTGTGACCTTTTCTAAAAATAATTATTATTTTGATATCTTTATTTCAATATAATTGGTTTCCCTTACAATTCTATGTATTTTCTGTGTTTGATTGCAAAAGGGGCCATGATGTATTAGATTGTGAGATCTTAGAGAACAAGAACCACACTTTTGTGTTTAGCACAGTACTGGCACACAGTAGGCATTTAATAAATGCTTATTGACTGGTTGACTGAAAAAAGGCTAAGAACCTTTCATGGAATAGAACTTTCATTTTAAAGTTGAAGAAATAGGCCCCAGGAGGAGACAGAGGCCAAGCCAGAACTAGATGCTGGCTTTCCTCTGTTGATGCCATGGATTTTTTATGTACATATTGATTTTTACCATTCCCCAGCTTGGGGTTTGTTTTGGTCTAGTTTTCCTAGAGGGACCTTGAGATCTGGAAGAGCAGAGAAAGTGTCTTCTGCATTTCTGTATCGCCTAACAGTGCCTGGCAAGATGCCTTATACAGTGCTGGAATGTGTCCACTGTTTTTATATTTCACCTTCTTACATGGCAGTGGAAAAGAGCAGCAAAAATAGGGTGAAGGAGCGAGGGGGTGCTCCCTCTAACCTGCCTGGTTCCCCTCAAGTGCCCAGAATTACCTGAAGGCGGTGAGTTCTACCTTCTCATGATCATTGGTGACCAGCTCAGGGATTAGGGACAGGTGGGAGATCTGGGTAGCTGCCCAGCCGAACTGGAAAATCACAATGAAAGGTGCATAGTAGATGAGGGCGGCCCACTCAGCTGTAGAGGCTGTGCACCCCAAGCAAGGGTTAAAGATGAAAGGAAAAGAGAGCAGGACACAAATGGTGCCTATGGGGGGAAAGAGAAGGCATGGTGGGCCTCAGATTAGACAGTTAGAGCTGGAGGGACCTGATAAATGACTCCCTCCTCCCTCCCCCCACACAGGGAGAAATCACCCCCAGGGCAAGGCTGGAGCAGGACCTTAGCAGGAGACTCTGCCCTCTGATCTGATACAAGGGAATTAAACTATTGGGAATGATAGTTAATTTCCCCCTTTTTTTACCTTGGAATTCTGGGGCCAAAGCCCCTCATAACCATGCTGAACATCACCAGACACCTTCAACTCAACAGGTCCTGAACTGAATTATTCCTCCTCTCCCAAATCGACCCCTCTCAGTCCAATTCCCCAATTACCCCACCCTAGAGCCAGGGGTCACATAGACCTACAGGTGCCATCCTTCCCAGCAGCCCCCCTCTCTCGAGTCACAAGGAAAGCACACCCTGGTTCATTCAGGCTTTCTTTACCTTTCCCCCACAGACCTCCCAGACGGATTGGTATCTCTGCTGCCCTCCCGGCTTTCTCCTGAAGGAAGGAAGCACTGCAGTCCAATGGAAAGAACTGTCTCTAGCCATTCTGAGCCTGATATGATATATTGCTTCTTGGCGGCTGAGAGCCACAATGGGCAGAGTCAGGAAGGTCAAAGCTGACTTCAGACACTGGCTGTATGACCCTGGGCAAGTTAACTTCTGTCTGCCTCAGTTTTCTCAACTGTAAAATGGGGATCATACTAATAACTACTTCGCTGTTCTGAAGATCAAATAAAGTGCGCAGAATGGTGCCTGGCACATAGTAGGCACCTAATGAAAGCTTGTTTCCTTCCTTCGGGGCATTCATGCCATCCCCCATGCCTGGAATACCCTTCCACCTCAGCTTTGCCTTTCAAAATCTGCTTTGAGCCTTAGCTCAGTGGCTGCCTCCCCTGGGAAGCCTTCTCTGATCCCCCAGTTTAAAGATCTCTCTGAACACCTGCTCTGATCATTCCCTCCTTTGCCATCGGCCTTACCTGTGCACCTGTCATCAGGGCTCCCTGCCCCCACGGAAGGGAAAGGAAGCACCTTTTAAAAGGCTCTGATTGATTTCCTTTGTACACAGTACATTTAATGTTTGCTGAACTGAACTGGAACTAGAACAATTTTATTGGCCTGATTTTCCAGGCCAGTTCTGTCACTCCAGCTTGATGGGGCATAATGTTAAGATCCTGGGCCCAGGTCCGACCCACTCTAATCTCAGATCACACTGGGAGGTTTTGGATAAGAGATTTTGTAAAACAGAAATGATTAGAGGAATGGGAGTTAAAGCTAATGACAACCCCAGGAATAATGAACCAGACCAAACCAACAGATGAATCTCAGTGATCCAGTGTCAGAGCTGGGAGGGCCCTTAGGACACAGTATAACAGATCTGGGAGGACTCTTAGGACATAGTATATCTGAGCTCAGAGGACCCTAAAGAGACAGAATATCAGTATATCAGAGCTGGGAGGGCCCTTAGGACATAGAGAGGCAGAACCAGGAGGGTCTTTAGAGATTATCTAATCTAACACCCTTATCGTACAGGTGGGTGAAATGAGGTCCACAGATGAAAATAAGATCATACATCAACTCAGTGATAGAGCCCAGGTCTCCTTAGTCCTAGCCCAAAATTTTTTCCACTGCACCACAGCTGACTCACTCTGGTTGGCCCTGAGGGAGGAAGAGGCAAAGAGAGGAAGAGAGAGACAGAGGAAGAGGATCAGGGAAAGGGAAAGAGAATGAAATGGGGGAGGGGGAGGTGATAATGGAATCTCAAACCCTCTCACCCTCCAACCACAAGCCTAAGCAAACCAATATCAATAGGCTAGGGCTTCCTGGAGTTTCTAAATTCAGATTAGTCAATGACTCTGTGAAAATATGGGACCCCTCACTGGGTCTAGGGAGGGAAAGTTAGACTAGATGAGTCCCTAAGGTCCTTTCCAACCCTAACATTCTATGATTTGTTCAAGCCCTCACCTCTGGGGAGCTCTCCTTCCTCCTTAAAGGGAGACTCTACCACCCAGCTTACACAGAAATAGGTCCTGTGCCAGAGCCCCAGACTAGCCAGGTACCTTTCAAGCCACTGGCTGCTCTAGTCTGTGACATAATCTACTGTCTCATCCCCAAATGACCTTCCTTCCTTCACCCTCGTGACTTCAGATCTGGGAAGTGAAACCAAACTGGTTCTCTTGGGTTTCTCTGGAATTCTCTGGAATTAAAGGACTCAGGAATGGAGGGAGCCCAAAATTTTCAGACCAGCTCCCTTAGGGGCAGGCCACTTTCCTTCTGTGGCTCAGTTTCTGTAAAAAAAGGGGGCTGTACTTCCAAGGTCTCTTCCAGCTCTGATCCTTTTCGGCCTTAACATGTCCTCAAGGGCCTTCTGTGCAAGAACTCGTGAAGTCCCAGCCCTTGAACCCTGACCAGACAGACCCCTGTAGAATTGCCAGCTCTGCCCATTCTTCCCCTGCCAGGGTTAATGATTCCCTGGAAGGCTGGGGCACCGGGAAGCAGCTTTCCCAAGGAACAAGAAGCAGTTGGACTTGGTCCCTGGGTAGCCAGTCTCCAAGGATATTCAGTCTTCATCACCTCTCATAGGGAGTCCCTGTATTATTTGGACTCCCTAGCAGGAAGAGGCTTCAAAAGCAAGGGCTATCTTCCCTCCAATGGCTCAGTAAGGGCAAGGAGATAGATTCCAGGGCCTAGGACAGACCTGGATTTCATGACCTGGGCAAAGGCACCTTCAAGGGCAGAAGCTTGCTCTTTGTCCCCTCAGTGTGGGGCTCCTGATAGGGAGGTACAGGGTAAGGGTACAGGATAAGAGAGGTGGAGACAGAAAGGAGATAGGACAGAGACAGAAAGGAGAGACCAAAACAGGGGAAAGAGAAAGGAGAGAGAACAAGAGAGACAAAGAAGAGAAAGAGAGAGAGAGAGGGAGAGAGGGAGAGACAGAGATGGAGAAAGAGAGAGAAGAAGGAGGAGGAGGAGGAGGAGAGACAGAGGCAAAAAGGAGAGAGGGAAGAGGAGAAAGAGAGAAGAGAGGGAGAAAAGGGGGAGGAGGGAAAAAGGTAGAGACAGAAAAACAGAAACAGAAGAGAACAAGAGAAACAACCAAATAGAGAAGAGGGAGGAAAGACAGAGACAGAGACAAAGAGGAGAGAGGGAAGAGGAGAAAGGAGAGAGGAAGGAAAGAAAGAGGGTGGGAGGGAGGAAAGAAGGAGAAGAGAAGAGAGGAGAGAAGGGGAGGGCTGGGGAAGAGAAGGGAGAGCAAGAGAGAGGAGAGAGCTAGCCAGTGTGGGAGTGTTGTGGGGAGGAAGGAGTCACTTTTTCTGGGAAATACCTCAAGTTTCCACAAGCACTCAAAGCCAAGGAATCAAGGAAGAGCGTGGCTCATGATGGCCTTGGCCAAGGACATCACCACCTGAATGTCTCCCACCAGTACCTCAAACTCAATGTGACTGAAATCAAGTTTACTATTTTTTCCCTTCGCCCTGCTCTTTCTGCTGACCTCACTCCTCAGGTCTACGGCAGATCTTTCATGTTTGCACCCTTGGCTGCATCTTCAATGCTCTCTCTAGTTTGGGCCTTTCTTATGGGAGCACTGTGATAAAAGATGAGCACTGGATTTGGAGTCAACAGACCTGGGTTCCCAGCCTGGCTCTGCTCTTCACTGCCTTACTCCCATAAATTGAGGGGGGTTGGATTAGATTTCTAAACCTCCAATCAGCTCGAAATCCTGGATCCTGTCACGCTGTCAAATTCCCCAACATCTAGCCCCAAACCATATTTGTTCCCCACCTCTGGTTATTAGTGAGACAAAGATAAAGACTGTTTTGGAAACCTTGAGGAGTTTTTTAACTATAGGGAGACCTGGGTGATAAGGAAACTCCGACCCTTTTAATAAAGTTTGCTAAAATTTAGTAAAATGCTGCTATCATTATTTCTACTCTTATCCAGTCCCTTGTTACCACCCTGCCTATGGCAATAATATCTTTAAAGGTCTTTCTTTCAGTGGTTCCCCATTGCTTCTGGAATAAAGCCAGACTCCTGTGCCTAGCATTCAAGACCCTCCATTCTCCACAGTTCTCTCAAATTACTTCCCTTCTACACTTTCTATGCTGTAACCATCCCCAACCCCCACCTCTACCCAGCCAACCTAAATGCTTGGTCTTGGAACTGAAGCCTCCTCCTTCCCATAGACCTAGCTAGACAATGTGTTGCTTTTGGCAATTTAGTTAGAAGAGGGTGAAGAGAAGATCCCAGTAAGCAGTAACTTGATTGGCGAAAGCAGGATTGTAAGGAGTTCCTGGGGATTGTAGCAGCTAGGAAGGAAATCTGGCATAGTTTCCTATAACTTGTCTGGCCAACTAGATGCAAAAGACAAAATCCACACATTACAGATGTAATTCCAGTACAGTGAGGTCCTCCTAAATGCCATTATCCTGGGAACAAAGCTATAATGGGCACATACTAATTACACCTCAGATCCTTTGCCTTCTCTTATAGTGTTCCTTCCCATTTTTAAAGCTCCCCTTACCTCCCACAATCCCACAGACCTCTCTCTTCTGGACTTCAAATAGCACCTTGTTCCTTAATGTACTTAACTATAATGCACCATTTTACATGACATTTGTGTTGGGGGTCTTTTGTGGGTTCCTAGAAAGCAGCAACTCAGGAATGGTTCCAGCACCTAGCATAGAGTTCAGCACATAAATGTCTGTTGAATGAATGAGTCAATCAGATCAGCAAACGAAGAAGCTGGTCAATGAATGAATGAGGTGTCCAAATGTAGAGCACACCCCATTCAGTCAGAGTGGGAGGAAGAGGGAAATAGAATGAGCTGAGGAAGGAAGGGGTGTGTGTGTGTGTGTGTGTGTGTGTGTGTGTGTGTGTGTGTGAATTTGTGTGTGTGTGAATGTGTGTGTGTGTGTGTGTGTGTAAATGTGTGCAAACAATGAAAGGGAAGGAAGAGTTGACCCAGACTCTAGATATCAACGAAATCAGTTGTAAAGTTTATCTCCGGAAGTCAAGGAGATCTGCCCAGCTCTTGGCCACTAGCCATTTCTTGCACTGGGTGCTGCCTATTCAAGGGCAAGACCCAAGATAACCTTAATTCTTTTTTCTCCCCAGTCCTTGATACCCAGTCTCCCACTGCACTTCCTTTCCCCAGTCTTGCAAACCCATCCTTTCCTAGGTTACCACCTCCCCCTTTCCAAGAGACCTTTTGGGTCTACCTCATAATGGAACGAGGAAGCTCAAAGGAGGTTCTGCATAAGCATCTCCTCTGCAGCTTAGCTGACAAAAAGCTACCCTTGGCTGAAGGTGCTCTGGGGTAGGGGCCATGCCATCATTTCCTGAGACTAGCTCATCCCTCTTTTGAACAACTCCAATTGTTGGGAAGCCTTTCCTTACATCAAGCCTAAATCTGTCTGCAAGTTCCATCCATGGGGTCCTCACCTGCCAAAGAGAATGGGTCTGAGCTCTTTTCTACTCACAGTCCCTCAAACTCCCCCTCATGTAGTCTTCTTTCATCCAGGCTAAATATGGCCAATTCTTTTAACTCTATGCTCTAATTCAGACGCCCTTCTAAAATACGGCAACCCAACAAATACGGGGCTTCAATTTCAGGTTCAGCTACTTATTTGCTGTGTGACCTTGGACAAGACATTGACCTTGGTTGGATACTTGGTTTTCCTATCTATCAAAGGGAAAATAATCTACAAGGGAGGTGGCGAAAGAAAAGGGATGGAAAGATGTTTAGGAGAAAATGTTTAAAATAACCAGTCTATGGCTTTTCAAAAATGAACTTATACTAATAACAGAGGAGTTGGCTGACAGAACTGGCTTTTCCTAAAACTTAGGGGAAGGTAGGAGAGAGGAAGAGAGGTGACCTGAGCCTCCTTCTGATGACTCAGTCCCTGGTCCTTGGCTCCCTAACTGGGTGGGAAGGGAAGGTCATTTCTCCTTCCAGGGAGAGGTAGGCACTGCAAGGATTATGGTCATCCTCCTGGAGAAGAGGAAGAGCATTTCGAAGTCACCCTGCTAGTAAACTGGAGTTAATAAGGCTAGGAACCTGGTCTCCTGACTCCAGGACCAGTGTGGGTTTCCCTATAGTATCATAGAATCTCTGCAGACACCTGGTTGTGCCGGAAGAATTAACCCCATCCTGTGCTCAGAGACACTAATCTAACCCATGGACAGCAAGGACCCTTTCCCAATTATTCATAAAACAGCACGGGATAGAACTAGAAGGCAGAAGTGAGAGGTTTGGGTGGAGGAGACCATATGAGACCCTAGCAGGGATTTTCCCTTTCTGACTCCTCTGGTCCTTGCCCTGTGGGGCAGGGCAAGTATACCACCTGACTTCTAGGAACCTGTCCAATTATCAGAATGCCATCCAAATTCTAGAACAGTATCTGGTTTCCATAAACTATCAGCCTGAATTGTACAAGATCCTCACCACTACTCAAGAAAGGACTGGAGATCTCTCTCTCCACACTGGGGAAAGAACAGAGGAAAATAAATAATTGCTATATTGCTGCCCCAAAGATCTGGGGTGGGGAGAGAAAAGTTCAAATGGGTGGAGGTTCGGTCTGGGTCTTATCAGTGTAACCCCTCAGCATTCAAAGGCAGGGCTGTGAGCCAACCAGAAGAAAGATTACTGCCTTTTTACCCGTCAGCAGCCCCAACACTCTTAGGTTCCTCTTGGTTCCTTGAACTTCTGCCTCCACCCCAACCCCAGCACTCTAGCCTGCCAAGCTTCCTGAAACAGGACCTAACTATCCCTCCTCCTCCTCTTCTTCCTCCTCCTCCATCAATGACTGAAAGTCCCTCATGGCTCTACAAGTACTTCTTCCCCAAATAGGAGATATGACAACATATAGTAGGCACCATTACAGTACAGTCCCTGTGACTCCCAACGCTCTTTCATGTGGGATGACCTCTCTGAAGGGTCACAGGACAGTGACTTTCACAACTATCTGGTTTAGAAATGTCATCTCTGTCCTAGAATCAGAAAGACTCGTGGGCTGTCCACACACACACACACACACACACACACACACACACACACACACACACACACACACACAGTTTGCCAGTCACTCCTTCCAAAACATAAACACAGACAGACAGGTGTGTCAGCAAACTTGCATTGGCCTGCCAAGTTCACGAAGGCCTCCTCACACCGCATCACACAGGGGCTCTCCCGACAATAATCCCTTTTGGAAATGCTTTCAGTCTTGGAAAAATGGACTTACTGAAGGTGGGGAAGGAGCAGAAAAACAGGGAGGAGGCACACGCTAAGATGGAGGGAGAGAAGCCCCAGGCAGGGCCACTAATGAGGAGAGGTCCGGGGAGAGGGGGAATGCACCTACCCACGTGGCCCCTCCCTAGAAAAGGGGGAATTGGGAAGGACAAGGGGACCCCCGGGGGGACACGAGGGCGGAGCAGGGGCTGGGGGTCCTTACCGACCAGGTGCCAGGACTTTCGAGGCCCGTAGTTCCCGCAGCAGCCCCCGGAGTGGTCCGCCTCGTAGCCCACGAGGGGCGTGCACACGCCGTCCGCCAGCTGGCCCAGCAGCAGCAGAACGCCGGCGCCCCACGAGCTGTAGCCCTGCACCGAGTGCAGGTACAGCAGCAGGTACGTGAACCACATGGAGGCGCACAAGTCGTTCAGGAAGTGGCCCACGGCATAGCTGAGCCGAGTCACCAGTGGCAGCGCCGGCTCCGCCATGGTCCCGGGCTGACCAGGCGGCCCGGAGCTGTCCCGGCCGGAGTCCTCTGCTCCGCCGCCCGCCCGCAGCAGGACCGCCCCCTTCCCGGACTGATCGCTCTCGCCCGGCCTCGCTTAGGACTGGTCACTCTCCAGGCGGCTTTCTCCGGACCGGCCCCTCTTCGAACTGTCAGTTCACGAATGGGCCTCGCGGCTCACACGGCCCCCGTCATCCGCCCCAGGGTGGGACCGGCTGGGCGCTGTACCCCTTCCCGGGGGCGGGTTGGCCGGCCAGAGTGGGACCCTTGCCTTCCGCGGACACGCGTGGGAGCTCCTCAGCTACACCCAGCCCGCCGACACCCTACCAGCCGAGCCCTCCTCCACCCCGTGTGGGCCACACGGAGGAGCCCCTTCTGCGAGCCCGGAGTCAGATGCCGGCTTCCTAGCAGATCCCACTTGAAGCAGCCTGGGACCCGCCGGGTCAGGGAGACTGAACTGTGCTGGGGCCGGGGGCTCAAGGCGCTCGGGGGGAATCCCAGTGATTGGCGGGAGCCTTGGCCAATAGGCGCTGGGAGCCGGGAGCCGGCCGGCCGCCCAGCAGGTCAGGGGGCGGGACCTGGGGAGGTTAGCCCCGCCCTCAGGCTCCTCCCCGGTCCCAGCTGGGTCCCAGAACCCGGCGTCGCTGCTGTCGCGATGGGTTGGCTCGGGCTGGGGCCGCTGCTGGAGATGCCATCCCCGGTCCGGGGCTGTGAAGCGGCGTAGGGAGGAGGGAACCCCGCTCCTGACTCAGCCACGCCCAGGCTCGCGCCCGGCTGGTTTATTGGGACAGTGTGGTTGGCTGGCGTCTCTCCTGGCTCCCCTACTTTTCCAGGGCCGCGGGGCATTAGCGGTGCAGACCGCGCCCCGGCTTCCCTCCGCTCTCTTCCCCCATCTCGTCCCTCTCCCCTTTCCTCCTCTCTCCTACCTCCCCTCCTCCTCTTCCCTTCCCCTCCCCCCCCCCCCCCCGCCTCCTCCTGTTCCTCCTCTCCTCCTCCTCCTCTGTTCACTCCTGCCTCTCCCCCCTTCCCTGAAGGCCACCTCTCTGGGAAGCACAGCGGCCCACGTACGCGAAGGGATACGTGGAAAGGCGCCCAAGGGCAGGAGGAGCCAGGGTCAGCCCCGGACCCTGGAGCAGAGAGATCGCCTCTTTGAAGGAAGCGCACTTGGAAACGCGCCGAGACACAGAAACAAGCAAACGCATTCACTCCACAATCACATATTTATTAAACACTCTCCAACCAGCATTGGCTTTGTGCAAAGCACGCCCGGCACCCCACGCAGGACACTCACGCTGTCTTTGTATCCTAGCACCTAGCGTCGCGCGGGGATCCCAGTAGGCGCTTGAATGGTTAACCTCGTTCAGTTGAGGCTGACATCTTTAAACCTCTCCCTCTCTCTTTAGGAATGGGGAAGGAGTGATTGGCCAAGAAAGGAGCTCCGGGCGAGGGTGGGGACTAGAGATGGGAGATTATTTCTGGGAAGGAAAATAACTAGGAAAAGAAAGAGGCCAGTTCTATTAGGACCCAGGAAATAAATGAAGGGATCTTTACCTCCCTAATCGTGTTGTTTCTGGTCCACCATCACTCAATCTACAAGCATTTATTAAAAACTTGGTACCTACCCCAATACCCCTAGCAGAGATTGTATTTTTTAAAACCTGGAACTATGCTGTGCAAATCGAATAGGATCTCCCGGTCCCACAGCTACGAGGCTGTGCTTACCAAGGGAAAGAGAACTTGAGGCTCAGAAATCAGGAAGTGGACTCTTTCAGACCTCAATCTCGGTCTCGGGAGGAATCTCAGATCATCCAGTCCAACCAGTAACTGAACAAGATTCCACTTTTACAGTATTCCCAGCTCTCTCTGCCTCTACTTGAAGCCCTGAAGTAGGGCAAACACACCACCTCCTGAACTGAACAACCTCTCTCTCCTTAGCAGCACTAGCTGAGTTCTGATCCAGATGCTAGCTGTTTGACCCGTCTGTCTCCGTTCCCGCTCGTCTCAGAGACTTTCTGAGGATCAAGTGAGCTAATACTTGTAGCATGCTTAGCAAGTGCCCGAAACACAGCAGGTGCCTAATAAATGCTTATTCCTTTGCCCCCTTCCCTTCCATCTTGAATCAGCCTCTCTTAACTCTCGGCAACCATTGTTCTTAGTGGTATCTTCTGGGTACAAAGGCAACGTCTTCAATCAGACTGACCTCCGAATACTTGAAAGCATCTTCTCTCTTCTCCAGACTATTCCCCAGTTCCTCAGCTGGTCTTCATATGTTTTATATGGCCTTTCACTAGCCTGGTTGGCAACCTCTGGGTGCCTTCCAACTTTTGAACGTCCTTCCTAAAATGTAGTGCCTAGAATTGAACACTAACAATCCAGATGTGACAGAATACTGCCCTCCCTCCGCCCATCTTAAGCTCTTAGAGTCTGAGCTGGAAGGGCCTTTAGAGGTCATTTTATCCTACCCTCTCATTTTACAGGCTAGGAAAATGAAGTCCAGAAAAATCATATGATTTGTCCGAGGTAAAAGAGGCAATGACCAAATCCAGGACCTTTGACTCCACATCCAGGCTTCTTCCAGCTGCCCCAGTCCTGGGCATGATGCCTCTCTTAATGCAACAGAAAAGCATTGGAATTTGCCAAAGATCACTCAGTGAGGAGTTAGGACCATGACTCAGCTCTAACCTTTTAACAGTGAGCATTTATTATGTGCTTGCTATGTTCAAGGCACTAAAACTAAAGCCTCTGTTTATTATCTGTAACATGGAAGTAATCATTCCTGCTCCTGCTCCTCCTTCCCTCCCAGATGGCGTGGTGGAGATAAGATGTTCCTGGTTCAGAGATGGCTTTGGAAGGTAGAAAGGGAGAGAAGCTTGGGTACCAAAGAACTGAGGGGTGAAACGACCATGGATAGACCTTAAAATATAGTCAGAACTAGAAGGAAACTTAGAACATAGACCACACAGTGTCAGAACATCAAATATTGGAGATGGAAGGGACCATCTAGTCATGAGAAAACTGGGGTGCAAAAAGGCTCCCCCAGGTCAGTGGGAGTGCCAGAAGTGGAAGCTAGGTAATCTGGTATTCACAGGGACAAGCAGATGTGAGTGCAGAGGAAGGAGGGAACTGGAAACATTCAAAATGTCTGATATTCTAAATATCCTTCCCTATTTAGCTCATTCCTTTTCCCTGCTGCCTGAGGCTGACTGGGTAGCTGGGTTCTTTCCTGACACCTGATCTCAGCAGCTTTCCATAGAAGATCAAATATCCCACAGAGTCTTCCTACCAATCTTTCTCCTGCTCCCCTCCTCCTGCCCCTACCCTCCCCACTTCCTCAGATCTCAGCCACAATCTTTCTTGATCTTCTGGGCCCCTCAAACCCAAATCCTGTTGGAGTAATAGGTTGCCCAGATCAGATGGAAATTGCTTTAGATCTGGGAATTGCTTCAGGGAATGGGTTGGAGCCTGACTGTAGGGGTTGGGAGTATAATGGAGACCCTGATGAAAGCCTGTCTTGTACCCCAACTTCCTGTAGACAGGAAACTCAAGAGTTTCATAAAGTCAAATCAAAAGATAGTTGCTGTCCCTGCCTCTCCTGTACTCAGTGGTCTGGTTCTGAAAGAACCCTTCTGAAGGCACTTGGATGCCCAGATCACTTCCTTGGTATGGAATGGAGTTATCCTCAGGGGCACACAGGGACGCATGGTCACACAAATACACAGAAACACTCCAAGAGAGACATTCTCAGACACTGAGGGAGATACACATGGACTTCTGCCACAAGAGCCAGTATTTAAAAGACAAATCTCTGATCCATTTATCACCTCACTTTGGGGGTTTTACATATATACTGTATATTCTGAACTGGAACAGACAAGATGTCAGACCTGGAGTTCTACTCCAGCCTCAGCCACTTATTAGTTGTATGACCCTGGGCAAGTCACTGAGTCACTCTCAGCATCAGTTTCGTCATCTGTAAAGTGGGGATAATAAAAGCACCCATCTCACAGGGTTGTCATAAGAATCAAATGAGATCCTGCACAGGAAGCACTTTGTAAACCTTAAGAGTTATATTTATATAGCTAACTGTTTTTATTATTATTATTTCATCTCCTCAGCCTGCTGGACCTGAAGGGACATAGAACTGAGAACATTCAAGCTGGAGGAGGGACTTAGAACATAGAACCTTCTAAGCCCATGGTGTGTTTCCATGTGTCAGTATGGGAGAATGTCTCTGTGTGTGTCCCTGGGGTCTATGTCTCTTCAAGTATCTGTGTGCTGGTTCTCGAATAGCAGAGCATCCCTGTGCATCCCAGATTGTGTGTGTCCCTGAGCGTGACTCTACTCTCCACCAGGAGAGTGGCCCCAGTGTCCTAGCTTTCCACAAGGGTCCAGGCTGGGAACAGAGCTGGTGAAAGGAGTGGATAGAGTGCCTGACCTGGAATCAGGAATATCTGTGTTCAAACCCTGCCTTAGACACTTAGTAGTATTCTGGGCTCCCTTTCTTCAACCATAAAATCAGAAGATTGGAATTGATGACTTCTACGATCTGCCATTAACCATGGAGAGGTCTCTGTGGGAGATATAGGAGAAGAAACCCTTCTTTTGCCAGTTTGGTTGAGAAATATTTGGAGAGCAAAAGCTATCTCAAGGCCAGCTGTGGTCTGTGTGGGGTCATTGGGAAAGACTGGGCTAGAGGAGCTGAGCTGGGAGATTTCCAGTAGCTAGGTGGTACAGTGGATAGAGCAACAGGACTAGAGGGAAGAACACCCAAATTCAAATTTGACCTCACACACTTACTAATTGTGTGGCCTTGGGCAAGTCACAAAAATTCTGTTTGTCTCAGTTTCCTCATCTGTAAACTGAGAATAATAATAGCAGCTATCTCCCAGGGTTGCTGTGAGATGCTAATTGTAAAGCACCCAGTTCAGTGCTTGGCATATAGTAAGCACAATATAAATGTTAGCTATTATTATTACCTAATGAGGGCTGAGTTGCTGAGGGAAGGCAGTTGAGATTTTGTTGAGGGAAGGAGATGAGACTTTGAAGAGTGGGTAGGATCTGTGATTTCAGAAATGGGCTGAGCTGGAAAGTCTAGTATATAAAGGGCAAGGACTTCATTGGAGGGTGGGGTAAGATCAGGAGGCTCCCTAGGCTGGATTAGCACAAAGTAATTTAGTGCCAAATGGGGAGGGAATCGGACAATCCAAAGACTTAAACTAAGGTGTAACCTTAAATTGATGTCAGAAATGGCATCTAGGTCTGTCCCTGCTGCTTAGCCCAGGTCTTTGTCCTTGGCAGCCCCCAGAAGTAGTTGAGAATGAGAGGCATATTCCTTCTTAGGCCAGGTGGGACCAGGCCCAACATTTACCCTGCCTGAGTGTCTTACCTTCTAGGGATTTCTCTGACCCTCCAGTGGCTTGGTTCTGCTCTCATCCCAGACCCTTCTGGAGGAACCAGGATGTCAGGATCATTCTCCTACCATCAGATACTGCTTTGAGTTCCAGAATCTGTAGGACTCATCTGTCATCCCTGCTCCATCCATCCCTCCCCCTTTGGGGCTTCACACACACGGATTTTGAAACCTTTCCACCTCAGTCTGTTGGGCCTGAAGGACATAGAACAGAACTTATCCCAGATAGAAGGGATCTTAGAACACAGAATACATGACATGAATGGGAGAGATCCTCTGTCTTCCTGGGGCAGTGTAGAGAGCCTCCCAAGAAGACTTCCCAGACTAGATGACTACTACCCACTTTTGTTGATTCATGAGGACAAAGATGATACTGCCAGAACTGGATTCCATTTAGCAAACATTTATGAAGTGCCTACACTATGCTAGATACAGAACCAAAAAGGAAATGCTCCCTACCTCAAAGAACTGACATTTTTTTCTAGGGGTGGGGGAGGGTAGACACTGCCCACCTCCTGACAGGGAGATGATGGATTCAGAGTGCAGACTGATACAAATGTTTTTATGGACATGACCAATTCAGGAATTTGTTTTGCTTGACTATATGTGTTTGTAACAGGGCTTTTATTTTTTCTTGCTTTCTGAAATGGTGGCAAGGGAAAGTGGGAGAGAATTTGTATCAGATAATAAAATAAAATTTAATTTAAAAGAAGAATAAAAGGGGTGGCTAGGTGGTACAGTAAAGAGAGCAACAGCCCTGGAGTCAGGAGGACCTGAGTTCAAATCCGACCACAGACACTTGACACACTTATTAGCTGTGTGACTTTGGGCAAGTCACTTAACCCCAATTGCCCTCCAAAAAAAAAAGAATAATAGCATCTTATAGGACTTTGTTCCTATACTATGTTTTGAAGAAAGCTAGCACCACAACGAGGTAGCAGTAAATGGAGGTAATGGATTCTAGATAAGGGGGAGCACTTTGCAAAGGCATGGAGGTAAGAGATGGAGTATCATGCATGGGGAAGGAATTCAGAAATGATCGCTGAGGATTAAGAAGTCTTAGAAATGAAACTTGTTGGAGTCAAAATGGGGAAGTAGAGCAAGCTTTATAGAATAGCTCTCCCAATATTCCCCTCCAAACAACTTTAAGATATCAGCTCACATCAAATTCTGTCACAGCTAGCAAAGGGTTGGGTTGAAACCTTTTTCCAACCCAAGACAACTTAGGAGCTCAAAAGCAGAGGCCTGTGACAATGGTGTGAGGGCAGGTCAGGAGCATACTTGGCAGGAACACTAGCTATAAGCCTTGGGGACCACTGTGGCAGCAGCTTCAGCAGGGGACCTTGGGGACCACAGCAGCAGCAGCTTCCAGGTTCTCAGCCCAGAGACAGCAAGGGGATTGGACAGCAGGTCAGAAAGAGGTTACAGAGGATCCTTATACTAGCACTGACACAGGACCAGGTGCTGTTTGGTCACTAAATTACCTGTATGCAGTTGCTGGGTGGAGAGGAATGCTTACAGTCACAAGAGAGCAGAGTCCTTTCTTAGGTAAAGACCAGAGTACAGACCAGGACAGCAGTAGCCACATGCCTCTTCCTGGACCACACCACCTTGGAAGCACCAAAAACTTACAGACCCCTCAGAACTAGAAATGAAAACAGCATGGGGGAGGAGGAGAACGGAAGAAGGGGGAGAAAACCTGAAACCTGGAACAGCATACCACCCCTCCCCCAACCCCAGGGTTAGCAGAGCCCAACTTTAACATAAAGTTCAAAGTCAAGAAATAGGTTGTGAAAATGAGCAAATAACAACAAAAAAAGGATCTCACCATAAAAAGGTACTATGGCAACAGGGGAAAGCAAGACACAAACTCAGAAGAAGACAAAGATGTGAAAACATCTACAAAGTCTCAAAGAAAAATTCAAATTGGAACAAGCCCAGCGGGAATTCCCAAAAGAGGTTAAAGAAAGAGGGAAAAAAAGATTTTAAAAATCAAATAACAATGGTAGAAGAAAAATTGGGAAAAGAAAAGAAAGAAGTGCAAGAAAATTATTAAAAAGACAATTAATAGCTTGGTATATGAGACACACACAAAAAAAAAGAGGAAAGAAAACTGTCTTGGGAAAGAATTTGGCAACCTGTATTTTAATCCCTGCTATTGATTCAAATCTAACTCATGGATGGGTCGAGTCAATATAAAAAATCGACAATTCTACCTAAAGAAGGGCAAAATTGGAAAGGGAAAAGCTAGGTAAGGAAATGATGTCTGAAGAAGAAGTTTTGGAGTTTTTGAACGTGGATAAAAGGAAAATAAGAATGGTAAGCTTTTGGTCAGGAATAGAGTGCATTTAACAAGAACTAGTAAAGATGTATTTGCCTGGAGTCTTGCTTTAAACTGAAAAAGAAAAAGAAGAGGAAAAAAACTGCTTACATATGTCTTCCAAATTAGTTACCATAGAAAGTCACTAGCTACAATGTAAGAATAAAGTAGAGACATCCTAAAATTCATAGAAGACAATATTCAAGAAAGGAGTCTGCAATAAAATCCATGGCCTCAGATGTTTATACTAAATGCATTGAGTCTGAGTAATAAGCAGGTGAACTAAAATTAAAACAACTGAGCTATATATAAGGATTCCTGTGGGCTACATATTGACTTAATTTTAAAGTGTAACATTATGTATGTTTTATTGTATTTCATTTGGTTTTGTTAAATATTTTCTAATTACATTTTAATCTGGTTCCTGGGTACTAGGGGACATTGGGGAATGTTGGGGGATCTGAGGGCTTCATGTTTGACAGCTCTGAACTAGAAGATACTTGTACAAGGAAGAAAATTGGATCTCAGTGTATTCTCTGAGATTTGGGAAGGGACCCCTGAATGGAATATAGCTCTCAAAAAATAAATTTTCTTTAAAAATAATAGAATATTTAGAAAGGGATAATAAGTAGGATTGCATATTAAGGAGACATAGTCTTGTGAGAATCAGTCAATAAATAAAAGTTTATTAAGTACCTACTAGGAACCAGGATACAAAAAGAGGCAAAAGCCCTTGCCCTTAAGAAACTTACAATCTATTGGTGGAGAGAACATGCAAACAAATCTATATAAAGCAAACTATATATAAGATAAATAGGACATAATTAACAGAGGGAAGACACTGTAATTGAAGGGTTCAGAAAGGCTTCCTATAAAGTATAAGGTTTTTGTTGGGACTTAGGGCAGAGAAATCAGTAGGTGGAATGTAGGAGGGAGAACATTTCAGGCATGAAGGACAGCCAGAGAAAATGCCTGGAGCTGAGATATGGAATGTCTTGTTCATGGAACAGAAAGGATCAAAGAGTACCAAGTTAAGGAGTAAATTATAAGAAGATTGGCAAGGTAAGGGGACCTAGGTTATGCAAGACTGGAGCAAAGAAAGCAGGGATAGCAATTGTAATTTCAGACAAAGTAAAAGCAAAAATGGATCTAATTAAAAGATATAAGGAAAGAAACTCTATTTTGCTGAAAGGTATCATAGACAATGAAGTAATATCAATACTACACATATATGTGCCAAATGGTACAACATCTAAATTTTTGAATGAAAAGTTGAATGAGTTACAGGGGGAAATAGATAATAAAACTATATTAATGGAGGACCTCAACATTCCCCTCTCAGAATTAGATAAATCTAACCAAAAGATAAGCAAGAAAGAAGTTACAGAGATGAATAAAATTCTGGAAAAGTTAGATGTGATAGACCTCTGGAGAAAATTGAATGGAAAAAGAAAGGAATATGCCTTTTTTTCTCAACAGCACATGGCACCTATACAAAAACTGACCAAGCATTGGAACATAAAAACCCCACAACCAAATTCAGAAAAGCAGAAATAGTAAATACATCCATCTCAGATCATAATGCAATAAAAATTACATCCAATAATGAACAATGAAAAGAGAGATTAAAAATCTCTCTCTTTAATTTGAAATTAAATAATCCAATTTTAAAAAATAAGTAGATCAAAGAACAAATCATAGAAACAACCAATAATTTCATTAAAGAAAATGACAACAATAAGACAACATACTGCAATTTATGGGATGTGGCCAAAGCAATACCTAGGAGAAAATGTATGTCTCTAATTGTTTACATCAATAAAATATAGAAAAAGCAATTCAACGAATTAGGCATGTAAATTAAAAAAAAAAACAACTAGAAAAGGAACTTATTAAAAATATCCAATAAAACACCAAATTGGAAATCCTGAAAATCAAAGAAGAGATTAATAAAATTGGAAGTAAGAAAATCATTTAACTAAACTAGAAGCTGGTTTTGTGGGGGGTGGGGGGAAAACCAATAAAATAAACAAATCATTGGTTAATTGGATTACAAGAAGAAAAGAAGAAAATCAAATTACTAGTATCAAAAATGAAATTCACCATCAATGAAGAGGAAATTAAGACAATTGTTAGAAACTATTTTGGCCAAATATATGCCAAAAAATTTGATGATCTAAAGGAAATGGTCAAATATATAAAACATATAAACATATAAATTACCCAGACTAACAAAAAGAAATAAGATACTTACATAACCCAATCTTAGGAAAAGAAATTGAGCAAGCCATCAATGAACTGCCTAAAAAAAAATCCTCAGGACCAAGAGAATTCTACCAATCATTAAAAAAAAAAAGTTAATCTCAATATTGTATAAACTACCTGAAAAAATAGACAAAGGAGTCCTACCAAATTCCTTTTACATCATAAATATGGTGCTAATATCTAAACCAGGAAGACCCAAAACAGATAAAGAATATTATAGACCAATTTCCCTAATGAATGTTGATGCAAAGATTTTAAATAAAATACTAGAAAAAAAAAGAAACTAGTTCATCGGACTCAGATACTTAACACTTACTAGCCACATGACCTTGGGCAAGTCACTTAACCCCAATTGTCCTGCCCTCCTCCCTCAAAAAAAAAAAAGCAAAAAGAAAAGAAAAGAAAACACTAGCAAAGAAATTATAGCAATATATCACAAGGATCATATACTATCGCCAGGTGGGATTTATACCAGGAATGCAGGGCTGGTTCAATATGAGGAAAAGTATCAGCATAAATTGGCCATGTCAATAACAAAACCAACAGAAATTTTAAGATTATCTTAATAGATGCAGAAAAAGCCTTTGACAAAATATAGCACCTACTCTTATTAAAAACACTAAAGAATATAGGAATAAATGGAGCTTACTTTAAAATGATAAACAATATTTGTCTAAAACCATCAGGAAGCATTATTTGTAATGAACATAAGCTAGACACCTTCCCAATACAATCAAGGGTGAAGCAAGGATGCCCATTATCACCTCTATTATTTAATATTGTACTAGAAACATTAACTATAGCAATAAGAAGAAAACAAAGAAATTAGAATAGGCAACGAGGAAACAAAATTATCACTCTTTGAAGATGATATGATGGTGTAGTTAGAGAATCAACTAAAAAACTACTTGAAATTATTAACAACTTTAGCAAAGTTACAGGATACAAAATAAACCCACATAAATCATCAGCATTTCTATAAGTTACCAATAAAGTCCAACAGCAAGAGACAGAAAGAGAAATTCCATTGTAAATAACTGTAGACAATATAAAATACTTGAGAGTCTACCTGCCAAGATGAACCCAGAAACTATATGAACATAATTACAAAACACTTTTCACTCAAAGTCCAATTTAAACAATTGGAAAAATATTAATTGCTCATGGGTGGGTCGAGTCAATATAAAAAAATGACAATTATACATAAATTAATCTATTTGTTCAGTGTCATACCAATCAAAATATCAAAAAATTATTTTATATAGCTAGAAAAATAATATCAAAATTCATCTGAAAGTACAAAATCTTAAGGATATCAAGGAAATCAATGAAAAAAATATGAAAGAAGGTGGTCCAGCCGTACTAGATATCAAACTGTATCATAAAGCAATGATTATCTAAATAATCTGGTGCTGGCTAAGACATAGAGTGGTGGAATAGAGTAAGTACAAATTACCTTGTAGTAAATGACCATTGTAATATAGTATATAATGAACCCAAAGATCCAAGCTTCTAGAACAAAAACTCATTATTTGACAAAAACTGCTGGGAAAACTGGAAATGGTCATGTAGAAAACAGTATGGTATGGGGCGGCTAGGTGGTACAGCGAGTAGAACGCTGGCCCTGAAGTCAGAAGGACCTGAGTTCCAATCGGCCTCATATACTTAACACAAATAAACAAAAAAACCTAGCCTTGTGACCTTGGGCAAGTTACTTAACCCCAATTGCCCTCCAAAACAGTATGGTAGAAACTAGATATATCTCACACTGCATACCAAAGTAAGGTCAAAGTGGGCACGTGATTTACACATGAGGTGATACCATAAGCAAATTCAGAGAGCATAAAATAGTTTAGTTGTCAGATTTATGGATAAGGGAAGAATTTAGGACCCAAGAAGATATAGAGAACATTACAAAGTATAAAATAGATAATTTGGTTTACATAAAATTAAAAAGTTTTTACACAAACAAAACTGATGCAACCAAAATTGTAAGGAAAGCAGAAAACAGGGAAAATTTTGCAACATATATCTCTGATAAAGGCCTCATTTCTCATGTATATTGAGAACTAAATGAAATTTATAAAAATACAAGTCATTCTCCAGTGAATAAAAGATCAACGGTTATGAACGGGCAATTTTCAGACAAAGAAATCAAAGCTATCTATACTTATATAAAAATGCTCTAAATCACTATTGATTAGAGAAATGCAAATTAAAACAACTCTAAGGTACCACCTCACACCTACCAGATTGGCTAATATGATAAAAAAGAAAATGTTGGATGTTGGAGGAGATGTGGGAAAATCGGGATACTAATGCACTGTTGGTGGAGTTGCTAAATGATTCAACCGTTCTGGAGAGCAATCTGGAATTATGCCCAAAGGGTTATAAAACTGTCCATACCCTTTGACCCAGCAATACCACTGCTAAGTCTATATCCCAAAGACATCCAAAAAAGGGAAAAGTACCTATTTGTACAAAAATATTTATAGCAGCTCTTTTTGTGGTGGCTAAGGACTAGAAATCAAAGGTATATCCATCAATTGGGGAATGGCTAAACAAGCTGTGATATATGCTTGTACTGGAATACTACTGTGCTATATCAAATGACAAGTAGGATGATTTCAGAAAAACCTGGAAAGACTTACATGAACTGATGTATAGTGAAATGAACAGAATCAGGAGAATGTTGTACACAGTAACAGCAATATTGTTTGATAAAGAATTGTGAGTGACTTAGCTATTCTCAGCAATGCATTGATCCAAGACAATCCCGAGGGACTAATGATGAAGTATATCATCTCCCTCCAGAGAAAGAACTGATATAGTTTGAATACAGACCGAAGCATGTTATCTTTCACTTTCTTTTTTTCTTTCATTCAAGTCTTCTTGTACAAAATGACTAATATGGAAATGTTTTACATAATTGACCATGTATAACCAATATCTTATTGCTTATCATTTCAGGAAGGGGGAAGGGGAGGAAGGGAGGGAGAGAGAGATTGAATTTGGAACTCAAAACTTTAAATAAAAATTTTTTAAAAAATATTCTTTAAAAAAAGAAGTCATATTGTCATTGAAATTTATCACAGACTACTTAGAAGTAAGAAATAAATGAGAAGTTTGAGAAAAAAAGATCACAAGTTTAGCACCAAATTACAGTATCATAGTGATGGGAGACTAAAATCTTCAAGAGCCTCTTATCTGCAAAAGACTAAACTAAAAACAAGCCAGAAAATGTCTTGGCTTGCCTTAACAACTTCATCCTTTAAAAGGTGGAGAAAGCAACAGGGAAATGGATATTCTGGACCTGCTTGATCCTGAATGACAAGGACAAACTGGCTTTTGAAGTAAAAATGATAGGAACCCAGGGTGGAAAGAGCCTGCTTTATCTTGCAATTTGTGAAACAGGAAAAATAGAGATAATTGAACAAGTAGCCAAGATCTTTTTTTTTTCTTTTTGGAGGGCAGTTGGGTTAAGTAACTTGCCCAAGGTCACACCACTAGGTTTTTGTTTGTGTGTGTTAAGTGTCTGAGGTTGGATCCGAACTCAGGTCCTTTTGACTCCAGGGCCAGCACTTTACTCACTGCGCCACCTAGCCACCCCCTGAATTTTTGAGAGTAGATTTCAAAGGGCTCAAAGAAAGGATTGATACTGTCTCATGGCCCAAAATTCTATAGGAGAATTCAGTCCAGGAGGAATAGGGAACTTTGAAGAATGAAATTCTGAGGATGAATAGGGAAATATTATTTCTAATAAAGCAGCAAAATGGTTGAGTTGTTGAAATAGACCAATGCAGATTTACAGGGAACTCATTAACCTAATTTTTTCCCCCAAAGTATAGAAGACAGAATCAAGGTCTGGTAATAGAGCACAAAGACAGAAGCATGCCACAGTTATTTCAGAATAGCATTAGGAGTGTTAAAGCTAAGAACGAGCTGATGCTGGCAAAGAATGCTAAGGACAAAAAAGGTTCTCTGAGTTATCTTGGAGGAAATGGGTAGGTCTAGGACCATTGCCCATTGCTCTGTGGACTACAGACAGAAGACAGAACTTTGAAAGTCTTGTTTTAGCTTTCTTCTGTGAAGGAGAATGGCCTTTGGATTAGAAAAGACCAAGTGAAATCAACTAACAGGGAGCTAGTAACTACATTAGAGCCATTTGTTGCAGCGACTTTTTAATAATACATTTTAATTAATTTTTAACTTATTTTACACTTCTTAAATTTCCCCCATATCCCTCTATCTTTGCTCTCCCAGAGAGATAACTCTTTTAACAAAGAATTTTTGAAAAGAAAAAGAAGAGGATTAAAAAACACACAGCAAAATTAATCAATATTTTGGAAAAAACAAACAAACCCAGCCCCAACATTAAAGGCAATGTTCCATACCCATTGACCCATTCCTGCAAAGGAGTGGTTTTTTTTTCTCATATGGCCTTTTTGGGGACGCAAACTTATTCTTTGTAATTTTGCAATACTCTCTATATATCTTGTTTTGTAGATTTTGCATTGTTGTATTATTGTAGCATTTTGAATGGGGTTTACTTGTGTAAGAAATGAGGAAACTTAATCATTCTCCTACCTTTTCAGTTTTTACCTTAGGTAGCTAAGGCCTCTCTGAGTGATTATGTGATAAACCAATGCCTACTGGGAGGAGGAGAGGAGAGTAAAGGAGAAAATCCATACCAAAGGCATGTGTGTCCAAATGATATTTATCTATTTTAATTTTTTTACAGCTTACTAGATATGGGAAGGATTTATTGATCTTCCAAGTCTGTATTCAGATTGGAGGCATAATGTACTAGCTCCAAATATGACTTTCTGGCCTTCTCCATATGTAAAGGAAAAGGTCCCAACTTTGAATTAAATTGAAGTTAGGAATGCTCTCTAGCTCTTCAGGGCCTCCAGGGTGAGCACTGGAGGAGAAACAAGATGTTATCAAATGTTACCTCTGCTCTAAGATCTATTTTCAGGACAAAGAAAAAAGGAGAGAAATGGGGAGAAGATTTAAGTCATTCTGTGTCTAACTTTGGGCTTGCTCTCATAGAGATAAGAACCTGTTCTTTGTGGCCTTAGGACTTCTAAGAAATTATCTCTTATGGTTAAGAGCCCCTACAAAGAACAAAAGTCCAAAAGTTTGTTCCTGGCCTGAATTTCTGGTTCTTGTAGGGGACTGGAGATGTTTCCTCTCTGCCTCATCCCCTTTCTTCTCCTCACCCTCACTTGGGTGGAGACACTTTCCCAACCCTTCCCAACAGGAATCCCAGTGGACTAGATTTTTCTTCTTGGTCAACAACTTCAGTCTTCCTCTGGGAATGGACTTCATTACACCTACCTCAGAAGAGATGATGGAAGGAAAATTGCCCGAGGATGTTTGCTTAGATCTGGTGAACTGCTCACTTACCAAGCCTTCTTGCACCAGAAAAACTGTTGGCTCATTCTCTTTAGAATGGTTTAAAATCTAGACTACATACCGGCACTTGGTCTCTTCTCTGCTTTGGGGAAGCTCTAATATGTATCAATGATATTTTAGTTATTTAGATATATTATAGTTCAGGTAGAGCCCGGACCGGGTAGTCTTAGTTATGGCCTTTGCCCCGGGGGTTTCACCCCTGGGTGGCAGCACTGGCGATGTGTCCAACACACCTGTCTCATGGTCTCATTTTCTTGGCAGAGCTGTGTTCCTGTGACTCCTCTGAGTTCTTGAATGGATGAACGAATGAAAAAGACAACTACTAATCACTTACTACATACCTGTCACGGTGCTAAGCATCGAAGATAACAAATGCAAACAAACAAGAAGGAGTTTGTCCTCAAGGAGCTTATAATCTAATAGGGAAAGGCAACACATAAAAGGAAATTAGAGTCAGAAAGAGGGAGGAGATCAGGCCGTTTCAAATGTAGCATAGTGTGGAAATAGCCAGGAAGGGTTGAGGGGTCCCTAAAGGAGTGAACTAAGGCTGTCAAGTAACGCTGGGGATTCTGAAAGAATGCCTATACTGGAGGAAGGAAGAAGATACAGGACCACTGCTTACTGCTCAGGGTTGGCCACAGACAAAAGACCAAAGTAATCTGTAATGCGGGCTGCTAGGTGGCACAGTGCATGGAGTGCCATGCCTAGAGCCAGGAAGACTCTGTGGGCAAGTCTGTTTGCCTCAGTTTCCTCATTTGTTAAATGAGCTGGAGAAGGAAATGGTAAGTCACTTATCAACCTGAAATAAAGAATACTACCAAAGTAGCAAAAAGCTAAGATCTTTAACCGAGGCAAGGAAATTACAATTCAGGGCCACCACACAGCACCAAAGTACTGGAATGCCCAAGAGGGCCAGAGGGGGAACAGGGTTAAATACATTTCAACAGGGAGGGAGGGTCTCATGGGAGGCACAGACTTGGGAAGCTGTTCGTTTTGCAAAACAACAGAAAATCCTTAGAGAAGGCTAGGGGGAGTTTGGGGAATGGTAACAGGGACTGCTTTCTTTTTTTTTGCTTTTTGGAGGGCAGTTGGGGTTAAGTATCTTGCCCAAGGTCACACAGCTAGGTTTTTGTTTGTGTGTGCGTTAAGTGTCTGAGGTGGGATCTGAACTCAGGTCCTACGCTCTACTCACTGCGCCACCTAGCCGCCCCCCCCCCTTTTTTTTAAACTGGGTTCGATCACTCTCAGGCAATTTGAAGTTCTGGGATCAGTCAAAGTCAGTTCATGGGCATATGTATTTAACATTCGCCCTTCTTGGTCAGGACTAATTCTGTCAATGACCAAGGGAGGCGTTGGGCAATTTCATGAGCTGCTGTAGCATGACGGTATCAGTAACATGTACCCTAATTTGAAAAAGCATGCATCAGCAACATTTAATTCTCTGCCCCCAAGAAGGAGCAAGGTACAGACAAGGAGAGCCAGTGATTTCCAAAACACAGGGTAGACATTCCCAAGGCTAAAAGCAAGCCACCTAAAAAAAAGGTCTACAAGGGAGGAGGTGGTAGGATCAGCAATGGTTTTTAACTATTAGGCTCACCATGATGGGAATAGTGTGCAGGGAAGAGGAAAAGAGAGTGCCCTGTACATTGATAGGAGCTGTTGGGGGCAAGCAGGCCCTGAAGAGAAAAACAGCACTTGGGAAAGAAGAGAAAGGGAAAGGTAACCCACTTCTATTGTCCATTTAATCAGCCCAACATCTCAGAGCTCAGACTTCTCATGTAGCCATCTGGTTTCTGAGAGCATTTCCTACTGCAGTCACCTGCATTCCGGTCAGACAGAGCTTGAAATCACCAGTAGTGGGCTGGGTTGTCCACTCGGGAGTTGGGACCCTCTTTAGATGAGCCAGATGTATCCAGCTGTCAATAGATTGGTTATGAGGACTTGATAGGGCCCAAATATTGGAGGGGATGTGGAAAAATTGGGACCTTAATTAATTGGTGGGTCTGGGAGCTGATCCAACTGATGGGGTGCTTGGGATGTATATATATTTGTAACATCAATCTATGTTTGTAACATCAGTCTGTAATATCAATCTGTAACATCAGTTTGTAAATGGGGTGCTTTGGGATCTATGCCTGTAAAATCAATTTGTAAAAGCAGTCTGTAAAATCACACTTCCCCCTCCCCAGTCTCAAAGCATTAACACTGCCCCTTCCCCCTTCCAGCACTCTGGCCAGCAACAATTCACGAACTGCTTTATCTCTGCTTGAAACAATAACAAGCTACCTATGAATCCTTCACTAAACTATCTATAAACATTTTAGCTTAGGCAAATGTTATCTCCCCTAGTAGAGTGGCCAGCTGCACCATGAATCCTTCAGTATCCTAATTATAGGTAACTCCTTAGCCAATTATACCCATACTGTGTGTCCGTTAGCCTTGGTTCCCAACATCCATCTTGTCAAACATGATGTTGATGGGTGGCAGACTGGGCACCCCTCAGTGGCTGTGACCAATGGTTGACTTTAGTGACGTGTCAGGCCTAAAACCACACCTCCAGGTAGCCTCCCCTTGGGCTATTTCCCAGTGAATTATGGGCAATATGCCTGAGCAGTTGATATTAAAAGTGCATGTTCCTTTAAACATTGACCACTCCTTAACTCCTCCCTGATCCCACCCTTACTCACCTACTTAGCATAATTGACACCTGATTTACTACTATGACTCCTTAAAACTATGCCTATGTTTTCTTTTAGTTTGCAGGTTCCCTAAGAACTCTTGCCCGCTGTGCAGTGCAGCGTAACAATAAACTTTTACAATCTCTGCTTTAAAGTTTGCTTGAGCCTGGCGAATTCTTTCCAGACTGAATTGCAGGGTGTCTGGTCACTGAGAGTGATCAGAGTCCTGGTAGAACCTATTACCCTTCCCCCAGCACAACCATTTTGGAGAGAGATTTGGAAATATGCCCAAAGAATTATTAAACTGCCTATTCCCTTTGACCCAGTCATACTGATGAAGTATGGGCTCTGGGAGCCCCCTTGAGCTCTGATTAAATAGTCCCATTTGATGAGGCATTTGCATGAGGCCATAAGTCTTACATTGTGGTTGGGCCCAAACCTCTGTTACTAGATTTCCCACCCTTGAGCCTATCAAAACAACAATCCATCCTTGAACTGGCCTAGCCCACCATTGTCTGTAGTCTCCAGGTATCCTCCAGCAACTTCCCACCTTTAATCACTCATTGACCTCATCTGACTTCTCCTGAAGACCCTCCCCAAACTCCTCCTCTAGACCACCCCTAGATTCCTCCCACAACTTTCTGTATATAAGATCCCACCTTCCCTCCATGCATGTGAGAATGCCATAGAAGGCCTAGCACAGACTTACTCTGTGTCTAATACAAGTGAACTTTTAATAAACTTTACTTTTCTTTGGCTGAGAGAAGACTTGAGTAGAATTCATTAGGCAGGACCCAGCATGTTGGTATTTTGGGGTCTCCAGAGCAACCCTAACCCTCTTTATGAGTAACCTTCAATACCACTGTTAGGTCTGTTTCCCAAAAGGATTAGGAAAAATGAAAAAGAACCTACATGTTCTAAAATATTTATAGCAGCTTTCTCTGTGGTGGCAAAGAACTGGAAATTGCGGGCATCCTTGTCAGCTGGGGAATGGCTAAACAAATTGTGGTATATATTCATGATAGAATATTATTCTGCTATAAGAAATGATGAGCTCAATGATTTTAGAAAAACATGAAGAGACTTCCATGAAATAATGAAATGAGCAGAACCAAGAGAACATTTCATACGGAACATTTCAAACATGGTTTTAATAAAGAACAACTTGGAGCAACCAAATAATTCTGACTATTATAAATACCCAAATTAATCTCAAAGATTCTATGCTGTTTGAATACAGAAGGGAATATTGCTGTCATGTAGGAAATGATGAGCTGGTTAATTCAGAAAAACATGGAAAGATTTGGATTTATGAAGAAAGATGCTATCTACCTTCAGAAAAACATGATAGGAGGAAATATGCATAGTACAGTCATATATGTGTGTATGTGTAAATATGTCTATGTTTATAGATATCTATGTATATGTATGTATATATTTATATATGTATATCCATGCTTAATTATAGCCTTCTTTAGGGTGGGGCCGATACAGAGGGGGAAAATAAAGTAAAAAGTACATAGCAGAGAATAAAAGAAAACCAACAAGTTGTTGCCGTTGTTTTTTTGTCCTTTGTTCAGGACCTTGACATAAGGGAGGTGATACCATGACATGCAAATGAATTGGATTTAAGTGAGGAATGGCTGTGCAAAGTCACCAGCCTCACTGTCTACTCCAGGTCCAGTGGCAAGATATAGATCAGGATGGCTGGATATAACCCAGGATGCAATGGGAAATCTTGGCCTTTTTAAGCTAAAGTCTTTAACAGATCTCAGTTTGACTAAGGCAACACCCATTCAGTAATTAAGACTAGGTAAGAAATGAGACAGAATGACTTTGATAAGTAGATCTTACAGAAAAAAGGTACAAAAGGAAAAAGGAAATAGCAATGAAATTGTGCATTTCATAAATCTCACACCATAGAGCTTTCTGTTCCTCTGGAAACATCTGATGCAGTCCTGTAGTTTGGGTGTGGTCTCAAGAGCAACTCTTCTGGTACAGGTCACTTGGAGAGATTCTCTTCTTGGCCAAAAATCTCCTATGGCATCGGTCTTAACACAATCTTAAATTTACTTTGTCAATAACCATGTCAAGTAATGAAAGTTAGCTCAAACCTTATGTCTCTAGGAAGCAGGGAAGGCTAGGTGGCGCAGTGAGTAGAGCCCCAGGCCCTGGAGTCAGAAGGATCTGAGTTCTGATCCGAGCTCAGAGACAACACACACAAACAAAAACCTAGCCGTGTGACCTTGGGCAAGTTACTTAACCCCAATTGCCCTCCAAAAATAAAAAAAATAAAATAAATGAGGAAGCAAAGAAAAGCTGGGTAGCTTTGAAAACAATGTATTATATTTACTATATGGTTTTCTTGAAATGGAAATGTATTGTTTTATATTGAATCCTCCCTTATGGTCTACTTTGTACATGGTGATTTTTATCTTTTCTCATTTTGTATTTAAGTGCAAAATAAAAAAAAATACCAAAAAATGACTGAAAAATCTGCTTAAAAAATGTTTCCAACCCTAAGCAGATCCCATATTCCTCCCTGATTGGAAACAGCTCAAACAACAAAGTTCCAAATCATTATTAGAAACCTGTTTACACGGACATGATGAACACCAGAGGACAAAGCTAAACAAAAAGAAAAAGACAGTTTATGTAAAACATTTTCAAAAATATCAACACTCATAAATTTCTAGAGTGCTAACAAGCACTGTAATAGGCACTTGCAGTATTGAACTACGGGTGAAATTAATTTACCATGAACCCTTGTTAATTGCCTTCCTCAAGAGGTCTCTTTGCATACATCTGATAGACCTCTTTCCCTGTGTCCCTTATCTTCATAGGGTGGGTGACTGGTTAAGGTCCTCTCAGTGCACAGTTTGACTCTGGTTAACAATTGCATGCTTCCAGGAAAGACAGCTTTCCTGGGAATGTCTGACTCAATCTAGCTAATCAGCTCACTGGGTCTGGGTCATGAGAATTCTCTCAATTCTGCTGGCAAAGGTGATTCTACTTACCATCACTGCATGCATAGAATGTGTGCATGCTTCTGGACAACATGAAATCCAGTCAACCTGAAAGACAAACAGCTCTTGTGAGAGAATTCAGCAGGTATCACATCCAAATAGCAGCCCTGAGTGAAAAAAAGCTGGCAGATGAAAGCCAGCTTACTGAAATTGGAGCTGGATACATGCTTTTTTCTGGAGTGGCTGCAGTGAAGGGGAGTGCCATGAAGCTGGCATAGGTTTTGTAATCAAAATTAATCTAGTTAACAAGATTGTACACCTACCAAAAGGAGTGGATGACAGACTCTTGACAACGTGCTTGCCACTTGCAGGAAAACATGACGACACCATCTTCAGTGCCTATGCTTCTACCATGAGGGACCTTGATGAAGTCAAAGAAAAATTTTATGAAGACCTGGAGACCTCCATCATGAATGTTCCAAAAGAGGACAAGCTTAGAATTTTGGGTGATTTTAATGCCAGAGTATGCACAGACTACCAGACATGGCAGGGAGATCTTGGGAGGAATGGAGTCAGAAATAGTAATAGCAAGAGTCACTTACTACTGAAGATTTGTGCCACTTATGACCTTCTAATCACCAACACCATCTTCCATTTACCTAAATGCAACAAAACTTCATGGATATACCCTTGCAGCTAATATTGGCATTTAATAGACTATGTCATTGTAAGGAGAAGAGACAGACAGGATGTGAGAGTGACGAAGGTGATATGTGATCATAGACTTATCTTCTCCAAGCTAAATATTCACAATCAACATAAGTGGCAGCCCTAGGGTTGATGACTACCAGAGGACTTAATGTCAACAGATTAGAGTGTTTCCCCAAGCTGGGAATAGTTTGTTGCTAACTTGCAGGGAGAGTGGAGCCAAGTTGGCAACAGTGCAGCAGAAAAGGAGTGGGCAGCTTTGCGAGATTTGGTGTTCAGCACTGCATTTTCTCATCTGGGTCAGAATACTCGCAAATATCAAGACTGGTTTGACAAAAATGATGGGAAAATTCAGTAGCTGATAAAGTAAAAAAAAAACCCGAAAACTTCATAGGGTTTACCAGCAGGATATTTCATTCATCTCTAAGAAGGCAGCATTTAACTCCATCAAAAGTAAAGTGCAAGTGAACTTTAGAGAGATGCAGGATTCTTGGCTCAGTAAGAAGACAGATGAAATCCAGTTTTATACTAATAGTAACAATCCAAAGTGCTTTTATGATGCCCTGAAGGCTATTCATGGGCCAAAGATCTATGGCACATCTCCACTACTCAGTGCTGATGGAGTCACATTGATTAGCTTTAAGGACATAATCCTAAAGAGATGGGCTGAACACTTATATAGTGTTCTCAACAGACCATTATCAATCAATGCTGAAGCCACTGACTGTATACCTCAGGTTGAAGTTAATTCCTCACTAGCTGAACTTCCAATTGAAGAGGAGGTTTTGAATGCCATTAGGTTCCTTTCCTGAAGCAAAACTCCTGCTGCTGATTCTATTCCAGCCAAGATTTACAGGGCAGGGGGTCCACTGCTCATATAAAAACTGACTGAAGTTTTTCTGGTTATATGGCAAGTGGAGGTAAACCCCCAGGATTTTAAGGACACCTCTATTGTCCATCTCTATAAAGGTAAAATAAATTGTTCTGTGATAATCACAGGGAGGGTTCTCTCTTAGCCATTGCTGGCAAAATCTTGCCAGAGTTCTTCTTAATAGGGTGATCCTTTGCCTGGAAGATGGTCATCTACCTGAGAGCCAGCATGGCTGTAGAAAGGGCTGAGGAACAGTCTCTATGGTGTTTACTCCCTAACAACTCCAGGAGAAATGCCAAGAACAGAACAGAGATCTATACACAACAGTCATTGATCTGACCAAAGCTTCTGATAATGTCAGTTGTGAGGGCTTATGGAAAATTATGTCAAAATTAGGTTGCCTGGAGAAGTTCATCAGTGTTGTATGTCGATTTCATGATGGCTTGCTAACCCGGATTCTGGGTTCTGGATAATGGACGAAGAAGCTCTCCTGCTTTTCCAGTCACCAATGGAGTGAAAAAAGACTATATGCTTGCTCCCATGCCTTTTTGCATGATGTTTTCAGCAGTGTTGTCAGAAGATTTTGAGGACAAAAATGGCAAATTATTTAACTTTAAAAGGCTATAAGCCAAGATTAAAGTGGAGGGACAGTTGTTGCATGATTTTTTGTTCACAGATGATTGTGCACTTAATGCTGCTTCTGAAACTGAGATGTAACAACGTATAGATCAATTCTCTGCTGCTTGTACTAATTTTGACCTAAGAATAAAAACCAAGAAAAGAGAGGTTCTCCACCAGCCAGTATCACACCATCCATATATGGAACCATTGGTTACAACAAATGGAGAAATTTTGAATGCTGTGGATAAATTCACTGACCTTAGCTATATACTTTTGAGGGCTGTCCACATGATGAGGGATGGGCTCTGTGAGCCCCCTCGAGCTCTCCTTGAGTCCTTGAGGTACAGGCTCTGGGAACCTCCCTTGGACTCTGATTAAACCCTCTCATTTGATGAGGCATTTGCATGAGGCAATAAGCCTTACATTGTGGCTGGGCCCAGACCTCTAGCCTAGTTACTAACTACTAACCCTAACCTAGTTACTAGCCTAGCCCTCCATTGTTCATCTACTTCCCACCTGAACTGGCCTAGTCCACCATTATTTATGGTCTCCAGTTGGCCTCCAGCAACTTCCCACCCTTAATCATTCATTGACCTCATTAACTCCTCCTGAAGACCCTCCCCAAACTCCTCCTCTAGACCACCCCTAGATTCTACCCACAACCTTCTGTATATAAGACCCCATCCTGTCTTCATGTTTGTGAGAGCGCCATAGAATGACCTAGCACAGGCTTACTCTGTGTCTAATGCAAGCAAACTTTTAATAAACTTTATTTTTCTTTGGCTGAGAAAAGACTTGAGTTGAATTCATTAGGCAGGACCCAGCATGTTGGTATTTTGGGGTCTCCAGAGCAACCCTAACCTTCTTAGTGGGTAACCTCTTCACACATAGGTGAGAGCTAGGTCAGTGTTTGAGAGGCTTGGAAGGAAGTGTGAGAAAGAAGCAGTATTAGGCTCCCTACCAAATTGAAGGTCTACAGAGCCATTATGTAGACCTCATTGTTGTATGCCTCTAAAATCTGGACAATATCAGCTCCAGGCCAGGAAGTTGAATCACTTCTGTCTGAAGATCACCTGGCAAGATAAGGTATAGGACATTGAGGTCCTCTCTTGCACTAAATTGCCAAGCATTCAAACTCTACTGCAGAGAGCACAACTCCAATCAGTGGTCTGGCCATGTTGTTAGAATGTCAAACATATTTGCCTAAAAGACTATTTTATGGAGAAGTCATGCAAGGCCAGTGCTCACATGGTGGTCAGAAGAAAGATAGAAGAACACTCTTCAGGTCCCTCTGAAAATCTTTGGGATTGTGTGACATGGGAGATACTGGCAAAGGACTGCCCAGCATGGTGTGCCTGCATCAAAGAAAGACCTGTGCTTTATGAGTGAAAAAGAATTGCAGTAGCTCGAAAGAAACATGAGATGTGCAAATTTAGAGACATCTCCACTCCAAATGTTTGTATGGACTATTTGTACCTGACCTGTGGTAGAGCCTTTCAAATTCCTATTGGTCTCAGTCACAGTTGAACACATTGAACCTTGACTCCAACATGGTCTTCTTTTGAGAATGAAGGACAACAGCTATTGTTCTAGGTGAAGGGCTGATTTCTGGCCCACTCAAAAACTCTATGGAATTTAGCCTGATCCTTTCTCCATCTCAAGTCTTTTCAGAGTTTTCACAAACAGAGTTGATACAATGAATGGAGCAGTGAAAATAGCCAACATTTACATAATATGGTCAAAGCCCAGATGTCAAGTGCTCTAAAAACAAGAACTTCTTACAAACCATTTTGAAAGGTGGGTGGTAGGGTAAAGAAGTAAAAACTTCAGAATCTTTTCCTTTTGTAATTTCTAGTTCTTAACTAAAATTGAATACAAACATTATAAATATCTATATAGTTTAACATCATATAAATTTAACATCATTCTTTTAACAACTGAATCTATAACCATTTAATCTATAATCCAAAAGAATACTGATCTAAAAAGAATTTTTCATTTTACCAATAGTCTTAATTCAATGAATTATTAAACTGAAGTGAAGTATTCTTATCCACATTACAGATTGGTAAACTGAGGTAACTTTGTTTTAAGATTACACAATTAACCAATTTCCAGATCTATGCATTTTAAACACTTAGTCTTAACAGCAAGAGAATCTTATTAGGAGAGACATATTTCACTTAAAATAAGACCAGAATAAATTCAATTACAACTGAATCTATGTTCTCAACTGGTATCATACAAAATATTTAAGTAATAATTTCAATTATTCAGCATTATTCTTTATAAGACCAAATTATTTTGAGCCCTCCATAAGGCCTACAATTTTCATCTAATCCAAAGTAAAAAATTTAAGGTGGCAGCTCCTTATTTTAGGCTCTAATTTACCATTATTGTTAATAAGGAAGTAAACTTACATTCTGATTTAGATTCAGGACATATTTTGATCAAATCAAATGTGTGTTTATAATCACTAATTGTAATATTTAAATCTGTTTATCAAAGGCCCATCAAAAAGAGAGCCCATTATTATCATCAACAAACTCATCATGTGACTTTAGTCACACGGTGACAATTCCCAGCTCCCTATAGCTTTTTTTCTATTGCCTCAAAAAGTTGGATCAGTTCTTAGTTCCCAGACTCCTTTACCTATCCCCTTATCTCGATAAGGATAAGTGGTAGTTTCCCATTCTCATCCCTCAACTTCAGAGCCCAGGAATTCCAAGCCAAAGTCAGAAAGAATAACCACATGAAGTTTCCTATATCCTTTTATTTTTTCTACAAAAATAGAAAACTTCCTCAAATCTTTTTCAACATGATTAAACTTTCTTCCTTGACCTCTCTCTCAATTCTGTTATTCCCTAAAAGATGGATGCATCAAAAATCTATTACTATGTTCTTAGCAATTATAGTCCTCAAAAATGTAAATACATAACCTATTATAAAAAAATGAGTAGGAACTTCAGATAAATTACAGCAAAATTTCTAAGTTCAGACACACACTGATTCAGAAGTTATTTCTAAATTGATTCTATTTCATTTTAATTTGTAAAACTCCCAAGTATCCAATTAGATTTTCTAATCAAATTCTATTTACCTTTCAGTTGGTCCCTGATTCATTTAAATTTTTCTCTTTTCCAAAACTCTGTTTGGTACCCAAGAAGCCAGACAGTCCCTCAGACTCGAATTGAACATAATCTACAAACCTTAATTTTGGAGTTCAATTAAAGCTGAATTTACAATTTCTAATATTCAAGATAAATTGCCAATTAAAGCTTTGGTTAGTTAGAAACAAAGCAGGTCAAAAAAGAATCAAGCTGTAGTCACCCTCTAATGGCCTCTCCATGTAAATTACCTTTCTGACAATTCTGCTTTTCTTGGCAGAGAGACTTCATAACTCAGTTATCAAAGATAAAGGGTTTATTCAGATTAGTTGTTTGGGGAGGGGAAAGGAAGCCTCTGGAGAAAAAGCCATCAAATGCTTAGCTCAAACTAGTGCTCATTGCTGGTTTTGCTCCTGGTTCCCATTATGTGCGGTTACCACACCCTCCCCTCCCTCTATTATAGGGGAGAAGAAGGAAAAAAATCGGGCCCACTCACACACACACACACACACACACACACACACACACACACAGCCACAGCCACAGCCACAAAGCACACTTAACACAAATCACACTCCACAAAGACAGACAAAAATACAAAACATATGCCTGGCAGCCTTCCTTTTAGAGGGACCTGTTGGAGTGGCCACCTATGGGCCACAATTACAAATTCAGCAGCTGTCCCTTTTTCAGAGTGACTTGTCTGAGTGGACCCAAAATTGCCTGTGGATCTTTACCAAACCCTTGATTAAAGAGCTAAGAACTCAATCAAAAAGAGATGGGAATTCAGGAACTCCAAGGCACTGATTTATTCAAGCCAAACCAATGAGTTGAATCTGAACTGGAACACAAGGGGTCCCAGCTGGTACTGGGCATTTGAGGCTGAAGACAGGAGCTGGCAGGAGTGTTCAAATCCCACTTCTGACACCAGATGTCTCAATCTGAAGTAAAGAATTCTACCAAAGTAGTAAAAACTAGGATCTTTAATGGAGGCAAGGAAATTGTAATTTGGGGCCACCACATAGCACCAAAGTCCTGAAGCATCCCCAAGAGGGCCAGAGAGAGTTGGCTTAAATACATTCCAACAGGGAAAAAGTGTCTCCTGAGAGGTACAGCTTTGGGAAGGTGTTTTGCTTATAAGTTGTTTTGCATAACAACGGAAAATCCACAGAGAAAGCTGGGAGGAGTCTAAGGAGTGATAACACCTGGTCAGAACAGGCACACAGGGACTACTTTTTTTAAAATCTGGTTTTGATTACCCGCAGGCAATTTACAGTTCTGGGATCAGGCAAGGTCAGTTCCTAGTCAGCTGCATTCAACACACTTTGCCAAGAAAACCCCACGGGCAAAGCCAATGGGATGTTGTACAGCCATACATGACTGAACAACTGAACAACAAGAACACAATAGTCAAGTAAGGAGAAAGTAATTAGATTAAATTCAATAAGCATTTATTGAATCCCTACTATGCTTGAGGTTATAATGATAAAAAAGAAAGAGTCTGGCCTCAAGAGGCTTATATTCTCCTGGGAGAAGGACTCCTGTAAGAACTGGCATCTGAGCTGAATTTTACATTAATCAGGTAAAGGAAAAGCCTAGTTAGCCTTGATGAAGTCAAGTTAACAGGCCCGGATGAACTATAACAGATGCCAAGAGAAACGGAGAGATGTCCCAGGACAGGGGAATAGATGTCTCGCTTTTCAAAGAAAAGAGAGTGGAGTCTGTAAACTATAGGCCAGTCAGCTCCAAAAAGCTCCTGATGGAAAGTGCTATCCACATCCAGAGAAAGAATTATACAGTCTGAATGCAGATTGAAGCATACCGTTTGCTTTCTTTCTCTCTTTTTTGTTTTATTTCATTTTGTTTCTTCTGTCTCATTTCATTGGTTATAATGTTCATTATTATGTTCATTTCATTGGTTATAATTCTTCTTTACAACATGACTAATGTGAAAATATGTTTAGTACATATATATATATATATATATATATATATATATAAAACCTATATCAGATTGCATGTTGTCTTGGGGAGAGGAGAGCGGAGGGGGCGAACAAAATTTAAAACTCTAAAGTTTGTGGAACTGAATGTTGTAAACTAAAAAATAAGCAAATAAATTTTTTTTAAAAAGAAAAAATATAGATCAGTGACCTTGACTTTGATTCCTGGCAGCATTCAAAACATTTTCAAAGGGATGATTTGAAACATCTAAGAAAAAGAAGTTGTTATCACAAAGGATCAGTGTGATTTCATAAAAAATAGGTCCTCGACACTCTAATCTCATTTCCTTTTTTGACAGAGTTGTTAGACTCTTAGATCAGGGCAATACTGAAGATATAATTTGCCTAGATTTTATGAAAACACTATGATTAGATGTTAATATGATTAGGTGGCTGTGGAATCTGTCAAGTCTTTGGGCCCAAAGAAAAAATGTCAGCTAATATGAGTAATAGCCTGCCCTAGGGATCTGTGCCTTGTCTTGTACTCTTCAACATTTTTTTAGTCAATGACTTGGATAAAGGTATGGCATACTTGTCACATTTATATGTGAACTTAAGCTGGAAAGGGTAGCTAAGACTTTGGATGACCCTCAGGATCTCTAGAGATTATGATAGGTTGGAATGTGAAGCTGAATCTAAAAGGATGATATTTACTAGAGATAAATATAAAGTTTTACAATTGGGTACAAAAAAATTGACAGCTAGGTAGTGCAATTGGTAGAGTGCTAGGCCTGGAGTCAGGAAGACTCATCTTCCTGAGTTCAAGTCTACCTTCAGACATTTATAGCTGTGTGACCCTGAGCAAGTCATTTAACCCTGTTTTCCTCAGTTTCTTCATCTGTAAAATGAGCTGGAGAAGAAAATGGCAAACCATTCCAGTATCTTTGCCAAGAAAACTCCAAATGGAATCCTGAAGAGTTGGATATGACTGAAAAACTCATGATTCAACAACAACTAAAAAAGAATTACCTTCAAAAGTACAATGGGGGGACAAGCTCAACAAGAGTGAGTTTTATTATAGGGAGGTAGATAATGATACTATAACCCCCCCAAAAGCTAACATGATCATAGGTGGCCCTAGGAAGGTGGTAATCCTTGGTCAGACCAAATATGGAGTACTGTGGGCATTATATTCAAAGCAGGACTAGAGAGAGACCAGTGGAGTGTGACCAGGATGGTGATCATGTCATATTAATCTATAAAAGGAACTAGGGAAGTTTACTCTGAAGGAAACTAGGGGGACTTATAATAGCTATCTGTTAGTATTTGAGGAACTGAGAAATGGAAGAGAGATTAGATTTGTTCTCCTTGGCTCCAGAGGGTCAATGGGTAGAAATGGAAAAACCAAATTTAAACTTGAGTCATTTCATTTCAGGTGAAGGGGTTTTGATTGGGGGAATCCCATGGACAAACTGAGATTATAGAGAGCTGAGCCTTTGAGACTCTGATCCTATCTTCCTATGGAGGGTGTGGGTAATTGTAACTGGCACCTCTTTGGGAGGATGAAGACATTTCTTGTAGCTGGGTGTTAGTTCAATCAATACTAATTTCAATCAATAAACATTTTAAAGTGCCTACTATGTGCCAGACAGTTTGCTAAGAACTAGAGATACAAAAAGAGGCAAAAGACAGTCCCTGCATTCACTTGACTGAACATGGGTGATTAAGTCACAGTCAGTAGGAATGGATTAGTGTTGGAGATAGCATTCCAATGGAGTTCCATATCATCCCTCTTTTCAGTTTCCCTTTGGTAGCTTCATCATTTAGTTCCAAGAAATAGTAACGGCCAAGGGACAGGTACAAAAAGAGAAGAGGTCCTGGCTCCAGTCATGGAGAGGCAGTGACTATGCTTTACCTTCCAGATGTTCCATCTTTCCCATCCTTGAAGACTTTCTCCATTTGACCCTCTTATCCTCTTAAGTCATCATCCTAGATCTTGCCTCCCTTTCACAGTTTAAACTCTAGAAAATGCTGCTTGCATTTCTAGACTCCACTTTTACCTCCTACTTGCCCTTCCATGAAGCTGCTCTTTGAAAGACCATCAAGGAGCTGTTTGTTGCTAAAGTTGATGGCCTTTTCTATGACCTTATCCTTCTTGACCTCTCTGCAACCTTTAAAAATGTTGATAAGCTTGTGAATTTTCTTCTCTCTGAGTTTTCAGGATGTTGCTCATCATGGTTCTCTTTCCACCAGTTGGTCTGATCTTTCTCAGTCCTCTTTGCAGATTCACTGGCTGTCTGCCAAGCAGGGGTGCTCCCTAAGGTTGGGATCTGTCCCTTCCTCTTCCTTTTACATACTCTCAAAGTGATCTCATTATCACCTATGGATTTAACTATCATCTATATAAGACTGAATCTCAAACCTGTATATTTAGTTCTCATCTCCCTCCTGAGTGCCATTCAGTCTGAATATCCAACAACCTTTTGGAGTGCTCCCCTAAGGTATCTCAGACTCAACATTTCCAAAACAGAATTCATTATCTATTTCCCTAAACCCACCTCTCCTCCTAACTTCTTTATTGCCTATATCATCATTTTTCTTGCCATCCCGACAACCTCTGGTCATCTTGGACTCTTTGCACATTCACCCTCTCCATCTAATGAATTGCCAAATTTGTTGATTCTGCCTTATTTCTTTCAGCTGTCTCCTTTCCACTTATGTTCAAGGTGGGAAATCAAACTATCCTGCAAGATTGAACCTGCCTTCGAAGAAATTAAAGCTATCTATGGTCGTATGAAAAAATGCTCTAAATTACTATTGATTAGAGAAATGCAAAATAAAACAATTCTGAGGTACTACCTCACACCTATCAGATTGGATAATATGACAAAAAAGGAAAATGATAAATGTTGGAGGAGATGTGGGAAAACTGGAACACAAATGCATTGTTGGTAGAGTTGTGAACTAATCCAACCATTCTGGAGAGCAATTTGGAACTATGCCCAAAGGACTATAAAACTGTGCATAGCGTTTAATTCAGCACTACTACATCTCTATATCAAAGTATGTAAAAAAGGAGAAAGGACCCATATGTACAAAAATATTTATAGCAGCAATTTTTGTGGTATCCAAGAAATGAAAATTGAGGGGATGCCCACCAATTGAGGAATGGCTGAACAAGTTGTAGTATATGAATGTAATGGAGTACTATTGTGCTATATGAAATGATGAGCAGGTGGATTTCAGAAAAACCTTGAAAAATTTGCACGAAGTGAGCAAAATCAGGAGAACTTTGTACACAGTGACAGCAACATTGTGAGATGATCACCTGTGATGTACTTAGCTCTTGTCAGAATTACAACGATCCAAGACAATTCCAAGAGACTCGTGATGGAAAATGCTATCCACAACCAGAGAAAGAACTATGGAGTCTGAATGCAGATTGAAGCAGACTTTCTCTTTTTTTTTCTTTCTCATGGTTTTCCCCTTTTGGTCTGATTCTTCTTTCTCAAAGTAACTAACGTGGAAATATGTTTAATATGACTGTACACGTATAGCTTATATCAGATTGCTTGCCATCTTGGGGAGGGGAGAGAGAAAAAGGGATGAAGAAAAAAATTTTGGAGCTCAAAACCGTATAAAAGTGAATGTTGAAAACGATCTTTACAGGTGATTGGAAAAAATAAAATACTATTAAGTGGGAAAAATAAAGATAGTTGTAATTAAAAAAAAAAGAAACTGAGGCAGCTGTGAGAAAGCACAGTGGGTGGATCTTGCCAAAGTGGGGCAGCTAGTTGGTGAGATACTGTAGACCAGAGGAGTCAAATTTCTGGCAAAATTCCTCAGCAGGTAGAACCAGATTAAAATGTAATTGGGAAATGTTTAACAAAATAAATTAAAAATATAATACAACATAAAAAAAAAGACTGAATCTGCCTAATACTCACATCTCATCACTACCCTCTGTCCCTTTGATTGGAGCCTCTGAACGGAGAATAGGGGCTTATCTTCATTCCCCAGCGGCTTCACTGCTGTTTCGACCTCTCCATCACTTCTATTTCCCCCTTCTTTTCCCTCCACCTCCTTCAGCTTCCTTTTGTGTATAGGCTTCCATTATCTTGTAAGCTCCTTGAGAGCAGAACAGTCTTTGTAATTGTATCCCCTAGGCTCAGCACATAGTAGGTACTTAATAAATATTCATCAACTATTGACCATAATGTACCTTTCCTCTTGGCCTCTTGGAACCTCTGGTTCTCTTCAGGCTCGATTCCCCTAGTAGTTCTTGCTCTCACATTTCACTGTGCTTCTATTTTGTATATATTCTGAATTTATTGACCTTTGGACTGTGTTGTTTCCTCCAAAATTCTCTGAGAGCAAGGATAGTCTCGTGTGTGTGTGTGTGTGTGTGTGTGTGTGTGTGTGTGTGTGTGTGTGTGTGTCTATGTGTATTGTGTTAGAAACTAGGACAACCCCTAGAGCATAACAGTTACTTGTTTACTAGCTCGTGAGACCTAGGAGGACAAAGAATGTTTCCCCTTTCTTTGTACTTAGCGAAGTGCCTGACTCCATACTTGCTTTGGCTATAACCTTGCCTGGCTGATAGGTCCTGAGTAGACCCTTCATAACGCTTTGTTAAGAGTCTAGTGCAAAGTACTTTGCAAGGAGTCAGCTCCAAAAAAGACAATTTAAAACAGTGATGCCAGGAGCTTAAGACCTGCGGATGGGGACAAACTTCTTAAGTAGAGTCAGATGTCCAAAGGTGCAAAGTATTGCTTGGGAAGAAAGAAATGGGCTCTCCAGTCATTGGAGGTATTCGAGCCCAGACTGCATGACCCTTGCTCAGGGAACATTCGCAAGGGCAATGTTGTTCTGAAGCCAGTTGGACCAGATGGCAGCCCCCAGCCCAGAGATTCTGGGGTTCGCTATCAGAGCTGGAAGGGACTTCAGTACTTAATCAAGCCTCATTTTACAGAGACTCAAAAAGCTGGGATTCTGAGGCTCTCAAAGCACATCTCCTCTCCCTGGGATGCAAAACTTTGACTTGTCAGACTCAGGTCCGGCCCCCCAGCGGCTGCAGGACGACCAGCAGGCTACTGCTGCGGAAGGCTTCGTTCCGTTACGCGGGATTCTTAAGAGTGGACGCGAGGGGCCGGAGTATTCGGGCCAGCCTCCTGCCCTTTCAGAAGACCCGCCCCTCAGGGAGGCACTCTCCTCGGATTGGTCCGAATCTCGTCTGGCGCAGCCAAACTTGACGCACTTTTAGCCTTACGATCCACCGCCCAACCCGAAGCCCCGCCCTCCTGCGACCAATCCCTTAGTCGCTTTCCGTGTGCTATTTACATGGCCCTGCCCCACGCCCGAGACTGCACCCAATCCCAGCTCTCGCGGTCCCGTTTATTAGCATGGGAGCGTGAGTTGGGGGCGGGACCCCTTCCCTACCGGTGCTGGACCCGAGAGAGGCGGGGCGAGGGGCGGGGCCAAAGGGCGGTTGAGAGTCCGAACCCGAAGATCCAAGAAAGTTTGCTCAGGAGGTAAAATCTGCCGCGGGATCCGGGGGTCGGGGGCGATCGTCTCCCTGGGGGTCTCGGGGGCGAAGCGATCGGGGCTGGGGAGCTGGGGGAGCCGGGGAGGCGACCAGGATTCCCTCGCTGGGTTGGGGGGAGAAGATCCCCCAACAAAGGGATCCACCGGGTCCCTCCCATCCCTCCCGCTGCCCTGGGCTTGGAGGGGATCCGGGGGATCCCCAGGATCCAGCTGTGTGCCCCACTCGCACCCCGTGGGATCCATCCCCCTCTCCCCTCCTCCCACTGTGGGGAGTTTCATCTCCCCGCCCTCAAGCCCCGCCCCCAGACGCTCTCCTCTGAGATCTCTAAGCACCCTATGGAGAAAGAATGATTCGTCTGGGTTAGGAGTCTGGGGAGGCCTATCCCTGTCTACCCCATTCTCCAGAAGTGCAGACTGAGGCGGCCAAACCCTGTGGCAGTGCCTCCCTCCCTCCCCGCTACCCCACCTGCCGGGCTGGGGGCTTTCTTGTCTTTCAGGTTCGGAGAGAGCCTCCCGACGGCGGCAGCGACGAGTGAAGGCTGTAGGTCATGTCCCAGAGCCCCAAGCAGCTGGTCCCTGGCTTCCTGTGAGTGGTGGGCTTGTAGGATGTTCCCCCGGGGCCAGCCTGGGGGGCCAGGTGTCGGGGTCTCCAGAAGGCTCTGCTCTATGGTCCGTGCGGGGGCTCTGCTAAGATCGCCTTCTGAGATTCCCCCTTTACCCCCATTACCTTCTGTCCACCCTGTATGTATCTCCTTTGTACGCAGCTGCTTCCCCGTGGTCTCCCCCATTATTAGACTGTGAGCTTCCTGAAGGCAAGGGCTGTTTGTGCCATTCTTGGCACCCCAGGCCTTAGTAGGGTTTGGCCCATGCTTCTTGTCCTGATTTGACTTGGTCCCAGTGATCCCCATTCATTTCTCTTCACCCCCACTCCACCTTCTCTCTCTAATCGAAGGTGGGGATCGGGATGGGGATGGGTGTGAGGCCCAGGGGAAGCTCCGTTGGAGCCCTAACAGATGGCGGCTTGGATTCCAGGCCAAGTAACGGGAAGGTCCCTGGACAGCAGCATCCAGGGAGCCTTACAGGGCTGGCTCCCGTGAAGCAGGAGAAAGGGGAGGGCCCTAGGGCTGGTGGCATGGAGAAAGGGCCCTCTGAAGAGGAGGTGAGTGCCTGAGAGTTGTGGGAGAAGGGGCCCTGGCTTTCTGCCTGCCCTTTGCCTTTACCCCAGAGGTCACTCTCCCCACCTTTCTCCTTTCTGCCTGTCTCCCCTAGCCTGTGAAGAAGAGAGGTTGGCCCAAGGGCAAAAAGAGGAAGAAGATTCTTCCCAATGGACCAAAGGCACCTGTCACTGGTTATGTTCGATTCCTCAATGAGAGGCGGGAGCAGATCCGCACCTTGCACCCAGACCTGCCCTTCCCGGAGATTACTAAGATGCTGGGGGCTGAGTGGAGCAAGCTACAACCCACAGACAAGCAGGTGGGAACCTGGAGACCCCTCCCTGGAAACTGTGCATTTCCCAGAAGCCCTTGGAAATGGCCTACAGGCTCTTCCTGCGTGGCCATCGGTTTCTCCATCACTTTTCTGTGTTGGATCCTTGGATCCTAGACCCAGAGGTGGAGAGAACCTCAGAGGCTGTTTAGCACTGTCTCCTCATTTTACAGTTGAGGAGACTGAGTCCCTAGGAGGTCTAGGGACTTGTCCAAGATGGAGCAGAACTCAGAACCAGATTTCCTTCTACATCAATGTCTCTGCTTCCTCCTCCTCCCCCTCTAGTGAATCCCAGCCAGGGGTCTTCCCTTCCAAGGGGATCCAGCCCTTCCTTCCTTGCCTTCCCTGCCCATGCATCAGCAGCCCTACCATTTGGTCCCCATCTCTGTCCCCAGCGCTACCTTGATGAGGCAGAGAGGGAGAAACAGCAGTACATGAAGGAGCTCCGTGAATACCAGCAGTCTGAGGCATACAAGATGTGTGCAGAGAAACTCCAGGAGAAGAAAGCCAAGAAAGGTGTGTAGATGTGCGTGTTTGTGTGTGTATATATGTGTGCCTGCACAAGCATGTGGCATGTGCATGTGTGTATGTGTATGGGTGTGTGCACATGCTCACATGTGTTTATGTGTGTGGGCGAGTGTTAGGGGCAGGGTTCCCTAGGAGGGACTGGGATGGGCCTTATCCCTTTTCCCACCCTCTAGGACCCTCACCTGCTTCTCCTTTCCTTTTAGAGGACCCAGGCGCTTCAGCCATGAACACTCTGCTGAATGGACACAAGGTAGGGCCCTGGGAACTCTGGGGGATGGGGCTCTGCTCCATGCTCCAGGCAGGGAGGGGAGGGAGGAAGGAGGGCCTGCCAGAAGAGGGCAGTGCAGAGCTGTGCTGACCCCTGTGTGGCCAGAAAGCCTGGGAGGGGCCTCTTGGAGCCAAGCAGAGGTCTCTCCTCTTCTCTGCCAACCCCAGTAATGCTGCCTTCCTCTGCTACACTCCAGGGCGGGGACTTTGATGGCTTCTCTACCTTCGATGTCCCCATCTTTACTGAGGAATTCTTGGACCAGAACAAAGGTGAGGCATGCTCACTGAGCCTCCTCCTCCTCTTGCCCTCTCTGGGGCATGGGCAAAGTGATAGACAAAAGCCATGTGTCACTGGGGGCAGGGATCAGGTGAGAGGAGGAGAACAGAGGGAGTCAGGCCTATAGTGTCCCCCTGATCAGAGCTGTCCCTCTGACCCTGCTACATCCCAGGACTCTGGCTACAAGTTTCAGGGCTGACCAGAGCTCTCAGGATGCCACCCAAAGCGGTTACCATCCAGAATTGGTGAAAGAGTCTAAAAAGAATCAGGCAAAGGTTCACTCTTTCACTCTCATTGACTATACTGTCCATCCTAGAGAGAGGAGACAGAGAAGGCCTTCCCCCCTCTCCCCAAGGAGCAGGTCTGACTGGGGAGAGGATGTACACCAAGGAAGCATTGAGATCAGATGACCTGTAGGCCATTTCCAAGGGCTTCTGGGAAATGCACAGTTTCCAGGGAGGGGTCTCCAGGTTTCCACCTGCTTGTCTGTGGGTTGTAGCTTGCTCCACTCAGCCCCCAGCATCTTAGTAATCTCCGGGAAGGGCAGGTCTGGGTGCAAGGTGCGGATCTGCTCCCGCCTCTCATTGAGGAATCGAACATAACCAGTGACAGGTGCCTTTGGTCCATTGGGAAGAATCTTCTTCCTCTTTTTGCCCTTGGGCCAACCTCTTTTCTTCACAGGCTAGGGGAGACAGGCAGTGAGGAGAAAGGTGGGGAGAGTGACATTTGGGGAAAAGGCAAAGGGCAGGCAGAAAGCCAGGGCCCCTTCTCCCACAACTCTCAGGCACTCACCTCCTCTTGGGAGGGCCCTTTCTCCATGCCACCAGCCCTAGGGCCCTCCCCTTTCTCCTGCTTCACGGGAGCCAGCCCTGCAGGGCTCCCTGGATTGGTCACTGGAACTCTGTGTGACTGGTTACTGCCACTCTGAGTCTGTTTTCCCATCTGTAAAATGGGAATGACAGTATTTGTTTGCAACTCAGACGGGTGAGGGGGAGAGAATCTTTGTTGTGAAGGCCAGTGCAGGACAGGAAAGAGTCCTGGGTTGAGAATGAGAAGGCCTGGGTTCTAGTCCCACACTGCCATTCCCAGTGACCACATGCAAATAATTTAAAGTCCCTGGACCTGGGGCATTGACTAGGCAATGTTTGAAGTCTCTTCCAGCCCTGATCTCAACATATGTGACCTAGGACACTTACCAGAACAGAAACTGTTTCCCCATCTTTGACATAGCAATAATAGTTCTTGTAATGACCTTCCTTAGAGGATGAGGAAGGAAGTGCTTTATATGCCAGGTGATAATGGAGAATGGACCAGGTTTCAAGCCAGACCTGGGTTCCAGTCCTGACTCAGTCAGTCAATAGGCATTTATTAAATACCTAATGCCAAGCCCTGGGAATACAAATACAAATCGCCCTGCCCTCAAGGAGCTTACATTCTACTGGGGGGTTCAGCATGGTCACAGATAATTAAATACAGGATATATACAGAATTACACAGTGGTTGGGAGAAGGAAGCACTCACAGCTGACGGGAGCAGGAAAGGTTTTCTGAAAGAGGCGAGCTGAATCCTGAAGCAAGCTAGGGGTTCTGAGAGGGAGAACCTTCTAGGCATGGGGCTGCCCGTGCAAAGGCACAGAACAGTAGGATCGGGGGGATGTCCCCCAGGCACAGGGGAGGAGGAAGAGGGGGCTTGGATGTGGACCCAGGAGGCCTGAAATGAATGGGTATGAAGGAGGGGGAGTCAGTCACAAGCACTTATTAAGGGTTTACCATGTGCCAAGCACTGTGCTGAGTGCTGAAGATATGAAGGGAAGGGAGCTAGCATAACCTTACACTTTAAGCTCCTTGAGGGCAGGGCCCTGTGTTGTGTTTGGTTTTCCCTTCTTTGTACCAGAAGCTGTGTAAATAATGTTTGTTGATTGACTGAGGCTAGACAGTCTGGTGACAGTCACAGAGATCCTGGGTAGAGTCATGGGACAGTAGATGGTAGCATTGGTGACGTTGACCAGCTGAGCATGTTGCTTCATTTCTCCTCTCCATGGCAATGTGGCAAGACTGCTGCCATTTACCAGCTGTGTGACTGTAGGACGCCGCTTAACCTCTCTCTGCCTCAGTTTCCTCATCTGTAAAATGCAGATAAGACCTGTAGGGCCGGCCCAAATAGAAATAGGTCATCTGTTTTGCGTGGCATTTCCCAATTACATTTTGATCTGGTTCAGGCTGCACTTGGGGGTGTGACTGAGTTTGAAGATCAGATAAAATAACAGCTGTAAAGTGCTTCACCAACCTTGAATCTGAGTCAATGTCACTTCTTAGAAATCTCACCCTATGTGTAAATTAAGGGGAATGGACTTGGTGGTCCCTGGTTGCTCCAGCCTTGCATGGCTAAAGGGCTCAAGGAGAGATGAGCAGGGGCTTCCTTCAGGAGCCAGACCACTTGGCTGGGCCCAGAGGGGGCTTTTAGCTGGGGGCCTCAGGCTCTGAGGGGGCTGCGCATCTTCCAGCCAGGGAAGCAGAGCTCCGGCGTCTGAGGAAGATGAATGTGGCCTTTGAGGAGCAGAACGCGGTCCTCCAGCGTCATACTCAGAGCATGAGCAGTGCCCGGGAGCGGCTGGAGCAGGAGGTGGCCAGAGAGGAGCGCCGCACCCTGGCCCTGCAGCAGCAGCTCCGAGCTGTCCGCCAGGCGCTTACGGCCAGCTTTGCTTCCTTGCCTGTGCCTGGTGAGCCTCTCTGTTTCTGGGGGGATGGGCCTCCTGGCATGTCCCACACCTGCACAGGGCCCTAGACTCAACCCAGAATCCTACTTCTACCTGTCAAGACACACCCATGGGAGGGGGGTGGGGAACCCATCTTCTCCAGGACCCTGGCATTCCCCTCCATTTTCCCCCCACCAGGCACTGGGGAAACCCCAACACTTAATACCCTGGACTTCTATATGGCCAAGTTGCATGGAGCCATTGAGAGGGACCCCCTGCAGCATGAGAAGCTCATTGTTCGCATCAAGGAGATCCTGTCTCGGATAGCCAGGTAGGGGACCAACTAAGCAGGCCCAACAGGGGATCTTAGTGGGAACATTCTACTGGGCAGTGTCCATAGAGATAATGGGTGGAGGGCACCCCTCCCCCCAGATCAGATGAGCCAGGTGGGATCTACCCAGAGAGGGCATATTGTTAGAACCTGTCTTATCTGACTACTGTGGAAACTACCTAAGGGATGCCCCCTCCCCCCAAGGCCCAGATCTGTTCTGAGGAGCTGAATCTGATGGGTGGGGCTCAGTGAGGTCCCTCAGTATGGGTGGGGTCTTGGCAGGGCTGGTGGGGGGCTCCTCCTCTTCCTATTGATGGGCCCTTTCCTTCCTGTCCATCTTTAGTGAGCACTTGTGAATAGCGGCCAGAGGAAGCGCCCCTGTGGATCCAGAGACATCCTGGGGAAGGATCAGTTCCAGCAATCTAGTCTTGCCCCCCCCTTTCTCTGAGCTCACTGGTCAGGGCTCAGCCTTGGGCCTCCCTGTACCTCCTCCAGGTACCTGCCTAGCCCCAGAGCTGAGTCAGGACCCAGGGCAAGGGGGATGTGGAGGTGCTTGATGGGTTTTGGGGAGTCCTGTCTGTGCCTTCCTGGAGTGGGGGAAGCCCCAGCCTCTGTATCCTCCTGCCTTCTCCAGTGCTCATGTCCCACCCCACCAACCTCCAGGGTGATCTCTAAGCTCTTTTAAACTTTTTTCCTTTCCCCTGCATGGGGCAAGGTCAAGAGAAAATGTGTCATGTGTCAACCCCACAGGCCAGTGTATGGGTTGTGCCCATAACAGCACATGGGCACAGACAGGACCCACATCACATGCAGCCAATTCACCCAGATACAGCATAGCACCGCACCACACATGGGAGCTAGCTCCATCTTGGGACTCCCTCCCCTGCACTTTCTCTCTCTCTCTCACACTGACTGACACAGCTCACCTTCTGATAGCCCCCTCCCTCCCAGAATGGGAGATGGGGAGGAGAGGGTCAGAGCCTTTCCTGGGCCTGGAATTTCCAGAAGACTTAGTGGTTGCCTGTGATCTACAAAATCAAGGACCCCCTCCTGTCTGTCTCTTCCCCAGCCCTCTCTATTCCCCACCCTACCTCCCCATGTATAGGGAGCCAGGCAAGCTTCCCCTCTAGAGCTCTCAGGCCTACCTGGAAGCAGCAGCTGTGACTGTAATCAACTTTTTAAATAAAAATTGACTCAACTCAAATATGTTTGTGGGTCTCTGTCTGGTAGGCTTACTGGGGAGAGGGAGTGTGATAAAAGGTAAGAGCTTGTCTGGACCTGACACCGGTTTTGCCTTGGGTAGTTGGGCCCTGCACTCTGAGGTGTCCAGGCAGGCCCCCGGGTGCTGTTTCCAGGCTGTGTCCTGCAGGGTGTCTCAGGTGGCACCAAAGGCCTCACCCTTGCTGACCTGCCCTCAGATAGGTCTCACTCCAGCCCAGACAACCCTCTGCAGGGTTGCCCCTGTAAGGGCAGGTCTTGTTACCAAAGGATTGACGGGACCTGGCAATGCCTCCAGCTTCCCTCTCCCCCTAATTTGCATGATAATATCCCGGCTATCTCTACATCTCCTGACCCTCTTGGGAGGGGGGCTGGTGATGTCTTACAGTAGGGAAAACTGGCCCAGGCCATCCAAGGGGAGCGGAGCTGAGCCCTGCTAACTGCAGGCCCAGGGGCTCTCTTCCCTGCATCGACTAGAAGGAGGAAGTTTGGGAAACTGTCCTTGGTGGCCAGGCTGCACACCTGCCTGGGTTCAGGGCCCTAGTCCTGACTTGTGACCTTAGGAAAGGCTCTCTTTGGGCCTCAGCTTCCTTGGTAAAAGGTGGCAGCTCCAGGTGAGCTCTACACTGACGGTGATTCTGTGTGGGGAGAGTGGAGGGGCCCGGTTTGGTCCTCCTTCCCCCTTGGGTACCAACTGCCAAGGCCCCAGGAGGGGGAGCAGCTGTACTGAGCAGTCAGAGGTGCAAGACACCTGGGGCCCCCCTCCCCACCACCACCTGGGCCTTCACTGGCTCCTCCCTCCCGAGGTGTCAGTTACTTGGGACCAGGATCGAGTTCCCGGTGTCCGCCGCTGTCCCCTGGGCTTGTGTTACAGGCCAGAGCTCTGCTGTCAGCAGGAGGAGGCGGGAGCGGCGGGGGGAAGGGGGGAAGGAAGCAGCCCGGATCCGGCCGGCGCCGTCGGACGCTTGGGGCCCCCTGTGTGGCTGGGCAAGCCCATGGAGAGCGGAGGGGCCCGGGAGGCACAGGGGGCCCAGCCCTCTGCCCCCCGGCCGCCCCCTCCCTCACCTGCTGAACAGGCAGCCCCGGTCCCCAGCGCCCCTCGCATCCGGCCCCGACTGGTGTTTCACACCCAGCTGGCTCATGGCAGTCCCACGGGCAAGATCGAGGGCTTCACCAATGTCCGGGAGCTGTATGCCAAGATTGCCGAAGCCTTCGGCATCTCCCCCACTGAGGTGAGCTAATCCCCGCTCCCAGTCCTTCAATTCCTGGCTAGGGTGGTGGGTCCCAGATCTGTGGCGATCCGAGAGCCCAGACCCGAGTGCGGTGTGGGGAAAGCCCCCCGCTCCTAACCTTGATCCTTACTACCTGGGAGCGAGTCATTTCTCTCTGACCCTCAATCTTCTCATCTGTTAAATGGGGCTAGTAATGAAAAAACATGTTGGATTCGGAAGCTCTTTATGAGCAGAGATAATTCATTCGTTGTATTTGTATGGTGACATAGGGCTTGGCACATAGTAGGTGCTAGATAAACATTTATGGGTTGTTTGATTTCTCCTTTGTGCTGCCCTGTCTGACCTTGTATAAGTCCCTTAACCCTTTTGGTTCCTTCCAGTTCTAAATCTCTGATGCTATGATCCCAGTGTACTACCCACCTCCCAGAGCTATGGTCAAGCTCAAAAGAGATCACGTAAAGAAAACGCTTTGACAGCTAACAGTAACAATGGACAGCATTTATATCACACTGAAGATGTTTGTACACTGATCTCCTTTGACCCCCATCGATTAGCTTAGTGTCTGGCACACAATAGGGGCTTCATAAATGTCCATTGATCCTCATAACAACCCTGGGATGTGGTTGTTGTTGTTCCCTCCTGTCTGACTCTTTCTGACCCCATTTGGGTTTTTCTTGGCAAAGATACTGGAGTGGTTTGCTATTTCCTTCTCTATTTTACAGATGAGGAAACCGAGGCAAACAAGGTTAAGTGACTTGTCCAGAGTCATACAGTTAGTAAGTGTCGGAGGCTGAATTTGGCCTCAGGTCTTCCTGACCTATTATTCCCATTTTACAGGCAAGGAAACAGACTGAAAAAAGATTAAGTGACTTATCCAGGGTCTCACAATAAGTGCCTGAGACAGGATTTTAATTCAGGTCTTCCTTTCTCCAGGTCCAGTGCTGTATCCACTTAGCTGAGCTGAGCTTTAGCAATTCTTGTTCTTACAGGGGGGTAACTGATGTCAGCTCTAAGCTACCTGTTGATGCCCAGATTCCAGGGGCTGAAATCTTGACTACAGGGGAGCCAGGGCATTTCTAAAAGGGGGGCAAAGTAATACTGGGGAGGGGGGAGGCACGATTTCAACTTTGAGATAGGGGCTGAGGATACTCAGTCACCATAAATTGGGATGCAGGTGATCTCAGGAGAGATCCAGAAAAGAAAGAGCTGGAAGGTGGGGATGGGAGAGCAGTACTGAACAAAGCCAGCAGGTAGCACTTAGAACTCTAGGCTGTGAGGAAAGAGGAGGGGCTGGAAGGCACCTCTGGAGCTGTGTTTAGGATGAGGTAATGGAGGCTGGATCCCAGGACTCTCTGTACTCTCTACCTCCCCCCACCCCCAGCCGATCCAGAGACTGTATTTGGCCCCAGGACTTTATTTGCTATAAACTTTCCTTGATCCCTGACCATCATCAGATCAAAATCAGAAAACTTCAGGACATCAAATGCGCCTGCTTGACTCTGTAAGGTCAGAGACTCCTTCCAGGGCAGTTTCAATAAAGACTTGTGAAGCCCTGCAGACCTACCCTAGTCCCTAAATTGTCCCCTGTTGCTTCTCCCTTGCTTCTGTCTCCAAACACTCTAGTTCATAAGAGTGTGTTTCCTAGGGTCTAGTCAAGATGTCAGATGACCTTGCTTCTTTTTCCTGTTCTGCTACTATTGGCCTCTGTGATCTTGGGCAATTCTCTTAACCTCTCCCAGCCTCAGTTTCCTCACCTGTAAAATGAGCAAGTTGGACTCAAGAGCTCCCTTCTAACTCCAAATCTATCATCCCGAGTTATAATCTGATGCAAATAGATGGTGCTGACTCAGAAATCATGCCGGGGACATGTGGATCAAAGAAAACTCCCCAAGTAGTGGTGGTGGGCAGATTTATTACTTTATCAGTCGTCTATTATTTGCCAGGCATTGTGCTAATTTTTTACACTTTTGCAAATATTATTTCATCTGATTCTCACAACAACCCTGGAAGGCAGGTGCTATTATATCTATTTTACAATAAAGGAGACTGAGGTTAAGTGACTTACCCAGGGTCACACAGTTAATAAGTTTCTGAGGCCGGATTCGAACTCAGATGTTCCTGATTCCAGGCCCAGCACCCTATTAATTTTAGTACTTAGTTGCTTCTAGCTCCCCATCTTGGTGACTCTGCATGGTCAGAAGCATAATGGGTAGAGATGGCATTTGGAAGCCTAGCTGTGGAAAGAGAGGGGGTTTCGAAGTATTTGAACACTCTAAGGGACAGTGAAGACCACTTAATATTGTTCATTAAATTCCTCGGGGGACCCAGGGCATTGTGGCCCATAACCAGGTAGTGTAAGGATACCCGGGTTCAGTGTTGGCTCTGCAGCTGGCTTGCTCTGTGGCCATTGGCAAGTCATGTCCTTTGTCTAGGCATTACTTTTTCCATTCGTTAAGTGGAAATGATAACGCCTGCTCTGCATCTCCCAGTGAGTAGATCACTTAGACTCCTGAAATCCTAGAACACTAGAGCTGGAGGTATATTGGAGAACAAAACGGAAGATGTCAACTGGAAAGAATTCAGCAAATGGACTGTCAGAGCTGGAAGGGATGTGAGAACCCAGGACGTCAAGAACGAACCTTAGAGCACAGAATGTCAGAGGTGGGGGAGCTCTTGGCATATAGAATGTCAGAGCTGGGAGGGACCTTAGAACCTAGAATGTCAGATCTAGAAGAGCTTAGCACAGAGAGTGTCAAAACAGAGAGGGACCTTAGAACATAGAACAATAGAACAGGGAAGGGCCTTTAGAGAGACTTTATATGTTCTAAGGGTTTTTTCTAAGGCCCTTCCCTGTTCTATCACGCTGTGTTCTAAGGATTTTCTCTGTTTTGAAACAGGGACCATCTAACTCGGCTTATTGGGGCCCAAAGAATGTAAAGTGCTTTTCTAGTCTTCTTGACAGGATTGAATTCAGACAGGATTGAACAAGTGTTGAGGTTACTCCAGGATGGGTCTAGTTGAGGAGCCAAGGCCAGAGTTCTCCCAATAACCATGTGGCCTTGTCTCTCCCCATTTTCTTGGTGGGGAGGCAGATTCTGTTTTGCACTCTCAACAGCCACAAGGTGGACATGCAGAAGCTGTTGGGTGGCCAGATTGGGCTGGAGGACTTTATCTTTGCCCATGTACGTGGTGAGACCAAGGAAGTGGAAGTCACGAAGACAGAGGACGCATTGGGGCTCACTATTACAGACAACGGGGCGGGCTATGCCTTCATCAAGGTATTGGGGACTGGATAACAGAAAGAACAATGGGGTGGAAGTCAGGAGACCTAGGTTTTTGGATGAGCTCCGGTAAATGCCTTTCCCTTTCTGAACCTATTGGTAAAATGGGCCTCTCAGTAAAGTGAAGAGGATGGACCAAATGGTTCCTAAGGTCCCTTTCAGTTCTCTGATACTAGGCCTCTTTGAACTCTGACATTTTATGTTATATTCTAAGGGCCCTTTCAATTCTGATGTTCTAGTTTTGGGACCTCCCTTACTCCATGCAACTTCCTGAAATCCACCCCTCCCTGCTACCATCCCCCAGTTTTGCCCCACACACCATATGGTCAGGGCATGAGTTACTGATTCTGAGGATAGGAGCGAATGATCTCATTGGTCTTTAAAGCTGCTCCCTACCCCCACAAAAAAGCCTGGATCTATTTGCATAATGCTACAATAGGTCCTATACTCTTTTCGATGTTTACCCTAAATCAAGGGTCCCTAACTGTTTTTTCTAGATCTCTTTGGCAATATAATGAAGTCTATGCCAGGAGTATATTGGAGCCAGCCCGAAACAGCTCACTGAGATGATTGTTAAATTTTCAGTGTGAGTTCTTATACCTCAGCAATCCAGGAACACTACAAATCAGTGTTAAGTCTCTTGCTTTGTTGGATTACCCAGATTTAAGAAAGTGATGGAGAAAATGTTAATGATGCAGATTAAATTTAAAAGTGTATTGTGCAAACTTTTTTTTCCCTCAGCAAACCACTTGATGGCTCCCTTCTCAGAATATTTTTAAATAATTGAAAGAAATGCTAAATTTCATTTAGAGGTTAAAAACAAAGAGGTGTTTTTCCTACTATCCAAGTTCATGGACCCTGTGAAATTAGACCCCAGTTTCTTTCTTTCTTTTTTTTTCTTTTATTGGTTGTTATTTACTCCCATAGAATCCTTGGTTCTTAATTTATCTCCAGCCTCAACCAATAGACAAGCACTTACTATGTTCCAGGCACTGTTTTAGTTCTACAGACTCAAAGACAAAAAATTGCATAGTCCCTATCCTCAAGGTTTTTACATTCTGTTGGGGATAGATGAACTTTAGGCTCTACAGCAAGAGGGTGGCTTTACTTTGCTCCAGGGCTTTGAGACCTTTTAGAAGAAAATGGAATTAGACTAGAAAAAGTTTTGGAAGGGGGAGAACAGGTACCATAAGGGAGAGGAGGGTAAACTTGGAACCTGGGCCCCATGCACTGGAATCTGGGAAAGAGGCAAAAACAGAAGGAAATCTGGTCCTTAGCCCTTACAGATCCTTAGCCAATCTGAGGGAGATTTGGCCAGGGGAAAGATTTTGGCAACTAAGTTCTTTGAGATCCCTCCCAGAGGGAAAGGTATTTGTTAACTCAAAATGTATTTAAAAAAAGAAAGAAAATGTAAAGATTCTTAGCCCTTAATCTCTAGGAATTTTTAGAGATACCCTACATTCGTCATCCCTAGCGAGGTATGCCTGATTACCAAGAATGCTTAGAGATCTCTTGTTGCAGAGTAATGTTCTTAATTGATGAGGGCTCTTCTCTAGGGAGATGTACTTGGTCTCTAGGCATGCTGAAAAATATGTTATCTTCAAGGGAGATGAGCTTGTTCACTGAGTGCTTAAAGATCCTTAGGGAAATATGCTTGGATACTATGAGTGTTTAGAGATCATTAAATCAGGGGTTGGCATAGAGTGGGGAGATGTGGGAATGTGTTCCATTGCTAAGAAAACTCAGAAAACCCTTGGGTTAGATGATGGAGCTGAATGCTCAGGGTGATGGGAATTTCTTCTTGATGCCCTTTCACCATTGTCCTCCTCCCCACAGAGGATCAAGGAAGGAAGCATCATTAATCGGATTGAGGCGGTTTGTGTGGGCGACAGCATAGAGGCCATCAATGATCAGACCATCGTGGGCTGCCGACACTACGAGGTGGCCAAGATGCTCCGGGAGTTGCCCAAGGCCCAGCCCTTCACCCTGAGGCTGGTGCAGCCCAAAAGGGCCTTTGGTGAGGCAGCTAGTGGGAGAATAAAGCTCATGGTGGAAGGCCTTCTGGAACAGTCCAGAGAGAACCAGGAAATGAAATAAGTTCTAGAGCAGCAGCCTTGCTCTAAGGGCAGCAGAGGGCTGGGTTTGGGGACTAATGACAGAAGACACATTGACATTTCAATTCTTCAGAGAGCCTGGATTTCCTCAGGGTGGCTCCTTCCTATGAGGATAGATTTGACTCTTTCATGCTTCTGTAAATGGCCTTCATGGTTGATTTTGGCTTCGTTACTTGGTGGCCAGTTGTCTGGTGATTGAAGCTTTTGGCACTTTGTTTGACTCAGTGTCACACATATAATCTGTACCTGAGCCCATACTTGGTACAATCCAGTCACCTCCTCATTTTAGCCAGACTTGTCAAGATTTGTGCCCTATTGGCTTATTTCTCAAGAGCCCAGGGTTCCCTCTTCACCAAGGAGGACCTGTGTGGAATATCAGCTTCTAAGTTTTACCTCCAAAAGGAGTGGTAGGCTCTCAAAGGCTCTGCTAATGGCACTCCAGCTGGAGAGATAACTGGGTCCTGCCAAGAATGGGTTAGGGGGTTGACTGTATGTCTATTGTCCCAGGACTGGCTTTGGGAAGTGTGGACACACATGCTTGTAACAGCAAGCACCCTAGCAAACTTAGGGTGGCTGCTAGCACAGGTTCTTGGATCTGCTTTTCTAAAAGAAAGCAACTCAAAAGGAATTTTATATATATATATATATATATAATTCACCTAGTTCAGGGGAAAATGTTAGCACCCTGAACTTCAGAAAATACACACAGAAATTACAAGCAAACAAAAAATACAGACAGAGAAAATAACACAATTCAACATACCAACAGACAGGGCTTCTAGCTGTCTGACCATTGCATACATACATACATACATAGTTAGTTGCCAGAGAGAGAAGCACCAATATCTGGGTTTTCAAAGCTGGGGGGCTCAATGGCTACCCAGAGTCTCATCTGGCCAAATCGTACAACTCTTCCTATTAAGTGAGCCCCAAAGCAAAACCTCACCTCAGAGTATATACAGCCTTCTTTAGGGTCAGAGGATATCACAACCTTCATGACCCACAGCCCAATTACAAAGTAACAAAAGGTGTGGGCCTCCCCTAATCAAGCTTCCTTTAATGGGCTCCATGGTAAGGCCCATTTAGGGGCAGGGAAGATCTTCCAATTCCCTTACAATGCCTCTAGAAGTTTGGCCAGGAGGTGAGGACTTTTGTTCAGCCATAGCAATTCATGGAGCTACATCTCAAGTCATGAAGGAACTTGAAATCATGAAGTCATGAAGGTTGGGATCACCCATGCAGTTAAAGTTTACAAAGCGCTTGGATGAGCAGGAGGCGGCAGAAATAGTAAGACCCCCATTTTATAAAGGGTAAAGCTGAGGCCCAGAGAGGTTAACTAATTTGCCTGCAGTCCCATGGTTAGCAAGTGGGTTGACTAGACCAGGACTCAGGTCTCCTGGTTCAGAGCTGTTTTCTATGATGCCATCCATGTGGATTCAAGAGCAGTTGAAAGTAGTTCCCCAACAGGCTCTGGAGTAGCTGAGTTGGGGGTGGCCTAGGGAATAATGCTGTGGAAGGAAGTTTAGGTAGGATTAGTATTCTAGAAGAAGGACTTTCTAGAGAACTTCATGGAAGCCCCTGCTTTGTGGAGTAGGATATCCGGAACCACTATGGATCCTAGAGATATTCCTACTGCCCATAGGAGAAAACTCTGGAATGACCATGAGCAGCCTATAAGGGAGAGGATCTGGAACCACAATGGGGTCTAGAGAAAATAAGCCACAGGCTTTTTAAGTGCTTGTAAGGAAGGAGTTCTAGACTTGCTCTACTCAGGCTAGGTGCTCTAGAGAGCACTAGGACTAGTACTGGTTTTAGAGTCTTCCTCCCCTGACTCTCTTTCCCATATCATATCTTCTAGATATGATTGGCCAGAGGACCAGAAGCAGTAAGTGCCCTTCCGAGGGGAAGGTGACTAGTGGAAGGGAGACTCTTCGCCTCCGGGCCCGGGGTTCTGCCACAGTGGAAGAGGTGGTGAGTGGGGTAGGGAGGGAAAGGAGGAACCAGGTTTCTGAGGGTTCCCCAATGGGCCCAAGATGAGGTGCATGCTGAGTTGGGAGGGAAGGGTATAGTTGGATCCATGGATTACAATGCTCCCCACCTTGCCTGACCCGGGGGCCAAATCTTTGATCCCATCCCCTCCCTCCTGCCCCAGCCCAGTGAGTTTGAGGAGGAGGCTGCCCGAAGGGTGGATGACCTGTTGGAGAGTTACATGGGCATCCGGGACCCAGACCTGGGTAAGGGGCCAGGGTAAGCCTGTGGGGACCCTGGGGAGGGGAAGGGGCTGTGGGAGCCACAGGGCATGGGGAAGGGCCACTGGAGCTGGGGGATAGGATGAAATGAGAGAGGAAGGGGCTTTAGGAGCTATATGGAGGCTATTGGAACTGGGGGATAGGGAGGAGTAGGAGGGGAAGTGAGGGGTAGTGAGAGGGACAGAGAGATATTGGGGAAGGAGGAAGGGGAGGGTCCCAGGAGGTTAGATGGTGGGAAGAAGGAAGAAATGAGCTGAAATCTGGAGCCAGGGAAGGTAGTGGATGGATCTGGGATGGGAGTGGGGGGACCAGATGGAGGTGAAGGGTGAGATGATCAGAGGATGGGGCCAAGGGACACAGAATGGGCCAGGAGAAAATGAGAGTCAAGAAATAGGAAGGATGGGAGATGGGATCTGTGGCTCCCGGTTTCACCTCACTCTACCTTTACCTCAGCCTCAACTCTGGTGGAGACGTCCAAAGAAACTCAGAGCGCACAGGAGTTTGCACGAGGCTTGGACTCCGTCTTGGGCGAGTTTGCCTTCCCCGACGAATTTGTGGTGGAAGTGTGGGCAGCGATAGGAGAGGCCAAGGAAGCCTGCGGCTAGGCAGGTCTCTGGCCCAGAACCCTGGAACCCAGGGTGGCCCAGAATCCCTGGTCCGGCCCCCGCCTGTTAGGCCCCGGCCCAAGACCCCCAGCTTAGTACCCCAGCCCCAGGCACCAACCCAGGCTTTGAAGGCTGGTCCGCAGAAGTCAGCTCAGCTTCAATGCAGCCATCAGAAGCTAGGCCATTCTTCTGATACTCCCAGACAAACTCAGTACTCTGGCCACCGAAAGCCAGCTCAGCCCTCTGGTTCACAGAGGATGGCCCCACTTCCTGGTTCCCAGAAGCCATCCCAGTCTTCTGAACTCCCCAAACAAGTTCAATGTCCTGGCTCCCAAAAACCTGCTCAGGGCTCTGGCTCCCCAAAGTTAGCTCGGGTAACCTGCTCCCAGAAGATGGTACAGTCTTCTGAGCCCCTCAAACAGCCTCAGGATTCTGGTCCTGAGAAGCCAGCCCAATGTTCTGACCCCCCAAAACAGTCTCCATCCTCTGGCCCTCAGGAACCAGCACTACCCTCAGGATCCTCAAAACAGAGCCGGCCTTCTGATCCCCCCAAACAGGCTCAGTGCTATGGCCCTCAAAAACCAGTTCAGTCTTCTGACTCCCCAAAAGAGGGTCAGTTCTCTAGCTTCCAGAAGCCAGTTCAGATCTCTGACCCCCCAAAACAGGCTCAATGCTCTAACTCTCAGAAGCTGGATAAGACTCCAGACCCCCATAAATTAGCACAGTCAGCTGAACCCCCAAAACATATCCAGCATTCTGCCCCTCCAGAGCTTGCCCAGACAACTAACTCTCCAAAACAAGATCGATTATCTGGCCTTCAGAAGTTAGACCAGGCCTATCACCCTCCAAAACAGGTTCAGTTCTCTGGCTTGTTGAAATCAGCTCAATCTTCTGATCCCCCAAAACAGATTCAATTCTCTGACCCTCCAAAATCAGCCCAGTCTTCTGACCCTCCAAAACAGGCCCAGCACTCTGCTCCCCAGAAGTTGGCTCAGCTCTCTGATCCCCCAAAACAAGCTCAGTTTTCTGGCCCCCAAAAGTTGGCCCAGTCCTCTGAGCTCTCAAAACAAGTTCAGTTCTCTGGTCCGGTGAAGCCTACTCAACTTTCTGATCCCCCAAAACAGTCTCCATCCTCTGACCCTCAGAAGCCAGCCCAGTCTTCTGATTTCCCCAAACAGGTTCAATCCTCTTGCCCCCAGAAATTAGTACAGACATCTGACCTCCCAAAGCAGACCCAGAACTCTGCCCCTCCAAAGTTGTCTCAGACCATTGACCTTTCAAAACAGTCTCAATTATCTGGTCACCAGAAGCCAGTCCAGGCTTCTGACTCTCTGAAACAGGCCCAGCACTCTGCCTCCCAGAAGCTGGCTCAGCCTTTGGACCCCCCAAAACAGGTTCAATTCTCTAGCCCTCAGAAGCCAGCCCTGTTATCTGACCCCCCAAAACATACTCAGTGCACTGGCCCTCAGAAGTCAGTCCAGTCTTCTGATCTTCTAAAACAGGCCCAGCACTCTGCTCCCCAGAAGTCTTCTCAAATCTCTGACCCCCTAAAACAGGTTCAGTTCTCTGCGTCTCAGAAACTGGCTTGGTCCTCTGACCCCCCAGTACAGGTACAATTCTCTGACCCTCAGAAGTTGGTTCAGCCCTCTGACCCTCCATTACAGGCTCAATTCCCTGGCTCTCAGAAGTCTGTTCAGCCCTCTGAGCCCCCAATACAGGTACAATTCTCTGACTCTCAGAAGTCTGCTCAACTCTCTGGCTCCCCAAAACAGGTTCAGTTCTTTGCCTCTAAGAATCTGTCTCAGTCTTCTGGCCTCCCATTACAGGCTCAATTTCCTGTTTCTCAGAAGTCTACTCAGTCCTCTGACCCCCCAAAACAAGTTCAATTCTCTGGCCCCCAGAAGCCAGCCCAATCTTCTGACCCAAAACAGGATCAGCATTTTACCCCCCAGAAATTGGCTCAGTTTTCTGATCTGCCCAAACAAACTGAGTTTTCTGCTTCTCAGAAGTCAGCTCAGTCCTCTGGTCGCCCAAAACAGGCTCAATTCTCTGGCTCTCAGAAGCCAACCCAGCCCTCTGACTCCCTAAAATATGAACATTTCTCTGGCCTCCAGAAATCAGCCCAGACTTCTGACCCAAAACGGGATCAGAAATCGGCTCAGCTCTCTGATCCCTCCAAACAGGCTCAGATTTCTGTCCCTCAGAAGCCAGCGCAGCCTCCTGGTCCCCTAAAACAGGTTCAGTTCTCCAGTCCTTCAAAACTAGCCCAGATCACTGACCCCACAAAACAGGTTCAGTGCCCTGGCCTTCAGAAGCTAGTTGATAGCCCAGACTCCCAGAAATCAGCGCAGCCATCTGACTCCCCAAAGCAAGTTCAGGGTTCTAGTTCCCAGAAGTTAACTGTGGCCATTGACCCCCAGATGCCAGCTCCCAAACAGGCTCAGAGTTCTGGACCCCAGAAGCTAGCCCAAATCGTCAGTCCTTTGAAATTGGCTCAAGGTCCCAGCCCTCAGCTGCAGGCCTCTAGACAAGGCCCCTCCAGCCTGGGCCCAAAACCCCGCCCCAGTTCCCCACACAATCCCTTGGTCCCCATTCCTCTAACCAGAGGTCCTTCCCCTTATCCTCCTTCAGGGCCCCCCAAACCCCGCTCTGGGATCCGGGGGGCCACTCCTACTCCTCAGGGGTCCCTTCCTGGTCAGGGTGGGTTGTCACAGACCCCTCCCCAACACAGGTCTATTCCTCTTACCCACAGTGTCTGGGTCCCAGGGAGCTGGGGTTAGGTCCCAGGAGGAGACATTGGAATCAAATGGATGGGGGGCGGGGCGCGGATGGAAATAGGGGGTTCAATTTCTTCCAGCTCTGGCCTCTGCTGAGTCTTTGGCTCCAAAACCCATAAGAGGATCCAGAACTGGGGAGAAGGGGCATCTAGGTCCCCCTAGTGTTCAGCCAGTTGCTTTTGTCTGTACCTTGAGGCATGTGGAAATTAAAAGCAATTCCTATGTCTGTATGTGTCCTTACTGGCTAAAGGAAGAAAGTTGGTGGGAGGTTGGGGGTAGGGAGGGGTGTGGGAATGGGTGGGCACTTTCCAGGGTCTTTCCCTAGAAAAAAGAGAGAATTCTGATTTGGGGTTCTGGCTCTGGCTCTCCTTGCAACTCATTGGGTGACATTAGGCAAGTCACTTTGTCTTTCTGGGGTTTCCCCATCTGTAAAATGAAGGTATTGGTCTCTATGATTCCTTCCAGCTCCTGGATTCTCTGTCCTATAGTCCAAGGTTTCTTTACAGCTTTGACATTCTATACTTCTGTGACCTGGAGAGTCTCTCCCCCTACCTTGGATCTGTTTCTTCATCTATAAAATGGGGGTAGTAAGGCCACAAGGACACGTCAGGCTCCTCAGTACCTGCCTCTCTTTTCTTTCCATTCAAAGCAGGGATCATGAATAGTGACTAGGGCCAGGGTGCCTACTCCTCCACTCCTGCCTACCCCATCTTCCCTGAATACCTCCCCCTCTCTCACCTACAGACTTGATCAATGAGATCAGACAGATGGAGAACTGGGAGGATGGGTAAGGGAGTTTAATTATCAGGAGCAGGCAGGAGTGTAGCAGAGAGGGCAAGATCACCAAGGGTCTGGGGTGCTGAACCCAGATATCTCTTTAGGGCTCCTTCTCTGACCCCTGCTCCCACCTCACTCCCCCCTTGTTTACATGTCCATAATGCAGTGTCTGCTTTGCTTTGCTAAGCCTGGAATCTGGGTTCTCTTAGTGTTAGCCCGCTCCCAGACTTAAACCTTGGACATGTTAAACCTAGTGTTCTTGTTCAGCAGTGCTGATTGGCCTCTGTGCTCCCAGTTCTTCAACCCGGGGCTACTGTGGCCGTGGTTCCTCGGTGCACTTGGGCTGCAGAGAGTGGGGAATGGTGGTTTCCAGAGAAGGGATGGAGCGCCGGACTGTCAACCGAGGGTAGATACGCTTTAGAACAGCCCTTCGGAACAGGATGTAGACCCAGGGATCCAGGATCTGGTTCCAGGTGGCCACACGCAGGTAGATGAGGAGCAAGCGCTCTGTGTGCCGGGGCAGCTGGCCATTGGGGAGCATCACGGGTGGGCTCTGAAGGACTGTCTGGGCAATGAAGACCTGCAAAAGAACGGGCTGGATGGGGCCAATGTGCTGGCAGGGTGATCTCCCTGGTTCTGAATGGCTGACTCCTGGGTCTATGGCCAGACTGAGGTTTGCACTGTGGCTCGGGCCCAGGCATGCGGCCCTGTCGTACCACATTCTGAGGTCAGCTTGGGCTTTTGTGTCACAGAGATGTTCTGGGGTTCCTTTTTGGAAAAGGAGGCGTTAACTCTACTAAGGTCCTCAGAGATCTCTAATGCCTGCTTTAGGACCCTGAGAATAATGGGGAAGAGCTTTGAACCAGGCATCAGGAGACCTAGCCTACAGTCTTGCTTCCTCCGCTTCCTAGCTATGTGACCATGGGCAAGTCTGGTGCAAAAGTTTATCGTGTGTAAGAAGAATCAGCCTTGTTCTGCTTGGCCCAGCAGGGCAGAAACAGGGTCCTGGGTATAAAGAGTACTCAAATCCTACTTGTCTGCTATTACTATCTGTGTGACCATGGGGAAGTAATTTATCCTCTTTGGCCTCATCTTTAAAATGGGGTGGAGGTGGGGATTGGACTAGCTGACCTCAGAAGTACTTTCCAGCCCTAAATCTATGCTCCTAGGTAGCTTCAGAGAGGCAGGCTTAGGCTGGATGTCAAGAAAAACATTCTGACAAGCAGCTGAGAACTAACATGGGAGAAAGGGCTGCTCCAGGCAGGAATGTGCTCTGGCCTCTTTGCAGTTCTTTGAGCAAAAGCTTTTGCACCGTTTATTTCTGAAGGAAAGGCTGTTCTTGTCAAGCTGGACTGGACAGCCTCAAGGGCTTCTTCCTGCTCTGAAATTCTGAGATTCTGTGGGAAGTCACCCTCCCTCCCCTGCTTCTGTGGGCCTCATTTTCCTTGTCTGTAAAATGGGGCATGGGACAGTAGGATTTCTATTGTTCCTCCCATCTCTGACATGCTGTGTTCCATGTTCTAAGTTCCCTTCCAGCCCTGACATTCTGTATTCTATGTTCTAAGGGCCCTCCCAGTTCTGACGTTCTCTGGGCTAGGCTCCGTCCTAGCTCTCACTTTTTGTGTTCTGAGGTTTTAGGATTATCATTAGCAGACCTCATGAATGTTTTCATGGTCTCAGAGGGTTAGGAGTATCATGGGTCCCCTCAGTGTTTCTGTAGCCCATCTCGCTGTACATAGTCCATCATGTACAAGCATGAATATGTGTATAGGGCACACCAGAGTTATCCATCACCCACAGAGTTCTATGATGGCTCCATGAAGGGGGTGTTTGGAGGGAGGGCAACACCCCCACCACCTAACACCCCTGAAAATTGTCACCTGCCCCATGCACGTAGCATGTATATGGAACACGTGGTTATGTTTTTTCAGAGAAGTGAAGCAATTATATAGAATTAGAGCCAAATCAAGGGCTCAAATTTGGGGGGGCTTGGGAGAGATCCTTTGGGGTCAGGATAGGGACATGATGCCCAACTCATTCTCTTTCCCAGGTGTCCCTGGAGCTTTCAGGGCCAGACATTGGCAGAGCAGGCAGGGAGTCTGGACTTTGGGCGCTAGCTAAACCCCAGGGGAAGTATTGTGTTTCTCCACTACAGCTCATAGCCGGGAAATGCATTTCCCCCTGGTCCTCTGGGACAACCTCCCTTTAGATCTTGTCGACAAAAACAGACAGGGGAGGAGTAGCTGGTGTTTGTATGTTCCTATAGGAATAACTCAGCTTCATGGCTGACCCTCTCCCCAGAACTTGTCTCCCATTTGCCCAGACTTGAAATTAGTTAGGGAAAACTTGAGAACTCAAAACATCAGAGCTTGAATGACCCTTAGGATATAGAATGTCAGAGCTGAGAAGGGCCTAAGAATATAGACTCTTATACCCTTTGCTTCTGCTTTGTTCCCACCTCCCCACTCTTCTGCCCCTTGCAATCTGCTTTACACCCTCTCTACTTTCCCAAATCTCCTTTTCATCATTTTCTTTATTTTTAAATTTTTTTTTTTTTTTTTGCTTTTTGGAGGACAATTGGGGTTAAGTGACTTGCCCAAGGTCACATGGCTAGTTTTTGTGTTAAGTGTGTTGAGGCTGGATTTGAACTCAGGTCCTCCTGACTCCAGGGCCAGTGTTCTATTCACTGTGCCACCTAGCTGCCCCCATCATTTTCAACGGTCTTTTTTCTGTCCCCTTTCTCCTTGACCTCTTGCTAGCACTAGACACTGGATTGTTCTTGACACTCTCATATCCCCCAGCTTCCATAATGCCCTTTCTCATGCCTGCCTCCATGACTGCCTCCATGACTGATCATCTCTCCCCTTTACTGCTTCCTTATCTTCCCCTCCTATCTCTAAAACATGGTGTCTAGTGATTCTTGTTGGAGCAGCCCCAACTGGTTATGGGAAAGTGGGGTGAAAGATGTCTTCAAATGGATTTTTTTAGGGGTGGTGCTTATGTTCACAGATCCAGGATCTGTGGATGTCCCTTTTCCACACACAGTGCAGACCAGACCATGTGGGTCTGGGATTTTTCCTTCTTTCTGTGGGGGCACTTGTATATATAAGGACCATTATTGTCAGTAGGGGATTTCATCTGCTCAGCCAGACCTGAGTCATTGCCAAGCCCATGAACAGTCAGACTTAATACCTTAGCATATCAACATAGGCCCTTTACCACACCTTGACTGTGACTGGAGCTCATCCACCATAATGTGAAGAGGGTGCCCAGAATTATGAATACAATCAGAAAACTAGGGGTAGTCGTACCATATGGGGAAGGGATGACATGATCACAGATTTTAGAAATGGAGCCTCTGCATTTAGCAGAAAGGGAAACTGAGGCTCCAAGTAGCTAAGTGACTTGTCCATGGTCATACAGTACGTGTCTGATGTGGGATTTGAATTCAGGTCTCCCTGATTCCAAGTTCAGCACTTCACCATGATGCTTCAGACCTCCTTATCTTAGCCTTGGCAATAGGTGGCCTGGTGATGCATTCTTCACATCCCAAGATGCCTCAAGCCCTCAGAACCATACACTTCAAGTTCCATTAGAGACCCCAGGACAGTGCCTAGTATGGTTGTGGGATGGGGCAGGGGGAGAGATGAGGACAGCGGGCTTGGACTGGGTCTGGGAGGAGCTCGGGGTGACTGCCAAGGGGATGAAGTGTGTTAAGCTCTGTTGTTTTTATAATGTAGCACCCTCTATATTTGCTATCCTGCCTAGAGCAAAGCCCCCAGTTACCCCTCCCTAGTTACAGCTCTGGCATTCTCCCTATGCTCTGTGCTAGTCCCTCATTAACTGCCACTGTTTCCTCTGGTGGTCTCTACTTCCCTCTCTTCTAGGCAGATGACTCCAAAATAGATAGAATCTCTGACCTCTCCCTGAAACTCCATTTCCAGATTTTTAACTCCCATTGGATATCTCCACCTGGGTATCCTGCTAGCACCTCAAATTCAGTATGTCTAACAGTGTTCTGATCATTTCCCCTCTCTACCTCTATCTTCTCTCTATTTTAATGATCACACCAACCTTTCAGTCAACCTTGGCATGCCTTTCTTTTTTTTTTGGAGGTAATCAGTGTTAAGTGACTTGCCCAGGGTCACCTAGCTAGTGTCTACGGCCAAATTTGAACTCAAGTTCTCCTGACTCCAGGGTGATGACTGCACCACCTAGCTGCCCTCCCTCAGCCTAATTTTTGATGTTACCTTTGAGTTCTCCTAGTCCTTCCCTCCTGCTATCCATCTAATCGGTTGCTAAGTCCCATCTTTTCTACATTGGTGATAACTCTTATATATGGTCCCTCCTCTCCACTCTCACTTAAAATGTCCCAGTTCTATATCTCATCTCATCTTCCCTAAACTTTTGTAAGATCCTTCTCACTGGTCTCTTTGTCTCTTCTTTGGGTCCATCCTCTTCACTAGCATCCACATAATCTTCATTTACATTTTTGTGGTGAGAGCGCTCTTCTTTCCAAAAAACTGCGATGGCTCCCTATTGCCTACTCAAATAAAGTTTAATCTTGGCTACCCTGAAGGCCCTCTGCAGTTAGACTTGAACCCACTACCTCTTGCCGCCAGCCCTCCCTTATTCTCCATTTCTCTCTTTATTTCCCTTCTGTCTTCCTTCTATCCCTAACCTCCACCCTTCCCCAGTAATGGCTTCTAGTCTTACAACCAATGGCCTCATCTAATATGTTTTTTGTTTCTTTTTAGAAATTTTGACTTATTTTTAATATAGTATTTAATTTTTACCCCAATTACATTTAAAGACAATTTTTAACATTCATTGAAAAAGTTTTTTGAGTTCTACATTTTCTGCCTTCTTCCCTTACTTCCCCTCCCTCTAAGATGGTTATAGGTTATACAGTCACATAATATTTCTAACTCACTTTTTCAGCCTCTCTTTCACTATTCCTCTCCAGGCTCTATGTAGCTCCTGCTACATTTCCCTGCCCTTTTGATTATTCCTCCTTCTTCCCAAATGGCTGAAATAATGACTTCCCTTGTACCTGCTCATCCCCCCTCCACCTTCTACCATCCTCATCTACTGTAGCTCTTTCCTTCCTTCAAGGCCCAATTTAGAGGGCCCTCCTGAAACCATCCCTGACACCTCCCACCTCCCCTGCACCCCCTCCACTCCCCTGGCTGCCAAGTGCAAATGATCTCTCAGTCCTCAAATTTCCTATAGCGCTAGGCTTGGCTCTCCTGGGCTCTATCACACTCCCCTTTCCATTGGTTCTCGGTGTATTTGTAACATCCTCCCAGAACGTTTGACTCGCTACTCCGAGATGGCAGGTACCATATGATGCTTTGCTGATCTTCCCAGCCCTGAGCCTCCTGCTTTGCACACAGCAGGTACTCAATCAATGTTTATTGAATTGAACTGGAAAGGACCAAGGGGTCATCCAGTTGAATCCTCTCATCTTACAGCTGGGGAAACTGAGGCCAAGGGAGTGGAAGGGACCTTACACACAAACGAGTTTCTACTCTTTTAAACACAGTTCTGAGATGGAAGGGGCTGATGAATTACTTATGACCTGTAACACTGATGCTGGCAATCAGACTTCGAGTTGAGAAAACCCACTATACAACAATGCTACCTCTGTCTGCCTCCCCACCCTCACCCCCCAGTCAGCTAAACAAACCAGCTCACTTGAGGGTAGGTTATTCCATTTATAGAAAACTAGGTTGAGGAGATGGGGGAATAGCTGAGTTCCTTCACCTTTCACATTGAAAACAGGTATTCAGTTTCCAGCCAGGTAACAAGGAAAATTCCTGCAACTACAGTTTAGTGCATTGGAAAGAACTCTAGATGGGAGGGTCAGGAGCCCCCAGTAAGTCTAGGTTCTGTCCTTTACTCACCCTGTGACAATCTTTGTCTAGGCCTAGTCTTTGTAGGAGAGAGTCAAAATGTTTATTTGACCAAATGACTGACTGACTGGACTCTAGCCCTCCCTGCTCTCCCTCCCACCTCTGACACTGTGTTCTAAGGGCCCTCCCAGCTCTGACTTTCCGGGTCCTAGTGTCCCTTCCAGCTCTGGAACTGGGCCCTTGTGAGGTCCCTTCTACCTCTGAGATTCTCTCCTTTCCCCTCCCCTTCCCTAGAGTCCGTAAGAGCCCCTTGTCTTACACCAAACATGCTTGCATAATACGCTGCTCTTCACTCCTCACCCTCACCCCTCCTCCACCCCATGGCTTCAGCCCCTAACATTCTGTGTTCTAAGCTTAGAGGTAGAACATTTCTCCCTCGAATGTTTGATGTTCTAGAGTTTCTCCCTGCACTCATGTTCTCTGTCCTATATGCAATTACCCACAAAATGATCTGCATGAAGAAGGGGCATAAACTGATTCCATCTCCACAATAATAACGTCTCACGTTAACATAGCACTTTGAGGTTAGCAAAGAAAGCATTTTGTATCTATATCTACTATATATCTCATCTTATTTTATCCTTAGGACTCTGTAAGGTAAGTATTATTTTTATTATCATTTCACAAAAGAAGAAACTGAGGCTGAAAAAGGTCAGGTGTTAAATCAAGCCTCAGACACTTTCTAACTGTGTGACCCTGGGCAAGTCACTTCACCCTGTTTGCCTCAGTTTCCTTGTTTGTCAAATGAGCTAGAGAAGGAAATAGTAAACCACTCCACTATCTCTGCCAAGAAAACCCCAAATGGGGTCACAAAGAGTCAAAGATGACTGAAATGACTCAACACAGCTTGTGACTTTCTATGGTAGAGTTTGAACCCAGCTTTTCCTGGTCCAAGTCCAGTGCTCACTCCAGAGGTCTCTTCTAAGGGATTTGGATGGTCAGGACCAGTGCTAATGCCCCCTTCTTTCATCTTCTCCTAAAAGGGGGACCCTGGGATGAGGGCAGAGGGCAGACAGCTGAGGCCACTCACCAGCAAAGGCATCCAGCAGACAGTGGCGACGACCATGATGCCCAGCAGCTGTGCCATCATCTCCACCTCACTGTCTCGAGGCCGTTGGCACGCCGCCTCTTGGTCATGGTAGACACGGCACAGGGTGACCACGCTGATGGTATTGAAGATGAAGGAAAGGGCCACAGAGAAGGCACCCAGAAGTGCAAAGAGTAGACCAAAGGTCACGTCACCCACTTGGGACCCCAGAGTCAAGAAGCACCAGGAGCTGGGGTACTGGATTGTGTATCGACCCAGGCCAATGATGGGTAAGAGACCTAGGCCAAAGGAGGCTGCCCACACTAGTCCCACGGTGGCCCAGGCCCGGCGCTGGGATGCAGCTGCTGGGCGTGAAAAAGGTTGGTTGATGCCCACAAAGCGCTCAGCTGCCATGGCAGTGCCCAGCAGGAGGGGGCTCAAGCCAAAGAAAACCATGGCTACACCCATGAACCTACACAGGTGGCAACCAGGGTCGGCACCAGCCCAGTCAAAGAGTGTGGCATGTTGAGACACAACCACAGAGCCAGTGACAAACAGCCCCAGGAAGTCAGTGAGCACCAAGCCACAGAGGAAGGTGAGGAAGGAGGAGCGAGCCCGGTAGTTGTTCACCCGTCGGGCACCAGCCAACACCGCCAAGGCCAACAGGTTAGAGGCCAGGCCCATCAGGCAGAAGGTGGCAGCAAACCAGGGTGAAGCAATGAGCCGCCGTTCCTCTTGGCTGATGTTCATTGGCCGGGAACAGGGCAGAGGGGCAGGGGCACTGGTGTTTTGAAAGGTTGGCATCAGGCATGGGGCCACCTCTCCTGGAAGGCACATGGCAAAGGGAGGGTTCACAGCCCCATTCCCTGGCAAAACCTTTGGAAAAGATGTGTGGCTGTGGGATGGCTTCTGCCTGCCACCCTGACGTCCACTTCAAGGGTACCCTGGGGGTAAAGACAGAAATATCAGTTATAATGGCATGGTAGAATCTTAGACTCAGCCAGAAAGGAACTTACAACAAGAAACAGCAGAGCTGGGAAGGGGCCTTAGACCAGAGCATGGCAGTCAGTCAACAAGCATTTATTAAGCTCTGTGTACCATGCACTGTGCTAGGAATAGAAAGGTAGAAATATGATGCCTGCTCACATTCTAATAGGGAAGATAGTATGTAAATAACTAATGTATGTACACACAAGACATATACAATACAACAGAAAGAGATATCAGAGGGAAGGCACTGGGGGGAATTGGGAAAAGCTTCCTGTGGAAGGTGGGATTTGAGTTGAGTCTTTAAGCAAGTCAGGGAAAACTGGGAAGTAGAGGTGAGGAGGGAGAGCCTGGGGGACAGCTAGTCAGTGAAAAGGTGTGGAGATGAGAGATGGAGAGTCCCATGCAGAGGACAGCTAGGGGAACAGAGAGGTTATGTTGTAGAGAGAATGGAAGGGAGTAAAGTTTAAGAAGGCTTTTTAAATGTCAGATGGGAGAGTCTGGAACAGAGAAAGTCACAGGTGACCTTAGAGACCAGCTAATCATTTTACAGAGGAAAAATAGGTCCAAGCTAGAGGACAGGATCTATTAAAAATCACCAGGTAAGCCAGGGGCCAAGCTGCCTTGTCTGAACCCCTCAGGAGGGTGGTAGGGGTGGGGAGTATTTATTTGGTGAAGGCAATCTAGGGACCAGAATCCCAGGATTTTCTTCCAAGCCCCACACACTTTTGCTATAATAATAATAGTAGTCAGAATAATAATAGTCAAAATAATAAATGATAAAAACTTCTAATCCTGAGGGAGGGAATAAACATTCGGTTAGCACGTACCATGTTCCAGGCACTGAACTAAGCACTTTACAAATATCACCTTATTTGATCCTCACAACAATCCTGTGATCGAGGTGCTATTATTTTACAGTTGAGGAAACTGAGGCAGAAGTTAGGTGACTTGTCCAAGGTCATGCAGCTATTAAGTGTCTGGGGCTGGCCTTTAGTTCAGGTCCTCCTGACTACAGGCCCAGCCAATCCACTGCGTCACTTGTGGCCTCTTGAAATGGTCTAGGGTTTGCCAAGTGCTTTCCTGACCTAGTTGTGGGAAGTACATGCTTTTTAGAGAGGGAAGGTCACTTGGCTGTGAGCTAGCAGTGCCAGTCCCCTGGGTGCAAGTCCAGCTCTCTTTCCACGATCCTGCCCCCTCCACAGAGCTGAGACCACATCTGTCTCTGGGTCCTCACCTCAGCCTCCCTAGGCTGAAGCATCCCACCCTTCTCATCACTTCCCTGAGCTTGGGTCTGCCCCCTTCTCTGTCCATGAAGCCGTTCCTGGGTCCTTTGGTGTGCTGGGTCCTGGGCTGTGGGGGTTGCAGAAGATGGCAATGCCCCTCCTGCCTGCCCTTGGGCTCACAGTCTGACCGGGGAGATGAATGAACTCCCATGCATGGTGCAGAGATACATCCTGTGATCCCAGGCTGCCATGTGTGGGCCATAGGTCTCACAGTAAGGGTTGTCAGAGATTCAAGGAAGGAGAAAACCGCTGAGGATTGGGGTGGCTGAGGAATGCTTCCTGGAGGAGGAACAGCTTGAAAACTAAAAAAGCAGAGAGGAGGGAGATCACTGGGCTTGGGGTAGGGATGGGACTGTATTGGAAAGGACATTAACAGGGATCTGGAGCCTTAGCTAGGGCAGAGGGATGGTCCAGGGATGGGGGGGAGATAGAGTTGGAGAGGTTCCCCGGGGCCGGACCCTGGGTTGGGGAGCACCGAAGATCTGACAGGGTGGGGACAGGGAGCCATGGAAGATTCTTGAGTGGAGAGCAGAGTGATCAGTTCAGTGCCACAGGTGTTAAGGTGAGTTTGGACCTCCGTGCTGGAACATTATGATCTTTCACTCCACCCCAGGCCCTTTCCCCATCATTGTAATTGGGTCCCTGGCTGGCTAGGTCAGCCTTTGGCTGGCAGTTGTCTGCCTCTTATCTCCTCTAATAAATTATCCAGTGGGGAATCAACTCCTGGGACCAAGTTTCTCAATTTTCCCTGGTCCTTGGGCCCCTGGCCAGAACCTCAGAGAGCTCCTCCCTTCTTTTCCAAGGCTCCCTCCTCCACCAGCCTCTTGTTTGTAAGGCAACAGAACCACATTTCTCCTCAGACACTGATACAGCTGTCCAGGTGTGGGCTGCTTGTTTCTGCCACTGACCAGGAGGGACACTGTTCTCCATTTCTGAAATGTCAGAACTCCCTCCCCCAAGTCCCAAGACAGTGGCATATGTTTCCCCTTCCCATCCCCTCAGTAGTACACTTTTTGCTTCCCTGGAGCTCCAAATGCCAGGTTTGGTAGGGGGTAGATAGCCTGAGCAGTGATGGGCCTCTGAGGAAAGGGGATTGATTCTGATCCCCTCAGAAGCCTCAGGCCAGAAAGGGGAGCAGGAGCCCTTCCCCCATCACAAGGAGTCTCTTATCCATCCTCCCTATGATTCCATTGAACCCCCATCTGAGTCTTAGACTCATTTCCTTCTGCCTAGACTACCACAGAAGGAGAAGGGGTTCCTTCTTTCTCTAGGCCTGCTTAGCTATTTTTCTCCTGTATAAAGGGCCACAGGCATCTTCCCAAAGCCCAGCTCTGATAAGGACCCTCTCTAGCTTAGATGCTTTCAACAGGTCCCCATTACACATAGCAAAAGCCCAGATCCTCAGCCTGACATTCTGTGCTCTGGGCCCACCTCCTCTTTGCAGGTCCCTCCCCTTTAGTCAAGTTGGGCTCCTGCTCCCCATCCTCTGCACAAAGAATTGCAGGACATCAGTCAGTCAGCCTGAATGTCACTTGTGGATACAAATAAAGGCAAAAACCAGTCCCTGCCCTAAAGGAGCTCACAGTCTAATGGGAGAGACAAAGCACAAACAACTATGAACATAGGAGATGTCTAGGGGAACATTGGGAATAACTCAGAGGAAGACTCTCAGACTGAGGAAGACTGGGAGGGCTTTCTTGCAAAAGGTGGGGCATGAAGGAAGCCAGAAAAGCTGAGGCAGAGATGTGGAGGGAGGGAGAGAGAGAGAGA